>CP136065.1:3254007-3994034 GCA_032622095.1 Siphonodentalium dalli
ATTCCAAGCAATATTAACCATGTCTCTGTTTGGTCTCATGGTCCATCCTCCCAGTTTAAAAACAGGTTTATGGCAGCATCCCTGGGAGTCTTAATTGGAACAACGTCACAGTAAGAAAATTCACTGGAACTATTTCGCAACATCGCACGGGAAGGGACCAGTGGATGGTATAGGTGGTGCTGTAAAACATCGCACGGGAAGGGACCAGTGGATGGTATAGGTGGTGCTGTAAAACATCGCACGGGAAGGGACCAGTGGATGGTATAGGTGGTGCTGTAAAACATCGCACGGGAAGGGACCAGTGGATGGTATAGGTGGTGCTGTAAAACATCGCACGGGAAGGGACCAGTGGATGGTATAGGTGGTGCTGTAAAACATCGCACGGGAAGGGACCAGTGGATGGTATAGGTGGTGCTGTAAAACATCGCACGGGAAGGGACCAGTGGATGGTATAGGTGGTGCTGTAAAGTGACATGTCTGGACTGCTGTGAAGTCAAGGAAGGCAAATGTTTTCAATGCCACATCATTTTGCTCTACTTCAAAAACTATCAGTAATGTTGATGTATTCGAAATGACAACCAAAGAAATAAACAATAAAAATAAAGACCTCAACTTGGATGCAACTGTTAATTTCACCCATACAGAGCCCCAGACAAACATGAGCAGACGACACTCTTCTATATGCTTCTATATATGTGTGGGGCTCCCTGCAGGGTAATGGATGTTTTTTATTTGATGTCCTAAAAATTGTAAGAAACATTTATTTAAAAACAAATGATAAAAAATTGTTATGCCAATGCATTCTCTTATATATGTGAGGCGACCTATGGTCGACTCGCATATATAAGAGAATGCATTGGCACAGGGTAAAAACAATCCCGACTTACGACTGGATTTGATATGACTGACCTAACATTTGGCGGCAGACATTCAGTAACATGCTTGGCATCCATAGTAGTATATCACGTGGGTTGTCACTGATGATGACAGTATCGAACAAAATTGGCTTCATTTTCAACTCTTTGGCCAATCAATCTAACAACATTCTAAAGTTCTACTTTAATATTATTTATTTCAGGGGTATGCTTTAAAACTCTTTTCAACTTTCAATTACTTTCAATTACTCCGCTGCAGGCTCATGCTTCAAAGTTCATGTCAGACAGATTGATATATGTGTTAGCATAAAGACACTCACGTTCATGCCACCAGTTAAAGGGATCAAAAGTTTTCATTACGTATTTACATTAGAAAATGGAATTTGAGTCATTGTTAACTGTGAATAGGGAAGTTGCGCCTATTGAAACTAATCCACCAAATAGCTTAACACAGAATGACATTAAAGTTTCAGATTGGTGTCTAGTAGAGTATGATGTTGAGAAATTTCCTGGAGAAGTTTGTAAAATCCAAAAGAATAATTACGAGGTGTCTGTAATGTTGAGAGCAGAAAAGAACTGGAAGTGGCCAACAAATGAGGATAAGATATTCTACAAGAGAGATAAAATTATCAGAAAACTCAATCCACCAATACTTGTGAACTCCCGAGAGCACTACACGTTTGAGGATATGTAAAGCATACATGTATGCTCCAGAAAACTTTTCTGCTTCAAAACAGTGACTAAAATTATAATAAGTACTTCCAGGTCTTGTTTGTTTTATGAAAATTGAACATATACCCTATACAAAAATTTAAATATAAGTAAGAAATATGTTATTTAAAAAATTAGTGTTTATGTCACATTCTGCATGGAAGAGCCCTATACACTGCACAGCACAAACCAATTCCGCATTATAGTATCGGCTGACTATGCCGCGGAATCTGTTTTTAACTTGCTAGACTATTTTGATGTCATCATAGTGTAGTCGCAGAGATCTACAAACAATTTTTTTTGGCTTATTTATTGTGCGATCAGAATGGGACTTGGATTATTTTAATCACAATCGGGTGGGCTTTCTTAATGTGTTTGGTGGTTTCTAGAGACTTGTGATTTTTCATTGTGCTGTTTGGTAAGTTATTGATTTGACAAAGCGCAAATTAACTAGAATTGTGCGTCTACTTTGCAAGAATGAGTCAAATGTTCATACCTCTGACTTTAGCAGCCATGTTGATGGCAGGGGGTCTGGTTCATCGCACATGCAAAGAGTTCATTTTGAGAAATGCTTTTACAGGGTTTCCGCTGTACCGACAGGGAGTCCCTTTTGGGGTCCCATTCCCCCAAGCCAATTTTTCCCTATCTGCTGGGGCGCGACGATGGTTAGCTGCCCACATATCAGTAACTGACATAAGAAATCGAACAAAGTTGAATATCAAAGACATTGTGTGTTCTGCCCAAAATGCCGTCGGCATTTTTCAACTACTAGTAGTTAAGTCTTCTGGTAACTTGCCGTAAGTATACTGTCTGGTTTTTACACTGCCAAATGTATGGCGAACATATACCAGTATGCCATGTTTTTAAAGTAGTCATATGAAATAATGGGCCTCATTCCCCCACCCCTAGCAGAAACCATACTTTTATCATAGGCAAAGGATCAGAATTTCATTACAAGAGGTGGCATCAGAGATGCTGTGTCTCGTTTTCGGTGGCTTACCGCCGGTGGCTACTGCCAATTGGTGTGCATCAGTATCGGTAGACTTGTTGAAGTTAACGTGCTAACGAGCTTAAAATTCACGAAAAATGACTAATTAAGGGCCATAACTCTATCATATTTTATCCGGCCAGGCTGGTTTTCGAACTCGTCCTAACAAGCAAAAAATTCATGAAAATTTACTAATTAAGGGCCATAACTCTACCAAATTTTATTGGGCCAGGCTGGTTTTCGAACTCGTCCAGGATATTATTGGAAGACACCTATATACCAAATTTTAGTTGAATCGAATGACGTTTGTTGAGGTTATCGCGCTAACGAGCTAAAAATTCACAAAAAATGACTAATTAAGGGCCATAACTCTATCAAATTTTATCGGGCCAGGCTGGTTTTCGAACTCGTCCGAAATATTCTTGGCAAATATGTCTATGTCCAAATTTTAAACAAATCAGAAGACGTTTGTTGAAGTTATCACGCTAATGAGCTAAAAATTCGTGAAAAATGACTAATTAAGGGCCATAACTCTATCAAATTTTATCGGACCTGGTCAAAATATTCTTGGGAGACATCTATATACCAAATTTCAAACGGATAACGTTTGTTGAAGTTATCACGCTAATGAGCTAAAAATTCGTGAAAAATGACTAATTAAGGGCCATAACTCTATCAAATTTTATCGGACCTGGCCGGTTTTCAAACTTTACCGAGATATTCTTGGGAGACACCTATATACCAAATTTCAATCAAATCGGATAACGTTTGTTGAAGTTATCGCTAAACAGCTGAAAATTCGTGAAAAGTGACTAATTAAGGGCCATAACTCTATCAAATTTTATCGGACCAGGCCGGTTTTCGAACTTGTCCGAGATATTCTAGGGAGACACCTATATCCCAAATTTCAGATAACGTTTGTTGAAGTTGTTGCGCTAACGAGCCTAAAATCAGTGAATGAAAGTGTCAATGACACTGTAGCTCAACTTGGAAAGGGAACAATTTAATGTATTACAGTCAATGGAGCGATTAGGAATATGGAAAGTTGAATGTCTAATACTAGTTTATAGACAAGAAAAGAAAAGTAAAATCCAAGATGGCTGCTGGCGGCCATGTTTTCGGCCTATTGACACCAAAATGAGTCGTGCCCATCTACATGTCATCATTAACATCCATGACAAATTTTATGACGATCAGACAAACAGTACGACCTGTGGCCCATGCTAATTGATTAAATTTTGAAATCCAAGATGGCCGCTGGCAGCCATGTTTTTTGCCGAATGACCCCAAAATGACTAGTTCCCATTTACATTCCAATTTCAACAGCCATGACAAATTTTATGATGATCAGACTAAAGGTATGGCCTGTAGCCCGTGCTAAAGGATTTAGTCATACAAAGAGTAAAATCCAAGATGGCTGCTGGCGGCCATGTTTTTTGGCCAAATGACCCCAAAATGACTCGTTCCCATCTACATCTCATTATTAACATTCATGACAATTTTATGATGATCAGACTAAAGTTACGACCTGTAGTCCGTGCTAAAGGATTTAGTCATACAAAGAGTAAAATCCAAGATGGCTGCTGGCGGCCATGCTTTTTTACCAAATGACCCCAAAATGACTCGTTCCCATCTCCATGTCATTATTAACATTCGTGACAAATTTTATGATGATCAGACTAAAGTTACGACCTGTAGCCTGTGGTAAAGAATTTAGTCATACAAACAGTAAAAACCAAGATGGCTGCTGGCGGCCATGTTTTTTGGCCGAACGACCCAAAAATGACTCTTCCCATCTACATGTCCATATTAACATCCATGAAAAATTTCATGATGATCAGACGAACAGTACGACCTGTAGCCCGCACCAATGGATTGAATTTTTAAATCTAAGATGGCCGCCAGCGGCCATGTTTTTTGGCCGGATGTGACCACAATGATTAGTTCCCATCAACATGTCAATGTCAACATTCATGACAAATTTCATAAAGATTAGACCAAAGGTACAACCTGTAGCCCGCGCCAAAGTATTTAGTCATGCAAAGAGTAAAATCCAAGATGGCTGCTGGCAGCCATGTTGTTTGGCCAAACGACCCCAAAATCACTCGTTCCCATCTACATGTCATTATTAACATCAATGACAAATTTCATGATGATCAGACGAACAGTACGACCTGTAGCTCGCGCCAATGGATTGAATCTTGAAATCCACAGCAGTCCAGACATGTCACTTTACAGCACCACCTATACCATCCACTGGTCCCTTCCCGTGCGATGTTGCGAAATAGGTTTTTTGGCCGAATGACCCCAAAATGACTCGTTCCCATCTACATGTCAATGTCAACATTCATGACAGATTTCATAAAGATCAGACCAAAGGTACGACCTGTAACCCTCGCCAAAGGAAATTGTTGACGGACACACAGACGACAGATGCCAAACCATGGCAATAGCTCAAACTTACAAAAGTAAGTCGAGCTAATAATGATACTCCAGTGTTTCTGCCAGGCCGGCTGCGGGTCCGTCCCACGGACCCATTCCCCCCGTCGGTCGTTGCATGAAATCCCGCTCATACACAAATAAATGACGCTACTAAAACTTTATTCAGTCTTGTCTGTGTTGACAGACTATATATTTACAACTACTTTCGCTTTGACTAAAATGCGTGCATTTGATTGGTCAAGGCCCTTAGATACGCTTGGTAGCGACAATATCTATCAGTGGAGGGAAGTGTCGTTTCCCGCATCACTGGGGGTAGTGATACCTTAAAAAGTTTGCAAACCAAGTCGAATATCCATGGGGCGAATTTACCCGGAATTTTATTTTGTCCACCAATCAAATCGCAAGAAATCACTTCCGTTTCTAGTGGTAACACAAGACGCCAAATCTCAGCGAAAAATGATCGCCGATTAAACAGCAAAATAGTACATTAATTTATTTGGGGATAAAAGAATGTATTACATAACTATTCCACCATTAGTATTAGCATTTATCCAGCTTCGTGCCAATACTAATATGACATGGCAGTGGTCATGAGAGCATAGAATGCACCTTTGTAGCGATTGTTTACTTTTCGAGTCGCCGGAGACCACAAATTCAGTGGCGAAGTTTGGGAACACCGCTTCGGAATTGCTATCGAATCGGATTGCCTTTATGACAATACATGTTCTAGAATCGTTTAAAATAAGTGAAATTTACACCAGCAAGTACAGTTTAATAGTTTACGGGTGTGGTCTCTTGCTTTTGTGTAGTTGGAATATCGGAAACAGCGATCGAATTGTGTGTGTTCATCTCGAACATCCGGTCGGTCGCCCAATTTATTCTCGACCCAAATTCCCATTTCGGTTGAAAGAGTCCAGACACAAATATCACTTGGGTAGTTTTACCATTTTAGTGTTTTTAATATAGTTTCTTTAAAAAGAACTTGTTTAATCACCAACTAATATGCGGATTGTCGTAATTATAAGCAATCAACATCGTTTTCGATGCATCTGTCGGCGTATAGAAGTGTCGGATGCCGAACTACATACTTTGTATAATTTCGCTTCGCGAAATTATACAGTATGTAATTCGGATCCGACACTTCTATACGCCGACAGATGCATCGAAAACGACGTTGATTGCATATATAACTACACTTATTTTCATTAATATTGACAAAATGAAATCGACACAGACTTAACAATATCCCAAAGTGATTTATTTCACAATAATACAGAACCTGTCCCAAATCAAGTTTTTATAGTGGGAATTCATAGTGAGAACACCATTCATTTGAGCCATATTACATGCATGGAGGATAAACATGAACACATATCCCCCAATATGGATATAATGTCAAAGTACGGTCAATTATAGTTTCGTTGTCCAGCCTGGGTCCCCAAGCATCATTAACGATGCACATGTTCATATTTCCCGCCAAAATCTCAATTATATTTTATAACACGTCTGCTAAAACTCTGTTCTATAGATGTGGTCATCAGTTGTTGGACTAATACAGACTATTAAACAAGCTACGCATTCCGAGTGAAAGATTTTGGTACCATTTGTATTTTACCGCTATATAATTACAACTACTTTCGCTTTGACTAAAATGCGTGCATTTGATTGGTCAAGGCCCTTAGATACGCTTGGTAGCGACAATATCTATCAGTGGAGGGAAGTGTCGTTTCCCGCATCACTGGGGGTAGTGATACCTTAAAAAGTTCGCAAACCAAGTCGAATATCCATGGGGCAAATTTACCCGGAATTTTATTTTGTCCACCAATCAAATCGCAAGAAATCACTTCCGTTTCTAGTGGTAACACAAGACGCCAAATCTCAGCGAAAAATGATCGCCGATTAAACAGCAAAATAGTACATTTCGCGAAATTATACAGTATGTAATTCGGCATCCGACACTTCTATACGCCGACAGATGCATCGAAAACAACGTTGATTGCATATAGATATCTCCTGCAGACAAACCCTGCAGTATGACGTCACAGAGCAAAAATAGTTTTACGATTGACAGAATATATACTAACGGCCCTGTGCCAATGCATTCTCTTATATATGCGAGTCGACCATAGGTCGCCTCGCATATATAAGAGAATGCATTGGCTTAACACATAAAAATTATAAAATTGTTAAAGAATGTAAGAAAAAATGGTAAAAAGTGTTAAAAAAATATTTTTTTTAGGCCAATGCATTCTCTTATATATGCGAGGTGACCTATGGTCGACTCGCATATATAAGAGAATGCATTGGCACAGGGTCACAGAGCAAAAATAGTTTTACGATTGACAGAAATACACAGAACGACACGATGTGTAAATGGATTTGTCAATACGGCACGAGTGCTGTCGCGTCAGGATAGAACGAGAGGCGCTTGCGCCTCGAGTTCTATCCTTCCGCGACAGCACGAGTGCCGTATCGACAAACCCATTTATACATCGTGTCGTTCTGTGTTTATTACACGCTTCGCGTCCCAGAATCCGTGCATTAAAAATACAGGATTAGAAGGTTTATTTAGGCTCATACAGGGCGTGTTTGTCATGTGTGATGATTCTTTTATTTAAATAGTTCCAGTTTCGTGGTTGAGGCGAACGTCATGTACGTCATTTTACGTCAACGAGATGCGTATGGAACGTACGTTGCATACGGATTTGTGAATATGGAACGGCAATAACACTGTACTTCTAGGAACAAGCGTGTAATAATATATATAATCCTGTCTTTTTCATTTTCACTGACACTACTTGAAATTCTAAGAAATACTTTATTCAAGTTTCCTTGCTAGGTATTATTATACTCACACAGCTTAGATCGTTACACCTGCAATCCTGCGACCTATATACAATTATAGGTGGACTTTGACTAGTTATTTCGCCATTGCCGGACAAGAATCATCTTCTACGCTTGCAAACTTTACTGCAATGAAAGTGTGTTTTAATAAATAGAGTATATTGTCAACAATTGTAAACACAACATTCAAATTAAATTAAAGATTTACATGGATCATACAACCCAATCATTGTCGACCTGTTGACCGCACTGAATTCTAATTCCATTTTAGTCAGAATGTAGAGAACTGACTTAGAATAATTGTTAACCCATGTGGTGGACGTTCTATTTAAATAATTACCAGTCCTCTCTTGATATTTATAGCAGTGGTGGATCAGGATTTCCATGATGCAGGGGCTATATATGATCCCCGACTTGGGGCTATATTATTATATGATCCCGAAAGCTACCAGGCGGGGTGGCTAACTCTGAGCTATTTGAGTAAAACATATTGTACCTTCTTGCCCAGATTATTCCGACCGAAACATTCAACTAAGTCCCTTAGCAATTTGAAGCTTTCAAGAACCCACGCCAAACAAGCATCATGGTCGAAAATGTTCTACATCAAGCCTGTATATGCCAGACGTGTCACTTCTGGCATTAGCACATTACTAAAATGCCAGATATTACACATACTTGACTAATTTCCGCAACAGTAAGAGAAGATATGTTTTTGACTGACCTTAAATGTCCTGATAGACAGTTTAACTGTTAAAAATAAACCTCTTGCTAGCAGGTCGCGAGCAGGTGAATAATGTTGTCAATTATTGGTGTAGCCATGTAAAATAAATTATTTTACATATAGAAATTACATGCATGTGTGTATCCACACTAACACCTTTATGTTTCATTTTTTTATGGTTTTTTGAAGAGTCTATTTTTTTTGTAGAGTTTACATTTATTTAATGAATTTAGTAATGTGTTATGTTTCATTTGTATTAGGTTGAATAAATGATTTTTAATAGAATTATTTAACCCTGAGCCTTTCCATGTTAATGTGCATGGATAGATCGTTGATGAAAACATTTAGCAAACTGACATTTTTTATTACCCAATAGTGCCATCCCTCATTATTAACTGATGGTGAACTCAAACGCCCCTACTAAGAGTTAAGTTCATACCTATTATATAATACAATCATTCTTAAAACCTTTTCTCGCATTATTTAAAAAAAAATGACTACAGGAACAAAATTACGGAGTCAGAAAAAATTGTGTTAGCCGGGCTACTGAACCACCCACCCACCCCCGCCTAGAGTTCGGAAAAAAATTGCAGACCCCTCCCCCAGTTTATGGCAGCTTTAACGGAAGTGACTATTTTAACATTAATACCACCGTATCTTTAAATCCATAAGAAATTTTATCCAAACAGTAGCTTTTATTCTTCAGTTGATTAACACCCAGCAAAGATCACAAGGTATTCCATAATAATTTGTTTATTGAGCCATTGTTAAATAATTTTTTTAATTTAAAGATTTAAAGCAGGAATGAAGGACTTCACTTACAACATAAACCATAATATTATCCATTAACGCTAATGGTGCTGTTTCACTGAATCAACCATAAACAATGTGCACATAATTTTTGAATAATATAAATTGTATGTTAAAATATACATGATAATACTTGTTAATTAAATGACATTGCATCTAATGAAACATCTATATGGAGAAAGATAGTTTTATATGGAACAAGAGATGTGCACTTGCGTGCTAGCATAGCCCCACCATGGCGAATTCAACCCGCATTATCCGTGAACCCAACAAAAAAGATTTTTTACTTTAAAGAAAAATTCGGACTAATAATATAAACATGGTGTCACAAGAAGCTTTTACACAAAAAATTATTCAAATTGGTTCATATTTGTCAAAGTTATTAAGTCAGACAGAATTTTCGGACAAAATAAGTCCAAAATGAAGTGTAATATTACGAAAAACAGTCTGAGCCAATCCCTAGCCGCATCATGTAGAGAGGTTATTGTGAAAAGCATGTATACCATATATTATCAAATATTTGTTAAAGGTATTAAGTCGGACAGAATTTTCTAAATTTATTGGTTGTGGATATAATTTATTGGTTGCGGATATAATTTATTGGTTGTGGATATAATTTATTGGTTGCAGATATAATTTATTGGTTGTGGATATAATTTATTGGTTGTGGATATAATTTATTGGTTGTGGATATCATTTATTGGTTGTGGATATAATTTATTGGTTGTGGATATAATTTATTGGTTGCAGATATAATTTATTGGTTGTGGATATAATTTATTGGTTGTGGATATAATTTATTGGTTGCGGATATAATTTATTGGTTGTGGATATAATTTATTGGTTGTGGATATAATTTAATGGTTGTGGATATAATTTATTGGTTGCAGATTTAATTTATTGGTTGCAGATATAATTTATTGGTTGTGGATATAATTTATTGGTTGTGGATATAATTTATTGGTTGCAGATATAATTTATTGGTTATGGATATCATTTATTGGTTGTGGATATAATTTATTGGTTGCAGATATAATTTATTGGTTGTGGATATAATTTATTGGTTGTGGATATAATTTATTGGTTGCGGATATAATGATTTTACTGGAATTTCTTCTGACGCCTATCCTGAACAGATTCAGTCCGAAAACATAAGTAAAAACTAAATCAGGCAAAAATTTGCATCTTGAGAATGAGAATTGGTCCAATTGTCAAAACCTGATACAGAGGGAGAGTCTCCTCTGCTTATACAGTCACATACATGTACATAGGGTATCAAAAGTTCATCTGTTGTGGTGTACATAAATATTTGTAGAATCTGCCAGGATTTGTGGTGGCCATTTGCCCCTTTGCATGCCGCCATAGCATTTGGTGTTTTGAAGCCCAACATCTTTCCGATGTCCTTCAGTATGAAATTCCACGAAATTTTAAAAACAGCTCGAACAATGTTTATTTCAATGTGACCGATGCCTGATGTCAATATGATGTTTTTTAAGATGTCATTTTCTGGTGTTCGCCGTACAATTTTTGCACCGATGACGTACGGGTTTCCATCACACCCGATGACAGACCATTTACGATCACAATTTTTTATCGTTCTTGATGCAAGGGATCGGAGAACACTTTGTATTTCTTCATACGAACATGGGTTAGTTTCGATTGGATCACCCATTGTAACAGTTGGTTTTCCAGGTGAGTGACCGCTATCAACTCCCGTTTACTGCGAGTCTAATGTCTGACTTTTTGGAATAACTCTTTTCCCAGTACTTTCCGAAAAAATAACTTTGGAGGGTGCTATTTCCGCAGCAACATCACTTCTAACATCCGTGTCCAGAAAGTCATTCAGCTGTCTTTCTGAAACTATCTGCTGGTCCTTGACACTTTTTAACCTTTCGGAAATGAATGTCACGTTCAGCCTTGAATAAACTTTCCGAATTCACAAGTTCCTTCCTCATCAGATCAACAATTTCCTTTTGTTTGGTGAGATCGGTTTTCAGCCATTTTGTTGTCATTTCAAAATTGTCAAATTGTGAGGAGCGGGGCATGTTTAAGTGGTCAGCACTTGTACCCCAATCCATGTCTGTCATACCTTAGCATGAATTGGCAATAAAATATGTTTAGCTAAAAAAAAATAAAAAATTTGTTGGTGACAACTTTTCATCATATTGAAAAGTTTTATTATAAATGGGCAATATATGTACAATATTTGTAATAACAGTTAGAAGTGGTTTTGCGTTTATGTTAACTCCCCACTGCCTTCCCAAAACCTGGTTATTGTCGAAGAAAGTTACGACATTTCCAGAATCTTGACATATTAGCTGTTGTGAGGCATTGGCCTTTGCCCAGTCGAATATAAATGTATATGATGCAGACCCCCCCCAGTTTATGATGTAATAGCCCTAAAATGTTACATAGGCCTACAGTCTTACTAGATGTCACAAAATAAGTTAAAAGGTTCACCATGAACGAAATTGGTCCAATATATTGTGTGTTTCGTAAATCGTAAGTCACATTGGCTAATTCCTACCAAGAAGAAGACGAGAACAGAATTATGGCAGGACAACCAATATGTGCAGTTAAAATTTCCCAACCATTCGTAGTTCATATTGATTTCACTCTGTTTGTAAATTATGTCATGTTGAGAATCACCGATTGCTCTCGCTATTTCCGACAACTCCGTAGCAGAAAATTCACCATCCCTTATTTTTGAAATAACCGTTGCAGCATTTATGTCGTTCTTTGTCGTGTTGTTTGTCATAGCCGAAGATGGTTCTGGTGACAGCTGTATTGCAACGTCTTCCTCACACAAGATACAGAGCCGAACAGCTTTTCTTGAATGAGAAGAAAAAAAAGCCTATTATTAATTGGTTGTCGATACAGAGGATCAAATGCAACTTTCAATTTATACTTCTACAGACATCAGAAATGTTATGCCCTCCAACCTCCCCTCCAATATGAATGTTTTCTAACTCGGACTAAAATAATATACTTTGACATGTAAGTTATGCATTATCCACGGTAAAGTGATTGCTACCCTTTGAGAGACATGGTATCACCTATTTAACCCTTTACCCAACAAACCGGCCAAAAACGGCCAAATAAAGCTGCAACAGCCTAAATTATCTTGGGTCTGTCTCAATAAAACCATACAAATATGGATATCATTGGAACCAGCTCATTGACCACATTGTGATGGTTACAGTTATGCCCTGTGCCAATGCATTCTCTTATATATGCGAGTCGACCATAGGTCGCCTCGCATATATAAGAGAATGCATTGGCCTAAAAACATTTAACACTTTTTACCATTTTTTCTTACATTCTTTAACAATTTTATAATTTTTAATGTGTTAAGCCAATGCATTCTCTTATATATGCGAGGCGACCTATGGTCGACTCGCATATATAAGAGAATGCATTGGCACAGGGCCGTTCTGTTGGGTAAAGGGTTAAAGATGATTCGGACAAGTACAGGTGATATTCTTCCCAGACCTTACAATCAAGTAAACGACCCAACAGTCATTGACTGTCTTGTTCCATTCACTGTAATTTTTAAAACATCTTATTCGGAAAAAAACAAGACCTAGTCACAACTGGCCAAGTGGTCCTGCTAATATACTGTGATGCCAGTTGGTCCTATTGACTTAATATATGATGCTGTTAATGCAAACTGATGCTGTCAAGCAAAAGTACAGATATTTTTTTATAAAGCTGTCGGATAATATGAACATATCCAGTGTGTCTAACATTGAAAACAGATATATTGCAAAATTTTTATAAAAAAAATTAAATTAAAGATACACACCGCCTTTCTTATATATTAATTACATGCAAAGACTCTCAATGATGAAATCATTTCCTTTACATTATCGCCAATAGTTGCATCCCGAATAAAGATGTAAATATTTACAATTGGGAGTAGTTCAGATGATGTTTTCGATGGAGTGGTATGGTCTATTTATTAAAAGTTTCCAGCGATGAACATTAGTAGAATGCTACATTCCACAGGTTGGCATGCACCCTAGACTTCTAGTACTAACTTTTCAATTTCAAGCACCCGAACAAGTCCATAAAATGTCTTTAAATCACGTTTTGCGTTACCAAAATGTAAATGTAAATTTTATAAAAGATGAGTACTCAACTGAAAATTCAAACAGCTAGGTACCCAACTGAACGGTAGGGGTGACACTGACCATTTCAGTGGAACTGGGTTTATATAGATAAAATGTTAGACGTACCTTGACATCAGATTCTTTTCGTAGAGCGTGTCCAATAGTCGCTTTTTTATCTTTTTACTGCCAACTTTCTTTATCACCGGCGATCGAGTCATGCAAGCTGCAACCACAGTGAATTTTGCTTTCCTTCTCCATTTCGGAAATATGTCTGACAACATTTGTGCCCTGAATATGTGCTTAAATACATGTCTACCTGTGACTACCATGGTTTATGGGGGCCAATGAGAAATCCTGTTGCTTGTGAGATCATGTTTATTGATGTTCCGATAATGAAAAAGCCCATCGGACCCATTACTGATAACTGGAGGCACAATCGGCCAATTTCCAATGTTTAAATATTTTGTGCGTTTGTTCCCATAATGAACCTATATACACCTATTGCACTCCATATCCTGGTATAGTTTTCAAGCCAAATACATAAAAATATATATATTATATAGTATTTTTTCCGACGTCAGTTGTGCTCTGCCTTTGATGTATGCCGGTAGTTGTTTTGACAAAGAGATCAAAGGTGCCGAATCAGAGTAACGTTATCACTGTAAGCGGAACACTTGCACGCGGTATAACGGTGTTGATTGAATACTTGTTAGTTGCGACAATGTATGGAATTCGATGATTATTAACTAAATTTAGAATGATAGTTAATAATTGGTGTCATATTTTTCTGAGATTTCCCAAATTCCCATTGGTCATACCTTTTGTCTTTTAATAACTGGGAAGTTTGCTGCGGCCCAAGAACACTTGAAAAGACAAGGCTATGAAACAGTCACTAAAATTAGGGACATTACCTCCCTCGAGATGTCGCTCGTAAGCTGACTTCTGGTATTCTAAAACAGGCAACCCGAATTTACCCGATCATGGATCCAGAGCGGGGTGTTGCAATCTATGGCATCACATGACACCCGATCTTTCTAAATCTGTTTGGATTTCGCGCTAAAACGAAAGCCAAATAAATAAACTATCATTTAGTGCTCAAATAAACCACCGGGATCAATTAGAACCTGATAAAAGAATTTTTCGAAAATTAGGCGGACAATCCGAACTTCACTTGGATAAAAAGTCATATTTGAGACAGACACAAAAAAAAAATGTACCTGTCACGCTCTCACCAGCCACGCGAAAAAATCTGTGGTCAGAGTAATGATGTAATACAATTTATAGTACCTATAAATAGACAAATTAGTATGGCAAGCCGAATGGGGGAGGGGTAATTCACTGAATAGTTGTCATATCCAGTTTTGAAATCCTGAAGCGAACCATTTTTACGACAGGACGTTTTTTACGAAGTAAAAGCTATATTAATTGAATATTAACAATATATTTCACTTGTTTGTTTTATGGTACGTGAAGCTAAACATTGAATACGTATGTTCTGAGTGCCATGGCCTTGTTCCAATTGCCTCTGACTCAACTTATCAATTGTTGTCATTGCTGATTGCTGGTTCCACGAGTACCGTACCTGGTCAAAACAGTTGATCGCTACAGGTGTTGGATTAGATTTTATTTTGATAGCATGCATATGTATACATGTCGATAGGGCAGTGTTACAGAAAAAAGTATAACTTTATGGGTTATTGAACTGTGTTTATTACTGTTAAACATAAGTAAGATTGGTTCTATAGATTATACTGTAACTGTGATGTACATGTATATGTAATAATCTCATTTAAAGCTGTGATGTGTAACAGTAACAGCACAGAAAATTGAAAATCAATTTGGTGCACTCACTGCACTGTCACTTGACTGAATGTTATCTTGATAACATAATAAGCAGGTCAATGCCATTTATTTCCAATATGGTCCCAAGTGTGCTCATGGGGACACAGTTTTTAGTTAATTAAGGGGGAGGTCAAGTGACACATTTTGAACTTCACATTCTTGGAGTTCTAAAGAAGTGAAAGGCAATATTATCAAGATCAAATCAAGGACATTCAATAAAGTGAGCTGGAGTGTCATTCATATAACTTAGCTGCAGCATAATGTGTTGTTCTGTAGGCTGCATTTCAGATATATATACATTACTCGCAAAATGTTGCAATTTTCTTTCGACTGTCATCCACCACTTTCCCCTCATGACACATTCATTATTGACAATTAATTCCATCAATTTCATCATATTTCAGCAGCATATAACCTTAAGTAAGGCAAGGACACCATATTAACTAACTAGTAAATCCTGGTGTATTCTATGTCATGGGTTCGACCCAACTATTCAAACAGAGCAAAACGCTCTCGAATAGTTGGGAAGTTGTATCTTCAATCACTACCTCCGTAGGCTTTTACATTATTAAGAATTTTTTTCCCACTTATAACCGGCAAATACAAACATTGTATATCAATATTGTTGAAGATTAATCTATTCTGAGTCAGTACGTATCAACAAGCTACCCGACGAAAAAAAATCAAAATGTGACATTTGTAGCTGTTTGAAAAATATGTGGTACACAGCTTGCCAGAGCTCTAGCCCGGGAAAAATAGCCCCTCATTTCAATCACCAAATTCACATGTTACTAGATGGTTTTGTCTGCTACCATTTAGTAATAAGGTTAATCAATAGTGACATATTACAAAGTCATTGTGCACAATACAGTAATGCCCTAAGTAATCGACCTCTTAACCAAAGCAGAATTATGGGTAACTTTTCAGGATTTAGTCGGAAATATGGCTTGTTGCCATTCATTGGAAAGCTCTCGCCGAGAGCTTTCCGATGAATGGCAACAAGACATATTTCTGACTAAATCCTAGAGCTTTCCGATGAATGGCAACAAGCCATATTTCCGACTAAATCCTGAAAAGTTACCCATAATTCTGCTTTGGTTAAGAGGTCGATTACTTAGGGCATTACTGTACCTGCCTCTCAAAATATAATCCGAACTTTGAGAGAAATCGAGACCGTTAATTTGTCAACATTTAAAACTTGAACTGTAATAAATTGACGGAACGGAAAAGCAGAACGAACTTAACTATATATATACAAAATGTATATATATTGTTGTCTCCAAACTCACTCATCGTGGTATCCATTGTTGTTATATGTGCTTTTAAATCTAAATGGGAATAAAATAAAGTAACACCGTTTAAGACTCATGTGAGTTTTTAAAAAACACGAGCTTTCGGCTATCTAGTAGCCTTTATCAAGTATGAAGTGAACAAATAGTGAAAATTTGTTGACGTTGAAAGTGTCTATCACGATGACGTGCATAACAAGAGTGAAGGAAAGCATCTACGTCGCAGCTGCTCCCGAGTGCCGATTTCCCCAGAAATTATGCAGTACAGCGTAATGTGAGAGAAAACCATAGTCCCCGTTTAACCCTTTCCCGATGGTGTCCATGTAGGTTATTAATTTCATAAACAGGGACTATGGTTTTCTCTCACATTACGGTGTACTGCATAATTTCCGGGAAACTCGGGAGCAGCCGCGACGTAGATGCTTTCCGTCACTCTTGTTATGCACGTCACTCTTGTTATGACACTTTCAACGTCAACGACTTTTCACTATTTGTTCACTTCATACTTGATAAAGGCTACTAGATAGCCGAAAGCTCGTGTTTTTTAAAAACTCAAATGAATCTTAAATGGTGTTACTTTATTTTATTCCCATTTATTATTGACACAGACTCATATGGCATATACTTCAATAATGCTTTTAAATCTCTTTGAACACTGATTTGAATCGAAAAAAACTTGTAACAAACAAGAACTTGTTATAGCCGGAATCCAATTATGTTCGTTCCGTCTCCGATTCCCGTTTCTCTATTTTCACGGCTTTTTGCAAAAACAAAATGGCTTCAAATTCGAGGCGGTTGAAATACGCTCTTGATTTATGTGAAGAATGACACGATTAACATTTGAAACATGTATTGACACCACACTAGAAATGTACTAGAAGCTCTGATCTACAAGTACGTGGCAGTTTTGGTTGTTAAATAATATTTTTTAGTCATATAGTGTGTGTTATCGCTTGTGATAAGTCGAGTAAATTATTCAATGTGATACCGGCCTGACTTTTATAGATCTATGCTCTGATATTAAAAGTCAGGTTTACGGACTAGGGTTCAACTTTGGGGCATTTCTTGAAATATGAATTTCTCATGTCTTAAAACTGAATTTTTTCAAAATCAAATTTTCTAACTTAGACCAATTTTAAGTTGTGAAACTCAATCAAACGTCATAAATTACAACAATACCCAAAATATTTCAACAAAATCTCAAATATGAAAAAGTTTTTCATGTTGCTACTGAAAATTAAAGCAAACAAACCATATAAGTAACACCAATTAAAAGGATTACCGCCATTGCGATTAGGTGAGACAATGGTGGTTTTTAAAGCGCACTAATGCATCGTAAATGATGGGTTAATAAAAGGCTGTCCGGCCACAGTGTCCCCCGAAAAAGTGGTTTCATTGGGGGCATCAGCTTTTCTGGAAAAAATAACAAGGACCCTAAATCCGATACTAAATTTCAGAACAATCCAACGACTGTCCCCTGAAATGGTGGATAAACTATCATACTAAATTTGATTCAGATATGATCACACAAACTAAAGTTGTCATCCGAAAACCAGAAATTGGCAGGATTCTAAGTCGAAAAAGGGCCATAACTCTCGCAAAAATGGGCGGAGCAAACCCATATTCGAACTTGACCTGTATTTTGGTCTGATAAACTCACATCTACAGTATACCCCATACCCTCAATGAACTGAGGATTATTAGGGGGCGCATGAATAAAATATAATTACATGGATAAAAGAATTTTTGTTTTTGTTTTTGTTTATTATTAAAATCAAGAGTATTTGGAATTTATGTACCATTATTTTGACGCTGGTGGTGGTTTTGTGGAGGAGCCCTGCTTGCTCTTACCGGGTTCATATAAGTGACTGTGGAGGGCATCCTTAAACAATGATGTGTCTTGAATATTTGCAGTATCGGTTGGGATTTTGTTCCAGAGAGAAATTGTTCTCGGATAGAAGGAAGTGCTGAGGTATTTCGGTCGATAGAAAAAGAAATTTGGTTCAGATATGATCACACAAACGAAGTTATCATCAGGAAATAAGAAAATTACAAGATTCTAAGTCGAAAAAGGGCCATACTGAAACTGTTGTCCATTAGGAGGGTATCACCCCCCCTTTTCGGTACGCGGGATTCAGGGTGTTTTGAAGCCGTACGCGGGATTCATACCCCCGAATTAACTGGTATTCGGGTTCAAGCAAAACATCTTGGACGCAGGTTTTGATGGCGCAAAATAATATTTTGTGCTAGTTATATGTATGAATGAGTGGGTAGAATAGCTTCTTGGGCATATTCGACCACCATGCCATCATAAACAGAGACGTGGCGACAGGGGGGGGGGGAGGGGTCTCACCCTCCCCCCCCAACTTTGATCAAAATTTTCAACAGTTGGAAATTTCATACCTGCCAAAACATTAGTTGGAAATTTCACACATATAATAGGTTGAAATGTTCTTGTAGTTTGATTTTCAAACAATTTATTGGGGGGGGGGGGGATATTAATTGTTTTTGGACCAATATTTGCATATTTTCCTATTTTTTGTCAAAATTTTGGACTGAAATGGTCATCAGTTGGAAATTTCCAACCTCAGGAGGGTGACTTGGAAATCTTGTGTCCTGATCCCTCCCCCGTGGCCAGTCAAAAAATGCTAGTTAATTTAAGAAAACAATATTCTCATACATTTGGTCAACATTGGCATTGGAATTGTCATCAGTTGTAAATTTTCCAACCTAAGTGGTGTGTCAGGTTTGAAATTTCCAACTCTAAGAATGCTTGACGCTAGTCTAGATGCTAGGATTTTGCGATTTTCTTGTTCAGATTAAAAAAAATTCCCACACCGGGCCGAACCATGGTCGGCCCGGTGTGTCATTGTCTCTCCCCCTGTGGCCAATACAAAAATGCTAATAATTTTAACAATATTTTACTACATTTGATCAAACTTGTGATCATCAGTTGGAGATTTTCCAACCTGAGGCGGAGTATGAGGTTTGAAATTTCCAACACTATAGGAAAGCTTTAGTTGAGGCCAGTCTGGATGCTAGGATTTGTGATTTTCTTGTTCAAATTTCAAAATTTTCTCACACCGGCCAAACAACGATGGTCAGCTCGGTGTGTCGTGGTCTCTTGCCCGTAGCCGTGTGCATTTGTATGGAGTTAGACCACTAGATGTTAGGATTTATGCAATGTTTCAGGTTAAAATATCTGAATGTTCTCATACCGGGAATATAGAACCATGGTTTATGAAGATATAGGATATTAGGCCTAAACACTGAGGTGGAAGGGGGGTGTGCAAATGGAATTATGCAAAACTTGTGTTCGGTCTGATTCTGACTCAAGAGGGGGGGGGGTGCAGTTGGAAATTCCAAAGGTGGACACCCCCCAACGGAAACCCTCTAGCCACATCCCTGATCATAAAGTATCAGTAATGGTATAATAACGGCCTCATAACGCGACCGGCATCATAATGTGTCTATGTAACTTCTGCTTGTATCTGTCTGATATTAAAACAGTCAATTTGTATGTCATTTATCGCATATTATTTCTTAACATGTATTCAGGATTCACCCCCCAAAATTAACTCGTATTCATGATTCAGGGGGGAGGGGGTTGATACCCTCCATTAGATATCGAAACCTTCTCTTGTTTTTTTTTGTCCACGCCACCCACTACACTACACCCCCCCCCCCCCCCCACCCCCCCCCCACCCCCCCACCAACACATATATGGAAGTATGCGTTCCGTCTAATGTTCCGTGTTTTTCACCTACTTTATTTCGTAGATTCGCGCGGAAGGTGCGACTTGTCTGAGGAATTCACCATACCTTGACGCTTAAGATTCGATATTATTGCCATTATAACGTTACATTTTAATGTAAGAATTGCAATCAAGTTTCTAGCTTTAATGACATGCAATATGCGACTAATTTTAACGATGAAACTAATACCTTCCATTTTCACGTATTTTGTTTACATCAATCATGTTCTGGAAGTTCGTAGGTGAACTCTATTGGCTCGAGGTGTGATGGTCACTAAAAACTGTACTCCGCCCCGAATCCGACTGGGGGGGGGGTGCCCGGGTGGGATACAACTTGTCACTCTCACCAAAAAGTGTTAATACATGCTCCTCAATAATGTACGCCACTCCTAGATTCCATTCTCTTTTTTGTGTGACTTTTTTGAGCCGAAATCGCAAAAAAATAAAACATTGATCTAATAACCCGGGATAAATTCCATGATTGCAAATGACGCAAAGCAAAATCGCCCACAAAGTCACTTAAATCGTACAATTTCGTGTTCGGACCTTCACATACAGTGAAATATGTTATTAGAATAAGGAACATATGTATTAAAGATACTCAATCCGATACGATGGTCCACATATCAGATTCCAACAACAACAAGTTTTTTTTGAAATTCCGCTTCAGTTATCATAATCGATTAATTACCCAAAAATAATGCTAACAACAGTCAACTAACGTGTAATTTATCAACATTTTGTTCCACGAAATTTGGCCGGATTGTCAAATATCTAACACTCAAAGCCACTTGATTTTAGAGTTATCCATCTTCATCCCACAATTTGGTCCGAGACTGAATATTTACCAGGCCGCCAAAAATTACATATCTCGTGAAATAAAAAAAATTCTAAAATCGATATTATTATTCTGATCACTCTGAGCTTTAATGTGTGGGTTCCTCGGCTCGAATCACATATTTTCACCCCGGCCAAAGCAAAAGAAAGGGTAATTTTGGAGCGTTAATAAGATTATGCATCTTGAACTAAAAAATACACTATATGCACCGTTTTTCATTGGAGTAGTGATTCATGACATGACCTAGTGTTAGTGTCCAGGGATGAAGATATCCCTCCGAAATGCTGACGATATTGTTTAATTTGCGTGAAAATAAAACAATTCTATGGTTTGAACTGTTATGAATTCGGGCAGGTCACACTGTCCTCCAGAAAATTGGTCTGTGTATTTTGCTGCGCAATCAAAGGGGTTATCAGCATTGGATGGATCAAATTCCTGTATGGCCAGCGATATTGTTATCAATAACACTTGGTGCGTATATCAAGTTGCGAAAACAATAAGAAAGGCGTACCGGTATATCCAAATACGTTTTTTGCGAATCCGATACCTTGTCCAATAAAACGACAATCTACTATATTTAAGCGAGCTCTGAGGACGAGGGCATATCACAACCACGAAACTCTTCGACTGTATGTGTTGTGTATAAGTTCTTCAGAGATTCCGTCAAGGTAAGTTTACTATTTCACCCACTTCCTCCCACAGGTTCCCAGCTTCCTGACACACAATTATAGTCGTAACACTAGAAGTGCCTACATGTTAAGAAACAGTTCTGAACCAAGTACATGTCTGAACTATTCAAATTGAGCATTTTCCGTCAGCATCAGTGGATATAATGGTACATTTAGAACAATCGTTTTGATATAATAATTCCCTAGATTAATTAATTTTGATATATAGATTCAGTGCTATAATTAATTTTGGTGTATGGATCAGCTATGTTCGATCAGCGACATCGTGCTATAATAATTCCATAGATTAATTAATTTTGATCAGCCATGTTCAGTCAGTGCTGAATTAGATGAATTGAAGGTACACAATCCGATCAGATGGTCCCATCAAAATACAACCAGAACAACAACAACAACAACAGCAACATTTCTTCAAAATACGCTTTAGTTATCAGAATTGATTTATTGTAACAAAATAATGCTAACCACTGTCAACTATGGTATCACATTTCTCAAAACTTGTTATTTATCATCATTTTGTTCAACAAAATATGGCCGTATTATCGCTTGAGTATCACGATATTTGACCGTATTACCACTTGATTTTAGAGTTATCCATGTTCATCCGCAATTTTGTACGAGACAATCCGTTTGACCACGTGTTTCTGTGTCACATATTATTACACATCTGGAGAAATAACAAACTTCAAAAATAGATATCTGATCACTCTTAGTTTTGATGAGTGCATGGGTGGGTTCCTCGACTCAAATCAAATATGTTTTACCCCCGAAGCCAAAGAAATATTAATTTAGGAGCGTCTGATCGGATTGAGTACCTTTTATTTTGATATATGGATCAGCTACAGTATGTTCGGTCAACGACAGCGTGCAAAAGTAATTCCTGACCTCATGTCAGCCATACATTTATGTACACCTCCATTATGAAAGATAAGTTGTAAGTCATTATTTCTTTCACTAGGTTTATGTAAACATATTTTTATTCAAATAATAATAACATATGTGACCTGCCATATCAAATCCAGTCGTATAAGTCGGTATTTTTTTACCCTGTGCCAATGCATTCTCTTATATATGCGAGTCGGCCATAGGTCGCCTCGCATATATAAGAGAATGCATTGGCCTAACAATTTTTTACAATTTTAATAATTTGTTCTTGTATTCTTTAACAATTTTATAATTTCACCCATACAGAGCCTCACTGAGACAAACATGAGCAGACGACACTCTTCTATATGCTTCTATATATGTGTGGGGCTCCCTGCAGGATAATGGATTTTTTTTATTTTATGTCCTAAAATTTTTAAGAAACACTTATTTAAAAAACATGGTAAAAAATTGTTAGGCCAATGCATTCTCTTATATATGCGAGGCGACCTATGGTCGACTCGCATATATAAGAGAATGCATTGGCACAGGGTAAAAAAATCCCGACTTACGACTGGATTTGATATGGCGGGTCACATATACCTGGTCAGGCACCCACTTATACATGTATAAGGATATTGTATTCAAATGTTGTTGTTGGTTTATATAGTCTCTGCTTTGTAGAATAAGGTAACCAGATTTCCATTATTTGAAAGTATGTTGGGTACGAATTAATGTTACGATGGCAGATTAGCCGGAATTCGAAAACTATTGCTTCCAATTTTCCCATCTCTAATGAATGAAGTGTTTGAGAAGTTATTTCATTAAATTTACGCCGTTAAATACGGTAAAGCCTCTTTAATTATCTGGGATTATTTCTTTACGCGGGCAAACAAAGCAAAGTTACGTGAAACGCCATCGCAGGTCTTTTTGAAGCCCATGTTTGTTTCACGTCCCATTTGTTGATTAAAGTATGTTTTAACTAGTTTTTGGATCATGTAATAAATAGAATCTACAACGCGTCCCCAGTTTTTAGCGGAATTTTCAAGACTTGTCCAGAAAATTAGGTCCGAACCTAGCCAAAGGCTCGGTCCAGACCTAATTTACTGGACTATTTTTGTAAATTCCGCTATAAACTAAGGACTTGTTGTGGATCCTTTAGTTAAGTTGTTGTATAGTAACTAGTCATTGGTTGGCTTGAGTTTAAAGGTACTCAATCCGATTCGATGGTTCCCATATCATCAGATTCCAACAACAACAACAACAAGATTTTTTGAAATGCCGCTTCAGTTGTCAGAATCGATTATAATTGTTCCAAAATAATGCTAACCGCAGTTAACTATAGCATAAAATTGACAAAAACCTGTAATTTATCAACATTTTGTTCAACGAATATTGCTGGTTTGTCACATATCTGACACAAAAAAGCCACTTGATTTTAGAGTTATTCATCTTCGTCCGAAATTTGGTCAGAGAAAGTATTCCTGTCTGCTGTTTACTAGGCCACCTAAAATTAAAATAACAGATTTTAAAAATCTATATCTGATCACTCTGAGCTTTGATGGGTGGGTTCCTCGACTCGATTCAAATATTTTTTTCACCTCCGGAGTCAAGGAAATAGTACTCTGCGAGGGTTAATTCGGATTGAGTACCTTTATAAGCCCCATATCAACATATGTTTTACACGATCATGTATGCCACACGTTAATTAATTTGATTACGTCTTGTACACGGTCATTCGTAGTTTAATTTATGGCTCGAGCATAAATTAAATTTATATCAAATTATTAACTCTGATTTTAAGATTACCTTAAAGGGGTACTGTACGCCAAATGTTGTTGTTGGTTTCTATAGTCTCCGAGTCGGAGAATAAGGTAACAATTTTTCCATTATTTGAAAGTATGTTGAGTACGAAGTCATGTTACGGATGACAAATTTACCGGAATGCAAAAATACAAATTGTCGTTGTCGAGTAATTTTTGTAAAGTTTTCAACCAAATGAATCAAATAAAAGTTTTATTATATGCATACTAGTCCCATATAATCATTTAAGTTATTGTATCATCGCTAGTCAGTGAGTGGCTTGAGTTTTCTCCCCGTATCATCATAATATGTTAAGCGATCGTGTGTGCGATCGGTTTAAAATCCAGTATCCCTCAATTACTGTTTTTGATTACGGTAATTCGTAATTTAATTGACGCCATTTTATGGCTCCAGTCATAAATTCAATTTATATAAAATTATTAACTTTTGAATTATTAAATTTTAAGATAGCCTATTAACCTGAGCGTTTACAGAATACATCTTCGACTCAAATTACTTATGTTTCTATATATTATCGATATTAGATCGTTGTCACCGGAAATTTAATGAAAATGGCGTACAGTACCCTTTTAACGTTTACAAAATACTTCTTCGACTTGAAGTACTTATTTGTCTGTATATTATCGATAGTAGATCGTTGTTATTACTGAGAATTTATTGAAATTTACAGTGTCCCTTTAATTTGTTGTGATACAAGTTTAGTCAGCGAAAATTTAAAGCAACCTCTATTCCTGACTTGGACAGTGGACACCATCGTTTCTGTTACTTTAACAATGTTTATATTAAACACTCATTGATGAATAGTTCCCTTTGGAAATGTTCAGATAATAAGTTCAACAAACATTGTTGAACTTATTATCTGAACATTGTCCACCAAGGAATATGAATAATTCATAACTTGTGTTATCTTAGGGTTAAAGAGTTCGGAGAAAGAATAATCTACGAACTTAAAGGGGTTCTGTACGCCATTTTCAACAAATTCCCGGTGATAACAACGATCTAATATCGATAATATATAGAAACTAAGTAATTTGAGTCGAAGATGTATTCTGTAAACGTTCAGGTTAATATTTTATCTTAAAATCAAAGTTATATGTTTGATATAAATTCAATTTATGGCTGGAGCCATAAATTAAATTACGAATTTCCGTACAAGACGTAATCAAAAAGAATTCACGGATAGTAGATTGGGCAACGCGTGGCACACATCATAGTGTAACGGGGCGTAACATCAAGCCACTCACTGACTAGTGACTATACAATGACTTAAATGAGTAAATGGGACCAGTATGCATATAATATAACATTTATTTGATACATTTGCATGAAAACTGTCAAAAAATTACTCGCTATAACGACAATTGGTAATTTCGCATTCCGGCTAATATGACATGCCTAACATTACTTCGTACTCAACAGACTTTCAAATAATTGAAAATCGGTTACCTTATTCTACGACTCAGAGACTATAGAAACCAACAACAACATTTGAGTACAGTATCCATTTAAATGTGCTCAATCCGATTCGATGGTCCCCATATCATCAGATTGCAACAACAACAACACACAACAACAACGTTTTTGGAAATGACGCTTCAGTTATCAGAATCGATTAATTCCCCAAAAGTAATGCTAACCACAGTCAACTATATTATAAATTTTGTTGAACGAAATTTGGCCGGTTTGTCAAATATCTGACACACAAAAGCCACTTGATTTTATAGTTATCTATCTTCATCCGCAATTTTGTCCGATCTCGTCCGATCGTACTAAAAAGTATACCGATCGTGAAAAATAATAGATTACAAAAATCGATATCTGATCTGACTTTTGATGGGTGGGTTCCTCGACTCGAATCAAATATTTGTTACCTCCTATCATTTTGGATGGTACACGTGCACCCATCCCTGACTCCTTGGCAACGTTAAAACATACCTTTGATTACATGTACAACGGAGATGACTATAATGATTTCAATCTATATATATATATATATATATATATATACCTTTATTTCCTCCGCAAGTGGAGAGTTTAAACAAACCCACGGAATGGTTGAACGGGGGCCCACGGAGTGGTCAGAAAAATAGTTAAACACTATTTTATCGCGACGCCGATGAGAATATCTGGCTTAAAGTGATGTGAAACACTCCGTAGGGTGATCAAATAGATATGAAGAATACTCTTGCTCAAAGTAGTCAATTTTAGAAATATCATATCCAAATTGACTACACACACAGTAATTCTTATATATTAATTCTATGCAGTGACTCTCGATGACGAAATCGTTTTCGTTAGTTTGTCGCCGATACAGATGCGTCCCGAATTGAGATGTAAATATTTACAAATGTGCGTAGTTGGGACGCTGTCATTCATTAACCCTTTAGCCAACAGAAGGGCCCTGTGCCAATGCATTCTCTTATATATGCGAGTCGACCATAGGTCGCCTCGCATATATAAGAGAATGCATTGGCTTAACACATTAAAAATTATAAAATTGTTAAAGAATGTAAGAAAAAATGTTAAAAGTGTTAAAAAAAAGATTTTTTTAGGCCAATGCATTCTCTTATATATGTGAGGCGACCTATGGTCGACTCGCATATATAAGAGAATGCATTGGCACAGGGCTAACTGTAACTATCACAATGTGGTCAAGGAGCCGGTTCCAATGATATCCATATTTGGTTGGTTCTATTGAGACAGACCGAAGATATTTTAGGCTGTTGAAGCTTTATTTGGCCGGTTTTGGCCGGTTTGTTGGGTAAAGGGTTAACTACAGCTATACCTCCCATTACCACTATATTTCTGGAAACAAATAACTTCGATCAAGGTGCCAGATGACATCCGTATTTCGTATATTCCGAGGCATATTTGCGTGGACTCCCAAGTTTTGTAAGACCATTAAATAACAAGAAAACTAACATGCATGCATCAGATCGCCCGTGAACTATTTATCATAGAATTCTTGTAGCTATCGATTATACATTTTGGAATATCTGTCTGTATGTATGTGTGTATGAATGCACGTATGTATGTGTGTTATAGACTCGCACACTGCTCGACCGATCCGACTCGGATTTGGTATTTAACGTTTCAACCTGACCTCGCTCATAGGCATGTTTCTGGACCTTGACCGATCCGACTAAAATGTGTGTGTAGGACTACTTCGATCCCGGGAGCAATATGGACGGGTCCAATTTCACGTGCGACCATGTCATCGAACGTGCTGATATAGGCATGTTTCTGGACCAATTGAAAAAATAGTTTGTCCAGATAAACCCACGGGAATGGTCAACGTCGCATTTTGGACAAGCTCTGAGCACTCATTCTCCACTCCCAATCATCAAAATCACCGCAAACGGCACATCGGGGGTTAAGGCAGGCACGATCTTTATATTGACCATATTTGGAGTTGTTAACCGACCAACGCTCTTTATTGTCATCGGCGTTGCTAAACGCTCGCATGTGCCCACGAAACTGCGGACGCAAAACGCGAAATGCATTTATCTTGATTAAAAAAGGCAGAATTAACTCATCGGAAAACAAAACATGCGTGTTGTGTGTTTCTTATGTCTGTCGTTCATAGGAACGGGGAAAATTTTCAATCAATAATTAGACAACGCAACAACTTTGATTGGCCTAGCGAGACTCCTGTGAGTTGTTCAAGCCAGACACTGAATTCATTGAGAATAAGCTCATTATTCTTTGATAACGGAACGATGATATGCATGTACCAATGATTGAATGGCACGCGGAAGGTCAGATTGCAATTAAAGAGAAGGTAACGCGTCGAGCCATAAACATGCATGCATCTATAGGATTGTGAGATATCCAGGAATTTTGGGGACAATTTCATCTTAAAGAACTGAAACCAAAGCTGTAGGCGGTGAGCAAAGTTATATTAAATGATAAATAATTTTCTATGGTCATTATTTTTTTTTAGATAATTATAATAATTTATTGATTTTGGTATAATATGGCAATCAAAATTATTTGAAAATTACATATTCGTGTTGAAAAATAATATATTTATATAGTTAGATACTTCGGGTCACAAATAGGATAACATTGTTTTGATAGTCCAACAAATATTAAGTGTGAGATGAGTACCTTTTAGACCAAAAGTCTGATATTTCCCCATTTTTTGTCAAATTTATATTCAGGCTGATGTCGCCAACATTTGGACAATTTCCATGCAGCCATAGGACTGTGTTATTAGGTTGAAAATTTGCTACAGTTTTACGATTTGTCGTAATAGTTGGAAGATTTCGGACAGGTGGGGGTAGGGTCAAATAAAATTTGGACTGATTCAAATGGTGTTGTAGCTGAACACTATAATTTGGACATCACCAAAGCGGAGGCCCTCTAACCGCTTCACTGATACCACCAAAATGGAGGCCCTCTAACCGATTAACTGATACCACAAAACGGAAGCCCTATAACCGATTCACTGATACCACCAAACGGAGGCTGCCTAACCGCTTCACTGATACCACAAAACGGAGACCTGCTTTACTGAAACCACAGAAATCCGTCAGCTGGTATCAGCTTCCCCACATGAGTAAAACAATCGCACTTATATGTGGCAGCTGATACCAGCTAATTAATTTCTGTAGTTTCAGTGAAATATTTAGGGAACTTCCGTTTGGTGGTATCAGTGAAGCGGTTAGAGGGCCTCCTATTGGTGGTGATGTCCAACTTATCATTTTCAACTACTACACATTTTAACCAGTCCAAATTTTATTTGACCGCACCCCCCCCCCCCCCCCCGGCCCGGTCCGACATTTTCCAACTATCACGACAAATTGTAAAATTGTTCAACCTAATAATACAGTCATATGTTGTGTCCAAATTGTGGCGACATCAGCGGAACATAAATTTGATTGCCATAATGTACCAAAATCAATAAATTATTAGAATTATCTCATAAAATTAATGACCATTGGAAATTATTTATCATTTAATATAACTTTTCTCAACACACGAAGCTTTGGTCTCAGTTCTGTAAGATGGATTTGTCCCCAAATTTACTATACATTTCACAATTGTATAGATCCATGTATGTTTATGACTCCACATGTTGCCTTCTCATTGATATCTGACCTTCCACTTACCATTCAATCATTAGTACTCGCATAGCATCGTTCCGTTAGCTCAGTATAATGAACTTATTGCGCGCGCCGCGTGTATACTGTCCTAGAGATTCTAGTTAGCTGTGGGCGCTGACGTTAACATGGGTGTATTATTTTTAGAATAGGAAATTTTGGGATGATTAAAAGTCGAAGTGCGATTCGGAGGCCGAGTCCGGTAAAAGGTGTAGTTGGGAATTTCAATTTCGTTTATTGTCGTTAATTAACGTTATGTTAATACTGATTATTTTTGGTTTGTGATAAGCTATGTCAACTGCAAATAAAAGAAATGAAGAAGATAATTAGTAAGTCTTATATTTCAACATTTATAGACTTTTTATTCGTTCTCCAGCCCACTGGGATTGTGGTCGGAGATGGCGGAATCGGCCGCCGGTTCGTTAATTATGTGCTGGTTGTTATTGTTATTTTAACGGAATTCTGAGTTGGTCATTCACGAAACCAATATATTTTATATTATATAATTACAATCATGGTCTTGAGCGCGTTACCATTTCTGACATTGGTTTTCTTGTTCTCACTGATTTACCCGACTGCATGAGTGTCAGTGGCATGAGCAACTCACAGGGTTCTCGGTCATCGCCATGCCAATCAAAGTTTAGCGTTGTCTAATTGTTTAATGGTCTTACAAGATATAATAGTCGCGAGATGCGCGTCATAGATGTTTCTTAAATTGGAAGTAGATGCATGTTTGTCTGAATGTGCATGCAGCATAAGATGGGAAATACACACGTCCTCTGCACCTTGATCGAACTTTATTTTTTCAAGTGGTATTTTGATTTAATGACTGTCAGGTACAGCTGTAGTTGAAGACAGCTATTCCCCTCGCTGTCGAGCATTCGTCAGTCACAGCTGTAGTTGAAGTCAGCTATTCCCCTCGCTGTCGGGCATTCGTCAGTCACGGCTGTATTTGAAGTCAGCTATTCCCCTCGCTGTCGGGCATTCGTCAGTCACAGCTGTAGTTGAAGTCAGCTATTCCCCTCGCTGTCGGGCATTCGTCAGTCACAGCTGTAGTTGAAGTCAGCTATTCCCCTAGCTGTCGGGCATTCGTCAGTCACAGCTGTAGTTGAAGTCAGCTATTCCCCTCGCTGTCGGGCATTCGTCAGTCACGGCTGTATTTGAAGTCAGCTATTCCCCTCGCTGTCGGGCATTCGTCAGTCACAGCTGTAGTTGAAGTCAGCTATTCCCCTCGCTGTCGGGCGTTCGTCAGTCACAGCTGTAGTTGAAGTCAGCTATTCCCCTCGCTGTCGGGCATACGTCAGTCGCAGCTGTAGTTGAAGTCAGCTATTCCCCTCGCTGTCGGGCGTTCGTCAGTCACAGCTGTAGTTGAAGTCAGCTATTCCCCTCGCTGTCAGGCATTCGTCCAAATACTCACCCAGCTACGCTTCGGTCAATTATTTTTCCGAATACCTGACAGCTCGGGGAATATATTCCCCTCGCTGTCGGGCATTCGTCAGTCACAGCTGTAGTTGAAGTCAGCTATTCCCCTCGCTGTCGGGCATTCATTCAGTCACAGCTGTAGTTGAACAGCTATTCCCCTCGCTGTCGGGCACTCGTCAGTCACGGCTGTATTTGAAGTCAGCTATTCCCCTCGCTGTCGGGCATTCGTCAGTCACAGCTGTAGTTGAACAGCTATTCCCCTCGCTGTCGGGCATTCGTCAGTCACAGCTGTAGTTGAACAGCTATTCCCCTCGCTGTCAGGCATTCGTCAGTCACAGCTGTAGTTGAAGTCAGCTATTCCCCTCGCTGTCGGGCATTCGTCAGTCACAGCTGTAGTTGAAGTCAGCTATTCCCCTCGCTGCCAGGCGTTCGTCAGGTACAGCTGTAGTTGAAGTCAGCTATTCCCCTCGCTGTCGGGCATTCATTCAGTCATAGCTGTAGTTGAACAGCTATTCCCCTCGCTGTCGGGCATTCGCCAGTCACAGCTGAACAGCTATTCCCCTCGCTGTCAGGCATTCGTCAGTCACAGCTGTAGTTGAAGTCAGCTATTCCCCTCGCTGTCGGGCATTCGTCAGTCACAGCTGTAGTTGAAGTCAGCTATTCCCCTCGCTGTCGGGCATTCGTCAGTCACATCTGTAGTTGAACAGCTATTCCCCTCGCTGTCGGGCATTCGTCAGTCACAGCTGTAGTTGAACAGCTATTCCCCTCGCTGTCGGGCATTCGTCAGTCACGGCTGTATTTGAACAGCTATTCCCCTCGCTGTCGGGCATTCGGCAGGTACAGCTGTAGTTGAAGTCAGCTATTCCCCTCGCTGTCGGGCATCGTCAGGTACAGCTGTAGTTGAAGTAAGATATTCCCCTCGCTGTCGGGCATTCGTCAGTCACAGCTGTAGTTGAACAGCTATTCCCCTCGCTGTCGGGCATTCGTCAGTCACAGCTGTAGTTGAACAGCTATTCCCCTCGCTGTCGGGCATTCGGCAGGTACAGCTGTAGTTGAAGTCAGCTATTCCCCTCGCTGCCAGGCGTTCGTCAGTCACAGCTGTAGTTGAAGTAAGATATTCCCATCGCTGTCGGGCATTCGTCAGTCACAGCTGTAGTTGAAGTCCGCTATTCCCCTCGCTAGCTGTCGGGCGTTCGTCAGTCACAGCGGTAGTTGAACAGCTATTCCCCTCGCTGTCGGGCATTCGGCAGGTACAGCTGTAGTTGAACAGCTATTCCCCTCGCTGTCGGGCATTCGGCAGGTACAGCTGTAGTTGAAGTCAGCTATTCCCCTCGCTGTCGGGCGTTCGTCAGTCACAGCTGTAGTTGAACAGCTATTCCCCTCGCTGTCGGGCATTCGGCAGGTACAGCTGTAGTTGAAGTCAGCTATTCCCCTCGCTGTCGGGCATTCGTCAGTCACAGCTGTAGTTGAAGTCAGCTATTCCCCTCGCTGTCGGGCATTCGTCAGTCACAGCTGTAGTTGAAGTCAGCTATTCCCCTCGCTGTCGGGCATTCGTCAGTCACAGCTGTAGTTGAAGTCAGCTATTCCCCTCGCTGTCGGGCGTTCGTCAGTCACAGCTGTAGTTGAAGTCAGCTATTCCCCTCGCTGTCGGGCATACGTCAGTCGCAGCTGTAGTTGAAGTCAGCTATTCCCCTCGCTGTCGGGCGTTCGTCAGTCACAGCTGTAGTTGAAGTCAGCTATTCCCCTCGCTGTCAGGCATTCGTCCAAATACTCACCCGGCTACGCTTCGGTCAATTATTTTTCCGAATACCTGACAGCTCGGGGAATATCCTATATATAATCATTTGCGTGATATCAGGAGTCTAATGGTGTGGCTTAAAGCTGTCAAAAGTGGTGTCATTCGAGTCAGGGGAGAGGGGCACCAATATTGATAAAAACATATTTTTAGCCACGATTTCACTAAATTGATACACATTCTTCTGCATGCATGATACGAGAAATCAATTTCCACCAAATGGATGCATATTCTTCTCCGTGATACGAGGAATCTAGACGTGTGGATAAGCAAGGGGTCAACAAGACTGATAAAATATGTTTAGCGCCAATTTCCACCAAATTGATACACGTTTTTCACGAGGAAGAAAATGGTGTGGGTTAAAATGTTCTAAAGTGACGTTGTTGGTGGCATGGGCAGAAAAAGTTGAGGGGCAGCACAAATGATGAAATATATTTGTCACCGATTTCCGACAAACGTGTATATAACCAATTAATCATCTGTATAATATGGCGCCGTCATTGGTGCACTGAGGTGGGGGGGGGCACTAAACGTTGATAGCGCTCATTGCCACCAAATTGATACACGTTCTTCTCCAATGATAGGAGGAATCAAATCGTGTTCGTTAAAGACGCCACAGTTGTGACTATATCATTTGTGCTGCCCCTCCCCATTTTCTACCCCTGGCAACAACAACGTCAATTTAGAATATTTTAACCTCCAACATTATCTTCCTCGTGAAAAAGTTATCCCTGTTAGACCACCTTTTGGTGCCAAACGTTATATAGAACATATATAGACGGACAGACATACACACAATCCATTTGTATATGTTCTATATAACTTAATGAGACCATCTAGATGGCACTAAAGCGGTCTAAAACGGGTAACTTTTTCACGACGAAGAAAATGGTGTGGGTTAAAATGTTCTAAAGTGACGTTGTTGGTGGCATGGGCAGAAAAAGTTGAGGGGCAGCACAAATGATGAAATATATTTGTCGCCGATTTCCAACAAACGTGTACATAACCAATTAATCATCTGTATAATATGGCGCCGTCATTGGTGCACTGAGGGGGGAGGCACTAAACATTGATAGCGCTCATTGCCACCAAATTGATACATGTTCTTCTCCATGATATGAGGAATCTAATCGTGTGATTTAAAGACGTCAACTTGGTGTTGTTTTGTGTGAGCGATATGGGGGTCTAAATTTGATAAGAATATGTTTAGCTGACGATTTCCACCAAACTGATAGTCTCCATGATAGCAACAGTCCAGTCTGAGTGAACGTCGACTCAATATTTGAAATATATTCAATGTTGTAATGAATATTTAGGTATGAGTTTACTCAGACTGGCAACAGTCTAAAGGGCGTGGTTTAAATATTTCAAAACTGGGACCGTGTGAGTCATGAATAGGGAGGGGAGGGGCACCGAAGGTGATACAAATATATTTAACCCTTTGAGTGCCAGGTCCGATTTTTGTAACAATCAATATACCCTGTGCCAATGCATTCTCTTATATATGCGAGTCGACCATAGGTCGCCTCGCACATATAAGAGAATGCATTGGCCTAACATTTTTTCATCACTTGTTATTATTTTTTACAATGTTTTCTTATATTCTTTTACAGACTTATTTTGTAGGTTTAGTGCCAGGGAATCTTACATTTTTCATGGACATCAAAATTATTACTATGAATACTTGGTGAAAAATTCAACACAAAAACAAAATCTAAAAAACAAAAACAAAACAATTATTTTTAATTTTTTAGGGCCAATTTTACAGACCGTAAATTCGGACCGATGAGATCAGCCCCCACTCACAAGGTTAAGACTCATGTCCCTAAATCCATACACTATCTTGTCCATTGGTACGATTAATCAAATCATGTGGGTTAAAGAAGCCACATATTGTTCCGTTTGGTACAGGGAGGAAGAGCGGAGGTGCATTAACATTGACAAGAATATTTGAGTCGTCGATATCCACCAACGTTATATAGAGTCCAGGGATGTGGCTAGAGGGTCTCCGCTGGGGGGGTGTCCACCTTGGGAATTTCCAACTGCACCCCCCCCCCCCCTTGAGTCGGAATCACACCAACACAACTTTTTGCATAATTCCATTTGCACCCCCCCCCCTTGTACCTCATGCTCAGGCCTAATTTCCTATATATTCATAAGCCATGCTTCTATTTTCCCAGTATGAGAACATTAAGATATTCTAACCTGAAAATTGCCCCCAAAAAAAACTAGTGATCTAATTCCAGACAAATGCACACAGCTGCCGACAACAGACCAGGAAACACCGGGCCGACCATGGTTGTTTGGCCCAGTGTGAGAAAATTTTGAAAACTATATACAAGAAAATCGCAAATCCTAGCATCTAGACTGGCCTCAACTGAAGCTTTCCTAGTGTTGGAAATTTCAAACCTCATGCTCCCCCTCAGGTTGGAAATTTTTTCAACTGATGACCATTTATTGCTACAAGTTTGATCAAATGTAGTAAAATATTGTTTTGCTAAAATAATATTTTGGTTCGGCCCGGTGTGCGAAAATTTTGAAATCTGAACAAGAAAATCGCAAAATCCTAACAACTAGACTAGCCTCAAGCCTTCCTACTGTTGGAAATTTCAAACCCTACACCCCCACTTAGGTTGGAAAATTTCCAACTGATGACAATTCCAATGACAATGTTCACCAATTGTATGACAATATTGTTTTCTTAAATTAACTTGAAGTTTTTGACTGGCCACGGGGGAGGGACCAGGACACAAGCTTTCCAAGTGTTGGAAATTTCCAACCTGTCACCCCCCCTAAGGTTGGAAAATTTCCAACTGATGTCCATTTCTGTCAAAATTTTTGACCAAAAATAGGAACATATGCAAATATTGGTCGAAAAACAATAAATTCCCCCCAATAAATTGTTTTATAATCAAACTACAAGAACACTTTCAACCTATTGTTGGTGTGAAATTTCGTTGTGGCAGGTGTGAAATTTCCAACTATTGAAAATATAGCTCTCTGCTGGGGGGGTGAGACACCCCCCACACCCCCCCCTCTAGCCACATCCCTGATAGAGTCGTATCCATAATTCGTTCTAAGGAGTTTTTGGCGTTCAAATTTCACAACCCAGTCAAATGGTGACCTGAACCAAATTATGTCTTGTCAATTATTGCCCGAAACAGAATGCCTGATTCCGTCCACATATAAATATATATGTGGACGGAATCAGGCATTCTGTGTCGGGCACACGTAGCTGATATATAGCAAGATTATTTTTTTAAACTGAGAATAATTAGCCAGTATATCACCATGAACAGAGGAGCCCCTGAACATTTCTTTAAGACATCTGTATCCAGTGTTCGCGCTGTCGGTAGCCAAACCAATGGCTAATCTTTTTCGAATTTGGCTAATAAAAATTTCATTTGGCTAAACTTTTGGCTAATTTTTTTTACCCCAAATGTAGACGGAAAGGATGCCAGTCTATGTAAACATACACTCAGATTCATACTGATACTATTTTTTATATGTGGGTATGTAGTTTACTCCAGACTGAAAGGATGCATGAGTCAGAAAGCTAATTAATAAAAGAGCAGTGAGCGCAATTAATAGGTGAATACCTAGTGGTGACGCTGTTGTTTTAAAGAGTGTTTTTGTAGTGTCCAAATAATATGCGGATTTTTTGTTTATACGCCGTCGATGACACCGACTATGTAAACAATACTAAACATATATCTTTATAGAGATATGATAACCAGATGTCCTCAAAATCTTAGTCTAACAGTAGTACGGGCCGCCATATCAAATCCAGTCGTAAGTCGGGATTTTTTTACCCCGTGCCAATGCATTCTCTTATATATGCGAGTCGACCATAGGTCGCCTCGCATATATAAGAGAATGCATTGGCCTAACATTTTTTTATCATTTTTTTTAAATAAATGTTTCTTACAATTTTTAGGACATAAAATAAAAAAACATCAATTACCCTGCAGGGAGCCCCACACATATATAGAAGCATATAGAAGATTGTCGTCTGCTCATGTTTGTCTGGGGCTCTGTATGGGTGAAATTATAAAATTGTTAAAGAATACAAGAAAAAATTATTAAAATTGTAAAAAATTGTTAGGCCAATGCATTCTCTTATATATGCGAGGCGACCTATGGTCGACTCGCATATATAAGAGAATGCATTGGCACAGGGTTCTTTAAGACATCTGTATCTTTATAGAGATATGATAACCAGATGTCCACAGTAGTAAGGGCCACCACTATGGGGCACACCTGGCTCGATTGGCACCCTTGGGTATGCCACATAGTTCCAGTCGATCCAGGGCTACCCCAGTGGTGACAAGCCATGGGTACTACAGATGGTTGCCCGGGAGATGCCACAGAGCGTCATCGACCACATGGGCGCCCCAGAGTGCCGACGAGCCAGGAGTGCCCCAGATTGGCGACGAGCCAGGGGTGCCACATAGAGAGTGACGACGAGCCATGGGTGCGCAGAGTATCAACGAGTCAGGGGTGCCCATAATGTCATCGAACCCAGGGGTGCCCCAGAGTGGCATCGAACCAGGGGTTTGCCATATTTGGCTCTTTAAATCATAAGATTATATTCCATGTGTCATGGAGAATAATGTGCATCAATTTTGTGGAAATCGGCTAAATTTTTGTTATCAATTTTGGTGGCCCTCTCCCCTTCAGTGAAGCTCGGACTCGAATGACACCACTTTTGACAACTTTAAGCCACACCATTAGACTCCTGGTATTACGGATATGACTATATATAAGTTTGATAGTAATCGGCGACTGAACAATTTGTTATCAAATTTAGTGACCCCCCCCCCCCATCTCTCGTACAAACGGGACCAATTTTGGCGTCTTTAAACCACATAATTTGATTCCTTGTGTCATGTGGAAATCGACGTTAAAATAGTTTTATCCATGTTGGTGTCCCTCTTCCCTTCTGTGCACCCATGACTCGAACGGCGCCACTTTCCACATATGTAAACCACATCAATAGATTCCCCATATCGTGAATATGACAAAAGTATAAGTTTGATGGAAATCAGCGACACAAATTGTTCTTTCCCTCCCCCTTTTCTGCCCCTGACAAGAACAGGGTCACTTTAGCAAAATTCTAACCCACACCATTATCTTCCTCGTAAAAAGTTACACCTGTTAGACCCATTTGGTGTCATGTGAATTTATATAGAACACAGACAGACTGACAGACATTCACAAATACAGATATAGAAGCGCAGGCTTATTAGGTCAAGGTAAATATTTTTAGGCCAATGTATTCTCTTACATATACGAGGCTCCCAATGGGAGACTCGCATATATACGATGATGCATTGGCACAGGGTTGTTATTATTTTTTTACCCGGTGCCAATGCATTCTCTTATATATGCGAGTCGACCATAGGTCGCCTCGCATATATAAGAGAATGCATTGGCCTAACAATTTTTTACAATTTTAATGATTTTGTCTTATATTCTTTAACAATATTATAATTTCACCCATACAGAGCCCCAGACAAACATGAGCAGACGACGCTCTTCTATATGCTTCTATATATGTGTGGGGCTCCCTGCAGGGTAATGGATGTTTTTGCACAATTTCGGGAAGCTCCAGTAATTTCGGTGATTTTTCAAAATCTGTCCGCCATTGTGGGCGCCATTTTGGATTTGGGGGACTTTTATTTGGATATGGTACAAGGAAAGTTCTTCGCCTAAGTGTTCCCAACTTACAATAGTAAGCAGGTGTGGAGTTGTCATGACAATAATGCTCACTGATGTTAAAATCAGCGATTTTCGGCGATTTTTTATTTCTGGTGGCCATTTTGGCCGCCATCTTGGATTTGGGTAAATATTCCTCAACTCAGGTATAAGAGGAATCCTAGCTCGAGTATCTCCTGCAAATATATATGCATGGGTGTTGTTATAATAGCAATAACATTCATTGATTCGAAACATAACATCGCGTTATAAACGGAGATTCGGCTTTGGCCTATGATACCGGCATTTGGGAAAACGTGATATCGGACAAAAATATCCCGCAATGAATGCATATTATGGTCCCCATGTGTTCGCCAATGACTCCTCTATATGATAAATGTATAACATGACGCAAAAATTCTAACATTTTCCCACAGAGACAAACGAAAGGTGGTAACATGTCAGAAAAATAGCATATTTTCACATTTCGGCGGCCATCTTGGCCGCCATATTGGATTCTGGTGTCGGATTTTTGGCTAATTTGTAAGGATTATATATTAGCATAACGAATCGAGCGGAAAACAAGACCGCATGTGCTATCATCTTTACTATAATGGCGATCAAAGAGACCTGGTGCCACTTTTTTTTCTTGTTAACAAGTGAAAAAAATTAGAGGAGACCTTAAGGAAGAACATTAGTGGGGTGAAGTTAAGTCCTGGGGGGGGGGGGTGCAGAAGTCTACCAATATCTCCTGGACTAATAGAGAACCTTCAGAAATAAAGAGCATTCGGGACAAAGAAATGGTCGAATTGTCATCGCGGTCTGACTGATATTCTATCAATTTTCTTTTCAAGATGCTGGTGCAATTATTTATGTTAACCTGCTTTATCGCGCTGGGCGGAGGCTTCGTCCGGGGAGAGCGACCTCATTATACGTACAACACGAGTGTCGCAAACTCGTACAGCGAGTACACCAATGGATCAGAAACCAGTAACAAATCAACCACGAAAACACACCCCGACACCTCAACCGAAGATGAGACTCCATGCGGCGAGAAAGCCATTTCACAGCGCCATATCATAGTGGAACATGGGGACCTCACTGCCTACGTGGTAGAGTCCGAATACCAACACAAACCAGGTAGCTGCACATGATTTCTCTCAATTTTTATCCGCGAACGAGAACGTATAGGGAATCTACTCATAAAGGTAAACTTTTATCCATTCCTTTATTGGTCCCCAGACATATAGAACAATGCACTGACGACTACAAACTCCAGGCAGAGTTATCTCCCATCGCTCCGCTGAGATACCACTGCCATAAAGACATTAATTGGGAAGGAACTCTTACGTGTTTTTAGTTCTCAGAGTCATGTTTTAGGATTAAAATTGTCTATGTCTGGCTCAGTTCATATTGTTCTTATCAATACCGAAAGAATTACCATTATTGCAAACTTTAAAAAAACAGGATAATAGGTGACATATAATACAGTTCTGCGACGATGTGTAAAAATAGATTTATCGTCTGAAAAATACCATCCTTGTGGCAGTGCTATGTCCCTGTGATAACGTAGAGGGTGCTTTATGGAGTTTGATTGTGTAGGTGATCATTTCGACACTCTAACTTCTCGCTCATTCTCGATCCCTGATATCTCTTGCACAACCACTTCTGGTTACAGAGGTGTAAATGTTTTCCATAGACCTCAGTGCTAACGTTTTAGCGTATACTATTGGCAATATATACATTGGGTCCAAAAATTTCTTTAAATCTGAAAAATTGACACTTTGGGAAACTTTTTGCACAAAAAAATCAGGTACGACAAGCAGGGAATTCGCCTTTAAATCTTGTGTTTTCCTAACTAGTGTCAGAACATCGATCTATATTTACGTCTATACAATATACATCGATGGTCAGAACCGCATAAAAAAATACTGTCATATTTTAGACCACAACAAAAAATTCAAACTTCACTACAGAGGGTTAATTCCTGTGCCAATGGCTATTTTACCAGTGGGAAACCATAGGGAAGAGGTGTGATGATTTTTTTTATGCAAAAAGCACACAAGGCTATTGACCAATCAGGGCCCAGTGTCTATTTTATTCTCTCCTATATATTCCTCCCGCATCCGCTAGAGGTCTCTCCGAACCTTATTTACACCAGTGTAACCTTCTACTATACTGTATATACAGTGCAGTTAATAAAACAATCAAATTATCAAAGGATCCTACAAAAACACCACAAGTCATTGGATTTACTCTGATAGAGGTGTGAACAATAAGTGACACATCCTTTGATTTTATTGATTTAATACCTCTTTGACTGACCCAACAACTAAGAATAGAATAAGATGTGTAGAATTCACAACAATATTAACACAAGTGTATACTATTATACATCTTTATTATTTAAGAAAAACAACTGGAAAAAATAATAAAAGCACAGATTGCATTCACCTTCCAAATGCTCAAAAATGGGGGTGGGCTTATCTACGAGGACCACCCCATGTTTTGTTTAGTGTAAAACATCCAGACTGGGCTTATCTTCGAGGATGAGCTTTCTGACGGGTGTATACAGTACTTTTCTGTCAATACAGTGCAGTTAATAAAGAACTGCACCTTCTGTTATACAGTTAATGGGAAGTGGTCTACTTGGGAAGAATCGGGATGCCCAGTGACGTGTGGTCATGGTTACCTTGTGCGCATGCGGACATGCACCGACCCATCACCTTCTAATGGGGGAGAACGATGCAGTGGAAAATCGATGCAGGTGGAGACTTGTTGGAAACAGAGCTGCCCAGGTAAGTCTAAACTACACGATAGAGTTCTCTCCCTAGCTATACTCGATTGAACCAAGCTGCCCAGGTAAGTCCAAACTATACGATAGAGTTATCTTCCTATCTACCTTAGTCGTATTTAAATTCGCGCAGTACTATTTTTCGCCCAGTTTTGAATTCGCGCACTTTAAATTCGCGCACCTAGCTGCGCGAATTCAAAACTGACAAAAATATTTTTTATTAATATTTCAGTGATATTTTCATATATTTTGCAGCTGATGACAGTTTCTGTTCTTTTATTTTTTTAATTAGTCATTGCTGAAGGTAGTATATGTGTATATTAAACACCATCGCGGCGGATTTACATCGTGTAGACCACAAACTTGTAACTACATACATCATCCATCATTTTGTGGCGACCTGGATTATTAGTATTTCTTATACAAATTCAACAACGTCTATGTTACCATGATTTGTCACTTAATAATTCCAGTTGATGGTTCTTGGTCGGAATGGATCTACAGCGATTGTAGTTTCAGCTGCGGCCAGGGCATCCAACTCCGAACCAGAACGTGTAACGTCCAAACACCAAGCAACGGAGTTAACTATTGTCATGGCAACCACACCGAGATGATCGATTGCTGGAATAGGCCGTGTTCAGGTATTTATCTATGGAGGGCCGACAGGGTCATAATTATATTTATCGATTCCAAATATATAATGATAATAATGTGGTTAAAGACGTATCAGGATTCAGTCACATTTTATGAAATCAAACTTTACTTCATGTTCATGATCTATAAACTAAAACCATTCTAACGATAAGTATGACATTTAAACTGATATTGAATTTTCTATAAATTTAATCCATATAGTCTCAATGTTTTGTGAGACAGGAATAGTTATTTTGTTAATTTCTCAATAAGATAACATTCTTTGATTATAAAAAATAAACTTTTTTTCATGTATATGTTGATAAACAGTTTAACATGAAATATTTAGAAAACAACTCTATATTATCTAGACTATGAATCCAACTAGGATATGCGCTCAGTCTACGATCCGGACTCATGACTGTCTGCGAGATTTAAATCAAAATTTTGCATTGCATCATTTACTTTTATGGCCGCCATTGTCATGACTATCTTTTTATTGGGTAAATGACCAAAACACAGCATAAATATTATTCAAACACGTTTTCAATAATCTGGCAGACATAAATGCTCAGTGGTGATTCAATTTTTCAGACATTATGTGGTTTTATGGTGATTTTTACTAAAAACAAATAGTTCTGCAAATGGCTGCCAAAAAATTAAAATATGCAATGAAAAATGTTTTATTTATTTGTTTTCGCAGACAATCATAGTCTGGGTGCACACCCTAGTTGGGTTCATAGACAACTTTTTGTTCATGTATATGTCGATAGACAGTTACAGGAAATATTTTCTAAAAAACCCACTGTATTATCTAGACTATGAATCAAACTAGGATATGCGCTCAGTCTACGATGCCTGTCTGCGAGATTGTAAATCACAATTTTGCATCGCATCATTCAGTGTTATGGCCGCCATTTGCAGGACTATATTTTTATCGGGTAAATGACAAAAAAGATCATAAAACAACATAAGTATTATTCAACCACTTGTTCAATAACATAAATGCTCAATACTGATTCAACATTTCAGACATTATGTGGTTTTATGGTGATTTTTCCTAAAAACAAATAGTTCTGCAAATGGCTGCAAAAAATTAAAATAAGAAATGAAAAATGTTTTATTTATTTGTTTTCGCAGACAGTCGTCATTTCAGATGGTTGTCTGGGCGTATAGTCTAGTTGGGTTACTAGTCAAGATAATATGCAGTGTATGATTTGTTAATATTTCCTGTCAAACTGTCTATCGACGTACATGAAAAAAATATCTTTTGTTAACACCACTTTTTCCAATTCATAATTCGAACATATCTCTCATAATTATTGTGAGCGTAAAGATTGTTGTTAGAGTACTATAGCATACATTGGTTATAATGAATAATAATTTTGTTCTTCAAATTGATATTTGGAATTTGAGATTTTTTGAAAATTCGTGAATTGGGCGCCGTCTTAAAGCAGTGTCTGATATTGAATTATCTATCCATTATTCCATAATTACGTAGTTTCAATGGTTTGGAGGGAGTGCAATAATTATATTCTCAATAGGATCATATTTTCTTTTCACATTACGACTGTTTGAGTCAACGACTTTGTTTCTTGTGTGCATGTACAATGTATAAACTGTGCTCGAATACTCCTTGTCCAGGTATTTATCATTCATTAATTCATTAAAGGTACTCAACCCGATAAAACTCCTCTCAATTACTATTTCAATGGCTTCGGGGGTCAAACAAATTTGATTCGAGTCGAGGAAGTCACCCATCAAAGCTCAGATTTGTTAGATATCGATTTTAGAAATCTATTATTTTTCATTATCGGAATTCTTACTGGCCCAGTACGTAGTCAATTATTACCACTTGATTATAGAGTTATCCATCCTTGTCTGTTTGAATAGATTTTGGCGTAAAATCTCGAGCATGTTACCAAATTGACGGCAGTTATAAGTACTCATCTCGAGAACATAAGAATTTTCAAAAATCAATATCTAATAACTCTGAGCTTTGTTTGATGGGTTCCTCGACTCGAATCAAATATTATTTACCCCCAAAGCAAAGAAATAGTAATATAGCACCCTCTGATCGATTGTTGTTGTTGGAATCTGTTGAGATGGGGACCCTCTTTACGGGTTGAGTACCTTTATGTTAAAAAACTTATTCACAGATTCAATTAAAAAAAAATTATGAAATTAAATTTACGTCTTGTAAATCCGTTATTACAATTTTCGCTGATATTTTTGACAAGCACAACCATTGCCAAGGCGTGTTTAAGGTCTGCTAGCGTTTGGTTGTATGTCGTGGTCAACAAACGCTCAGTGGCGATCTCCAGCCAATCCTATTATGTGCGGTCAGTTGTGCGCGAAGTCGGTCAGAGCCAATGGACCTATCCGTCAGTCATCAGTCATTTCCGCTTCGAATGACGCCATAATAGCTTCAGCAACAATTTATTCCGGGTCCAATACTAAATCGACAAGACTTTTCGTAGATTGCCGATCGACATGTATTTTGTTGTCCTTTTTTTTCACATTATGACCGTCGCAGTCAACGCCTTTGTTTCTCGTGTGCATGTACAATGTATAAACTGTGCTATAAATAGTTCCAGTTGACGGATCTTGGACGAATGGTCATACAGCGCCTGCAGCGATAGTTGTGGTAAGGGGATCCAGATACGAACTAGAATGTGTGGGAGCCCTGCGCAAGCAACGGAGGGGGACTATTGCCATGGTAACCATACTGAGATGGTGGATTGCTCGAATACTCCTTGTCCAGGTATTTATCATTCATTAATTCATTAATGTTAAAAAACTTATTCAAGGATTCAATTAAAAAACTTTTATGAAACTAAATTTACTTCTTGTTTAAGGCACAATCCGTTATTACAATTTTCGCTGATATTTTTGACAAGCACAACAATTGCCAAGGCGTGTTTAATGTCTGCTAGCGTTTGGTTGTGTGTCGTGGTCAACAAACGCTCAGTGGCGATCTCCAGCCAATCCCATTCTGTGCAGTCAGTTATGCGCGAAGTCGGTCAGAGCAAATGGACCTATCCGTCAGTCATCAGTCATTTCCGCTTCGAATGACGCCATAATCGCTTCAGCAACAATTTATTCCGGTCCAATACTAAAGCGACTGCTAGCGTTCGGGTTGTGCTGCATGGCCAACAAACGCTCAGTGGCGATTTCCGGCCAATCCCATTCTGTGCAGTCAGTTGTGCTCGAAGTCGGTCAGAGCATATGAATAATTTTTTATCAGAACAAATATCGTCTTCTACTCGATTGATTCTGGTAAATAACTGTTTTATGCGCTAACCCTTACTTAAGGATCTATACAAACTATTACAATTGTAAAGAGAATTATCACTGTAAGATGGCGCCCATTCTCTTGAATTTTCAAAATATCTCAATTTCAATCAATAAAATTTGAAGTGAAAGGAAGGGAAAAAGCATTATCCTTCTTAACTAATGCGTAATATAGTACTATAACAACACATGTTACCCTCGAAATATGAGAGATATGTTCGAATTGTGAAAAAAGCGGTTTAAATAAATGCAAATAAACTTTTTTTCATGTATATGTCGATAGACATTTTAACAGGAAATATTTTTCAAAACCCCACTGCATTGTCTAGACTATATATGAATCCAACTAGAGTATGCGCTCAGTATACGATCTGGAATCATGAGATATTCAATCAAAATTTTACATTGCATCATTTGGTTTTATGTCCGTAGGATTATCTTTTTATCGGGTAAATGACCAAAAACAACAAAAAAACAACATAAATATTATTCAACCACGTTTTGAATAATCAGACATAAATGCTCAATACTGATTCAACTTTTCAGACATTATGTAGTTTTTTGGTTATTTTTCTTAAAAACAAATAGTTCTGCAAATGGCTGCCAAAAATTAAAATATGAAATGAAAAATGTTTTATTTAATTTTTTCCGCAGACAGTTATGTTTTCAGGCGGTAGACTGGGCGGATACCCTAGTTTGGCTCATAGTCTAGATAATTCAGTGGTTTTTTTTTATATATTTCCTGTCAAACTGTCTATCGACCTACATGAAAAATATGCTGTTTTTTTTAATACCACTTTTTCGATTGAACATTCGAACATATCTCTCATAATTATTGTGAGGGTAAAAAGTTGTTGTTAGAGTACTATAGCATACTTTTGTTATATTGAATAATAATTTTGTCCTTCAAATTGATAGCTGGAATTTGAGATTTTTTTTAAATTCACGAATTGGGCGTCTTAGGGTGCATTTACATTGCTATAGAAATGTATACAGATCTGTATGAAGTCACGTGTCGCGCATTACTGTGATCACAACATGATTACTAATAGTGAACGCGCGCTCATCAGTACTCTGGTAATTGACAATTCACTGCGAGTCGTGTCAGTTTAGGCCAGACATAAAAATGTATCAACTATCAACAGATAACAGCGATTTGGTATGTGCCGCAGGTATTTAAAGTGTATCCTTATACCACTTGATAATGGTTCGAAGAAAGAATGAAAATCATGCAGTTACCCTACAACACCCTTTATTTGACCAAATGTTGGAAAATTTCCAGCTGATGGCCATTCCAGCTCAAAATTTTGATAAAAAGTAGGAAATTGCGCAAATATTGGTCCGAAAACAATACCCCCCCCCCCCCCCCCCAAATAAAATGTTTGAAAATCAAACTACAAGATCATTTTCAATCTATTGCTGGTTTGGAAATTACAACTAATGTTGTGTCAGGTATGAAATATCCAACCGTTGAACAAGTTGCCACGTCCCTATCCGTGTTCAATATTCGAAATACACGGGTTGAAATGACAACGAAAACTAAAACACATTCGCCAAGTCCGAGTAACAATTAATCAAAACTGATTTGCCTGTCGCAATGCTTCGGCGTTGACCGTGACGTATAGCGGACACGATTTTTGCTCACACGAACTGATACCGTTTTCTTTCTGTGTGCATTTCTATATCAACCCGTTTACACTAGTCTGCGTGTAGATCTATGTACATTTCTATAGCAATGTAAATGCACCCTTAAGTAGTGTCTCATATTTAATTATCTATCCATTATTCCATAATTTTAGAGTTCCAATGTTTTGGTGGGAGTGCAATAATTATTTTGTTAAATTCTCAATAGGATCACATTATTTTGTTGCATATATAAACCCAAGACTACACGATATAATGCTCTTTCTAGTTCGCTTGATCGAATAGAGTTTGATTCTCAACTCCATCAGATTCTTACTATACTCTTGTCAGATTCTGGTCTAACCGGGGTGACCGCAAACGACCCCGTCAGTAATGACAATTTGGAAAATAAATGATAAAAATAGAGCGTGAGTTAACCTCCACGCGGATAATATATCTCCATCGCTTGAACGATGTCCATACTAGTTTTACAAGAATTCCCAAATTTGCAAAGCGATGCTGTTTAGAAAAAGGACCGTTATTTTTTTTATAAAGTTGTAATTTTGCGCTGCATAATTTTCTAGTCCTAGCGATATTAGCAAAAAACATTGTCTGTATGGAACATTCAAGAGCATAATATATATATTTTTTTTTAATACTGTAATAATGGTGGCGCTGGTGTTTTCAAAAGGAACAGGGACTACCGCCTCAAGTATGGCCAGTTTGCAACAACTAACACATTTTAAGTACTTGTTCGAGGCGTGAAACTGATAAGTTAGTATTCAGGCGCTATGCCAACTGGGGGAATGTAATATTCTACTAGCATCGCCGAAAATATGAAGCAGATCAATGTTACCACTCCATAGAAAAAACATCGTCTGAACTACGCTCAATTGTAAATATTTACTACTCGATTTGGAACGCATCTATCGGCGATAAACTAGCGAAAACTATTTTGCCATCGAGAGTCACTGTATTTAATTAATATATAAGAATGACCGTGTGTGTTGTCAATTTATATATAACTAGCAGGGTTACCCCGCGTTGCCCAGGTTAAAGTGATGTGAAACCCTCTGTGGATATTTGGTGGGAATAGAGAATACTCTTGCTCTCAAAGTGTTACACTTATTCCCATAAATTGTATATCCAAATGGCATCACAAAACATGAATCTTATACATGGAATATAAGTAGTGGCTCACATTGTCAGGTCGGAGCGATTATCATTTTGTTTATCGCGTTTAATCCGTCCCACCAATATAGAAGTATTTATTTATTTACAACTGCGTATACTTCAGACGTTCTATCATGAAACATGAACATCATAAACATATTAGTTCGAAAAAATAAAAGACAACAATTGTGTTTTACATAGAGATGTAGTAATCAATCAATCAATCTAGTTTATCATATCTTCATGAAGATACAAATGTTTCAAAGATATGTCCAGGTGCTCCTCTGTTCTGGTGATATATACTGGCTAATCATTTTCAGTTTAAAAGAAATGATGTTATGCATTGTATATATAGCAGCTACATGTGCCCGACACAGTGAGATTTTGAGTTGTTTATGTTAGGCGATCAGTATGTTCTAAAAAAATGAAAGAAATCCTCTGTACCGGGCTGATATACCCTTGTCACTATTGGAGGATCCTGAAAAGTCATGTGCAACGGACTGCGTTTTCCTTTATCTCAGAAGTAACCATATTTGACTGCACACTGTGACCACTAGTTTTTGAACAGGCCTGCTCTACATTTTCATATCTCTTGGCAATTGTAACTTTTTGAGTGGAAACTCTATTGAAAGGGACAGACTCAATCGTGTTATAATATATACATGAGCCATTCTAATATGCAATCCTCTGACGATTCAAGATCCCTCAGTTTGAATGAATATATGTATCTCTTAAATAGATTGATAGAAATATAATTTTAATGCTTTCTTCTATGTGTCTGTGTTGCTAGAGCATTATAGGAATGCCCTGATTTCCATCCCCATATAGATATGACCGTTGAGAAGATATAATTGTTCAAGTGACTTAATTCGGTCACCATTTGTCGAGATTGTGAAATTGGAATGCCAAAAACTCCTTAGAACGACATGGAGATGGCCTGGGAGATGACTATACATAACTTTGTTGGATATCGGCGAATTGAACAATCTTATAAATGCTAGTGAATCTCATCTCGCCATCCATGACCCAAACGAGCCCAAATGAGATTTAATTCATCATATCATTAGAGAAGAACGTGCATGAATTTGGTGGAATTAGTGCCAAATATATTTGTATCAACTTTGGTGCAACTCCACTCATGCATGACTTGAACCACGCCACTTTTGTCATATTTAAACCACGTCTATTAGACTCATGCATGCATTATATAATGGAGATGATTATATATAAGTTTGGTGGTAATCGGCAACTAAACAAATTCTTAACATAGTTATTTACCCCCCCCCCCCCCCCCCAACTCTGACCCAAACGGCACCAATTTCGCGTCTTTATATCACACGTTTATATTCCTCGTATCACGGAGAAGAAGAATATATCAATTTGGTCGAAATCTGCGCTGAAAATAGCCCCTCCCCTGACACCAACAACGTCACTTTAGAAAATTTTAACCCGCACCATTATCTTACTCGTAAAAAGTTACCCCTGTTATGCCGCCTTGGTGCCATCTCGATTGTACCCTTAAAGTTATATATAGAACACAGACAGATATTCGCAAATATTTGATTCATTGTATCATTTGAGAAGAACGTGTATGAGTTTGATGGTAATTGGCACTAGACATATTTTTATAAGTTTTTTGGTGACTCTCCCATCCCTATTTCGGACTCAAGCGGCGCCACTTTTGACATCATTACACCACATACTTAGACTCATTATAGAGATGAATATATATAAAATATATGAAAATTGGCGACTATACAAATTCGTATCAAATTTAGGGCCACCATTGCATATCTCTCACACAAAAGGCACCAATTTGGCGCATTTAAACCACACGATTAGATTATTCGTATCACGGAGAAGAATATGTATCAATCAGGTGGAAATTGGCGCTAAACATATAGTTTATCAATGTTTGTGTCCCTCTCACCCTCTAGGCACCCCTTCGTCGAATGGTCCCACCTTTGACATCTTTCAACCACACAATTAGACTCCTGATATCATGGAGATTATTATTTGTAAGTTTGGTGCTAATCCGCGACTAAACAATTTTTTATCAAATTTAGTGCCCACCCCACCCCATCTCTCACCAAACAGCACCGATATGACGTCTTTAAAATCACACGATTAGATTCCTCATATGGATAAGAATGTGTATCAATTTGGTGGAAATTGGCGCTAAAAATATTGTGTATCAATTTTGGTGCCCTATCTCTTTCAGTGCACCCCTGACTCGAATGACGCCACTTTTGACAGCTTTAAGCCATGCCATTAGACACCTCATACCATGGGGATGAATTTGGTGGCAATCGGCGACTAAACCAATTCTTATCAATTTAGTACCCACCCACTGCCCCCCCCCAAATCTCTCATCCCAACGACAACAATTTGGCGTCTTTAAATCACACAATAAGATTCCTTGTATCATGGAGAAGATCTGAGAAGAATGTGCATCAATTTGGTGGAATTCGGCGCTAAAATTATTTTGGTGCCCCTCTCCCCTTCCGGGCATCCCTGACGCGAACGGCGCGACTTTTGACAATATTTAAACCGCACCATTAGATTCCTCATATTATGGGGATGTTTATATATAAGTTTGGTGGCAATCGGCGACAAAAAAAAATTCTGCCACTCCCCCTTTTCTGCCCCTGACAACAACGGCGTCACTTTAGAAAATTCTAACCCTCGCCATTATCTTTCTCGAAAAAAGTTACCCCTATTAGACCCCTTTTGTGCCTTCTAGGTGGTCCCCTGTGAATTTCTATAGAACACAGACAGACAGACAGACAGACAGACATTCGCAAATATAGATATAGATATTTGTAAAACTAAAAAGATTATTGTCCGTTTATATTTGATCACCCTACCGGAGTGTTTCATATCACTTTAACAATAAACATGTTTTTAAATGTTTTATGCACATAAAGTCGCTTTTCTTCGATTTATTTAAATCAGCCAAACACCGCGAAAATGACAACTTTATATGAAATAAATGGTCGCCGACCGCGTGTCCCCCGAAAACTTGCCTTTTTTGGTGAGGATAACTTTGTTTTAACTCTGTCAAAGTGCAACTGGCCGTGACCAAATTCAAACTTGCAATTTGAACCACGTACCAAATATCAAGATTCAGATAATTAAAACTAAAGTAATCAACCGGAAACCAAAATAATCAGTAATTTCTAAGTCGACAAGGACCATAACTCCGGCAAAAATGGACAGGCCGAAACCATAGTAGAACTTGACCTGTATTTTGTGCTCATAAACTCACATGCCAAATTTGGTTTCGATCCGATAACCCAAAATAAATTTATCATCCGGAAACTTTCCGAACGGACGGACAGACGGACTTACAGATTATAAGTCGAAAATGGGCCATAACTCCGGCAAGAATGGGCGGGCCGAACCCATATTCGAACTTGACTTGTGTTTTGAGTTGATACACTCACATACCAAATTTGGTTTCGATCCGATAGCCCAAAAATAAAGTTCTCATCCGGAAACTTTCCGAACGGACGCCCCGTTTAATAGTCCACACACATATATTTCGGGGGGCAATAACGGTATTTGTCTTAAAATCATTGCTTTGACATACTACCCGCACCATAGAAATTCAGCATAACCCACCGGCATCATAGAAAATTAGCAGGATCACTTAACCGGATGTGGTATATATCCCATTGGGATCCCCAAACAATCATAAGAATGTACTGCTGATTTCATCTGCTCACCGCTCTGCGGGGCTCACTATGGGTTAACCATGGGTGGTATATATCCCATAGGGATCCCCAAACAATCATAAGAATGAACTACTGAATGTCGTCTGCTCGCCGCTCTGTGGGGCTCGCTATGGGTTAAACAGGGTTGGTATATATCCCATATAGGGACCCCCAAACAATCATACGAATGTACTGCTGATTGTTGTCTGCTCGCCGCTCTGTGGGGTTCGCTATGGGTTAACCGATTGTTCAATTTAATAAGGTTTCCGGTGATCGAGATGGTTCATGTCACACGTCAATCCATTGCGGTCGATCGTTTATAACAAAGTTTCGATATTTTCCAGGCACATTATAGAGAAATATCGTTTGATTTGTATAGCCCGGTAGCTAGCGGTTGGAGGCATAACATGATGCTCTTCTCTTGGTCCTAGAACCATCGAGCTCCGATTTTGCTTTTAAATGGAGCGCCTGTCAGTTTCTCACATCGGGACAAGTCCATATATATAGTAGGCCTATGTCTTTAATGGAGTGCTTTTCTTGTTAATCTAGTTCTGAATACATAAAGAACGTTTATATATTGTGCCGTACAGACCACAAACGCCAATACGTCTGTTTTCGTGAGTATGTATATATACACTGTTCTAACAATTCCAGTTGATGGGGCTTGGTCAGAATGGAGCTACAGCGACTGCAGTAGTGGCGCTCGCTGTGCATGTAGTTTTGCTGGTTGCAATAAGGGCACGCGAATTCGGAGTAGATCATGTAACATCCCCGCACCAAAACACGGAGGAAGCGAATGTCAGGGTGACCGTTCTGAGATGGTCGATTGCTGGAATTGTCAAGGTATTCATTGATTCCAAATAATGGGCAATATGTAATCGGTATGACCCGTTCTACATATCCTATAATGTAGCTCCATTAATTCCGTTCCCAGTTCCCTATTCTCAGATATTACATATATCATTGATATTTCCACGCAGAACCATGGCAACCACCAGATAATTCTTGCATGTTCGCGCAGTGCCACCCACTGGTGTCCATAAAGTATTACAGACCAGGGACGCGGCCATATAACCACCCCTTCCAAATTATCGAACTTGGTCTAAATTCGTGCATGGAGCTAAAAATGCATGTACACGAGTTATTTATATTTATTACAATTTATCTCTATTGTATGCATGATCAAGTTTGGTACAGCCATTAATAAATTTCTCTTACATTCACATAATTATATGCGTCTATGAGTCAAGGGCATAGCCTTATTTCCTTATATATATAGTGTTACTCCAATATGGTTTATATTTATGGCAGAGGTTATTTCCGATCGGAGTCCATGTGGTCCATCAAATATTGTGTACACGACAAACTTCGGCGTGAAATGAAAATGGAATCCAAAACGGACGTACGTTGTCTGCATACTATTTTCTGTTTCAGATTGTAAAGGGTTGAAGGCAGCAGGTGTTCTGAATGACGGCTCGTATATAATCACACCAGGTGGCGCCAATGAAGTCTCTGTCGTCTGTGACATGACGACAGCCGAGGGCGGGTGGACCGTGATACAACAACGAAGAGACGGACGCACAGACTTTTACAGAAACTGGACAGAGTACGAAAACGGATTTGGCGACCGTACCACAGTCGGAAACTACTGGATCGGACTGAAAAACATTCACCAGCTATCTTCAAATGGTCGTACCGAGTTGTATGTCAAACTGACAACATCAAACGGTGTGAATAAATTTGCTAAATATTCCCGCTTCAGTATCGACGACGCATCAAAGAACTACGCTCTACACGTGTCGGGGTACAGCGGCGACGCGGGCGATTCTCTGATCGTTCATGACGGGCGGGAGTTAAGCACGTTCGACAACGACCACTCCCGACCTGGATGTCAGTACGCTTCATGTACGATGATGCTCCGCTCGGTTGGATGATACGCTTCATCATGTTCCGTCAAATATCACTGAAGGCCCTGTGCCAATGCATTCTCTTATATATGCGAGTCGACCATAGGTCACCTCGCATATATAAGAGAATGCATTGGCCAAATAATTCTGTATAATGTTTTATCAATTGTTCTTTATACTATATTAATTTTTACTTTTTCTTACATTTAAAAAAAAAAAAATTAATTATCCCATAGAGAGCCCCACACAGACTGAGCAGACGACACTCTGTAGTGCATGCTTCCATCTGTGTGAGGATCCATGTGGGTTAATTTTTATTTTTTTATGAAAGTTGGAAGAATAGTAAAAAATTATTAAAATTGTGAAAAATAATAACAAATGATGAAAAATTGTTGGGCCAATGCATTCTCTTATATATGCGAGGCGACCTATGGTCGACTCGCATATATAAGAAAATGCATTGGCACAGGATAAAACTATTTACGTCAAGTATCATGGGGATTGGTGGTACAGCTGCTGTTAAAACAGTAACTTGAACGGAGAGTATCTAAACATAACGTCCGGAGGTGATACTGGAATGAAATCGAACAAAGACCTCGAGAGGAACTCTATGATGCACACCACGATGATGCTCCACTCGGTTGGTTGATACGCTTCACTGCTTCTCGATCGAAGTGTCATTTGGGTTCAAATGCAATCAATCAACCAGTTAAATTCGTATACGTGACATATAGGTATGGAGATACTTATACATGATATATAGGTATGGAGATACTTATACATGATATATAGGTATGGAGATACTTATACATGATATATAGGTATGGAGATACTTATACATGATATATAGGTATGGAGATACTTATACATGATATATAGGTATGGAGATACTTATACATGATATATAGGTATGGAGATACTTATACATGATATATAGGTATGGAAATACTTATACATGATATATAGGTATGGAGATACTTATACATGATATATAGGTATGGAGATACTTATACATGATATATAGGTATGGAGATACTTATACATGATATATAGGTATGGAGATACTTATGTAATTACAAATAATTATTAAAGTGCTTGTAGATAATTTGAGATTTGAGATAGAGGGACTTCGAGGGGAGAGTCTCATAGCAAATAAATATTAAAATAATATGTCATATAATATGTTATCTCAAAACTTCCAAATCAGGTAAAGTGACTTTCTCTCACTGTATATGATTAGCCATGGGGTTCACGACGGACGATGCGCTGGTGCAGCATTAAATATAATGTGCCAGTGCATGCTCTTATATATGTGAGTCTCCTTTGGGAGCCTATATATAAGAGAATGCACTGGCTTACTTTAAGGTCAAGGAACATATTGGTAGGCCATTGTTTTCTCTTATATATGCGAGGCTTCCTACATATGGGAGGCTCGCACACATAAGAGAATGCATTGGCACAGGGTTTTCGCAAAATATGAGGAAGCTCCAGTCATGGAAGCGTCAAAAATTAAAACATTTTATGTTAAATATACCTGAAATGTACCATGTAACAAAAAAGCTAGTTTTTATAAATGCATCTTCTACATTTTTCTATATTACACCATTTATGGGACCATCTCCTTTTATACTCAACAGAATATATGCAACAAATGAATGAATTTGAGCCATGGATAAGTGCAAAATACACTTGTGAGCTCTATGAACGATGCACAACACATGGTAATTGTAATGAAAATGAATTTATGACTCCAATTCATTTTCATTATAATTACCATATTGTTTGCATCCTTCATGAGCAAATCAGTATATATTGCACTAATCCATGGTTCAAATTCATTCATTTGTTGCATATATTCTGTTGAGTATAAAAGGAGACGGTCCCATAAATGGTCTGATTTAGTGTACAGTCCCCCTTTAAACTATTATTGTAAAAATATTCAACACCATCAGATGTGCCATTTCGTAAAACACGACATCTGAACAAAAACGTAAATTTTATTTAATATATATATATATACGATATGTGCTTGAATGTGTTATAGAAAAATACCTTTATTGAGCAAGTTTATTTGTTGTGAGTCTTAACAGTGTTTCAAATCACTTTAAATTGTAAATGCAGTGGATGCTAACACAATAGTGTGAGTCTTAACAGTGTTTCAAATCACTTTAAATTATAAATACAGTGGATGCTAACATAATAGCAATATCTTTATTTAAAATTGAATGTGACTTTTTGATATATTACTTGTGATTAAACAATAACAATAAAAATCATCTCACTATCATCTCTCCCCGTAGATGTATACTTACCTCCCTGTCGATGCATCTCGCTATACTTACATCCACATAAAGGGGGGGGGTGATAAACTTGCTAACGTCGCCCGTCAATCCTAACAATGTATAATTCTCTTTATAAGTTATCCTTATATAAGAGTCACAAGTTTAATTATATTTAGTACCCCCCGCATTATCCTATATATGTCACCCGCCATATCAAATCCAGTCGTATATAAGTCGGGATTTTGTTTACCCTGTGCCAATGCATTCTTTTATATATGCGAGTCGACCATATGTCGCCTCGCATATATAAGAGAATGCATTGCCCTAACAATTTTTTACAATATTAATAATTTTTTCTTGTATTCTTTAACAATTTTATAATTTCACCCATACAGAGCCCCAGACAAACATGAGCAGACGACACTCTTATATATGCTTCTATAAATGTGTGGGGCTCCCTGCAGGGTAATGGATGTTTTTTTATTATTTTATTTCCTAAAAATTGTAAGAAACATTTATTTAAAAAAAATGATAAAAAATTGTTAGGCCAATGCATTCTCTTATATATGAGAGGCGACCTATGGTCGACTCGCATATATAAGAGAATGCATTGGCACAGGGTAAAATATTTTGAGCTGCTAAAAAAACTATATCTGAATCATGAATCATCGCCCTTTTATTTTCAATAGTGCCTCAGATAGTACCTCAAATAGTACATATATTTAGTTCAAACAAATAGTACCTACTAATAGATATGAATCGAAGACACCTGTCCTTAAACGCTTCTATCAAATAATATTGATTTTATTTAGAATATTCTGGTATAATACATTCAGTCAATTTGGTACATTTTACGGTTCGCGAAGCATAACTCTATCTTTATCTGCGATCTCCTAAACGATCATGACGGCCTGTTCTAAAAATAGTAATATAATATGTCCCAATTGATTCGCATTATTTAAGAAAATATCCACATAAAATCAATATTAATTGATAGAAGCGTTTCCGGACAGAGGCTTCGACTCATATGTTTTTTGTTATACTCCTGAATTAAAGGTACACGCATTTATAGATAAGTTATCCATTTCCCAAATGGTATTGGTGTTGTCCCATACATAACAGTAAAATTAAGTTAACTCCGTGTAAATAAGATACGCATAATTATGCTTGATATATCCACAGGTCCCCAGAATAAAAATTTACCCCACCCCCAATAATACTTAATCATATAGGATTAAGTATTATTGGGGTGGGGTCAATTTTTGTTCTGGGGACCTGTGGATATATCAAGCACTAACAGCTGTTGGATTCCAACTTCCGAGCGAATTTAATGTAAACCCTCTTTATACTGGGTTCATTAGTTATGTGTTTCTGTAATTTTAATAGGGGATTTATTATGTCAGGATTCCACACACAATCACAAAAAGGTTTTATTTACTCCCATACCAATACCAACACCAATACCATTAGGGAAATGGATAACTTATCTATAAATGCATGTACCTTTAATTTAGGTACGATATGTATGGGAAACTCGGTACCTAATATACCGAAGGACATGGATGGGGCTTTCTTGCTTATTTTATCTCACATACTGTGGGTTATACAAAGCTTAAATTAATTCTTATTATGAAACATAAATCATAACACAAAATTTGTATGTGTTCTTTGGGTTTCTGCTATCTTTTCCGTTTTTATTCTTTATGACTATATATCAGAAACTGCCGTTACAGCAGGGTGCTCTGCCTATCATTAGCTTATGTCAGCTTCCGGGGGGCAAATCATGGTACCTCTATTTGTGGACTCTTCTGCTATTGGGCACCCCCTGTACTCACATAATGTGGGTCACACAAAGCTATTGCGATAATCGCCAACCGAGATAGACGAACCTTAATGGAATCACGGAACTAAATGGTTTCCCATAGGCGACAGTGTTAACGTTTCGGCCAAATTCGCTGAATTGAAGCCTGCAGGCCATACCAGTGATGTTTACCCAGCTAGATTGACACCAGTTGATCACGAAAATGCAAGAAAAATCATAGGTCATGTGTTTACTTTTTAAAATAAATCCCCAAGTCTACGACAGGGCTATCTCGCAGCCAAATTTGATCTGGAAAAACCCAGATCTACAACAGCTAGTTAAATACATTTCCCGCTCACAAAAATCCGTTCCCCCATTCATTCACCAGTTTAAATTATTTAGATATTATGTACAAATCAAATAAACGCGATGTCATCCTTTAATAACGTGTCGCATGTATCAGGTGAAGGTCATTCTTCAGTTACCTTCACCTTTAGGGTTCCACGGTGTACTCGCTCTCCGACTCTAGAACACATTTAGCTCCCTGATTCCTAATGCTATTTATCCTATATTTCTAATCAGATCTGAGGAACTGAGATTACTTTCAGGGTGGAGACTTGCCGCCATCTTGAACATTTCCATACTACATGAAATCTCCCACTCAATTTTAAAATGATATACATGTACTAAAATGGTTTACGATAAATCTGGAGGCGTGTTCAGTAAACATTAACAGACGACAGGCATATGGAAAGACAACACAAATGCAGGAGATTTCCTATTCATAGTGGGGAAATGTTCACATATTAAGTTCAACAAACGACATATGATCGTTTGCTGAACATAGTATCTGAGCATTTCGTAATGGAACTCTGGTAGGCAATGAGTATGTAGTATAGACAAGTTTAAATGGTACCCCCCCCCCCCCACACTAGCCTATATATGTCACCCGCCATATAAAATCCAGTCGTAAGTCGGGATTTTTTTTACCCTGTCCCAATGCATTCTCATATATGCGAGTCGACCATAGGTCGACTCTCATATATAAGAGAATGCATTGGCCTAACAATTTTATACAATTTTAATAATTTTTTCTTGTATTCTTTAACAATTTTATAATTTCACCCATACAGAGCCCCAGACAAACATGAGCAGACGACACTCTTCTATATGCTTCTATATATGTGTGGGTCGACTCGCATATATAAGAGAATGCATTGGCACAGGGTAAAAAAAAAAATCCCGACTTACGACTGGATTTGATATGGCGGGTCACATATAGTGACACCCTGATTCCCCCACATTAGCCTATATATAGTAACACCATCGGTTAAGTGGCCCTGCATGCTAATTGGCTGTGATGATGTTAGGTCCTGGTAAATACCTATGACGCTGCATAGTATAGGGCAAACTGATGATGTTCCGAATAATTAAGTACCGCTATTTTTACTAGCAACGTGAATTTCGTTACTTATCAAAGTTGTAATTCTTGGTGTTTGGCGAATCGCGGCGATTTGAGAGTGAGAGTGAGAGATCTTATAACATAAAACATATAATTAAAATGGATTCTTGTGAGTTCGTAAAACATATAATTAAAATGGATTCTTGTGAGTTCGTAAAGAGGCAGTAATAGCCAGTTTGATGATGGTCGCTTCGCAAAAACCAAAAGTGTCAAAATATAAATAGTTTACAAAATGATATATGTTTTTAATGATTTATAAACATAATATAGCTGTTCATCCATTCGTTTAGATTAGCCAAAGGTCCTGAGAATGCAAACGGTAGAAAAAATAACGGTACATTTTCTTAACAGCATGGGTTTGTACAACCAGCATCACTGCATTTCAGCAGGACCACCAACATCATAGAAAATTAGCAGGATCAGTGGATCACTTAACCGTGGATCGAATTAGTCCAATCGATGCATGACGCGCTTATCTAAATGACACCACGGATCAAACTGCATGCAGCGTTATCACTGCGATATAGCACTGCCACACGGATGGTACTTTGCAGACGATAAATCTATTTTTACATATCGTCGCGGAACTATATTTAGTCACCTATTATCTTGTTTTGACCACCAATTTTTGTTTAATTTTGCATTAATCGTAATTCTTTCTGTATTTATAAGAATAATGTGAACTGAGCCAGACATAGACAATTTTAATCCTAAAACATAAGAACTAAAAACACGTAAGGAATCCTTACCAATTAATGTCCTTATGGCAGTGGTATCTCAGCGGAGCGATGGGCGATAACTCTGCCTGGAGTTTGAGTACGGATGTCTGCCACTCGATCGACATGTAGTCAAATTAACCGAAATTATACCGTAACCTTGAAAAAATTGCTAAACAATTTATTTTATCATTTTTAGTTATAGTTGTACATACCTGGCAACATATTAAAAATCCCCATGAATCCCAGACCGGCAACATGGTAATATGTTCACTGTTAAATTTCAGATTGACTGGACTAATGATACCCTCTCGTGCATGGCTTTAAATATCCCCGTATTTATCTTCTACCGTCAGATTGATAATATCACTCCCATATACCTACCGTCATATTGTACAAAACAATCTCTAAACGAATAACAACTGTTTGTTTTATAATAAAGTGCTTTTGATATCATTTGAAATATCCCAACGCAGGGAATGGAGCATTTAGCATCTATATTCCAGGGTTCAAAAGGTTAATATATCATGTGGATTTCGGGATTCTTATTATATCTATATCTGTTATATATTTTGGAACGTCTGTGTGTATGTATGTGTGCATGTATGTGTGTATGTATGTGTGTTATAGACTTGAAGACTGCTCGACCGATCCGACTCAATTTTGTGTATGTAGGTCTACTAGCATTATAAGGCTCTTAATAATTGGAATTTTTGCTGACAAAAATTAAAAACGTGTTAAAACTTCCCATTTTGAGACTCGCTATCAAACACTCATATTAATGAGTTAGTTTGTGATACACCCGAACTTACAGATTGTGGTTTTATAGTGTCACATCGGACAGGGGACCTTTAAGTATATTGATATTGTTTTGGATAAAAAAAAAACGTCTCTATTGGAGCAGGTGTGTCTCACATTTTCATTCCCTGTCGTGTTAAGACTAATATTGTCCATCATGGCCTGTGGGATGGACATTTCTATGGTGTCCTGTTTCGCCACTTACTTTTAAAGCTTCCTTCGTTTGTTTCTTGATTTTTTTTTTTTCGCTTACTTCCGTTCCTTCGTAGTGAAAAAATCAAACAAAAGCGAAACAAACATTAATGTTTGGATTTTTCGGTTCATTCATCTGAAATTTAGTTGTTTTTTTTAACTTTCGTTGGTTCCTTTGCCTCCAACAACAACAACAACAACAACAACAACAACAACCAAGAAAAATCCCTCCACCATGCACCACAATCGACGTCTTCGTCGCCAATCGATTCAACACATGAAATGCTAAATAGCAACTTTAGCAAAAATATGGACATTTTGAAATGATTTAGTACAAACCTAAATGTAGAGTGAGCTCCCGTGTAACAAAATCCAAGAATACATTAAAGGAATGCACCTTGTGTTTTTACTAATAAATTATCGATTTGGCGACAACACACGAAACATAGTATCGAGCTACGACCCGTTAATTGCAACATGGGAAGCAAGATAACATCAAAGGTAGACACCCAGCATTTCCAACTGATGGCCATTTTGAGCAGATTGAGCAGAAGCAGGAAAATGTGTTATTGTTGGTATAAAAACAACAAATTCCCCACTAATAAAATATGTTATTGTTGGTATAAAACAACAAATTCCCCACTAATAAAATACGTAATTTATCAACCTCGTCCACTAAATTCTATTTGAGCCTCGGTAAACCTCGGCTCAAATCGAATTTAGTGAACTCGGTTGATAAATTCAGTATAAAATAGAAACTCATGTGAGATCCTCTATTTATCACATAATTTGCCCATAAAAGCAGTTTCATAACTATCAGTAAGACACACGTTTAATATCAGCGCGTGCGATGACGTCACGAGGTTCTTCAAATAACTTGCGATCGCTGTAGTTTATAATTGTTGTTTTCGATAAATATTTCGGGTTGATTCGGGTTTATTTGATCACGTAATAAAAGGTACCTCACACTCGTCCTATTTTATACATAATTCATCAATCTCGTCCACTAAATTCTTGAGACTCGGTAAACCTTGGCTCAAATCGAATTTAGTGAACTCGGTTGATAAATTCCGCATATAGTAGAAACTCCTGTGTGATCCTCTATATATAGCGCGATGTACATTCAAAATCCGGGCGATGACGCGACTGGCAGTCTTCCCGTCGCCGCCCAGGAATCAATAGTAATATAAAGGCAAATTGACTAAACTGCAACTCCTGGTAGGCTTAAAGATACGTATCCACTTCTCTTAACATGTGTTGCATGGTTATTTAAGACAATTATTTAGTGCAGAATATAAAATTGTGTACGATTGGTTGGTTGCTTGATTGAGTTGAGGAGTCAATATGGTAAAAATAATTCTTAGCTGGATAAAGCCCACCGTTTATATAGTCATAGGAAGCTCATGCATGACAAGGCAGTAACCACGAGCGGCAGTCCCAGGAAGACACAGTGGCATGAATTTCCAGGAGCCCACCTGAATGCCATGCACATGAATGTATAAATATATTTACATTCGAGATTGCAGGTCTACCGAAATTTCATAAAATTTTATTAATAATTACCAACGGTCAATATGTAATTAAACAGTGTATTAAGAATGTTCATTGCACGTCACTAAAGGCTAAGATTTGTTTACAATCTGGACACAACAGGTCGCAACAGCGAAAAAATGCAGATAATTATTATCTAATACAGTGTAGTTTATGAGCTTCTTAGATGCAAACCTTAAAGGTACTCAATCAGAATTAACGCTCGCAAATTATTATTTCCTTGGCTTCGGGGGTAAACAAAATTGATTCGAGTCGAGATCAGATATCGATGTTTGAAATCTATTATTTTAATTTTAGGTGGCCCAGTAAACTGTCGACGAGAATAACTTATCTGACCAGGTAGCGGATGAAGATAAAAAACCGGTGGCTTTTTTGTGTCAGATATTTGACAACTGGCAAAATTTCGTTGAACAAAACGTTGATTAACATACAAAGTTTTGGCAATTTTATACTATAGTTGACAGCGGTTAGCATTATTTTTTGGGCAATTAATCGATTCTGATAACTGAAACGGCATTTCACAAAAAATTGTTGTTGTTGGAATCTGATGATATGGGGACCGTCGAATCGGATTGAGTACCTTTAATATGTTGTTGTTGTTGTTGGAATCTGATGATATGGGGACCGTCGAATCGGATTGAGTACCTTTAATATGTTGTTGTTGTTGTTGTTGATGTTGTTGATGTTGTTGGAATCTGATGATATGGGGACCGTCGAATCGGATTGAGTACCTTTAATATGTTGTTGTTGGAATCTGATGATATGGGGACCGTCGAATCGGATTGAGTACCTTTAATATGTTGTTGTTGTTGTTGTTGTTGATGTTGTTGATGTTGTTGATGTTGTTGGAATCTGATGATATGGGGACCGTCGAATCGGATTGAGTACCTTTAATATGTGTAGATAGTTTATAGAAATTGGTGAAGTTGTAACTTGGCACTAAAATGTGTTTTAGGAGTGTGATGTTGGATATCACGATGTTTTCTCGTTGGGGCATGTTTTTTTTTCGTCTGGGCACCCCCCCCCCCCCCTTACTCACATATGTGGGCCATAAAAGGCCGAAAACAATCTGACAACGATTTCGGTAAGAGTTCGTATTTCCCATCATAGACAAAGATTAAAGGAGTACTGTACACCAATTTCAATAAATTCCCGGTAACAATTGCGATCTAATATCAATATTATATTTTAAAATAACGTATTTGAGTCGACGATGTCTACTGAAAACGTTCCGGTTAACAGGCTATCATAAAAGTCAAATTGAATTATTTAATATAAATGAATTTATGGCTGGAGTCATAAAATGGAGAATTATGCCATTACGAGTTACCGTTCTTGAAATCTCACATGTTGGGTGTCTTTTATCGACGGCCGTTTACGACGAACATTATTGAGTTGCGAACAAAACATGTTACACGCAAAAGGAAGTCCCGCTATAACCAATTTGGGGAAAAAGAGAAGAAACAAGATTCATAAAGCGTCAAGTATTTTTATAGGGGGTGAGATTGTTCGATGGAAGAGATTGCAGGCATCAATTAAACTTCCGGTTCATCCTGCAACCTGCGTCTTCTCCGGTGAAGGTCAAAACATGGCGCGTAGTTTGAAATCGTAATATTTTTATTTCCAAGATCAATATTTTCGTCGCTAAATTAGGTTTATACGAAACTCATATAACACGAACACAATCTAACTTGAAAGTTATGTCAATGGGAGTAAATAAAAAAATTGTCTATCTCTGTGTACAGTACCCCTTTAAGGACATGTATATAATCTTGAATTGTTTGGCTATCTAATCGTTAAACTTGGCATTATAAATCATGCGAATAGCTTTCTTTTCTAGTTTAAAGATCCTTCATATGAAGGACGAACTGCCCCATATTTCTATTCCATAAGCTTTGTGTGACCCACATTATGTGAGTAAAGGGGGGATGCCCAATAGCAATAGAGTCCACAGATAGGATTACCATGTCTTGCCCACGGGAAGCTGACATAAGCTAATGATAGGCAGAGCACCAGTCATTTTTCCATTTGTTTTATTCCTTATTAAGCAAGAAAGCCCCACGTCCTCTGGTATATTAGGTACCGAGTTTCTCATATACATCGTACCTGAATTAAAGGTACACGCATTAATAGATAAGTTATACATTTCCCAGATGGTATATTGGAGTTATCCCATCAATAACAGTACAAATTAAGTTAACTTCGTGCAAATTAGGATATGCATACTTATGTGACACATGATATATCAAGCACTAACAGCTATTGGGTTACAAGATAGTTGAATATAAACGCTCTTTATATTGGGTTCATTAGTTATGTGTTTCTGTTATTTAAATAAGAGATTTATTATGTCAGGCTCCCACACACTATCACAAAAAGGTTTTTATTGTCTGTACTATCTCAGAGGTGCCGTTGTTAAAGCGACATGATATATATCGTACCTGAATTAAAGGTACACGCATTTATAGATAAGTTATACATTTCCCATATGGTATAGGAGTTGTCCCATCCATAACAGTAAACATTAAGTTAACTTCGTGCAAATAATAAGATATGCATACTTACGCATGATATATAAGCACTAACAGCTATTGGGTTACAAACGAGTTGAATATAAATGCTCTTTATTTGGGGTTCATTAGTTTTGTGTTTCTGTTATTTAATAAGAGATTTATATGCCCGGCTCCCACACACTATCACAAACAGGTTTTATTGTTTGTGCCACCTCAGGGGTGTCGTTGTTAATGCGACATGATATATGTCGTACCTGAATTAAAGGTACACGCATATATAGATAAGTTACACATTTCCAGATGGTATATTGGAGTTATCCCATCCATAACAGTACAAATTAAGTTAACTTCGTGCAAATTAGGATATGCATACTTATACATGATATATCAAGAACTAACAGCTATTGGGTTACAAGATAGTTGAATATAAACGCTCTTTATACTGGGTTCATTAGTTATGTGTTTCTGTTATTTAAATAAGAGATTTATTATGTCAGGCTCCCACACACTATCACAAAAAGTTTTTTATTGTCTGTACTATCTCAGGTGTGCCGTTGTTAACCTAAGCCTAAGCGTAATATAATATTTGTAATATTTGGATTGGTGGGAACTTTTTGGCTCTACTTAAAAACGTGAATAACTTTGATAATTTAATTAATGTGACAATCAAAGATTACGTTTCATCTACGTATATTCCGAAAAGTTTAATGGTTGGTTCATTATTTAGTGAGGGTGACGAACAAATCATTTCATCATCAATGGATAATCGTTCATTACCGAAAGCGTGTCTGTTTGCGCATTAACCCTTTCAGTGCGAAGTCCGATTTTTGTATCAACCCATATACCCTGTGCCAATGCATTCTCTTATATATATATACCATATGTCGCCTCGCATATATAAGAGAATGCATTGGCCTAACAATTTTTCATCATTTGTTATTATTTTTTACAATTTTAATAATGTTTTCTTATATTCTTTAACAGACTTATTTTGTAGGTTTAGTGCCATAGCACATGTAGTAGTAGTAGTAGTAGTAGTAGTAGTAGTAGTAGTACACGAGTGACAAGGGGCTCGCTAAAAAATGATACCCCCCCCCCCCCGTGGTGCCAATTGAAACAAGGGCAGGAAGAAAAACCAAATTTAAAATTTAAAAAGATATATTTTCACACGAACATTTTCAGACGAACAAAGAGGGAAAACTCTTGGAATGTGATTCCTTATCCTCATCATCCAGAGTTTTGCATTTAATTAGTAGCATCGTCACTCTTTGTTCAAAGTCTTCTTTCTGGAAAATGTAGAACAACTTTTTATAACACAAGAGTTCTAATTTGTTGTTATTTTGCTAAAGAGTGTGCGAAAATTACGGAGCCAAGAAGATGAAGAATGATATTCTTTAACAATTTTATAATTTCACCCATACAGAGCCCCAGACAAACATGAGCAGACGACACTCTTCTATATGCTTCTATATATGTGTGGCCACAGTGTGGGGCTCCCTGCAGGGTAATGGATGTTTTTTTATTTTATGTCCTAAAAATTGTCAGAAACGTTCATTTTTTTTTTAAATGATAAAAAATTGTTAGGCCAATGCATTCTCTTATATATGCGAGGCGACCTATGGTCGACTCGCATACAGTGTTCGCGCTGGACCGAAAAAAAGTTTAGCCAAAAGTTTAGCCAAATGAAAATTTTATTAGCCAAATGAAAAAAACTTTAGCCAAATGTTTTTTGGCCAAATTAAAAAACACTTTGGCCAAATTAAATCATCGTTTTCTGGTCGGTTCACAATTAATGACTAAAACGTAAAATCTAACAGACACAGGTAAAATACACAATAATTTTAATAATTTTGATGAACTAGAAGTATTTTTATATATATCATTTATTAAAAATTTATTAATCTTTATGTGAAAGAGTGAATTGGGGGAGGGGGGGGGGGGGGGGGGGTAACCCGGGATTGTCCTTCTTAATGTCATTATTTTTTTTGTTTAATATCAATATCTTTTTAAAATCATTAAATATTTATCCTTGCGAAAATATCTAAGTGACATCTGGAAACTAATAACTTAATATTGTTACGCGATTATCAAATTACAATCTGTCAAATAGCCACAAAATATCTGTCGTTATTCACATTTGGCTGATTAAGCTATTGTCTTACACTTGGTGCTCATAAACCTCGACCGTCATAAATACAATGTCATCATAAACATGCATTGTGCAGGCGCGCCGTGAGTGACCAGACAGACAATGGGCTGAATGGGGGATTAGGGGATTAAATGTAAAAATTAATAATGACCTTTTGCTGCTTCGTGCAGAGTGACGTAATATTTCTCCAGATTAAAACAGGCTGTTACGAACAAATTGCCTATATACCGACGTCAATGCACTTTACAAACATATTGCTTTCTTCACATTGTTATAATTCAACCACGGTCGGTTTAATGTACATGCGTCTTTGAATGTCCGTCTTGTGAAAACTAAAGATGATTGCATATCACTTTGTGATCGCTAGGTTGATATAGTTGTCGATCGGGTTTCCCTTTGTACGATATTTCATAAGTACGAAAATAATGAAATACTTTCGTCACCTAACTTCGTCTTGAATGTCGATCTATTGAGCGCTTTTATTAATTAGCTTTCTGGCTCCATGCTTTCAGTCTCCATTTGGGTTAAAAAAAAGTTTAGCCAAATGAAATTTTTATTAGCCAAATTCGAAAAAGATTAGCCATTGGCTAATTTGGCTACCGACAGCGCGAACACTGCTCGCATATATAAGAGAATGCATTGGCACAGGGTAAAATAAATCCCGACTTACGACTGGATTCATAAATAAAAGTAATGGACTGTAAGACGTGAACCAAACGATTATTTTCCGAAAACACTATTTTTATAAACCCAACTGTTTCATAATAACCGCGAACTGTGGTGTATGCTAATTTGCATAATTGTGTTTTTTTATTTGCAATTAAAGCACGCTATGTATAAATGGTGTTATCAAGGACATAAATCCGTTATAAGGTGTAATGTTCTTATTGGACCTTTTTATATCATTACCGTGGGACAAATAGATAAACCTTATTATGCAGCTGGTATGTGCTGCAGACAATTTCACATACGATATACATACGTTACAAATACGTTTATATTCTAAGCTCTAAAGATCAAATAGCCACTCTTTACTGTTTATCAATTGACTATTTCTTTTCGGCGATACATTCCTCAGACTTCAGAAGAATACCCTTATGTTGCGTAACAATCTGTAACATATATGCAATCAACGTCGTTTTCCATGCATCTGTCGGCGAAGCGAAATTATACAAAGTATGTAGTTCGGCATCCGACACTTCTATACGCCGACAGATGCATCGAAAACGACGTTGATTGCTTATAATTACGACAATCCGTATATTAGTTGGTGATTAAACAAGTTCTTTTTAAAGAAACTATATTAAAAACACTAAGATAGTAAAAATACCCAAGTGATATTTGTGTCTGGACTCAGCTGCTTTTTTAACCGAAATGGGAAATTGGGTCGAGAATAAATTGGGCGACCGACCGGAAGTTAGAGATGAACACACACAATTCGATCGCTGTTTCCGACATTCCAACTACACAAAAGCAAGAGACCACACCCGTAAACTATTAAACTGTACTTGCTGGTGTAAATTTCACTTATTTAAAACGATTCTAGAACATCATGTATTGTCATAAAGGCAGTCCGATTCGATAGCGATTCCGAAGCGTGTTCCCAAACTTCGCCACCGAATTTGTCGTCTCCGGCGACTCGAAAAGTAAACAGTCGCTACAAAGGTGCATTCTATGCTCTCATGACCACTGCCATGTCATATTATTATTGGCACGAAGCTGGATAAATGCTAATACTAATGGTGGAATAGTTATGTAATACATTGTTTTATCCCCAAATAAATTAATGTACTATTTTGCTGTTTAATCGGAGATAAATTTTCGCTGATATTTGGCGTCTTGCGTTACCACTAGAAACGGAAGTGATTTCTTGCGATTTGATTGGTGGACAAAATAAAAATCGACTTGGTTTGCGAACTTTTTAAGGTATCACTACCCCCAGTGATGCGGGAAACGACACTTCCCTCCACTGATAGATATTGTCGCTACCAAGCGTATCTAAGGGCCTTGACCAATCAAATGCACGCATTTTAGTCAAAGCGAAAGTAGTTGTAATTATATGTCAATGTCTTTTTGCACCACTACAACGTGTTAGTTTCACATTTTAGCGTTCTGAAAATTAACACGTCAGCCTGCGTCTTTACGCTCATTTGAAACGAAACCGAACATTTCGCTGCATGGCTACTCAACTTCGAAATTGCTTTACTCCTCTTTCCGTGAATCGATTTCCACCATGCAACCAGCAAACTGACAGGGGGATAGCTGCGCAAATGATGGGTCTGTTAATTTATCCAGATTATGAATGTTTTATTTTGAATGTTTTATTTTCCAACATAAAATTAACTTTTCGACCTGGATTAACCCTTTACCCAACAGAACGGCCCTGTGCCAATGCATTCTCTTATATATGCGAGTCGACCATAGGTCGCCTCGCATATATAAGAGAATGCATTGGCTTAACATATTATTATTTTTTTTAGGCCAATGCATTCTCTTATATATGCGAGGCGACCTATGGTCGACTCGCATATATAAGAGAATGCATTGGCACAGGGCATAACTGTAACCATCACAATGTGGTCAATGAGCCGGTTCCAATGATATCCATATTTGTATGGTATTATTGAGACAGACCCAAGATAATTTAGGCTGTTGCAGTTTTATTTGGGCGTTTTTGGCCGGTTTGTTGGGTAAAGGGTTAAAGAATATATGCGCGCATTTATGCCTGCTATTAAGGAGCTTCGTATGTACTCCTTTGTCGGATAACAAAACAGTTGTCACCTTGTTTTCGTGAATTAAATATTGTTCACACTATAACATTGGGTGAATGGTCAACGCAGAAATAATAGATTCAAACACTGATGGCAATGGTAAAATATTTCCAAACATAAAAATACTGAACACTAATATTGTGCATTGCGTGTTAGCATATTCCTGTTGTAAACTAAAAGAGCGGACTGAAGTAATTTGAACACAATGCATGTATGTTTTACACAATTGTCTTCTAAGAAACCGGTTTGATAGCAGCATGAAAACTAGTCTTAAATAAAATGTACGATCTCTTCGATATGGTGAGATGGGGTGAGGATGGTTTAAGATGGGGTGATGATGGGGTGATATGGGGTGAGATGGGGTGATATGGGGTGAGGTGGGGTGAAATGGGTGAGATGGGGTGAGATGGGGTGAGATGGGTGAGATGGGTGAGATGGGGTGAGATGGGTGAGATGGAGTGAGATGGGGTGAGATGAGTGAGATGGGGTGAGATGGGGTGAGATTGTGAGATGGGGTGAGATGGGGTGAGATGGGGTGAGGTGGGGTGAGATGGGGTGAGGTGGGGAGAGATGGGGTGTGATGATGTGAGATGGGGTGAGATAGGTGAGATGGGATGAGATGGGTTTGCTTTGGCCCCCATCGTGAATTGTACGGCCACGAATAGCTAAACATAGTCGTTAGTTTATCAGTGAGTTGCGAAACCTCCCTATTTTTCGCCCCTCTTTATTAAGATTAAATTAGCGACTTACATCGTTTCCGAAAAAGCGCTTGTGTCGCCTCGATTGTTTGCCTGCGACTTCGTCTCAAAGATGCCAGCAGACAGCTCCATGCATTCATCGTCTGATGTCTCTGATATCTCTAATGTCCATTGCTTGTCCTCGGAGTCGCTGGAGTCTGCCGGACACTCGTTAGCAGCAACCCGATCATCCCTGCAAGAAGGAAACGGGCGAGTAACCTATATGGTTTTAAAGGTACTCAATCCGATCAGACCCTCATAAATTACTATTTCTTTGGCTTCGGGATAAAAAATAATTGATTCGAGTCGAGGAACCTACGAATCAATGTTCAACGTTATCAGATATCATTGTTTGAATATTTGTTATTTCTATTGTTTGCGGCCCAGAATACGCCGTCAAAAGGATGTTCTCGGTCAAGATTGCGTTATTATTACCACTTTATTTTAGAGTTATCCATCTTCGTCCGTTTGAATAAGTGTTTCTGTTGCAATTATTAGTACACATCTCGAGAAAATTACAATCTTCAAAAATCAATATCTGATAACTCTGAGCTTTGATTGATGGGTTCCTCGACTCGAATCAAATATTTTTTACCATTGAAGTCAAAGAAATAGTAATTTAGGGATGCTTAATCGGATTGATGAAACGGGCGAGTAACCTATACGGTTTTAATACGAATATTTCAGTGAACGGGACTCAAATGATGCCTAACATTTGGTTTTTCGGATTTGCTCGTGATAATAACAAATTGCCGTTTAATCTCACGATTCTCGAAGTCTCCCGAAGACCGTTCTTGTAACACGGGCATGTCTGCCTATTAATTTGCCCGTGCAACGTGACCTTGACCTTGAAATAGGGTCATTTCAAGGTCAAACGCCCGAATATCACGGGATTTCGATGAAAATTAGTGTCTAGGGATACGTTCGTATGGGGAGTCTCATAAGCCTATTCAATTGCCCGTGCGACGTGACATTGACCTTGAAATTGGGTCAATTCAAGGTCAAATCGCGAATTTTGATGGGATTTCCACGAAATTTGATATATAGGGTTACTTTTGTCCACTGAGTGTTTGGGACGGGTCAAATCGTTACCCCGACCTGACCTTGACCTTCAAAATGATCAATTCAATGTCAAATCGGGTAAAACCGGATGGATTTCGACGGGTACTTTTGTCGGGTGCTTTTGTCCGGGCAGTGTTTTGGATGGGTCAAATCGTGGCCCCAGCTGACCTTGACCTTCAAAATGGACAATTCAAGGTCAAATCGCGCAATTCGCCGAAAAGCAGAGAGGAAACAGCCCGGACGAAGTCGGGTCCACCTGCTAGTATCTATATACAGTTCCGTTCATATATACCATGACCATCGCGTAAACAGCATGTTATCATAGACTCCTATATTTTACATAAGCAAGAGCATGATTGTGTTACAAAAGACAGCACACTGCTACTGGCTAATCACACACAAATTACATAAACGTTCTTTATTAATTCCATATCACGTATTCACCAACAAATAACGCTCTTTGTGCTTACCATCATAATATAAACAAACACCACAAAAGTAACTTTTTATGCTTTTGTTTACATAACAATAGTCAAACAAATTACCATAGCATACTGTTTATGCGATATTTCTTATTTGTATACGGACAAAGTCCATCTAGATTTTGATGTTCTTTCTGTTTGTGGCGGTTTTTGACGGGTGGAGATATTTTCACAGGATACCCACCGCCAAGGCCAACCGTGTCTTTAAAACAAAATAACCTAGCCACGATAGTGTCGGATTTCAACAAAGCAATGTATAAAACTGTCCGATATTAGCTCCATCATCAGACACATTCATTCAAAGGGCATTTGTTCGGCGGTTTACATGCGATGTATGTATTAAGCATGATTTTAAATATTATTATAATTATGGGACCCAAGCCGGCCTTAGAAACATGCAAATACCATGTGTATATACACATTATTACATGGATGGTTGAATACCATGTGTATATACACATTATTAGAGCTCCAACTCCCGTGCGCATACATATTTGTTATATATAAAAGTACTCAATATGGAACCATAGTTTATACCACATTCTTATAGTGGAGTGTGCGCATTGTTATTGGTCTGTCCGACAGTCTGCCTGTCCATCTACTCGATTTTGGTTTATGTTGGGTGGCTTTAAATATAGTATCAACTGTATAAATTGTAAATTTAGTAATTGGGTTTTTTAACACAAGTACAGGTCGGGGCCGCGTGTTCGGTGACCGGCGGCCAATTTCCGCTATGTATTAGGGCCCTTTTCGCTGGGTTTTCCTCCCATTTTCGTCCACAGCATGTGAGGGCATTGTATGTCCAAACTGATTCGACTGAAATTACTGATCCGGTTCGGGTTGGGTTCGGGTTTGGGGTCAGCCCGGGGGTTTCCGCGTGTGTCGTCGCATCGGGGTTATTAATTTTGGGTCAATATAACACGCCCATATAAAGAGCATTTAATTTATGAGTTGCTTATTTACACGGGAATATGGTAAAAAATGGTTAATCCAGGGAAGTCTAGACGTATATTCTATGCCTTTGTTACTCTTGTCCTGACAATGTGTAAACTGCCGCAAGGTAGACTGCTCTGGACATCATTAGTGAAGTTACCACTACCGACGTTCAAGACAGGGGTGATGTGGGGCCGTGATGCGAGTATCCACCCGCTCATTATGGGTATAACAAAACTAATGTGAGTAATCATCTGACATGTCCGCAATTAATGTCATGTGAAACACCCCAGAAGGTGAATAGATATCCGTATTCGTAATCGTGAGGATGCGAAAGGTCTCTATTATATGAATTTTTCGGGGTCTCGACTCTATTTCGTGACCCCATTTCTTGAAATCTCAACTGCGTGTGGAGGAAATCCTGTACAGAATTATCTGCCCTGACTGTGTTGTCGAAATCACGAAGAGTTATGCTGTAATATTTCTCGTCGCCACATTAAATGGCGTAATATGTGAATTTTTCGGGGTCCCGACTCTATTTCGTGACCCGTCCTGACTCCATTTCTTGAAATCTCATCTACGTTGGCGGAAATCCGGTTTGAAATGGTTCACCCTGACTGCGTTATCAAAATCACATTAAATGGCGTAATATGTGAATTTCGGGGTCCCGCGAGAAGGGGGGGGGGTCGGAAAAAAATGTCAGGCACGTATGGCATTTTTTCCCTTTCGATCATTTTTTGTACCCACCAACCCCAGTTTTTTCCGAGCATTTTTTGACACCCACCCCCTTTTAACACTAAAATAGAGATTTGCGGGGGGATTCACTGCAAACAGCTTTATATGAATTTCTGTGCATACTATTTATCATGGATGTTAACATGGACATGTAAATATAGGAATGAGTCATTTTGAGGTCATTCGGCCAAAAAAACATGGCTGCCAGCGGCCTTCTTGGATTTCAAAATTTGCAACAAAATACAACACGAAAACTTCCTGCAGTCAGTTTACCAGTTAGAATTACACTATTGCTCTCATTCAAAGTGGTTTTGAAGCCCAACTCATTGTCAAAACACTAACAAAACAAGCAGGAAATTTTTTTTAGTTGCAGAAAAAAATTGCTTGTTGGTGGCTTTGACCACCCACCCACCCCGGCATATGTGCCGGAAAATTTGTTTTCACTCCCCCCCCCCTGGATCCCGACTCTATTTTGTGACGTCCTGATCCCATTTCTTGAAATCTGAATTGGTTTAAACAATATTTAATTTGAACTAATACAGAACATAATTACATACAATAAATACAAAACATATAAAAAAATTTAAGTGTTCAAAAGAGGATTGGGCAACAAGCTTGGGGGCTTTTGTTAAGTCCTATCCTCCAAATCTGAATTGCGTGTGGCGGAAATCCTGTACAGAATTGCCTGCCGTGTCTGTGATGACGAAATCACGAAGAGTTATATCGTGATATTTACTCGTCGCCACTTTATATGGCGTAATATATTAATTTTTCGTGACACATCCAGACCCCATTTCTTAAAATCTGAACTGCGTGTGGCGGAAATCCTGTTTGAAATGGTTCACCATGACTGCGTTATCAACATCACGACGATATTTACTATTCGCCACTTTAAATGGCGTAATATGTGAATTTTCCGGGTCCCGTCCTCTTATACCTATACAAACTAAATTTCAACTGGATATCCCCATTACTCCACCAAATACGCGTATTCTTTTCCAATTACTTTGTACAAAAAGGGCATTTCTGATTAACACACGATGTGTTGTTCCAATGACCAATTTCCACTGACAGGAAATGATTAGCGGTTCTAAACCTTGCTATTATAAAAATATCTTTTTGTTTCAATGAACTTAAATAATTTTCCATTGTAAATTTATCTTTTATAATCAGTGTAAATGAACTGGTGGGGGAATATTATTTCGATTTGGGGAATGAATGTCCCCTATGAAAAAAGACGCAATAGAGGGACATAACTTGGCCTACAAGAGTATGAGGTGTATATATATATGTGAACATGCATAGATTTTTGTTTGTCTGTTTGTTTGCTTTTTTTGTGGTTGTTTTTTTATTTGTTTAAGACTATTTTATTGTATACTTCTTTGTTATATATATATTTTTTTTCTTGAAAGCGTTTTATTTTTTATTCTGTTTCTTTTCTTTGTTTTATGTTTTAATTTTTTTTAAACGTTTCCAGAGACCTAAATTGCGGTAAACGAATACAGGTGAAACTCAATTTAGATGGGATGGGGCCAGGAAAGGATTATAATCAGACCAATTAACCTAATCATGTGCCATCCATAACTGTTATCAAAACCCGAGCGGATTATAATCAGACCAATTAACCTAATCATGTGCCATCCATAACTGTTATCAAAACCCGAGCGGATTATGGGGAGGGTTGCTCGTTTCAGTCCGAAATCATTGTGAGAAATATTAATTAATAGATAGGTCTTCGTGGCGCTGATTGGTTGTCGATTTCGCGGTTTATCACGGATTGGTTGTTATCATTTATAAATATGTTCCAAATATGCTTATCGTCATATGATATCATTAAAACACGGTGACCAACCTACTTTCAAAATTAAAGTCAGATGCCCTACGAAACAAGCAAAAGACAAACTTCTGAAGGGGGTTCGTCTGGGCAGCAACAAATCCAAGTCTCTAGTCCTAGACTATAAACCACAGGCCCATGTAACTCAATGTTTCAAGTGCCAATCATTCCACCACACAGCTAAATTTTGCGACAACGAATTCGAAACTTGCAAACGGTGCGCGGGCCCTCACGACCATAAAGAATGCCCAATTATAGAAGACGAAGCTAAATGCGCCAATTGTGATGGGAACCATCCAACCACATACAAGGGGTGCCCCAGATATATAGAGGCAGTTAAACAAGCAGAGTACAAAAAATTATCTTACGCAACGATCACACAAAAACCAGCCGAAACGTCAGACGCACTTAGATTGGCAAATACGCTATATGCATGCCTTTTTGAATCCCACAAACTAAGGTACCATAACGCCGACCAAGCAGACAGTAAAATAATGCAAACAATTCAAAACAATGTAAACAAATATTATAAAACAAACATAACAGCAAGCATAATGCAATTTCACGACAAGAACATAGATAAGCAAAGTAAGTAGACAGTGAAACACGAACGTGTCAAATAACCTCTACAACCTATTATCCTCCATACGCGGCAGAGAGCAACCTTAATATAGCACACATCAACGCCAACAGCATCAGGGCGCGCAAACAGGAACTAGTCGAATATGTAGAAGAAAATAAAATAGACATACTCACAGTTAATGAAACCAAACTAGGTAAGGACACTAAATTTTCATTCCCAGGCTTTAATACACATAGGAAAGACAGATCCTCTGCGGGGGGTGGGGTCGCAATTCTAGTAAGGCACCACATAAAATACACCATTATCAACACATCAGAACTCACGGACGAAGTCATCGCAATCGAAACTACAATCAGTAACAGGAAAACAGCTATAGTTTCACTATACGTACCCCCTAGCAAAACCCCCCCTCAACTCTCAACATTCAAATTTTTCACCAATAATTTCAAAAATTGTATCTTTTTGGGAGACCTTAACGCCAAACACATTGTGTATAAATGCAGCAAAACCAATCCATACGGGGACGCCCTTTTCAACATAACCGAAGACCGAGAACTAGTGTTACTCAATAACAAAGGCATCGCGACCCACCATAACATAGCGACCAGATCCTGGGATATATTAGATTATGCTTTTGCCACGCCATCAATTGCAAAAACCATACACAAATGCAAAATAGGATTTGATATAGGGAGTGACCACTACCCAGTCGAACTCTATATAACAAATGCTAAACCACAACACAATAAAGTTATTCTCAAAAGAAACCTCAGAAGGGCAAATTGGGACAAATTTAGGGAATTAATCAACGCAAACATCGACAAGACAGAAATTAAATCTCCAAATGACATTGAGATGGCAGCCAAAACAATATCTGATATTATTAAGAATGCCATTGACATAGCATGCCCAAAAAAGAAAATTAAGCAAAATACTTGGAGGGTATCAAGGGAAACATTAGATTTAATTCACCTTAAACGCAAAACATGCAGATTAATGCAAAAGCATCCCAAAGACTCAGAGTACAGACCCATGTATAATAACCTAACCAGACAAGTTAATAAAGCAGTTAAACGGGAAAAAAGGGAATCTTGGGAAAGGGTTACCACCGAACTTGGGGAAAGACAACTTGATGGGAAATTCTGGAAAACATTCAAAATTCTAACTAGCCAAGCCACCTCCAATAACAATGACAAACCGCTCAAAAACGAGGCCGACGAATCATTCACAAACAACAAAGACAAAGCCAAAATTTTTGCGACGTCATTACAAAACATCCACAAAACCCACCAGGGGGACCAATTTGATGGGAAATTCAGGAAAAAAGTAATTGAACACGTAAGACAATATAAACAAACTTACGGTTCCTTAAAATACCCCATACCAGAGGCAGATGACAAGCATATACTGGCAACTCCCATCTCCTCCCTAGAAATTCAAGACTGCCTCAAGCGTGCGAAATCAAACAAAGCCCCCGGGGACGACGAATTAACCTTCGGCATAATCAAACAAGGTCCCAAATCACTGTTCGATAGATTAGAACTAATATATAACAAATGTCTACAGCACGGATACTTCCCTAAATCCTGGAAATCCGCTATTGGGGTGATGATTCCAAAACCGGGCAAAGACCATAAAATAGCTACCAACTTTAGACCAATCAGCCTACTTCAGTGTACGGGTAAACTTCTTGAAAGAATCATCAGCACTAGATTATTATCCTACTTAGAGAATAAAAACTTTTTTAATAAATTTCAACGTGCATATCGTAAAGGCAAAGATGGAACCGAACACATCTACAGAATAGTTGAAGATATGCGCACAGCATTGGGTCGTGATTGGGAGGGGGCCGCCATTTTCTTGGATGTAGAGAAGGCCTTTGACTCCGTGTGGCACCATGGCCTTCGCTACAAACTAAAAACAACAACCGACATACCCACCAAAATGTTACGACTCATATCATCATTTCTCATGCACAGATCTATCAAAGTTAGGTTGGGTGACGACATCTCAGACAATGTTGACCTCAAAGCAGGTACTCCCCAAGGGTCAGTCCTAAGCCCGCTACTTTTCCTACTATACGTCAATGACATCCCTCACAACCCACTTCATAACATACAAATATCACAATTTGCCGACGATCTGGGCCTTTGGACCACCGGGGGGAACCCCAAAACGTTGGAATTAAGATTACAAAAACAACTTAATGACCTGGAAATATGGTGTTCTAAATGGCGCATCAAACTCAACGCCAAAAAAACTCAGTTAATTGTATTTAGTAGAAAACATACTAAATGCAAACTAAATTTATCCATCTTTGGGGAAACTTTCGAACAAACCCAGGAAGCAACTTTATTAGGCATAACCCTCGACAGCAGATTATCTTTTCACCCCCATATTAAAAACATCTCGACCAGGGCCTCCCAAAGAATTGGGCTATTAAGGATGCTCAGGGGCACCTCATGGGGACTCAATCCAGAAACCCTGATTAAACTTTATAAGCAATTTATACGACCAATTATGGAATATGGGGCCATAATAACAGCCGATCTTCCTAAATCCACACTCAACAAACTCCAAATTATACAGAATAAAACATTAAGAATGGCCCTTCAGGAAAACATACGTACCCCCATCAGAACGTTACATGATACAGCCGATATACCTACTATCCGCGTCAGATTACAAGTACTAGCCGCAAACAGTCTTATAAGACTACAAGGCAGTACTTTAGTCGACGAACTAGAACTTAGGAAAACTTTACTCACCAAAGACAAAACAAAAGCAGCTGGCCGGCGAGGCGAAGTTGGTTCTGGTTCACCGGAATAAACCCCTCAATGGTCATGCCATCACTCCCCCAATCCAACGAACACTTCCCAATCAACATAAAAAATAGACTTATCTCATAAAATTCATAAAACGCTAGGTCGATCAAGTTACTAACACAGTTCAATCAAAAGGAAAGTAAGTATACAAGTAGACATCAAATTATCGAGTCAGCCCCACCAGGATGACATGTAATTATGAATTATGTTTCAACAGGGCTCGATGAGACGTACTGCTCATCGACAGGATATCACAGTGAAATGGCCACGCCCTCTCTGCAGTAAAGCAAGCCCTCAATAAAACCCACTGGTAATACTCAGCTTAAACAACCTATTGGGCATGTACTAACCCATGTATGCAATATCCGCAATATCGACCGTCTAACAAGACTAACATAATATCAAAACGTAGGGTAGCGGGCTCCGGCCCTAGGTGGCTCCTTGGGCGCTGATGAATGTCCTCGGGCGGCATAGATACCCTTTTGGTGGCCGTATTATAAGCCATTGAGTAATTATCTCTTTCAAAATGACTAACCGGCTAACTCTTAATATAAAACTTACAGAATTACTCCGCACACCAAATACAATGTGTACAGGCCGGCACAACAATATTGCGAGCCTGCCTTTATGCGCTGTTAGTTGTTTGCCTGTGTGGTCGCAGTATAAGCTATCAATATAATCTCCCTCAAACTGACTTACAACCACATATACAAATTTAAACACATGTTCTCAACCACGCCCGTACATACACGAAGACACAATACTAGCAACAACAGTCGGTACCCAATCCTCAGAGACATATCACCAACAGTCTGGCCTCAGCTGCGTCCTCATCTGTGCAACAACACAACCAGGTCAACGGGCTCTGAGACTCACACAGGAGTGTAAGGCGGGCATTGCACCACCGAGAGTTGGGGAGCCCCGACTGACCTTAAGTCAACCGGCCGGCATTGCACACCCTTCCTAGAGTTGAGCCCGTAGTATAAGCCCTGAATATAACAGACTAAGGCAACGGAGTTCAAGCATGCACCAACTTGGACACTAGTTTACAACAAACCACTAAATAAAAAGCTATCAACCAAGTTAAACTAACAGAACTCGTATTTCAATCAAGGTAAGTCTTCTCGCTGGTCCGCTTTTGGAATGGGGAGGGGGCTTTGCTTCCTGCCAGGGTGGCATGTAACCCATACTCCACAAGCAAGCATCAAATGACTAGAAAACACTCACAACCAAACTCAACAAACGCTCTTCAGCGGCACTATATCACTCAACCGTGGGTTGTAGGAGAGGGCTTACGGCCCTTTCAAATCTTCCCGGGGGGATCTTCCCAAACCCAAACTCCAAACTCAGGCTTATCGTCATAACTCACTTTGAAAACTGAGAATGAAGCGTACTAGTATCACCTGGAATCTAAAAATAGAAATAATTATGAAGTTTCAAGACGGCTGGTCAGCTCGTGAGATCCACAAGAACCTGACAAAAACGGAAAAACTGACAATGCGCAACATCACGACACATCTAAAAAAATACAAGTGTGGAAAACTGAATGATGTCCGTTTCTTGTGAGTAAAACTTTTATACCAGAATTAACCCTTTACCCAACAAAACGGCCAAAACCGGCCAAATAAAGCTGCAACAGCCTAAATTATCTTGGGTCTGTCTCAATAAAACCATAAAAATATGGATATCATTGGAACCGGCTCCTTGACCACATTGTAGTGTCAAATTATAGTGTCAAAAAGTTTTCAATGGTTAGGGTTTTAACCCTTTACCCAACAGAACGGCCCTGTGCCAATGCATTCTCTTATATATGCGAGTCGACCATAGGTCGCCTCGCATATATAAGAGAATGCATTGGCCTAAAAAAAATCTTGTTTTAACACTTTTTACCATTTTTTCTTACATTCTTTAACAATTTTATAATTTTTAATGTGTTAAGCCAATGCATTCTCTTATATATGCGAGGCGACCTATGGTCGACTCGCATATATAAGAGAATGCATTGGCACAGGGCCGTTCTGTTGGGTAAAGGGTTAAAACCCTAACCATTGAAAACTTTTTGACACTATAATTTAGTCCTTCTTCACAAGACCGGCGATTTTCCGCGTAAAAAACTTATTTTTTGAGAATGTTCATCAATATTCGCCACCAGTTTGTCATGCACATGAGTGTAGATATGAAACACTATGTAATCCTCCGTAGGATATGGTATCATATATCAAAATGAGAGGATATGGTGATCCCATGAAACGGGGATCACCATATCCTCTCATTTTGATATGTGATCCTAAAATAAGAAAGTATTTTTATTAACTAAATAACGCAGGTAGTTGAAGAAGTGCTTTTGACAAAATAACGGGCATATTTGGAGAAGTGTTTTAAATTCTAATAAACCGCTCCAGGATCCAGCTTCCACCTCAACAAGCATGTCATCAAAACGAGGAGCAATTTGTCTGCGAGAAATTGGGACCTTGGTCATCATCACATTTATCCTCGAATCTTCTTTAATATGCCTACAGGAGACAACCTCCCCTTTCTTTTGACATCCACACATGTGTGCACCACCTTCATTATGTGGGGAAATTATATGACGGATAGGTTGAAAGCCGGCAATTCTTTCACTATACTTATGTTGACAAAGGGAAAGGCCGTAAGGTCCATCAGCCAGTGCTCCATTCTGACTTTTTATTGTCATTCCGGGGGAGGGGGGGTGGCTAGGTGTGATTTCCGTTGACCCGGACAGATGTGTCACCTGGTCAGATACCCACTTACCTGTATTGGTTAATCCATAAAACTACGAGCACAGTGTCTGGGTTAATGGATGGCGTTTCACTTAACTATGCGTTGTTTGTCCGCGTAAAGAAATAGTCCTAGATAAATAAAGTGTCTGTGACCTATTTTGTAGTATATATTTAATGACAGAACATTTGAAACTCTTCATTCATTACAATTTGTTGGAAAAATATTGGAAGCCATAGTATTTGAGATGTAGTGTACATAATGTAATCAGACGACAAACCGGAAACTAAAGGTCACCTGGCACTACTTCCTGTTATTAAACGAACGTTTAATATCACAGTTTATCACATAATTTGCCCATAAAAGCAGTTTCATAATTATCGATAAGAGACACGTTTAATATCAGCGCGTGCGATGACGTCACATCGTTCTTCAAATGACTTGCGATCGCTGCGGTTTTTATCGTTGTTTTCGATGGACACTTCGCATTGCTTCGCGTTTATTTGATCATGTGATAAAAAGTATCTCACACTCGTCCTATTTTATACGTAATTTATCAACCTAAATTCTATTTGAGCCTCGGTAAACCTCGGCTCAAATCGAATTTAGTGAACTCGGTTGATAAATTCCGTATAAAATATGAGATCCTCTGGGTTTACTGAATGGAATAAGGGTAGAATCGTGTAATAAATATCTTGTCATCTAAAAATTCCCTAGTTAGTTGATCTATAGTGTTCGTCCTCTAATTTATTCTCCGGGGGGGGGGGGAGTTAGTTGATCTATAGTGTTCGTCCTCTAATTTATTCTCCGGTGGGGGGGGGGAGTTAGTTGATCTATAGTGTTCGTCCTCTAATTTATTCTCCGGGGGGGGGGTGTCACATGTCCGATACTCCTGGAGGCTGAAACGGTGGCTTGTTTTGGTCGTAACTAATTTTTTACACGCATAGGATTTTATAGTACTGCCGAAAACGTCAATATAGTGATTTGTTCTAATTTGTTCTATTCTTTTTTATAATTTAGCAAGTGTCATCTCAAGATACCATTAACAATAGATCAGGAAATAAAGGAACGCAGACGTATCCCTCCTCCGCCCAGTTCTCCCAGGGTATGATCGACATGCAGTCCCAGGGTATGATCGACATGCAGTCCCAGGGTATGATGGACATGCAGTCCCAGGGTATGATCGACATGCAGTCCCATGGTATGATCGACATGCAGTCCCAGGGTATGATCGACATGCAGTCCCAGGGTATGATGGACATGCAGTCCCAGGGTATGATCGACATGCAATCCCAGGGTATGATCGACATGCAGTCCCAGGGTATGATCGACATGCAGTCCCAGGGTATGATCGACATGCAGTCCCAGGGTATGATCGACATGCAGTCCCAGGGTATGATCGACATGCAGTCCCAGGGTATGATGGACATGCAGTCCCAGGGTATGATCGACATGCAATCCCAGGGTATGATCGACATGCAGTCCCAGGGTATGATCGACATGCAGTACCAGGGTATGATCGACATGCAGTACCAGGGTATGATCGACATGCAGTCCCAGGGTATGATCGACATGCAGTCCCAGGGTATGATGGACATGCAGTCCCAGGGTATGATCGACATGCAGTGCTTTGTATAAGTGTGCTCTTTGTTGGTACTGTTGATATTGTATAAGTGTGCTCTTTGTTGGTACTGTTGACATTGTATAAGTGTGCTCTTTGTTGGTACTGTTGATATTGTATAAGTGTGCTCTTTGTTGGTACTGTTGATATTGTATAAGTGTGCTCTTTGTTGGTACTGTTGATATTGTATAAGTGTGCTCTTTGTTGGTACTGTTGATATTGTATAAGTGTGCTCTTTGTTGGTACTGTTGATATTGTATAAGTGTGCTCTTTGTTGGTACTGTTGATATTGTATAAGTGTGCTCTTTGTTGGTACTGTTGATATTGTATAAGTGTGCTCGTTGTTGGTACTGTTGATATTGTGCTATTATCTTTTGATGTATTAAACAGTGAAAACTAAAATTATTGACTCTTTTATTTGTACATCATAAAATTCTCACAGTATAAGGCTGAATCTATCATCACCAAACAAAAATAGTGCTTAAGGGTGCACAAGTTTAAAAACGTGTGTATCCTTCAGCATATTTTCGAAACATGTCTACCCTTTTAAAGGTAAAAGCGACCCCTTCAGCCTCGGTATGAACCGCGTTACACTGGGCTGAACTGAAACAATTAGGCACAACGTTCGTGGTCGAATTGAATTAAGCATAGCCATCCAAAAGCCATGCATGTACGGTGATATATATATCTTCCACGCTATTCCTCTCCTCTGCCACAGTTCCTTATAACCCATCATATACTCTTCATACCTCCTAACGTCACATCTATACATATCATACAATTTCAATACATTATAACGAACATATAATCAATCAGCCACTAAATACCCAACCAAATAGCAACAACCATGCAGGAATCACTGAACTAAATGGTTTCCCATAGGCGACAGTGTTAACGTTTCGGCCAAATTCACTGGATTGAAGCCTGCAGGCCATACCAATGATGTTTACCCAGCTAGATTGACACCAGTTGATCACGAAAATGCAAGAAAAATCATAGGTCATGTGTTTACTTTTTTAAATAAATCCCCAAGTGTACGACAGGGTTATCCCACAGCCAGATTTGATCTGGAAAAACCCAGAACTACAGCAGCTAGTTAAATAAATTTCCCGCTCACAAAAATCCATTCCCCCATTCATTCACCGGTTTAAATTATTTAGATATGATGTACAAATACCTGGTGCACGTTCTTGATATGGTTTTTGAACCACACATAGTGCCTTTTCTCACCCACGTGCTTCGCCGTCCGTGCGTTGTCTTTTAATATTATCATATTTGATGTTTCATAGATAACTTTATGAAAAAATAAGCACTATATGTTGTTTAAAAGGCCAATTCAATTTTCGAGACATCGTTTATTTTTTATAATGCCTTGATATACGATTTAATAACAATCTATGGCATAACATATGATTAAATTACTATAATATATCACCATCATCTGTGTCTCAGAAGGTGCCCATATGGTGATAGATAATAGCTGAAATCATAGAAATAATTCACCCTTTTCGCTCCCTGAATGCAACAGAATTCAAACTAAGATATGAAGTTGAAAATAATAGACTTCGCAGAACAGTCCTGGTAAAACGTAAGCATAGAACAAACGTCGGTTCCTAAACAAAAAATATATTCACAGTTTAATACACCGAATAAGTTGGTTACATAATGTTTTGGAGCTTCCTCTTCCAAGTGGTATATAATATGGCATATAATTTATAGAATTTGATTTGGTGGGGGGGGGGGGTGAAAATTAAGTGGGACAAATTATTCACTGGAACTTCCTGGTTTTTGATTATTACTACTTGGTGATACGTTTTGAGTTATAAGGTTTTTTCCAGTTTGTTTTTAAATTCGCTATAGCATGCTTAAACGTGCCCAAAACATTTCAACCCAAAACAAAAAACTAACATTTTTTAAACAAATTTTAGGGCCGATTTTACAGACCATAAATTAGGGCCGATGAGATCGGCCTCTGGCAATGAAAGGGTTAAATGCAGGCAGAACAATACTTACGTAGCCGCAATAGCTGCAGCTTCTGGTGGTGGGGGTGGCTCACCATAAGCCACAAGAAGGGGACACACCCGGTGCACGTTCTTGGTGTGGTTTTTGAACCACACATAGTGCTTTTTCCCTTCTACACGTTTAGCCGTTCGGGCGTTGTCCTTTATGATGACCATGTCAGAGGTTTCGTAAATAACTTTCTGAAAAGAAAAAAAAAAGTGAGTGCTAGAATATAATATGTATCAATGTATCGTTACTATAATGCTTGTGCTATACGTATGTCTGTCTGTCTCATTATTTTTTGTTATATAAATACTTCCTCAATAAAAAAAATAAAAAATAAAAAATTATTTTTATGAAAGTTGGAAGAATAGTAAAAAATTACTAAAATTGTAAAACAAATGGTGAAAAATAATAACAAATGATGAAAAATTGTTAGGCCAATGTATTCTCTTATATATGCGAGGCATAAAACACTCGAAAGCTCATCAGAACTCCTTAAGTAAAACGCATATTTACTGCACAGAAACTCGGCGTTTGGTCGCATCTTCGTCTGTGCCGTTCGCATCTTTCTGGACTGACAGTGGTCCCTTCATATCGCACGTATATTGAGAACGACACGGATTAAAAAAATTATGTCAAATCCTATGCTTCATTGACAGATTGAACTATATACCGGCATTTGTTTTGGAAGCGTAAAGTCCAGGAACTATACTAATGAATGGATGTTCTCGTAAATTTGAGTGAGCAAAAGCAAAAACACCATTAAAAATTTTGACAAAAACAAATTAATGGTCTGATCTGGGGAAACTGATTGGCAACTAGTGGATACATACTCCTGTTTCGTGTATACACATACGGTGCTCGATGTCTGTTTTACGATGAGAAACAAACATATCCCCATATCATATACGTGAAAATGACTTTCCCATTTCCTCGGCTTTGGCGATACCCTCGGCTTTTGCGATACCACGTACACAGGGGTGTAGATGCATATAACATTTCATTAAAATATCACATGTTCTTGACTATGATAAACCCTCTGCCGGTCGTGGCTTGGATGGACGGACCGAACTGCGTCCCTGTGACTAATTAAATTGCCCAACCAATATTCGGAGTAAAGTGTGTTGTTTTTAAACCCAGAGTCCAAGAATGTCCTATATGTAATTTCAGTCAGATATAAGACCGGTATTGCCCCTTATATTAGTTGGGGGAATATTTAAATTAAAAATTCAATGCATGGGAATAAATCAATTTCGCATGATTGTGTTTTACAATTTTGCATTGTGCCGCCCGCTATACTGTATCTATATAGCAATTTAATTAGCATGGCTTGGGCACCACATACAGTGTACATCCACAACGAGAAAGCAGAGAGGCGAGGATAAACATCCCTGTATTAGTCAGAAGGGATGTGGTTGAAAATGGTGTTGATATATATAGTTTTCAACCCTGGTATCGGTTAACATATCTAAGCCTTTTTTGTGTATTCTTTCAAAGCTAGATAGCTAGATTCAGATGTATGGCTAGTCGTTTCATCACCTCTGCATTTCTATACATAGCATTTTCGTAAATGTGTAGGGGTTAGGATGCTTCCAATGATAATCTGGGATATATTTCTCCATAATTTGTGAAAAATGGTTGCAGGTTAACACAAGTTGATATTTGTCTATATACCTCAAAGGAATGGACTCTGCAACCATTGGCATACAATATTATTCGGATCACCGCAGCATCACCTTACATTACCATCTCTCGACATACATGTGGCGACGGCAAATATTCACGATGACTTTATTAAATTTCAATGTTATATTCACCATCTTATTTGTTTACACCACAGTGTTATTTATCATATATTGATTTGTTCCTATATTACATGTGTAATTAGAACAATAATAAAGAATCTTGAATCTTGGGTGGGTGCAGCTATATGTGAGGAGTGGAGATGTAGACCATGGGGGCCATCGTACAATACCCTTTATTTGACCTAAACGGTCAAATGGCAGATATATTGCATGTGTGTCCTATTTGAACCCATCTGGATGGCGGCCATTTTGGGTCGGGTGGGTGAGAGGGTGAAGAAGTAGAATGTCTTGGGGGCCACTCTGCAATACCCTTTATTTGACCTAAATCGGTCAAATGGCCGAGATATGACATGGTGCCCTATTTGAACCCCTCTGGACGGCGACCATTTTTAATCGGGGTGGGGTGTGTTGAAAGAGTGTTCTGGGAACCACCTTACACCACCCTCTATTTGACCTAACTTAATTTTTTTCAATTAAGAAATAAGGAATACAACTCTTGCCGATGGGTATCAATTCACATTTCTTGATGATACCAAATGTTTTTTTCATGTTGCATGATCTAATTAATATAGTTAAAATGAACATAAATTGACCATGTGTAAGCCTAGCGTCAAATATAAAATACGGTTCTTTGGCTGTGTTAAAATTTGGGAAAAGACCCTTTACATTGCCGTCCAATGTTGAGTTTGCCATTTCTAACCTGATACTATGTGTGCAGGTCTGGGTTGTGATTAAGATGTGTGAGGTTTCTGTAAGGAACCGAGCACTGATATTCGAGTTTGGGATCCACTATATATGTAGCACGGATCAACTATACAATTAGTGCTATACGAATATAATGGGGCATGGTAGTTAGCTTATGGGGCGTGGGCAGTTATGTCAAACGAGTTGACAGATCTAAAATATTATGTCACAATAACCAGATTCACATCGCGTTAGATATAAAAATGTATCTAATCCGGCCCAGATTAGATATTAATTAATATACTAATCGACACCAGGGGACACATGTGTACGACTATATATAAAAACTAGCATATAAACACACCCTTTCCGATTAAGTAATTACTTATATGGAATCCTATAATAATGGCATGGTCACAATATAATCGCGTGTACAAAAGTTATATTCAAATTTTGAGAACATCCATTTTGAAATATCAGGAAATATTGGCAACACGTACGTTTGACCCTTGAGTGATCTTACCATAAACTTTTGAGAAATATACGAAATCCTCCATATATAGGGTTCAGTGTAACACTGTTATCGTGTGCCTGCATCCAGTGAAAAGCATCCGTATTTTCCAAGCATTAGAGACCCCGTGCCAATGTATTCTCTTATATATGCGAGTCGGCCATAGGTCGCCTCGCATATATAAGAGAATGCATTGGCCTAACAATTTTTTACAATTTTAATAATTTTTGGCTTGTATTCTTTAACAATTTAATAATTTCACCCACACAGAGCCCCAGACAAACATGAGCAGACGACACTCTTATATATGCTTCTATATATGTGTGTGGCTCCCTGCAGGGTAATGGATGTTTTATGTCCTAAAAATTGTAAGGAACATTTATTAAAAAAAATGATAAAAAATTGTTAGGCCAATGCATTCTCTTATATATGCGAGGCGACCTATGGTCGACTCGCATATATAAGAGAATGCATTGGCACAGGGTAAAAAATCCCGACTTACGACTGGATTTGATATGGCGGGTCACATATTATATACATTAGTGTCTTATAATTGTTTACATATGTAAGAATAAATAGACAGAACACAACGCGCATCTTAATCGAGACTCTTTTATCGAACGAGTTGCGGATGGCGCAAGGATATATTTCGCGAGAGCGTAGCTCGAGCGAAATATATCTTTGCGCCGTCCGCAACGAGTTCGATAAAAGATTTGAGATTATGATGCAAGTTGTGTTCTGTTTTTATTCTACACCGTTCAGTCAGATAAGTTCAATCCATGAAAGTCACCTTCATTGTTACTATAGCTACCTTTATTGTGATTTAAGTCTGACAAATAACCAGTAATTATTGGGGGATAACCGGAAGTGGATGGTCGACGTAATGTACGTCATCTTTCTTGGCGACAACGTCAACAAGAATAGTTCCGGCTTGTATTCCACTAGAGGTATACACTAATATGTATTCAATGGCTGGGATTCCGTTGAATACACGTGACTCACGCCAATGGGTGTGGAATAAATAACAACACGAGCACGCCGTCAGGGCGTGGGCACAATATACACGCCCCTTCTGGAGTAAAGTGGGGCAAGGTTTAATTCATTTGTTTAAAACTTGGTTCAGTTCACTAGATTCAATCTAAAGTTATCATCTGGAAACCGCATATCAGTTAAAATCTAAGTCGAAAAAGGGGCATAACATAGTCAAAAGCATGCGGACAAAACCCATATTCGATCTTGATCTGTATTGTAGTGTGCTGAACTAACATACCAAATTCAGTTCACTCGATTCAATCTAAAGTTATCATCCGGAAACCAAAAGCGGACGGACGGACGACGGACGAACGACGGACGGACGGATGACGGACAGACAACCCATTTACATCTTACGACCTATTTTTTCAAAATGGCTTCTAAAAATATTATATTAAATTGCCAAAAAAAATGTAAGAAAAATTGATGAAAGATTATGAACCTGTCAAAGAATATATGAAAAAATTATAATAATAATTGGTATAGAATGTAAGAAAAAATGATAATAAATGACAAAAATTGTTAAAGAATGTGAGAGAAATGAATACAAAATAATAAATATTGTTAGGCCAATGCATTCTCTTGTATATGTGAGGCGACCTATGGTCGACTCGCCTATATAGAAGAATGCATTGGCACGGGTTTAATTTTCTGGAAGGCGTGTAAGTGTGAGTTTATATAGCAGATATGACTGGGAATTAATATATATATACCCTGTGCCAAGCATTATCTTATATATAAGAGAATGCATTGGCCTAACAATTTTTCATCATTTGTTATTATTTTTTACAATTTTTTTAACAATTTTATTTACTATTCTTCCAATTTCATAAAAAATAAATATTAACCCACAAGGAGCATCACACATATGGAAGCATGCACTACAGAGTGTCGTCTGCTCAGTCTGTGTGGGGGCTCTCTATGGGATAATTATTTATTTTTTTGAAAAATGTAAGAAAAAGTAAAAATGAATATAGCATAAAGAACAATTGATAAAAAATGATAAAAAAATTGTTAGACCAATGCATTCTCTTATATATGTGAGGTGCCGATGGTCGACTCGTATATATAAGAGAATGCATTGGCACAGGGTTCAATTTTCTGGCGTGTAAGTGTGAGTTTATATAGCAGATATGGCACACTAACCTGGAATATACATGTATACGTCTCCGAAACATGGCGAGCATTACTCTTTGAACATGTCTGGGACTATACAACACACAAGGCGCCTATTTTTTTAATTAAAGTGTAATTTTGTAAATAGTGCAAATTTTGTTGGGATTGGGTGGGATTCGAGCCCCGGTCCATGACGGCGAGCGCGCCTTGCGACTGAAAGTCTGACGTCAATAACTGGGGTATTACCACAACGTAGATGTTAATTGTCAGCTGTAGTGGTATTAGAGACCTTTCGCAAAACTGACGTTTACGATTACGGATACGGATAGGGTACTACGTCACCAACACTTGTGTACTTTCTAATCGTTGTCGTATTTAACTATATATCCGTAATAACGGTTACGATTTCATGGTTTCTAATAAGCTCAAATAGCACCTGAAATTTATTTTCTGCAATATATCACTTTACTCCGTTCGAGACTGTACATGTATATGTATATCATGTAAACCATCCAGTTGTATTGAGCTATGACCTCGATATGCTGTTTAATCACTCGTCGTCGTGAATCACAAGCTTCCCACGAAATAAGATCGCTATTCACAACGGATAGCCATAGCTGGTGCGACACAACATTTTACAGTAAGAGGAGTGCACTATGAAACCAGTCGCCAAAAATACAGTATATAGTGTGCGATGCATGAGGAGTTTTGAGTGATTATTATGTGCAAGATATACAGATATACAATATATAGTGAAATTCAACAATTATTTAATTCAACAACCCATGGTGGTGTCCTAAGTGTGCAGTTATAGAATGCCTAAATAATGGCATAACCCTATTAATGAATAGTGAAAGATTTTGTGTTCTCTTCCCCTTTCCCGAATTGAATAGTTCATTCAATTTCATAATATTCGGTTTTCGGTATATATATCTCTCTCGTAGAGTCTGTAATGCAGGGCATTTTAAAATTACATGGAATTCATAACCCAGTTCTAAGTTACATAAAGTACTCTTTCTGTCTGAGTAATCTGAACCTACCCATGATCCCGATTCAACTGGTAAGTTGTTATTTCTGTTCCTGAACCGTAACTAAAAGAATATTTGGTACACCCACCGACATCACCAGAGCTATGCCGTCTGTCAGGTTTGTTCTTTGCATTTATTTAAAATTTTAAAAACACGCATGTGCACAAATGCGGCATTTAAAGGTACTCAATCCGATTAGATGTCCCCATATCATCAGATTCCAACAACATTTTTTTTAATTGCCGCTTCTGTTATCAGAATCGAGTAATTGCTCAAAATTAATGCTATATAACCAAAGTCAACTATATGATAACATTTCCCAAAACCTGTTATTTATAAACATTTTGTTCAACGAAATTTGGCCGGTTTGTCAAATATCTGACAAAAAGCCACTTGATGCACATCGCTTCCACCGTGTCGACTTTGTTTCGATTTATTTTAATTGGTAGTACCAAATCAGATGTGATGCACATTAGCGATCACACCAACCTTATGTCGGATTTCCTAAACAACGAACTGAATGCTAACAACGAACTGAATTTCCACCACATATGACCTGGCATTTATACCTGTGTTGCCACAATATACCACGAGAATCCCGGGTCGTACGTTGTGACTGGTCGAATTATTGACAATATTAACAGGTCATGATTATAGCATTGTTGAAAATGGGACGATTGGTGAAGTATTAAGGGACTGTATACCAAACACACGCTTTGAGTTGTAAAAGTGGTACGAAATAATGATCGTACGTGTTCGTCAAAACTCTTACGCGTAATCGTTTTGCCGAAAGGACTTTTTGTCCACACGGATAGTAGACTTACGACTACGAATAGCTATCCGTATTCATAATCGTAAATGTGAGGATGCGAAAGGTCTCTATTATTTCAATATACACACGTACATGCAGGAACGATTAAAGACACATTATGGACTTGTTCGGGGGGGGGGGTGAAACTGAGTTATTATTCAGGCGCTATGCCAACTGGAGGAATGTATAATTCTGCTATCATCGCCAAACATTTCAAGCCAATCGACCATACCACTCCGTAGAAAACTTCGTCTGAACTACGCTCAATTGTAAATATTTACTTCTCGATTTGGGACTATTGCTGAATTTAGGTCATTGTCGCATGATTTCTGTCAAAAAGACACCCAGGATCTCGTAAACTGTCAAAAAGACACACAGGATCTCAAAATCTCGCCAAACAACGGGAATTTTGTTTAGTCGTCTGCTATTAATATTATGATGATTATTTGTTTGTGATCGGAGTGAAATATCAACGAAATTTAATTCGGCTTTGAGTCTGACTGACAGCGCAATTCCGCATCCTTGATACATGTAGTTGGACCAATATTAATAGCAGACGACTAAACAAAATTCCCGTTGTTTGGTGAGACTTTGAGATCCTGGGTGTCATTTTGACAGTTTAAGAGATCCTGGGTGTCTTTTTGCCAGAAACCATGCGATAAGGACCTATTCAGCGCAACGCTTGGTAATAAACTAACGAAAACGATTTCAGCATCAAGAGTCACTGCATTTAATTGATATAAGAATGACGGTGTGTATTGTAAATTTTGATATAATAGTTGAAACTATCACCAGATATAAGTCCCTTCCGAAAATATTTTTGTCAGTTTTGTAAAATGTAGAATTCTGCTATCATCGCCGAAAATTTCAAGCAAATCGACCATACTACTCCATAGAAAACATCGTCTGAACTACGCTCAATTGTAAATATTTACTTCTCGATTCGAGACGCAAATATTGGTGAAAAACTAACGAAAACGCTTTCGACATGAAGAGTCACTGCATTTAACCATTTACCCAACAAAACGGCCAAATAAAGCTTCAACAGCCTAAAATAGATCCGGTCTGTCTCAATAACACCATACAAATATGGATATCATTGGAACCGGTTCATTGACCACATTGTGATGGTTACAGTTATGCCCTGTGCCAATGCATTATCTTATATTTGTGAGTCGACCATAGGTCGCCTCGCATATATAATAGAATGCATTGGCCTAAACACTTTTTACCATTTTTTCTTACATTCTTTAACAATTTTATAATTTTTTCTTACATTCTTTAACAATTTTATAATTTTTTCTTACATTTTTTAACAATTTTTATATTTTTCTACATTCTTTGACAATTTTATCATTTTTAATGTGTGTTTTAAAAGCCAATGCATTCTCTTATATATGCGAGGTGACCTATGGTCGACTCGCATATTTAAGAGAATGCATTGGCACAGGGTCGTTCTGTTGTGTAAAGGGTTAATTAATATAAGAATGATGGTGTGTTGTATATTTGAATATTATAGTTGTAAAAATAACTACTTTGAGCGAGATATTATCCATGTCTATTTGATCACCCTACCGGAGTGTTTCCCATCACTTTAAGAACTATCACCAAATACAAGTCTCTTTCGAAAACATTTTTGTCAGTTTTTAATTCGCGCAGCACGGTGCGCGAATTCAAAGTGCGCGAGTTCAAAACTGAGCGAAAAACAGTAATGCGTAAATTTAAATACGAGTAAGGTCAGCTGGTAAGGTAATAAAATACTTACGGTAGATTCTCTTAGTTTGAAGTAGCGTCCAGTCGACATATTTTATATTTTATAGAATCGAATGCGCGCGGGCTCTAAGACTTATAGTGGTATTCCGAATCCGGCCGTATACACAAATCACGGGGCTTTCCACTGGCAATTATTTCAGTTTCGGTTTCCATATATGGTATTGACAAAATTTGGCAGAATACAACTTTGCAGGCTCACTATTCTTGAATTGCGCAAATCGTTTGCACTATAGATAACGCGAGCATGAAATTAAGGACCAGTGGTGCTACCATACCATAAAGTGTATTTAATATGGGAGACACAGATAATTTCCAACTTATATTATTTAGTTTGAGTTACGTTGCCATTAGCAACAAGAAAACTAAGATGCATGCATCAGGTCGGCCGTGAACTATCTACCATAGAATTGTTGTAGCTATCGATTATACATTTTGAAACACCTGTCTGTATGTATGTATGTATGTGTGTATGCGTGAATGCATGTGTGTATGTGTTATAGACTCTAACACTGCTCGAATTTGGTATTTAACGTGTCAACTTGACCTCGCTCATAGGCATGTTTCTGGACCTTGACCGATCCGACTAAAAATTTGTGTGTAGGACTACTTCGATCCCGGGAGCAATATGGACGGGTCCAATTTCACGTGGGACCATGTTCTCGAACGTGCTGATATAGGCATGTTTCTGGACCAATTGAACAATAGTTTGGCCAGACGCTGTATATACTGGGTACTGTCCAGATGGAGGCGATCACAAAAAAAATCCCTAACTAGCCCGAACGAAGTCGAGTACATCAGCTAGTTTAATATATATTTTGGACATTTGTCTGTCTGTTTGTCTGTTAGCTATGGCCGGGAAAACTGCCGGACAGATTTGACGAAATTTGATACCTAGGGGAAATTATTTCCAGGGAGTATTTTGGACGGGTCAAATCTTGATCCCGACCTGACTTTGACATTCAAAAAGATCAATTCAAGGTCAAATCTGGTAAAACGGAAGTATTTCAACGAAATTTGATACCTACTGTTACTTTTGTCCCAGGAGTGTTTCGGGTGGGTCAAATCATGACCCTGACCTGATCTTGACATTCAAAATTGTCAATTCAAGGTCAAATCGGGTATAAAGCCGGGCGGATTTCGACGGGTACTTTTGTCATGACTTTTGTCCGGGGAGTGTTTTGGACGGGTCAAATCGTGACCCCGACATGACCTTCACCTTTAAAATAGTCAATTCAAGGTTAAATCGCGCATTTCTCCGAAAATCAGAGGGGAACATCCCGGACGAAGTGGGGTCCACGAGCTACTATTATATATTTCTAGATTTAGTTACAAACTAAATACCTGTATATTGTACAAAGAAATGTTTGACAAATATATCTGTATCAATATTACCATACGGGTCATTAAAATAGATACGACGAAACAAATTTTGAAGGGTGCATTTATCAGGTAAATGGTTATATTTCAAATGATGACAGGAATGCAGAAAGTTGAAGTACCTACGTAATACTGGCTATCCGCATGAAGAGATATACATGTATATAAAAACCAGATGAGGGATATGTCTGTACAGTTGCTAAACAATTCAGTCATGCAAAAGAGGATCAAAGAGTAAGATACCAAATTGCTGCCTGTGGTAATGTTTTTGAACGAAATTCGGGAAAATTAGATTACTCTCACCCTGGTTATCCAGAAGATAATTGTGGAATCTGATGACGATCGGACAAGGGTGTCGTCTGTAGGATCAACCAAATTATTTAGCCATAAAAATAGTAAAATTGAAGATCACCGCTGGCAGTGATGTCTTCCCAAGGACAGTTTGAGAACAAAATATGGCTCACATCTAGCGGTGACCCAAAATATCCACATAAGAAAAAGTTCTCCAATAAAAGCTGGCTGCAGGGTGCGCCAATTGATTCAAATTCGAAATTTAGCAGGGTGTACTGCTTGTGGCCATGTTTTCCACGCAAATTTGATAGACTGATGGACAAAACCACTGAATCCGTTGAATCAATATACATGTATACACGGATTAATTTATATGCATTGTTATACACAGTACTGGTATATAAAGGTACTGAAAATAACTATATTACTAGTATACACAAAATAAACCATATATCATGGCTATGGGTTCTAATATCCGAACATGACAGCTGAGAACTTGGTGTGAATTAAAGCGTGGTGGTTTCTCAAGCATATCTAACCCTCCACGTTAGAAACATGCCATTAAATGTCATAAGTATAATCTAGCTTGAGGACAGAAGTGATCCATAAAACCCCCCTTAATTCAACCAGGTCCTCGCGCGATGTATGATCGATCACATGATGATCTAGGGGGATTAGAATTGATGTATAAAAACAGCACTGCATGTAAATATAAAATAAAATAGTGCTACATCTTATTACAGATTATTGCCATATATAATCAGTGATTATACAGACAGTCTGACAAAATAAAGTTTCAGTGACACTCTATCCGAAGAGGGGAATAATTTAATCTGTTACAGTCAATGGAGCAATTATGAATCTGGAAAGGTGAAATTTCTAAGTAATACTAGATATCGACATGACGCGATAAAATATAACGTAAATGCAATATGGCCGCTGGCGACCATTTTTTCCTATGAAATTAAAAAAATATTTGATAGCTCTCATCTGATAGATCAATATCAAGATAAATATGAAGTTTGGTGATGATCGGATGAGTGAAGTGGACTGTGGTCTGTGCTAAACGGTTTAGTAATGCTTAAAAAGATTCTTACCTTAATATTTTTATGTTCACTTTATAAACTTCACTGAGTCATCTTTGTCATGTATTGAGTTTGATATCTTTTGTTAACAGTTTATAAATCATGTATGTCTCATGTTTGTTATTTTAATTTATGTGTTTATTATCATTAAATAAAGTTGCATTCCTTAAAAAGATTCTTACCTCAATGTTTTTATGTTCACTTTATAAACTCCACTGAGTCATCTTTGTCATGTATTGAATTTGATATCTTTTGTTAACAGTTTATAAATTATGTATGTCTCGTGTTCGTTATTATATTATATACACTTTATAGTGTGTTTTCAGAACGAAAAAAAATTGAATAAAATCAACAAATTTGTAAATTTAAAAACAATTCAAACGTTGTTGTATTCCATGTCCCAGCCCGGACATATACACCAAATTTCAATAATATTCATTGAGAAACAACGGACCAAACGCTATATAACACCCGTATACATCTTTTATTCCGAATCGGACTCGGGTACATGTTATAGTAGGTACCGAATTGACACACGTCGACTGGGCGAGTTGGCCATGGGGCGATTAGGCCGATTCCGGCACATTCTATAATTTACCGTATGTATCCGTTTACGCGTAGTTTACTTTAGAAAGTTCCGCAATTAATACCGTAAATAGAGCGACCTTATTTGACAGAGAATGCCTCTGTTATTGATTATCAAGTTGCTGTACATTAAAAACGACAAATTCACATGCTCGTTCAAGCGCAGTAGTCTATTTTCCCCATGTTAAAGGACATCCACAAATACTAAATAACGCTAACCTACTGCCGAATGTTTGACACGACAACTGTTAACATATTTGGGCTGAATTCATCTGACGCGGTATTATTCCTCAAAATAAACAACAAAACCATCGTTACTTGGAAATGTAGTTTGGGCTAACATTTACATAAATCCTCCAGATCAATTATCCGACACACACGTCAGATGAAAAAGTCACATGAAGTAACCGGCCAAATTGGCCGAAATGATTAGATACCACTGTTATGTTATATATAGGAACTGTTACATCGGAAGTCGTTAAACTTAAAGTGTTTTTAATATGGGAGACACAGATAATGATTAGATACCACTGTTATGTTATATATATGAACTGTTACATCAGAAGTCGTTCTATCGCCGGTTAGTATTGTGATGGTTCTTGTCTGATTTGTTACGGTTCACGATGATTGAAAATAATCATTTTTGTGACAAAATCGCGCATATATATTGAATATATTATACTTTCCTGAATTGAATGAACAGAGGCTGCAGAAGTGCCGTCTTATCGAAAACTGAACTCTAGACCATAATTAACTCGGTATTAATAGCGAGTTAACGCGTAATTATCAACATGTTATCACTGAAAATCAAGCCGCGTGGACGCAATTTCTTTGTTTTTCGTGGCGTATAAAATATGAAACGCATTCTGAAGAAAAACACTGACTATAAAGTATACCCGTGTTATTCTTTTGTAAAATAGCTGAGAAAGTATCCCGATAGGGGCTGATAATTGAGAGCTGTGACCTCGTAATCAACACGGGTGCGTGTTACGGTTCTATTTCAAACCAATCATGGCTGTGACGGTTCTGTACACGAGATTTATTCGAACGATTTCTGCACTTTGTTCCGAAAATCGTCTTGTGTATCTGACATTTTAAACCAGATAATGACTGTAGCTTATGTAGTTTGCACAATAGAACAGGGGCCTGTTTCATGAAGCAATGTCATAAGATTATCTTAAGATGGACTTAATCTAAGATCTAAGGTGGATCTTATGATGTAACTTTTCCGTTTCAAGAACGCGTTTCACAAAACAAGATTAAGTCCTACTTAAGTAGTAATTTAAGTTCGCGCGCTTTTAGACTGGCTCTCGACAATTTATTACAGCTATGCACAGAAAATGTTGGTTCTGTGTATGTTATATGCCTAGGTACAGTGTCTGGTGACATATACTAGGGCGTGTCTAAGAATAATTATGATATTTTAATGCAAGGGCGATAATCAGTATAATGACTGGTGCATATATACTTAACTGCACGAGCGCGCATTTTAACTGTGTTTTCGCGTCAGACCCCATCCACACATAGCTGCATGCTTCCAATGCCTATTTTATACAAACGTAACGAGCTCAAATATATTATTTCAGTTATTAAAGGGACTTATACATCGTAACTCAGAATGTGAACCTTCACCCATATAACATGCCACAACGGCGACGCGAGACATATGTTCGCTCCGTTCAATGCTGATATTAGGTTCTAATGCATTATACGTCTTTGAAGCATCTATAATACAAGGAAACCGAATATGTCGCCACGACGGCATACACACACAATACACCACAATGGAAACACTGAGCTAAACGCTCTTTATTTATTGTCAACATTCATGGAATACTAACACAAAACGCTCTTTATTTATATTGCTATAATGTGAATAGGACTTCATATCGTGCTCCAAATAGACTTATTTCCAATCTGAGACATACTTGTAGAAGCCATATATAAATGATGTTAATGCCATTTGCTCTGGTTTTGTTGACAAATGTGCTAAACGTCTGTTATAATTAACAAACTGCGTATGAACTTCGAAAGTACGTTACGTTGAACGACATTCTGCATGTATGTTCTAATAAAAAACAAATCAACGACTTATAATAAAGAGCGTTTATAATTAACAACACGTGAACAGACGGCCGGTTCACATGCCCCTGTTGAAAATTACTAAAATACCAATATAGACTATATGTATACCACTGGTATAGTCTATATTGGTATGTTAGTAATTCCCCCAGGGGTTTGTGGGCCGGTTCACAGTGATATTATATGTTCTTTCGCGGATCCCGGTGTGCCCGCGCGGTCCGTATACTATATACATGCTATATATCTTTTTATTGCATAGTTAATAGATTATGATAATATACATAATAATAATAATAAAATAACATATATTATGTATTATTATCTTGCCGATATATATACGGGGTACATATACAATACATTTTACAATCACATTATAACATAATAATATAGAAAGGCAAATAAATAATAATAATAATAGCTGACATAAGCATTTATATAAAAAGATGAGTATAAATCATTCACTATTATCCTCGATGTGAAAATGTTGGGACTAATTGTCTCAACATGATTATTGTCTACAGTGCGATTGGGTGATTTGAATCGCAAATGATGTTCAACTCTATGTAAATATATTCTTTTTGTTACAGCAATTAGAAATGTATATATAGTCCGGTCTTGGCGGTTTACATTTAGTAGCGGACACCCCGCCAATATTGCAACCACTGGTCACGTCACTGCTATAGCTCACCAATTGGTTATTAATTACTACCATTTCTGAAACACCCCTCCGTGCTAGCAAGGTGTTATTCAGTTAAATGTGTTTATAATAATATATACATGAACTAGATCCCATCCACATTTCGGACCAACTGCGGATCACAACGTAGGTCTTAACTTTAAGATTATCTTATGACACCAGTCTTAAAGTTAAGACCAAAGTTAAGACCATCTTAGGTTAAGACTTTGTTCGTGAAACGCACTTATGACTGAAGTTTGAACTTATGACCATCTTAAGTCCCAACTATGTCATAAGTTGCCTTCATGAAACAGGGCCCAGGTATATTAAGAAATAACACAATAAATACCTAATACGGGAGATTAAGTGACATTAATAGGCAGAAATAAAATATTGCAAGTCCCGATGAGTAAAGTATCATAATCATGCCCGCCTATATAAATGACCAATGCTAATATAAATCTACTCTCAGGAGAATATGAGATGTTATATTCATTTACTTAATCTGGACATTTTATTGAAATATCCAGGTGTGACATCGTGATATCCAGGTGTGACATCGTGATATCCAGGTGTGACAATATTATATCCAGGTGCGCCATCGTGATTCCTCCTCTGAAGTCCGCCGGAGGGATATTTACACATGTTTGTCCGCCGGAGGGATATTTACACATGTTTGTCCGCCGGAGGGATATTTACACATGTTTGTCCGCCGGAGGGATATTTACACATGTTTGTCCGCCGGAGGGATATTTACACGTGTTTGTCCGCCGGAGGGATATTTACACGTGTTTGTCCGCCGGAGGGACATGTACACATGTTTGTCGCCCAGGTGTCCTCCTCTGAAGTCCGCCGGAGGGATATTTACACGTGTTTGTCCACCGGAGGGACATGTACACATGTTTGTCGCCCAGGTTTCCTCCTCTGAAGTCCTCCGGAGGGATATTTACACATGTCTGTCCGCCAGAGGGATATTTACACATGTTTGTCCGCCGGATGGATATTTACACGTGTTTGTCCGCCGGAGGGATATTTACACATGTCTGTCCGCCGGAGGGATATTTACACATGTTTGTCCACCGGAGGGATATTTACACGTGTTTGTCCGCCGGAGGGACATTTACACATGTTTGTCCGCCGGAGGGATATTTACACATGTTTGTCCGCCGGAGGGATATTTACACATGTTTGTCCGCCGGAGGGATATTTACACATGTTTGTCCGCCGGAGGGATATTTACACGTGTTTGTCCGCCGGAGGGATATTTACACGTGTTTGTCCGCCGGAGGGACATGTACACATGTTTGTCGCCCAGGTTTCCTCCTCTGAAGTCCGCCGGGGGGATATTTACACGTGTTTGTCCGCCGGAGGGACATGTACACATGTTTGTCGCCCAGGTTTCCTCCTCTGAAGTCCGCCGGAGGGATATTTACACATGTCTGTCCGCCGGAGGGATATTTACACATGTTTGTCCGCCGGAGGGATATTTACACGTGTTTGTCCACCGGAGGGATATTTACACATGTCTGTCCGCCGGAGGGATATTTACACATGTTTGTCCGCCGGAGGGATATTTACACGTGTTTGTCCGCCGGAGGGACATTTACACATGTTTGTCGCCCAGGTTTCCTCCTCTGAAGTCCGCCGGAGGGACATTTACACATGTTTGTCCGCCGGAGGGATATTTACACATGTTTGTCCGCCGGAGGGACATTTACACATGTTTGTCCGCCGGAGGGACATTTACACATGTTTGTCCGCCGGAGGGATATTTACACATGTTTGTCCGCCGGAGGGATATTTACACATGTTTGTCCACCGGAGGGATATTTACACGTGTTTGTCCGCCGGAGGGACATTTACACATGTTTGTCCGCCGGAGGGATATTTACACATGTTTGTCCGCCGGAGGGATATTTACACATGTTTGTCCACCGGAGGGATATTTACACGTGTTTGTCCGCCGGAGGGACATTTACACATGTTTGTCCGCCGGAGGGATATTTACACATGTTTGTCCGCCGGAGGGATATTTACACATGTTTGTCCGCCGGAGGGATATTTACACATGTTTGTCCGCCGGAGGGATATTTACACATGTTTGTCCGCCGGAGGGATATTTACACATGTTTGTCCGCCGGAGGGATATTTACACATGTTTGTCCGCCGGAGGGATATTTACACATGTTTGTCCGCCGGAGGGATATTTACACATGTTTGTCCGCCGGAGGGACATTTACACATGTTTGTCCGCCGGAGGGATATTTACACATGTTTGTCCACCGGAGGGATATTTACACGTGTTTGTCCGCCGGAGGGACATTTACACGTGTTTGTCCGCCGGAGGGACATTTACACATGTTTGTCCGCCGGAGGGACATTTACACGTGTTTGTCCGCCGGAGGGACATTTACACATGTTTGTCCGCCGGAGGGATATTTACACGTGTTTGTCCGCCGGAGGGACATTTACACATGTTTGTCCGCCGGAGGGATATTTACACATGTTTGTCCGCCGGAGGGACATTTACACATGTTTGTCCGCCGGAGGGACATTTACACATGTTTGTCCGCCGGAGGGACATTTACACGTGTTTGTCCGCCGGAGGGACATTTACACATGTTTGTCCGCCGGAGGGATATTTACACGTGTTTGTCCGCCGGAGGGATATTTACACATGTTTGTCCACCGGAGGGATATTTACACGTGTTTGTCCGCCGGAGGGACATTTACACATGTTTGTCCACCGGAGGGATATTTACACGTGTTTGTCCGCCGGAGGGACATTTACACATGTTTGTCCGCCGGAGGGATATTTACACATGTTTGTCCGCCGGAGGGATATTTACACATGTTTGTCCGCCGGAGGGATATTTACACATGTTTGTCCGCCGGAGGGATATTTACACATGTTTGTCCGCCGGAGGGATATTTACACATGTTTGTCCGCCGGAGGGATATTTACACGTGTTTGTCCGCCGGAGGGATATTAACACGTGTTTGTCCGCCGGAGGGATATTTACACATGTTTGTCCGCCGGAGGGATATTTACACGTGTTTGTCCACCGGAGGGATATTTACACATGTTTGTCCGCCGGAGGGACATTTACACATGTTTGTCCGCCGGAGGGATATTTACACATGTTTGTCGCCCAGGTTTCCTCCTCTGAAGTCCGCCGGGGGGATATTTACACGTGTTTGTCCGCCGGAGGGACATTTACACATGTTTGTCGCCCAGGTTTCCTCCTCTGAAGTCCGCCGGAGGGATATTTACACATGTCTGTCCGCCGGAGGGATATTTACACATGTTTGTCCGCCGGAGGGATATTTACACGTGTTTGTCCACCGGAGGGATATTTACACATGTCTGTCCGCCGGAGGGATATTTACACATGTTTGTCCGCCGGAGGGATATTTACACGTGTTTGTCCGCCGGAGGGACATTTACACATGTTTGTCGCCCAGGTTTCCTCCTCTGAAGTCCGCCGGAGGGACATTTACACATGTTTGTCCGCCGGAGGGATATTTACACATGTTTGTCCGCCGGAGGGACATTTACACATGTTTGTCCGCCGGAGGGACATTTACACATGTTTGTCCGCCGGAGGGATATTTACACATGTTTGTCCGCCGGAGGGATATTTACACGTGTTTGTCCGCCGGAGGAACATTTACACATGTTTGTCCGCCGGAGGGATATTTACACATGTTTGTCCGCCGGAGGGACATTTACACATGTTTGTCCGCCTGAGGGATATTTACACATGTTTGTTTGTCCGTCGGAGGGATATTTACACATGTTTGTCCGCCGGATGGATATTTACACATGTTTGTCCGCCGGAGGGATATTTACACATGTTTGTCCGCCTGAGGGATATTTACACATGTTTGTCCGCCGGAGGGACATTTACACATGTTTGTCCGCCGGAGGGATATTTACACATGTTTGTCCGCCGGAGGGATATTTACACATGTTTGTCCGCCGGAGGGATATTTACACATATTTGTCCGCCGGAGGGATATTTACACATGTTTGTCCGCCGGAGGGATATTTACACATGTTTGTCCGTCGGAGGGATATTTACACGTGTTTGTCCGCCGGAGGGATATTTACACGTGTTTGTCCGCCGGAGGGATATTTACACATGTTTGTCCGCCGGAGGGATATTTACACGTGTTTGTCCACCGGAGGGATATTTACACATGTTTGTCCGCCGGAGGGACATTTACACATGTTTGTCCGCCGGAGGGATATTTACACATGTTTGTCGCCCAGGTTTCCTCCTCTGAAGTCCGCCGGGGGGATATTTACACGTGTTTGTCCGCCGGAGGGACATTTACACATGTTTGTCGCCCAGGTTTCCTCCTCTGAAGTCCGCCGGAGGGATATTTACACATGTCTGTCCGCCGGAGGGATATTTACACATGTTTGTCCGCCGGAGGGATATTTACACGTGTTTGTCCACCGGAGGGATATTTACACATGTCTGTCCGCCGGAGGGATATTTACACATGTTTGTCCGCCGGAGGGATATTTACACGTGTTTGTCCGCCGGAGGGACATTTACACATGTTTGTCGCCCAGGTTTCCTCCTCTGAAGTCCGCCGGAGGGACATTTACACATGTTTGTCCGCCGGAGGGATATTTACACATGTTTGTCCGCCGGAGGGACATTTACACATGTTTGTCCGCCGGAGGGACATTTACACATGTTTGTCCGCCGGAGGGATATTTACACATGTTTGTCCGCCGGAGGGATATTTACACGTGTTTGTCCGTCGGAGGGACATTTACACATGTTTGTCCGCCGGAGGGATATTTACACATGTTTGTCCGCCGGAGGGACATTTACACATGTTTGTCCGCCTGAGGGATATTTACACATGTTTGTTTGTCCGTCGGAGGGATATTTACACATGTTTGTCCGCCGGATGGATATTTACACATGTTTGTCCGCCGGAGGGATATTTACACATGTTTGTCCGCCTGAGGGATATTTACACATGTTTGTCCGCCGGAGGGACATTTACACATGTTTGTCCGCCGGAGGGATATTTACACATGTTTGTCCGCCGGAGGGATATTTACACATGTTTGTCCGCCGGAGGGATATTTACACATGTTTGTCCGACGGAGGGATATTTACACATGTTTGTCCGCCGGAGGGATATTTACACATGTTTGTCCGCCGGAGGGACATTTACACGTGTTTGTCGCCCAGGTTTCCTCCCCTGAAGTCCGCCGGAGGGATATTTACACGTGTTTGTCGCCCAGACATGAAGTCCGACGGAGGGACATTTACACATGTTTGTCGCCCAGGTTTCCTCCTCTGAAGTCCGCCTGAGGGACATGTACACGTGTTTGTCGCCCAGGTTTCCTCCTTTGAAGTCCGCCGGAGGGATATTTACACGTGTTTGTCGCCCAGACATGAATATAACTTAAGAAATCACGTTCAATTGAATCATTGATAGGTTATAACGTGATTGGGGTGGTGGGGGATTTGGGAGGGTGTGCTTAATTTGTGTTTATCCCCAACTTTGGTCAAAATGTTCAACAGTTACAAATTTCTTATCTTACAATAGATTGGTTTGAAATTTAACACCAACTATATGTTGAAAATGTTCTCTTAGTTTGATTCGACAACAATTTAATAGTGGGCAATTTGTCGTTTTTAGACCAACTTTTGCATACTTTCCTACACTTTAAACATGTAATCAACCACATTTGACATATACAAATGGACACATCTTCTTTAGAGTTGATCCAAAAACTCATGATGGGTGGACAGGAAGTAGGACGCAAGTGTGAACTAGTTTTCTCTACCACATTACACCCCCCCCCCCCCAATTGGCAAATGGGCAAGAAACTGGTTTTAATGGACAAAGAATCTAATTTCATTTAAATAATATGCTTTGTATTAAATAATGTATAATCTTTTGCAAAATAAATCATCTCTCTCTCCATCGTTGGGAACATTTACAATCTATTTGTAACTGTAGGATTCTTTGCTTTTTTATATCTTCTATAAAAACAATATCAGAGCTCCATAATCAACCTACAATATGATTGAGTGAAAGGTTATCGTGCTTGTATATGGTTTAATAGCTGCATATTCCAGAATTCTATAATTTAACCTAGATAATCAGCATCCAGCAAGCGGATGCCGGACATAAACTTCATAAACTTCGTAATCAGAACATTGTATGGGTGTCAACGAACTTTTAACGTCTTAGTTTTGGCTTTTTGTTGAGTAAAATACGTCTACGAAAATAGACAACACTAGCCGGTGTGCCCACTCTTCGTCCGGATTATTTAGGGATAAACTATTGTTCGATCGACCCGGAAACGTGCCTATATATGAGCGAATATGGTAAAGGTCAAGGACACATGAAATTGGACCAACCCATATTGTTCCGGGATCAAAGTAGGCCTACATTACACCAAATTTGAATCGGATCGGCAGAGGTCTAGAAACATGCCTATATGAGCGTATATGAGCGAGGTCAAGGACACGGTCGCAAGTGAAATTGAACCCACCCATATTGTTCCCGTGATCAAAGTACAAAGTTGCGTGGGATAGGTCGAGGTCCAGAAACATTCCTATATGAGCGTATTGAGCGAGGTCAAGGTCAAGGACACGGTCGCACGAGAAATTGGACCCGCCCATATTGTTTCCCGGATCAAAGTAGGCCTACACACCAAAATCGAGTCGGATCGACTTGCATATATATAAGAGAATGATTTGGCACAGACTTTTCGTAACAATGGGAGTTTGTTTTAGCTAGTATATGATATTTCAGCCTTCCCACCAACAGTCTCCAACCGTATCCGATGGTTTTATTTTCTGGAAGGCTTATTCATACAAGCCTTCCAGAAAATAAAACCATCGTCTGTGAACATACAGTAAGGATTTTATTTTATTTTACTTAAAGATTCACGGCTTGAGTTTGCACCATCTAAGTGAGATAAAAATGAAAACAAACTTAAAGGTACTCAATCCGATTAAACACCCTAAACTACTATTTCTTTGGCTTCGTGTGTAAACAATATTTTATTCGAGTCGAGGAACCTACCCATCAAATCTCAGAGTGATCAGATATCGATTTTTGAAGTTCGTTATTTAAATTATTGGGTGGCCCAGAAACACGCCATCAAAAGAATGGTATCGGTCAAAATTGCGGATGAAGATGGATAACTCTAAAAACAAGTGGTAATCCGGCCATATTCCGTTGAACAAAATGTTAATAAATAACACGTTTTGAGAAATTCGATACCACAGTTGACAGTGGTTAGCATTATTTTGTTGCAATAAATCGAGTCTAATAACTAAAACAATGTTGTTGTTGTTGTTGTTGTTTCTTGATGATATTGGGATGATGCTTATTGCCTAACACTTCTTTCTGAAGTGGTCTCTGATATTTTTGAACAGGTTTAAACATTTTGGACACACTCTATGAGGACTAAATGGGATATCACTTGTCGTCTTCTGCTTTTTTGTATCAACCCATAAACCCATAGGTCGCCTCGCAAATATAAGAGAATGCATTGGCATAACAATTTTTCATCATTTGTTATTATTTTTTACAATTTTTTACAATTTTAATACTTTTTTTTACTATTCTTCCAACGTTCATAAAAATTAACTCACATGGAGCCTCGCACAGATGGAAGCATGCACTACAGAATGTCGTCTGCTCAGTATGTGTGGGGCTCTCTATGGGGGTAATTAATTATTTTTTTAATGTAAGTAAAAGTAAAAATTAATATAGAATAAAGAACAATTGATAAATGATGAAAAATTGCTAGGCCAATACATTCTCTTATATAACAATGTATGCGAGGCGACATATGGTCAACTCGCATATATAAGAGAATGCATTGGCACATGGTAAAACTATCAATTCAGTACCTTTACAAGTTCGTGTGACGGAAGTATGACACGAAAACATCAGTATAATTCCTAAGTAGATCGAAAAATTGACAACGCTCTTTATTTGTCCCGTTTTGACGACGGAACCACGGGCGCTCTTTGTGAGTGGCGACGGATCTATGAATTTGTTTGCTAAGCTGACAAGAATTTAAAATACAAATTTTGTTTAATATCTCTACTTTTGTCTGGCCATCAAAATTCACCACTATTAAATGGGCTCACGTGTCAGAACTGATTGTATTCTGATTGCACACAACGCATAGCGACACAATAACCGCTGCCATTTAAAGTGGTACTGTACACTAATTCTGGCCACGATTAGGACCATTTACTGTTACACACTCAACAGAATATATGCAACAAATGAATGTACATAAACCAAGGATTAGTGCAAAATACATTCGGCAAATTCGTTTTTTGGCTATATTCTGTTGAGTATAACAGGCAGATGGTCCCATACATGGCCAGATTTAGTTTAGAGTACCCTTTTACCCCTTTACTCATTGTACGTGTATACTATATTATATATGTTCATTGTTAACGAGGCATATTGTAACACTGCAATTGATGGCTAATTAAGTTTGACACAACCAGATGATCGCTTAATGTATGCCTAATTAAGCTTTATGGAACACGGTGATCACTTAATTTGGATCCCAATGGCACCTGATATTCGCATGGCCGAGCCTCACTGCATGGCATTCAACAGATAGCCACCTGCCCAACGCCTCCTCATTAGCACGAGGAGACACTTTGTCAGCAACACCTGGTTCTATCCGGATGCCATGGTAACTCATTTGTTGAATTAATAAATGGTGCGATCATGTATCATGTAACTATCAGTACTATCATTGTTGACAGAGAACAGACCATTTCGCATCTGGATTTATATTCTGCTGTACATGTGAGTATACCGTCCTTTCTTCTTATTTAGTATAAATGTGTTGTGAACTGGAAATGAGATTGATTATACACCCCTTTGAAATCGTTTAATAATATATGTACCACTATTTCTAACAGCTTTTACGACCCCTGATTCATACATGTACATGAGTCAAAACAAAATTGCAAATACATGTACATGTGCATATACATAGGTGTACAATGAAGGACTAGTAACTGTACACATGTACATGCAATCACTCTAATTTGTACATACGTCGACAACATATACAAAAACATCCATCATATTACGTACAATCATAAGAACGCTCTTTATTATCAACCGTAATTGTCGGGCGACGGAAGCATGAACGCTCTTTATACGAGACGACGGAAGCATGGACGCTCTTTATACGAGACGACCAATTGGAATTTTACTTGGCTAAGAATTACACAAACTTGTTAAAACTGCCTCTTTGTCGTTATATGGCCACCAAAATGTGTCAAAACTTCCTCTATTCAAAACCTCCTGTATAGTAATGGGTTCAAAGTCTCCGATCTACATGTAATTATTTACGGTACTGTATATAACACGTTCATATCGTGGTTTTACATGTATGGTTCCGAATCGGAGAAATATGCATGTATATCTTTAATTAATGGAAGTGTTGTCAGGAAAAGACAGAATTTTTTTTTCCGATAACCTCATGGAATTATAAATCGTGGGATAAGGCAGATATCAGTTTACTGCGATGTTGATGCAGTACACAAAATCACTTGGTCGCGAACAGCATGGCCGATTCCGAGAAGAGCAGTCCGATTCCATAAAGTATACACAAACCCATCGGTAAAGGTCAAAGGTCTGGATTAGCATCTGTTTTGTTTACATTATCAGCTAAAATAACAGCGGGTAGTTTTACTCAGAGAACAGGGACCAAACTGAATCTACTGGGACAGGAGCGAGACAAAAAATAAGAGCGGGTAGTTTTACCCAGAGAACAGGAACCAAACTGATTCTGCTGTGACAGGAACGAGACAGACTATATGAGGGTATCACCCCCCCCCCTGAATCCTCCTATATACATGTACTTTATTTTTCTGTCTCGCCTGTCTCGGCTTGTCCCAGCTAGGACTTATGACTGGGACAAATATACCGATGTATTTTCTGTTGGCCACGTTTCTTGCCATGATGAATGTTTAGGAGATAAACATACCCTGTTGAGTTGTACATACCCTGTTGAGTTGTACATACCCTGTTGAGTTGTACATTCTGGGATTCGAGCATGAAAACAGTTTGTGAACGAGCCGGCATGGTACGTTTATCTCCATTGTAATTTGCAAAAAAACTGTATAAAAAGTATCATTTAGTCATTTTCATGACACGGATCGAGACTTTCATTTCGCCGTTGTCACCGTGCACAAATCATTGGGTTTGTTCATTGCGTTACTCGGAACACTGCTCCGTAACCATTTCCTGTGGGGCTGGTTGGCTCGTTTCGCTACTCCGTTCTGCGCCGATGAAATTGTACCGTGTCACATTCAGATTTGATGCACGCTGAAGCGGCCGATGAACGGTATCTATAGACAACAACGCGCGGGTGTGCTCGTTTCGCTACTCGTTCTGCGCCGATGAAATTTGACCGTGCTACATTCAGATTTGATGCACGCTGAAGCGGCCGATGTCGGTGAATCGAAAACGAAAGTTAGCCGCTCTCGGCCAATCAGAATGCTTGTTTTTAGTGACAAATACTCAATTGAATTACAATCGTATATATCGTCATGCAATCATCAGAATTGAGTGATAAAATACGGTTGAAATATTTATAAAATATATTAATTTTTATTTCCATTTTTTAACAAATTTGGCCTGATTTTACCGGAATTTATCCAAATCTCGAGCTACGGATTCGAGGAACATGGTTTAAAAAAATATATATTTTAGTTCTATACCGGTATCATAAAAACTAAATGATCTAAAGGTTTTATACATTGTATCTAGTGACAAATCCCATGTGTTTAACTCCGTGTTTTTTTTATTATTTCAGTAAAGTTTATACACTGCGAAATCATCGAGGCTTTTGGGAATTCCCCGGCTGTATGACTATACTAAAATAGACACTACTTTGTAAACTTTGACCTCACGTGACCATTGCAATATATTTTATCTAAACTTTGGAATGTCTGTCTGTCTGTCTGCATGCATGTTTATAATATTTATCTGTAAATGGAATGGGGTGTTGATATGTATATTTATGCTATATGCTTTATATGGACCAACTGTAATATTCAGCCACGTGATCCATCACGAATGAATGTAAAAAATGGCTAATTGAAGGTGGAAGGTTCAGTCCCATTTTCGTCCATGTCTGTATTTGAACCCATGACCGCCCGTCTATATCGCAGACTTTGTGATCATAAATCGACTTTTTCAGCTACATTGTACGATGTATCTATCGGTGCAGATATTCGTGATCACGTGCTTCATGGTGTTTATGGCGCATGCGTACGGCAGTGGCGCGCCATCGGCTGCTTGTATCCACATGACCCCGGGACACGGAGTGGACCCCCAACCATCGAGTACGAATCCGTACAGGATACGGATCACTAAATGGAACACTACGACAATCGGTAAGTACACCCTACACGATAGAGTTATCTCCCTCCGAATACGAATACGTACAAGATACGGATCACCAAATGGAACAAGACGACTGTCGGTAAATACATCATACACGATAGAGTTACCCCCCCCCCGAGTACAAATGCATACAAGATACATGTCACTAAATGAAACAATACGACGACAATTAGAAAGTACACCCTACACGATAGAGTTATCTCCCTCAGAATACGATTACGTACACGTTAGGGGTCACTAAATAGAACACTGCGACTCACGGTAAGTACATCCTACACGATAGAGTTATCTCCCTCATAATACGATTACGTACACGTTATGGGTACCTAAATAGAACGTTGCGACTAACGGTAAGTACACCCCATACACTACAGAGTTATATCCCTCCCAGTCAGGGGGGGGGTCCGGAAAAATTTCCAGGCACGTATGATCATTTAAATTTTTTCCGGCCTCGGGGGACCACCCACCCAATTTCTTTCGTTTCTGGCCTTTTTTTCAAGGCAATTTTGGACACCCACCATTTTTTTCCGTTTCAGGCAGGGGGGGGGGTCGGAAAAAAATTTCAGGCACGTATGGCATTTTTGTTCCTTTCCATAATTTTTTGTACCCACCCACCCCCACCGCCAATTGTTTTTCCGTTTTCGGCAGTTTTTTCCGACCATTTTTTGACAGCAACCCCCCCCCCCTTTAACACTAAAACAGAGATTTGCGGGGGGAAATTCACTGTAAACATCTGTATATGAATTTCTGTGCATACTATTTATCATGGATGTTAACATGGACATGTAAATAGGAATGAGTCATTTTGAGGTCATTCGGCCAAAAAAATGGCTGCCAGCGGCCATCTTGGATTTCAAAATTGCAACAAAATACAACACGATAACTGCCTGAAGTCAGTTTACCAGTTAGAATTCCATTATTTCTCTCATTCAAAGTGGTTTTGAAGCCCAACTCATTGCCAAACACTAAAAAAACAAGCAGGAAATTTTTTTTTTAGTTGCGGAAAAAATTGCTTGTTGGAGGCTTGACCACCCACCCACCCCGGCATACGTGCCGGAATTCCCCCCCCCCTGTTTCAGGAATTTGTTTCCGGTCAGTTTTTGACACCCACCCCCTAAATTTGAGAAAATTATCAATTGACCAACCAAATAGCTGATTATCGCAATATTGTATAAGAACAATTCAAAATACAGGAGTTTTACTGAGTTTGCGACAACTGTCTGAGAGCCGTCTATCATAGTTTATTGCGCGAGATTTTAATAGAACAGTGCATAATGAAGATAACGATACTATTTGAATTTATCATATAAGTGTCATTAATCAAGAAATGTGTCAACATAATCACATTTCTAGGGATAGGCAAAGTGCCAAAGTTTTTATTAATATTCATTTTCATAATATATAGTCACATGATCTAGTCACATAATCACATTTGAGTATTCTACAGACTACATGGTACAACACATTTCAGATTATTTGATATTTGCTATGTGATATATTGCTTGAACCAAATTGTTTATCTCAACATGTGGAAATACAACTGTTCGTCCCAGTTCATCCCAGTTTGAAGAATAATGCTAATACCAAACATAACCATGATATACCCGCATGACTCTTCTTGGGGCATCTCAGAAACCAGAACTGAGGAAACATGTTATAGCGTGTAATGGCAGGCTGGTAGCCACTGCCTGCAGTAATAGGCTTCGTAATAATTGGGAATAACATATGAATGGATAGCCCAATCTCACTTCTTTTTTGCTCATGATATCAGTGACGATAAAATCTTTGTTACTGTGATTAACATTACAAGCTGATCCACATTAACTTGGAAAACAATTTGAAATTGTTCAAGCTGGCCCGGTTCGCCTTCAATTTATATGTTAAGATTTTATGTTTTACGTTGTCAAAAGTCTATTTTATTTCATTATTTATTATATCTTTATTTCCATGTCACATATGGTCAAGTGTGCTTTCATTTTATTGCTTATTTTCAGCTGAGTTCTGCATAGTTATTCTTATTTTGTTGTATCAGTAGATGGAATCCTGATTAAATTTTATTTTTCCAATAGCGCAGTTTCTTGTTCTATCAAGTTGAATTTGGGTTATTGTTGGCCATTGTGCAACTGATCCAACTTCTGATAACCTCTATATATAGTATAGCATTGCTATTAACTATATATGACCTGTTTCTGTTCAAAACACGTCAAAATAAGACTCAATAGCAGAATTGGAAACAAAATTTGGCACATGGAAAAATACTGCTTTTCGGACCCGAGAGACACCCATCCACCCCCGTCCCAGTATGAATGCGTACATGATACGGATCACTAAATGAAACACGACCAGTGTCGCGTAAGTACACCCTATACGATAGAGTTATCTCCCTCAGAATACGAATACATACAAGATACGGGTCACTAAATGGAACACTACGGCAATCAGAAAAAACATCCTACACGATAGAGTTATCTCCCCCTGAGTACGAATACGTACAAGATACGGATCACTAAATGGAACACTACGACAATCAGAAAAAAACATCCTACACGATAGAGTTATCTCCCTCCGAATACGAATGCATACAAGATACGGATTACCAAATGGAACAAGACGACTGTCGGTAGATATATCCTAAACATATAGTTGTCTCCATCAGTACCGCCGATCGACATATTACAGGGACGTCTCCATCAGTACCGCCGATCGACATATTACAGGGACGTCTCCATCAGTACCGCCGATCGACATATTACAGGGACGTCTCCATCAGTACCGCCGATCGACATATTACAGGGACGTCTCCATCAGTACCGCCGATCGACATATTACAGGGACGTCTCCATCAGTACCGCCGATCGACATATTACAGGGACGTGTGGCTAGAGGCTCCATCAGTACCGCCGATCGACATATTACAGGGACGTCTCCATCAGTACCGCCGATCGACATATTACAGGGACGTCTCCATCAGTACCGCCGATCGACATATTACAGGGACGTCTCCATCAGTACCGCCGATCGACATATTACAGGGACGTCTCCATCAGTACCGCCGATCGACATATTACAGGGACGTCTCCATCAGTACCGCCGATCGACATATTACAGGGACGTCTCCATCAGTACCGCCGATCGACATATTACAGGGACGTCTCCATCAGTACCGCCGATCGACATATTACAGGGACGTGTGGCTAGAGGCTCCATCAGTACCGCCGATCGACATATTACAGGGACGTCTCCATCAGTACCGCCGATCGACATATTACAGGGACGTCTCCATCAGTACCGCCGATCGACATATTACAGGGACGTCTCCATCAGTACCGCCGATCGACATATTACAGGGACGTCTCCATCAGTACCGCCGATCAACATATTACAGGGACGTGTGGCTAGAGGCTCCACCAGTACCGCCGATCGACATATTACAGGGACGTCTCCATCAGTACCGCCGATCGACATATTACAGGGACGTCTCCATCAGTACCGCCGATCGACATATTACAGGGACGTGTGGCTAGTCTCCATCAGTACCGCCGATCGACATATTACAGGGACGTCTCCATCAGTACCGCCGATCGACATATTACAGGGACGTCTCCATCAGTACCGCCGATCGACATATTACAGGGACGTCTCCATCAGTACCGCCGATCGACATATTACAGGGACGTGTGGCTAGAGGCTCCATCAGTACCGCCGATCGACATATTACAGGGACGTCTCCATCAGTACCGCCGATCGACATATTACAGGGACGTCTCCATCAGTACCGCCGATCGACATATTACAGGGACGTCTCCATCAGTACCGCCGATCGACATATTACAGGGACGTCTCCATCAGTACCGCCGATCGACATATTACAGGGACGTGTGGCTAGTCTCCATCAGTACCGCCGATCGACATATTACAGGGACGTGTGGCTAGTCTCCATCAGTACCGCCGATCGACATATTACAGGGACGTCTCCATCAGTACCGCCGATCGACATATTACAGGGACGTGTGGCTAGTCTCCATCAGTACCGCCGATCGACATATTACAGGGACGTCTCCATCAGTACCGCCGATCGACATATTACAGGGACGTGTGGCTAGAGGCTCCATCAGTACCGCCGATCGACATATTACAGGGACGTCTCCATCAGTACCGCCGATCGACATATTACAGGGACGTCTCCATCAGTACCGCCGATCGACATATTACAGGGACGTCTCCATCAGTACCGCCGATCGACATATTACAGGGACGTCTCCATCAGTACCGCCGATCGACATATTACAGGGACGTGTGGCTAGTCTCCATCAGTACCGATCGACATATTACAGGGACGTGTGGCTAGTCTCCATCAGTACCGCCGATCGACATATTACAGGGACGTCTCCATCAGTACCGCCGATCGACATATTACAGGGACGTGTGGCTAGTCTCCATCAGTACCGCCGATCGACATATTACAGGGACGTCTCCATCAGTACCGCCGATCGACATATTACAGGGACGTGTGGCTAGAGGCTCCATCAGTACCGCCGATCGAAATATTACAGGGACGTCTCCATCAGTACCGCCGATCGACATATTACAGGGACGTGTGGCTATAGAGGTTCTCCGTTCTCCATCAGTACCGCCGATCGACATATTACAGGGACGTGTGGCTAGAGGTTCTCCGTTTAGAACCCCCACGAACCAGCTAGACCCAACGATCCAAGTCCGAGAGGTTGCATAATAATTCACACTTTTCATATTGAAATTTGCAACTGTATCCGCTACCCAGGCTTTACGTGCACGTGTTGGAAATTTCCATCCATCATCGCTATACGCCCGATCGACCACTACACCAAGTCGATTCCGTTCAATTTAACGACTTTTTTGTTCCCAACTCTATATATGAGAAGTTAACTCATTTCCCGATCCATATGCCGACGACACGAGCAAAAAAAAAATGATTAAACAGAGAAGAGCCTGCACAATACTATACTATAATACTCATGCAAGGCAGTTGTCAAGACAGACACGCTATTTGCAGGTTGGTACTCATGAAGGCAGTTGTCAAGATCGAATACGTCATCATTTCTATAATGGGTCATACGGGGATATACGGACATTAAAGGGGCAATGTTACACTAAATACGGTCATTTATGGGACCATCTCCTATTATACCCAACAGAATATATGCAACAAATGAATGAATTTGAACCAGGGATGGGTGCAGAATACACCCATGTACTTTATGTTATGTATATTTGATCGATGTAAATACACCCATGTACTTTATGTTATGTATATATGATCGATCTAATCAACATGCTAATTATAATGAGAATGAGTTTATGGCTCGAGCCTTATATTCATCTCCGTTATAATTATCCGGTTGTTATACGTGATTCTTTGTGTAACCCACCCCGCCTCTTCCTAGATATGGCATGAAATGTGAGCAGAAAAAAACTGGCATGCACTTTTGTCACAAGTGCTTTATCATGGTACGGTCTGGTACGGTCGTTAAATTTGGTGATGGTAGCCTGCTATGCGGGATAGCGTCACTAAATTCACCCTCTGGGGACCTCATTATGCAAATGACAGACACGCTATTTGCAGGTTGGTTCTCATGCAAGGCAGTTGTCAAGATCGAATACGTCATCATTTATATAATGGGTCATACGGGGATATATACGGGCATTAAAGGGGTACTGTTACACTAAATACGGTCATTTATGGGACCATCTCCTATTATACCCCAACAGAATATATGCAACAAATGAATGAATTTGAACCAGGGATGAGTGCAAAATACACCCATGTACTTTATGTTATGTATATATGATCGATGTAAATACACCCATGTACTTTATGTTATGTATATATGATCGATGTAAACCCATGTACTTTATGTTATGTATATATGATCGATGTAAACATACACCCATGTACTTTATGTTATGTATATATGATCGATGTAAATACACCCATGTACTTTATGTTATGTATATATGATCGATGTAAACAACATGGTAATTATAATGAGAATGAGTTTATGGCTCGAGCCTTATATTCATCTCCGTTATAATTATCCGGTTGTTATACGTGATTCTTTGTGTAACCCACCCCGCCTCTTCCTAGATATGGCATGAAATGTGAGCAGAAAAAAACTGGCATGCACTTTTGTCACAAGTGCTTTATCATGGTACGGTCTGGTACGGTCGTTAAATTTGGTGATGGTAGCCTGCTATGCGGGATAGCGTCACTAAATTCACCCTCTGGGGACCTCATTATGCAAATGACAGACACGCTATTTGCAGGTTGGTTCTCATGCAAGGCAGTTGTCAAGATCGAATACGTCATCATTTATATAATGGGTCATACGGGGATATATACGGGCATTAAAGGGGTACTGTTACACTAAATACGGTCATTTATGGGACCATCTCCTATTATACCCCAACAGAATATATGCAACAAATGAATGAATTTGAACCAGGGATGAGTGCAAAATACACCCATGTACTTTATGTTATGTATATATGATCGATGTAAATACACCCATGTACTTTATGTTATGTATATATGATCGATGTAAACCCATGTACTTTATGTTATGTATATATGATCGATGTAAACATACACCCATGTACTTTATGTTATGTATATATGATCGATGTAAATACACCCATGTACTTTATGTTATGTATATATGATCGATGTAAACAACATGGTAATTATAATGAGAATGAGTTTATGGCTCGAGCCTTATATTCATCTCCGTTATAATTATCCGGTTGTTATATGTGATTCTTTCTATACGTGAGTGAATTTAACCCTTTACCCAACAGAACGGCCCTGTGTCAATGCATTCTCTTATATATGCAATCCACTCGACAAGGTCTGTCACCTCTCTGCTATCTCGTCTTCATAGACGACCTACTTAACGAACTAGCAACTTCTCCATACGGACTAAGAATCTGCAATATCCCATGTGGCGCTCCTACTACTGCCGACGACATCGCTCTTCTGTCGCTATCGAAATCCGCTCTCGACTCCTTGTTGAACATATGTGTGAAATATAGCAGGCGGTGGCGATTCGAATTCTCCTCCACGAAGAGCAAAATTGTTGTATTCAACGAGAATAAAAACTCATATGACCGCTCGGGAAGGATATGGAGGTTGGGCAATCAAACTATTCAGGAAGTTACAGAATGTGCCCATCTTGGTTTAATTCAGGACAAGTTTGCGAAGCAGGTCAATTCCGCCTCTTCTGTGTCGACAAAAATGAGGAATAACTTTTTCAATATCATGGGTAACAAACTTATGAAATCCACTACACCCATCACCATGACAAATGTCCTCAAAACTGTTGTTCTACCGAGAGCTCTCTACGGTGTCGAGGTGGTTCCTTTTGATCAAAGTTCCGCCATCACCATTATGAACAAAGCCGCCAGAACATGTCTCAAATACGCACAATCCCTCCCAAAACGAGCGTCAACTAGGCTATCGCTAGGTCTTCTTGGATTTCTACCAATTGAATATCAACTGCATATCAAAAAACTTTGCTTTCTGGGACGTCTTATCCATCTACCGTTCGGCCATCAATTACCATTACGACTGTTTGTCCTGAAAGCACACCTGTACAGACTATACAATCGCTCCAGTGGTTTTGTACAGGAAATGTTCTCCATATTAGCCAAATGCGATCTTTTGAACTATTTGAACGACTACCTGGACATTGGGGTCTTCCCAAAACTGTCAACGTGGATAACTCTTGTGAAGGTAGCTGTTAGGGGAACGTTCATTTCCTCGTGGCAGACCAACGTTTCGTCCGATCCATCCTTGCGAATTCTGTGGAAAGTTCACCCTAATCCCCTATCAAACTGGGCAGTCTGGAAACTTCTCCATGGAAACGCTCACATGTTGATATATCTCAAAAACTTAGTACTGCTTCTCAACAGGACTACCTATGCCAACAATTTAGTGTGTCATCTATGCAGCGAAGTGTACTCGACCGAAATCGACCACGCCATGTTCGTATGCTCTTCTCCAGCCGCACTCATTATTAGAAACTCTTTTTGGGAAGGGATTATCTCTCGTTTCGGCATACCCGAATATTTTCACCTTGCGTCGTTAGCCAGAGATGATCTGGTAGCAACCCTCCTCGGAAGTTCTCTGGAAACCCTAACAGAACACATATCTCACTGCCTCAAGGAACTAGTACTATATTCTGCGAAGTTCCTGTACGTTCTCAGCACAATGATAAGGAATGGCGTACAGCAACCCGTGTCACGTCCATTGTAATTATCTTCTCAACACCCACGCATGCATGTTGTAACGACTAACTTTCATATCTGTTGGACAAATCAGATTTTCCTGCAACAAAAGCTGTAGTGAACATTCAAATGCATATATGCTTCACTCTCGTGGTTTCCAACACCTCTCCATACTTGTACATAACGGCCCACCACACTGGTCAGGGGAGCCCACTTTAATCCAACTGTATTTATATGTCATGTGTATCGATCTCTCCTATACTTGGAGGTAATAAAGATATCTCATACGGGGATATACGGGCATTAAAGGGGTACTGTTACACTAAATACGGTCATTTATGGGACCATCTCCTATTATACCCAACAGAATATATGCAACAAATGAATGAATTTGAACCAGGGATGGGTGCAAAATACACCCATGTACTTTATGTTATGTATATATGATCGATGTAAATACACCCATGTACTTTATGTTATGTATATATGATCGATGTAAATACACCCATGTACTTTATGTTATGTATATTTGATCGATGTAATCAACATGGTAATTATAATGAGAATGAATTTATGGCTCGAGCCTTATATTCATCTCCGTTATAATTATCCGGTTGTTATATGTGATTCTTTCTATACGTGAGTGAATTTAACCCTTTACCCAACAGAACGGCCCTGTGCCAATGCATTATCTTATATATGCGAGTCGACCATAGGTCGCCTCGCATATATAAGAGAATGCATTGGCTTAACACATATTAAAAATGATAAAATTGTCAAAGAATGTAGAAAAATATTATAAAAATTGTTAAAAAATGTAAGAAAAAATTATAAAATTGTTAAAGAATGTAAGAAAAAATGGTAAATAGTGTTAAAAAAAAGAATTTTTTAGGCCAATGCATTCTCTTATATATGAGAGGCGACCTATTGGCACAAGGCATAACTGTAACCATCACAATGTGGTCAATGAACCGATTCCAATGATATCCATATTTGTATGGTGTTATTGAGACAGACCGAAGATATTTTAGGCTGTTGAAGCTTTATTTGGGCGTTTTTGGCCGCTTTGTTGGGTAAAGGGTTAACTCTCATTCTTGACTCATATTAATTCGTTATAATCATCCGGTTGTTATATGTGTTTCTTGTATACGTGAGTGAATTTAACTCTCATTCTGTTGGGTAAAGGGTTAAGAAGAACGAGCACAAAATAGATTAGAAAATGACAGTGCAACTTTAACACGTTTTTACTTGGCTAATAATTACACAAAATTTGTCAAAACTTTAACACGCTGATATGTAATGATTCAATGACCCAATGCTAATCAATCTCGATGGGCTTGCAACACACCCCGCCTCTTCCACCCGCATGCACTGTCAGTATAAGTATGCGCCGCCCCTTTACATGTGCCTTCTTAGCGTCATGCACTGTCAGTATAAGTATGCGCCGCCCCTTTACATGTGCCTTCTTAACGTCATGCACTGTCAGTATAAATATGCGCCGCCCCTTTACATGTGCCTTCTTAACGTCATGCACTGTCAGTATAAATATGCGCCGTCCCTTTACATGTGCCTTCTTAGGGTCATGATATAAAGTATACAAGATACAATGGAACGATAGAAATTCGCACGATTTTATGTGTGTTTCTATTGTCATGTTGTGCTAGATCCAATGTGCCCATATCCATGGTGCAAACAGCAGGTAGCAGGAAGACAGCCCGATAGGCTACCACCGACAATATACCGCAATACCTTATTATGTATTACTGCCATTGTATAATTCATGTGTATTGTAAATAAATTATCCTATCCTATCCTAACATATATATTGTTTATGACAGGTATAACTGTCCGTTTTGTCTAATTAAGCCGAACAACCAAGAGGTGAAACCTTTTTTCTGGGCATAGTTAGCAATCTGCAACTGATTGAAATCTTCTTTTTGTGGGGTACGTTCTAAAACTATTTTAAACATTCCAATAAACCGCTCCAGGATTCAGCTTCCATTTCAAAATTCATGTCATCAGAACGAGGAGCAATTTGCCTGCGAGAAATTGGGACCTTGGTCATCATCATCATATTTAGCCTCGAATCTTCTTTAATATGCCTAGCAGACAACCCCCCCCCCCCCATTTCTTTTGACATCCATACATTTATGCGCCACCTTCATTATGTGGGGAAATTATATGACGGATAGGTTGTAAGCCATTATTTGCTTCACTCTACTTGTGTTATCAGTAGTAAGTTCATTATGCAACTATTATAAGCTATTCGTAATTCTTATCTGTTGTTAATAATGCGAAATGTGTCCAATCACTTCATGGCTTTTTCAGTGACGATTCTTGGGTCGCCGAGAGGGCTACTTGTTCAGGCTAGATCGAGTCGAGATGCACGACCGACAGGGACCTTCACCAACCCGACAGCTGATACCCGGACCCGACAGTGTGAGGGCGAATCCGATAGCTGGACCCATGCTAACAAAAACATAAAACTCAACCCGTCGGTACAATGGTCCCCTCCTGCGAATTACAGCGGGGCGGTGAGATTCATGTAAGTATTATCACCATCCATCATATCTAAGGCCTGTTAAAAGAGTCGAAACATGATAAAACTGTAGGTATTCTCTATATAGCACACGAAGACCCTGTGCCAATGCATTCTCTTATATATGCGAGTCGACCATAGGTCGGCTCGCATATATAAGAGAATGCATTGGCCTAACAATATATTTTCATCATTTGTTATTATTTTTTACAATTTTTTACAATTTTAATAATTTTTTACTATTCTTCCAACTTTAATAAAAAATAAAAATGAACCCACATGGAGCCTCAGACAGATGGAAGCATGCACTACAGAGTGTCGTCTGCTCAGTCTGTGTGGGGCTCTCTATGGGATAATTAATTTTTTTTTGAAAAATGTAAGAAAAAGTAAAAATTGATAAAAAATTATACAAAATTGTTTGGCCAATGCATTCTCTTATATATGCGAGGCGACCTATGGTCGACTCGCATATATAAGAGAATGCATTGGCACAGGGTAAAACTGTTTCAAGCCTTACATGCATTGGCCTAACAATTTTTCAACATAATTTGTTATCAATTGTTCTTTGTTCTATATTAATTTTTACTTTTTCTTACATTTAAAAAAAAAAAAATTATCCCATAGAGAGCCCCACACAGACTGAGCAGACGACACTCTGTAGTGCATGCTTCCATCTGTATGAGGCTCCGTGGGTTAAAACTAACAAAAACATAAAACTCAATCCGTCGGTACAATTGTCCCCTCCTGTGAATTACAGCGGAGCGGTGAGATTCATATAAGTATTATTACGCGCGCTCTATAGTCCAGTGTATTTATGATTTACCTCAAAATAATTGCAACACAAATATTTATGCATAAATGGATATATAAACCAGGTTATCATTGCGAAAATATAACAATAGTATGTTTACATCAAGAGTTATTAAAAAAAAATGTTAATCTCCATTTTTCACCAATTTTTCGCCACTTTTTGCCTCAAAAAGGCCATTTCGCGTGTTCAGATTTTTGTTGATTTTTAGCTGAGTATACACTATGATGCTCCCAACCAAAATAAAACAAAATCTTTTCTTGTTTCGCATGGGCGCATGGGTGTTTTATTTATATAATGGGAAATTTTGGGAGGATTAAAAGTCGAAACGGACTAATAATGTTAGTTTTTCATTTTTGATAAGCTATGACAATTACGAATGAAAGAAATGAAAAAGAAAATTTGTTAGTCTTATATTTCAACTTTTATAGACAATTTTCGTTCTGCAGCCCACTGGGGGTTTGTGGTCGGAGTCGGTCGCCAGTTCGTTAATTAGGTGCTGATTGTTATTGTTATTTTAACATAATTCTGAGTTGGTCTTTCACAAAACCAGTATATTTTATATTATATAATTACAATCATGGGTATATAATATATGATCTTGAGCGCGTTACCATTTCTGACATTGGTTTTCTTGTAACCCGTGGTTATGTGGTAATACTGGATTGCTATGATGCTGTTAGGTCAAACTGACGCTATTAAGACAAGCAGTGGCCGACGGCGGTATTTCTCGCGCCTAGGTGGACAAAGTTGGAGAGGGCATTTTCAAAATATGCTAAAAAATAATTGAAATCAGTTAATATTTGTTTGCGATTCCCATAGGGATCCTCGGATATATACGAGAATAATTCGTCTAACACTAGTTACCTTGACCTTGTATAAGCCAGTGCATTATGTTATGTATGCGAGAACGCATGTCAAAGGGAATGCACTGGCACAGGATCTTTAATGCTACACCAGCGCAGCTCCCGAAACGTTATACCCTAAGCGACCATTTCAATGTGTTGTGCCCTATATATCCCACAATAACACACGCACCAACTACATTTCTTAATTATAATCATGACTGTACGGGGCAGCGTCACTAAAGTAAATTCACCCTCATGGGCCTCATTGTTCACCATATCTAAGGCTTCACCCTCAGGGACCTCATTGTCCACCACATCTAAGGCTTCACCCTCATGGACCTCATTGTCCACCATATCTAAGGCTTCACCCTCAGGGACCTCATTATCCACCATATCTAAGGCTTCACCCTCAGGGACCTCATTGTCCACCATATCTAAGGCTTCACCCTCAGGGACCTCATTGTCCACCATATCTAAGGCTTCACCCTCAGGGACCTCATTATCCACCATATCTAAGGCTTCACCCTCAGGGACCTCATTATCCACCATATCTAAGGCTTCACCCTCAGGGACCTCATTGTCCACCATATCTAAGGCTTCACCCTCAGGGACCTCATTGTCCACCATATCTAAGGCTTCACCCTCATGGACCTCATTGTCCGCCATATCTAAGGCTTCACCCTCAGGGACCTCATTGTCCACCATATCTAAGGCTTCACCCTCATGGACCTCATTGTCCACCATATCTAAGGCTTCACCCTCAGGGACCTCATTGTCCGCCATATCTAAGGCTTCACCCTCAGGGACCTCATTGTCCGCCATATCTAAGGCTTCACCCTCACGGACCTCATTGTCCGCCATATCTAAGGCTTCACCCTCAGGGACCTCATTGTCCGCCATATCTAAGGCTTCACCCTCAGGGACCTCATTGTCCACCATATATAAGGCTTCACCCTCACGGACCTCATTGTCCGCCATATCTAAGGCTTCACCCTCAGGGACCTCATTGTTACCATCTCTTCTCTTTTAGTGCCACGATTGCTGAAGCTAAAACTCGATTCTGGTTACAAGTTAAAAGTGATCGAATAGGATACGGAGATTACAACGGTTTGTTTTGTTTGTTGTCGAATGATGTTGTATATCATTATATAGAGGATCTCACATGAGTTTCTATTTTATACGGAATTTATCAACCGAGTTCACTAAATTCGATTTGAGCCGAGGTTGTATATCCCTTTACCCAACAAAACCCCATATAGAGCCCCGCACAGACTGGAGCAGACGACACTCTGCAGTGCATGCTTCCATCTGTGTGAAGCTCCCTGTGGGATAAATCTCCTAATTAACCCTTTACCCAACAAAACGGCCAAAAACGCCCAAATAAAGCTTCAACAGTCTAAAATATATTCGGTCTGTCTCACTAACACCATACAAATATGGATATCATTGGAACCGGTTCATTTACCACATTGTGATGGTTACAGTTATGCCCTGTGCCAATGCATTCTCTTATATATGCGAGTCGACCATAGGTCGCCTTGCATATATAAGAGAATGCATTGGCCTAAAAACAATTCTTTTTTTAACACTTTTTACCATTTTGTCTTACATTCTTAAACAATTTTATATTTTTTTCTTACATTTTTTAACAATTTTTATAATATTTTTCTACATTCTTTGACAATTTTATCATTTTTAATATGTGTTAGGCCAATGACCAGGGTAGGGTTCAGATAAAGGCAGCTATCACTTAATGATTTATTGCGGATGAACCAACCAGACAGAGATAATACACTTCAGGCCTCAGGGCCCTAAACAACAAACATGCAAACATATATAACAAATAGATGACTGATGAAAACAAAATAAAATGTCAAGGTGAATAAGAGTGTGAAAATGAATGAAATGATCAAAGGCCCCTAACACAAATTCTATAACACCACTCATATATATATTTGTACTTTAATTATCGATCCAATCGACCTAGTTTATCTTTAAATCTAAAAGGGTTCAAGCTGAATTCAGATATACTTACATGTAAAGGTTTGTGGTACAGATCTTGAGTCAGAGGCCTGTGTTTGAGCTTGAACATGCAGACAGACATGTACGATACAATACATGCATATGACACATACATTAATATTATAGAACAGGACTAATTACTTCCCTACTGATGCCTGTCTAATAAATAATTATTATATCTATGTGTCACTTATAGTTAGAAAACTGAATCAGTTTATTGTAAAACTAGATAAGGTTAGATTAGTTTTCTGATACTACCCGCAGAAGCCGAAGGCCGCCAAAACAGAAGAAGAGAAATAAAGACATATACTTTGAATATAGAATGTGCGAGATCTTCGATGGAACTCGAGTGAAAAATTGTAGCAATTATAAGGCCAATGCATTCTCTTATATATGCGAGGCGACCTATGGTCGACTCGCATATATAAGAGAATGCATTGACACAGGGTCGTTCTGTTGTGTAAAGGGTTAAATAACCATTATGGGTAAATAGATGTCTGACCAGGTAACACGAGTGTCAGGATAAGCGAACACCAGACTAGAATGACAGAATAAGTCAGAGTAATGCTATTGCAGGTTGACCAATAAGGAATTTTAGTTAGTAAAAAAAAGGAGATTTAGTAGCCTGCCAATTGCACAAAAATGGGTTTCGTAAATTTTTTGGGGATATTGTGCAACATATTTGTTCTTAAAGCCAGTATAATCGAGACGTTGGAAACCGATGTTGACAAGCTTGTTATCGCTTTGTTCTGTGTTTTCTATAAACATTCTGTTACCATAGCAACAGTGTGATTTCTAAGAATTCTGGAAAATTATTATATTCGATGTATTTTAGTGATAACGCCGGTTAATTTGTCTAAACACGCCAGCACATGAAGTAAGACATATACAAACATATAACACCTATTGTGTTTGTGCCCAATTTTTCAACTTTATTCATCAAATGAATTCCAGAAACAAGACGATGTATACCTAATCATTCATATCACCTGTGATTATACGGTAACTCCGTGGCTGCTATATTGGCATCCACCCTGTATCGATTTGAACAATATTTATCCCAATTTGCCAGAATAGCCACATTTTATGCTTCATCTCAGTTCCGCTTCAAAGTTTAGCCCTTTTCATATATGACTAGAATCGCAATTGTGATTTTTTTGGTGAAATTTTATACTGCGTTCTGTTAATCGAATTTTTGAGGAATCGGAGGGGGCTTCGATCGCAATAATTGAACATTTCATTGTTCCAATGATCAGTTAATATTAAAAATACGAAATAAAGTCACACTATGTTCAACCAGTTCCAAACATCATAAACTGATCTAGAAGATATTATTGAAAAAAAAGTAATATTTTCAACTTCCAGTGGCCATTTTGGCGGCCATCATGGATGGGGAGTTTCAAATCTGCAGTATAAAATTGGCATTATGTCTTAGCTTCAAGAAAATATATACATTTGTGAACATTTTGCTACTCGCTATAATTTTCATCAAACTGGCTTAGGGCCAAGTCTGAAAAACGGTGCCCGTGGTGTCTGGAGTCAACACGACCACTTTGTTCATGTTAACATTGCTTACAAGTTGAAGGACATAATAAGGAACAGAAAGTTAACTCCCATGGGTTGCACGGGCACCCCTACCAGCTCCTGGACTAGGAGTCCTGTAAAACTAATCCTATCTTTTTTTAAATATTGTGTGTTAAAGACATATTATGTACTTGTTCGGGTGCGTGACACTGATAAGTTAGTAATCAGGCACTATATCAATTAGAGGAATGCAACATTCTACTATCACCGCCGAAAACCTGAAGCAAATCGACCGTACCACTCCATAGAAAACATTGTCTGAACTACGCTCAAATGTAAATATTTACTACTCGATTCGGGACGCATCTATCGGCAATAAACTAATGAAAACGATTACAACAATTGAGTCAATGCATTTAATTGATAATTGAAATGACGGTGTGTGTTGTCAATTTAGATATACTATTGTAAAAATAACTACTTTGAACATGATTATCCATGATTTCCATTTCTATATTTGATCACCCTATCGGAGTGGTTCACATCACTTTAAGATTATTCTCCATTTCTATATTTGATCACCCTATCAGAGTGGTTCACATAACTTTAAGATTATTCTCCATTTCTATATTTTATCACCCTATCGGAGTGGTTCAAATCACTTTAAGATTATTCTCCATTTCTATATTTGATCACTCTATCGGAGTGGTTCAAATCACTTTAAGATTATTCTTCATTTCTATATTTGATCACCCTATCGGAGTGGTTCAAATCACGTTAAGATTATTCTTCATTTCTATTTTTGATCACCATATCGGAATGGTTCACATCACTTTAAGATTATTCTCCATTTCTATATTTGATTACCCTATCGGAGTGGTTCAAATCACTTTAAGATTATTCTCCATTTCTATAGTTGATCACCATATCGGAGTGGTTCAAATCACTTTAAGTAAGTCTCTGGAAGAATCATTTATTTTTATTTTGTCATTTTAGAGTCACCCCCTGTAACCATGTATGTCCTATTCATGTCATATAGATCTCTTGAATCCGTTAACAGTATGTACCCCTGTATGTCCTATTCATGTAATATAGATCTCTTGAATCCGTTCACATTATGTACCCTGTATGTCCTATTCATGTAATATAGATCTCTTGAATCCGTTCACATTATGTACCCTGTATGTCCTATTCATGTAATATAGATCTCTTGAATCCGTTCACATCATGTACCCCTGTATGTCCTATTCATGTCATATTGATCTCTTGAATCCGGTAACAGTATGTACCCCTGTATGTCCTATTCATGTGATATAGATCTCTTAAATCCGTTCACATTATGTACCCTGTATGTCCTATTCATGTAATATAGATCTCTTGAATCCGTTAACAGTATGTACCCCTGTATGTCCTATTCATGTGATATAGATCTCTTGAATCCGTTCACATTATGTACCCTGTATGTCCTATTCATGTAATATAGATCTCTTGAATCCGTTCACATTATGTGTACCCTGTATGTCCTATTCATGTAATATAGATCTCTTGAATCCGTTCGCATTATGTACCCTGAATGTCCTATTCATGTGCACCTTTTTTCTTTTACAGGTGCAGGGATGATAACAATTACCGGATATCTAACAATTTGGTGCGTTGTGCTGTCAGCCATTCTGTAAATGACATACGGTGCTATGAATGTTGGAGGGGGAAATGGTACGGGGTCGTCTCCGAATGCCAGTCGCTATTGTTTTGGAAGGTGTGAATGGTACGGCCCATTCTCAGTTGTGAACTTAGGTCAAACAATGTGAGATGCCACAGCACATGAATATGCCATGACATGACGCGGACTGGATCATAATAAGGCGGTGCAACCCAGACGTTTTGTGGAAGTTTGGAAACCACATGTGTGTTACTAGTTGGGATACCCAGCGTTTTTTTTTTTACCCTGTGCCAATGCATTCTCTTATATATGCGAGTCGACCATAGGTCGCCTCGCATATATAAGAGAATGCATTGGCCTAACAATTTTTTACAATTTATATAATTTTTTCTTGTATTCTTCAACAATTTTATAATTTCACCCATACAGACCCCCAGACAAACATGAGCAGACGACACTCTTCTATATTCTTAAAGGCCCACTTAAGTTTTCGATTCACCAGATCACATTATAACAACATATTCCATATTATATACCATTTGAAAGAGGAAGCTCCAAAACATTGTATTATCAACTTATCCGGTTGAATGGTTGAATAAACTGGGAACATGTTGTGTTCGTCAAGGTACCAATGTCTGCTGGTGCTTAATTTTGACCCAGACTGTACTGTAAACTCTATTATTCTCAACGGAAGGGGAATAACTCTATCTCTTAGTTTGAATTGTGAGTTGACAAGGGGGAAGTCTTGGAATTAATCTATTAATTAATTAATTAATATATTATTGGTTCCTCTTCGAAGAGGTATAATATATGGAATATGTTGTGTATAATGATATCTGGGCATTCGAAAATTAAGTGGGTCTTTGTGTTTTGAAATGCATTTACTCAATTTGAAAGTTCTTTGTACACCACAATGGTGTGTCTTTCCTTCTGTTGAATGATGAATAAGTTTTGTGATGATCCAACCCTCGGAGACCCAACGTGGAACTGGCATTGGAGATATGGTATGGGAGACATGGTATGGGAGACATGGTATGTGAGACATGGTATGGATACAAGTCTTATGCTATTGAGTTGAGTGTGGTCTCTGTAGATTAACAATAAAGAGCGTTTACTGTTGATTTATTCCTGATACGCTATGAATAAAGTGCGTTCTGATAATAAAGAGCGTTTACTGTTGATTTATTCCTGATACGCTATGAATAAAGTGCGTTCTGCTCGCTTTTCTGTTCTGTTCCTCATTTTAATATTCATTATGACCTGACCTCGATTCTAACACTGAGCGGTGATTGGCTGTTTCTACTATGTCAGTCATGGAAAGGTCAGGTCACAATGAATATTAAAATTAGGAACTGTGTGACTTGACAAATTTTTTTTTAAGTTGGGATTATCGACAGATTTCTCCTCTATTAGAATTGTTTACTGACAATGTGTTGATTTGTATGAGTGAATAAATTATTAGCCGACAAGAAATCATCAAGTTCCAGATATTTAGTTGATCCTTTGACCGATTTTTAATGATAGTAAACGGTATGGGCGGTGAATTTAGAGACACATGTCGGCCATTGATTTTGGGCAGGATCAAATCTAAAAAATAAGCTCTCAGGAGACAATATTCGGTGGTTAAAATTTTATCAAATGCAACGTGTATGAATGTTTCTGATTGTTTGTGGTATTTTTTGAAAGATGAATTCTTTGCCGATCCATCCGTGTATATATCGTTATCATTACTGGGGTGAATGGGCTAAATTTGTGCGACTCCCGAGCGATGGTGAAACGATGAATTTCTACAGAGCCCCTTGTCTATATAATGCTCCATTAACGCGAAGAAGGCGCGTATATAGATGCGGCGTATATGGGCAGTGCAAAATGGGGTGGACAGCGGAGCGCGTTACAGGCCCCTGTGCACCAGCTAGTGGGAAATGAAATTACATTGTCATATTACATATGAACAACAGTGGTAATATTACTTATCTTCTGCAATATCGGGGTTACATGGATATTTAATACCTGGTTCTCGATCTTGAACCCCGAGGCGGAGCCAAGGGGTTTCAAAAAGAGACATCCGGTTATTAAATGTCCATGTATCCCACGATGTTGGCGGAGATAACTATTTTGTCCCCACATCAATAGCTACCATGTGGTGTGATTTGCATAGGTTATCAGATAAATTCACACCAATCAGCACCAATAAGAATAATTCATTAGCAGACCTATCGATCCTGTGTTAGGTGACGTCAAGCTCAGCGCGCTAGAACATCATGATCACGTGCTCTTATATCCCCACTGTCAAGAGTTATATTACGGGGGACATGCATGCTTTAAAGGGGTACTGTACACAGAGATAGGAATTTTTTTTATTTACTCCCATTGACATAACTTTCAAGTTAGATTTTGTTCGTGTTATATGGATGATTTTCGTATAAACCTATTTTAGCGACGAAAATATTAATCTTGAATTAAAAATATTACGATTTCAAACTACGCGCCATGTTTTTGACCTTCACCGGAGAAGACGCAGGTTGCAGGATGAACCGGAAGTTCAATTGATGCCTGCAATCTCTTCCATCGAACTATCTCACCCCTATAAAAATACTCGACGCTTTATGAATCTTGTTTCTTCTCTTTTTTTCCAAATTGGTTATAGCGGGACTTCTTTTTGCATAATATGTTTTGTCCGCAACTCAATGTTCATCGTCAACGGCCGTCGATGAAAGACACCCAACATGTGAGATTTCAAGAACGGTAACTCGTAATGGCATAATTCGCCATTTTATGACTCCAGCCATAAATGCATTTATATTAAATAATTCAATTTGACTTTTATGATAGCCTGTTAACCGGAACGTTTTCAGTAGACATCGTCGACTCAAATACGTTATTTTAAAATATAATATTGATATTAGATCGCAATTGTTACCGGGAATTTATTGAAATTGGCGTACAGTACCCCTTTAAACGTGACGTTGTTTTAAAAGGCCTCAACCATTGAATGCTTGAAATGGATACTGTACTCAAATGTTGTTATAGTCTTTGAGTCGTAGAAAAAGGTAACGAGCTTTCCGCTATTTTTAAGTTTGTTGAGTATGAAGTAATGTCATGGATGGCAGATTAGCCGGAATGCAAAAATACCAATTGTCATTGTCGCCTAATTTTTGTACAGTTTTCAAGCAAACAAATAAATTTTATATTATAAACCCATTTAAGTTATTTTCACTAGCCTCTGAGTGGCTTGGTCATATGCCCCGTGTCAAAATATGTTTTACACGATCGTATGTGCCACGCGTTTCCCAATCCACTATTCGTCAATCAATTTGATTACGTCTTGTACACGGAAATTCGTAATTTAATTTTTGGCTCCGTTCATAAATTCAATTGATATCAAATTATGAACTTTGATTTTAAGATAACCTGTTGATTTGAACGTTTACAGAATACATCATCAATAAATTCCCGGTAATACCAACAATTAGTCTAATATCGATAATATACAGAAAGATTAGTAATTTGAGTCAGAGAACGTTATACAAAGGACATAGACATGCAACATAGAATAGTCACCATGTCATATGGGAACTTATGTACGTATGCATGATATATAAAGCACAGACCGCTAAATACACTTTGTAATCTAAACGGTCCTCATGTGTCCGTGAACAATAGGGTGGAGTAACAATTCTGTGATAACTAAGCCTTCCATTACCATAGAGTCCCCTACGTAGAGTGCAGACACTGTAGTACATGCTTCCATATGTGTGAGGCTCCCTGTGGGTTAATATTAAAGTTTTTAATATCGTCTCGGTTATTATCCCTTTCATGTTGGAAACTGACCTTTTGCAGCGTTAATGACCCTGTGCCAGTTCATTCTCTTACATATAGGCATATGGGAGTCTCCCATAGATAGCCTTGCATATTTTAGAAAATGCACTGGCTTATAAGGGCAATGTAAATATTTTTCGGCCAATGTATTCTTTTTTATGCGAGACACAATACGGTAGACCTGCATATGTAAGAGAATGCACGGACACGAAGCATTTCAGGAAGCTCCAGTGATAGAATGGTTAATAAGGGAGGTAACTCCAGTGAAGGAATTGTCAATAAGATGTTTTTTCTCTCTCAGTGGCTTGTGATTCAGGATGGTAAGTGCTCCAATTTCTGGCCGGGTTCACACCATTGAGCATTTACTGGGTGGGTTCACAGCATTAAGCATTTACTGGGTGGCTTCACAGCATTGAGCATTTACTGGGTGGGTTCACACAATTGAACATTTCCTATGTGGGTTCACATCATTGAGAATTTCCTTCGTTGGTTCACATCATTCGGCATTTCCTGGTGGGTTCACTTCATTTAGAATTTGATGGGCGGGTTCACATTATTGAACATTTAAAGAGTGGGTTTACAACAATGACCATTCCCAAGAGTCAACCATTACCACATATGAACAATGTCAGTTTAATTTTTTTTTTGATAGAGAGAATATTTGTCCACAATTGTCTACAAATGGATATATTATTTTGGGTATAATGACATTATACAAAGCTCTACCATTTGTATGGAAAATGGATATTCCACTAACAAGATGGCTGCTAAAATGGCGACCGGGATGCACCATTTTTTCACTAGATATGACTGAGTTCATAAGCTGAACCGTAACGACCATGTTGGACCCCATCTTTTATTCTTTGAAATCCACAAACGTTCTAACTTCACATTCATCTACCGATTAAAGCACATACCGCCCAGAATCACAACTCACGTAGAAAACACTGTGTACTTCTAAAAAATTATTCTGGACTACTTAATCAGTAGTGCAGCGGATTGATATGTGAATGAAGATGAGCGAATCGTGCCGTCTGCGAATTGAGCAATCTCGCTCAGTTAGTATATGATACACACCAGTTAGCGATTTATTCACAAACATTACATTTTTGCACCGCCAATATTATATGGGTAAAATTATATGACGTATGTTTTTTAAGCCGTTTTCCATTTTAATAAAAACTTTGTTACTAACTAAAGGCCTGCTTGTTAAACCTGCCAGTGCATTACTTGGTTTCGGTAAATTTAGTGTACTATATATGTATCGTGCGCACCACCTTATATTGATTCCAACTGTAGCTGGATATATGTGTAAAGTTTGATCCTAGGAACAATATGGGCGTGTCCAATTGTACGTGCGACCGTATCCTTGACCTTGACCTGGCTCATATACGCTCAAACAGGCATGTTTCTGGACCGATCGAACCCAAGTTTGTCCAGACGGAGGCGATCACAAAGAAATCCCAAAATACCCAATCGGTGAGGACAATCGCCCGTCAGACCTGTATCTGTAGTTGTTACGTCATAGTGACCAAGGCTGACTTTTACAGGACGGGATCGCGTAGATCCATAATTTTTCCAGGAAGTACTTTTGCCGAACCCGTGATTTCTTCGCCACGGTATAGGGATCTTTAACGTGCGCACATTGTTGCACACGGGACAGCCATTAGCGTCGGCTCCCGATCCGACGGTGTGCCAAGTGTAGTGTCACATTGTATAAACCGTACAAACATTAAGGGCTTTGTGGACCCAATTTTTCAAAAATTTTATAGAGTCAAAATACAAGATTCTGTTCATGTATGTTAGTAATCATAGAAACCATGCCAATTGATGCAACATTTTATGAGTATACGTTATGGTGGATTATGTTAGAAATACAAAATGTGAACTTTATTGAGATTTAAAAAAATAAAATTTACAGGCAATGGTCCAAGAAAAACAAAGTCCACATCTAAGAATTAAATATGGGAATATGTACTGAACACTGTGATGAATGATGTACTACAAAAAAAATAAAATATTTCTCGAGTGTTCTTTGAAAAAATTACTTTGAACCATCTGTTGACAAATAATACATACTTGCTTAAACATTGGCTGTGTGGATGCCAGCATGCATGGGTTAGCTGGCCATTGTAAAGCAGTGGACTCGGTTTACAATAGAATGCTAATCCACAATCAAACACAGACCATGCCATACTATTTCTAGTATGTAGGTCAGCACTCACTCAGAGGATAATCACTGATGTGGAGTTGACACTAGTAAAAGCCATCCACACTGGACTGGACATAATGTGACCCATAAACTGCTGTCTCTTTGTCAACCATATTGTGAAGTTAGTATATCTTTTGTCAACAACCGGTTCAAAGTAATTTTATCCAAGAACGCTAAAAAAATATAATAATATTTTTGTAGTACATCATTCATCACAGTGTTGAGTACATATTCCCATATTTGATTCTTAGATTTGGACTTTATTTTTCTTGGACCATTGCCTGTAAATTTTATTTTTTTAAATCTCAATAAAGTTCACATTTTGTATTTCTAACATAATCCACAATGAAGTATACTCTTCAAATGGTGCATCAATGGGCATGGTTTCTATGATTACTAATATATATGAACAGAATCCTTTATTTGGACTCTAAATTTTTTTGGAAAAATTGGGTCCACAAAGCCCTTAAATCGGAAGTTGTTTTCGAAAAGACGAAAAATGCTATTTTTAGAACGTAAATGTGACAGAAATATCACAACAACACAACAAAATCCAGGTTTCAGACGGACACACGGTTGCACCACATCTATAAACATAATTATATATTGTACATACACATTTGTCGATCGTAAGTGGGCTTCATTTGAGCGAAGGACTCTGTTTAATAGATAAAAACGGCTTTTGATCACTTCCGAAAATAATTTTCTCGCAAAAATTCCCTCTTCATATGTCATTTAACACATATCCAGCATCTGTCGGAAATTCCACTATATTGCAACGGAAAGGCCGTTATGTTTGTAACATATATGGACATTCCCTTGGCTCGGGTGTATTCACAATTTGAACGTATACTAGTATTTATTTGGACACCTCGCGCTCAGTCTATGTACGCCTATTTGTTTAAGTTGATGATCACTAGTTGCCAAAAATATGTACGCCAAGTTGTGATGATGGGATTTGTGTGCAAAGACGAACCCATGAATTAGGTTTCTATATTAGAGATACTCGGCCTCCCGATGGTCATTATTAACCTTCAATCACAAGATGAAGGAACTGTTCCGCTCCACATCCGTTTTCCGATTCTGGGATAGGGACCCACCCATCCAAACTGCTTCAAATGACTATTTTACTCAGTTTTCCTGATCTATCTTTTCCTATCAATGTTCCGTATCATGATTATAGAAGCATTCCTACTTTTATATACCAACAGCACTGTAAAGTTTCAAAACAATTCTCAAATAAATGTGGGCTGTAGGGTATGCTGATGGATTGACATTTTAAATCCAAGATGGCTGCAGGTGACCATGTTTGTTTTAAACAAACTTTCGGGAACAATGGACGCTTCCATCTAGAGGTCACGTCGAAGATCCATATGGAGTTCGGGGACGATTGGATGAGAAATGTGACCTGTAATGTGTGCTAAAGGATTTGGTCATACAAAGAGTAAAATCCAAGATGGCCAAAATGGCATCCATTTATTTTACACAATTTGGGGAAAAATCGAAGGCACCCATCGAGAGGTCACAACGAAGATACATATAAAGGTTGGTGATGATCGGATGATGAATAAGCTATGCGTGGTGTGTTAAAGGATTTAGTGATGCAAAGAGTGAAATACAAGATGGCTGCCAGTGGCCATATTTTTCATAAAAAAATCATTCAAATTTGACAGCTCCCATTTATAGGTGATCCTCGAACCATATACCGAATATCGTTAAAATCGGTCAAAGTTTGTTTTAACACATTTGTTTTATTTTATTACAGTTTTTTAATAGTCTATTTTTATTTGAAAACGTACTTAATCCGAAATGTCGCTCGCAAATTACTATTTCCTTGGCATCGGCGGTAAAAGATATTTGATTCGAGTCGATGAACCGACCCATCAAAGCTCAGAGTGATCAGATCTCGATGTTTGAATTATATTATTTTAAAAATATAAGTGACCCAGTAAATAGTCGACGAGAAGACTTCTCTGAACAAATTGCGGATGAAGATGGATAACTCTAAAATCAAGTGACTTTTTTGTGTCAGATATTTGACAATAACATGTTTTGGGCAATTTTATACTATAGTTGACTGTGATTAGTTTTGGGCAATTACTCGATTCTTATAACTGAAGCGGCATTTAAAAAAAAATTGTTGTTGTTGGAATCTGATGATATGGGGACCATCGAACCGGATTGAGTACCTTTACGTGAAGAGTTTACATTTATTTGAAGAATCTATTATTGTGTTGTGTTTTCATTTACATCAGGTTGAATAAATGATTTTTAATAGAACTATTTAAATATGAGCCTTTCGTTATGCTGATGGATTGACATTTTAAATCCAATATGGCTTCAGATGCTCATGTTTGTTTTAAACAAATTTTGCGGAACCATAGAGGCTCCCATCTAGAGGCCACGCCGAAGATCCATATGGAGTTCGGTGACGATTGGGTGAGAAATGTGACCTGTAAGGTGTGCTAAAGGATTTGGTCATACAAAGAGTAAAATCCAAGATGGCCAAAATGGCAGCCATTTATTTTACAAAATTTGGGAAAAAATCGAAGGCACCCACCGAGAGGTCAGAACGAAGATCCATATACAGATTGGTGATGATCGGATAAGGGATAAGCTCTGCATTTTGTGTTAATGGATTTAGTGATGCAAAGAGTAAAATCCAAGATGGCTGCCAGTGGCCATATTTTTCATAAAAAAATCATTCAAATTTTACAGCTCCCATCTATAAGTGATCCTCGACCCATATACCGAATAACGTTGAAATCGGTCAAAGTTTGATTTAACACATTTGTTTTATTTTATTACAGTTGTTTAATAGTCTATTTTTAATTGAAGAATTAAAATTACTCAATCCGAAATGTCGCTCGCAAATCTGCGCAAATTACTATTTCCTTGGAATCGGCGGTAAAAGATATTTGATTCGAGTCGCGGAACCGACCCATCAAAGCTCAGAGTGATCACATCTCGATGTTTGAATTCTATTATTTTAATTGCATTGGCCCAGTAAATAGTCGACGAGAAGACTTATCTGAACAATTTGCGGATGAAGATGGATAACTCTAAAAACAAGTGACTTTTTTGTGTCAATATTTTTAGTTGACAATAACATGTTTTGGGCAATTTTATACAATAGTTGACTGTGATTAACATTAGTTTTGGGCAATTACTGGATTCTTATAACTGACGCGGCATTTTAAAAAAAATGTTGTTGTTGGAATCTGATCATATGGGAACCATCGAATCGGATTGAGTACCTTTACTTAAAGAGTTTACATTTATTTGAAGAATCTATTATTGTGTTATGCTTTCATTTACACCCGGTTGAATAAATGATTTTTAATAGAACTAGTTAAATATCAGCCTTTCCATGCCAATGCGCATTGATACGAGATCCTTGAGTATTTAGCAAGCTGACATTTTATTACCCCTTGGTGTCATTCCCCATTATTAACTGCTGGTGAACTCAAACCCCCTACCAGTGGTTAAGTGGATACATATTACACAATAGAAGCATTCTTAAAACCTTCTGTCCCATTATTTTGAAGAAAAATTACTCTAGGAACAAAATTACAGGGCCAGGGAAAATGTGTAAGCAGGGCTGCAGAAGTAACCACCGCCCCACCTAGTGTTCGGAAAACAATTGCAGACCCCACCCCTGACCTATACACAATTTCATCACGTAATACAACATATTTCCTCAACCCCCAAATACAGCTTGTTTGTATACATGCGGAGTCGAATAAAAGTAACTAAATAGTTTAGGAATACATTGTTTGGTTCAGGCAGAGTCTATAAGTTCAATGACGTGACATTTCGAAGACATAGTTATGTTTAAGTGGATCGAAAGGAACATATCATTACTGTACGATTCCTGTATAACATCGCAACTAGTATTGTCGTCGTACACAACTAGGCGTACATAAACTGACGAGCGGGGTGTCCAAATAAATACTCTCTACTTTTAAATTGTGAATACACTCGAGCCAAGGGCATGTCGAAATATGTTGCACACATAACGGCCTTTCCGTTGCAATATTGTGGGGTTTCCGACAGATGCTGGTTATGTGTTAAAATGACATTTGAAGAGGAAATTTTTACGAAAAAATAATTTTCGGAAGTGATCAAAGGCCGTTTTTATCTATTGAACAGAGTCCTTCGCTCAAATGGCCCCCGCTTACGATCGGCAAATGTGTATGTACAATTTATAATTACGTTAGTAGATATGGTGCAACCGTGTGTCCATCTGAAACCTGGATTTTGTGGTGTTGTGATATTTCTGTCCCATTTACGTTCTAAAAATAGCATTTTTCGTCTTTTCGAAAACAACTTCCGATTTAATGTTTGTACGGTTTATACACTGTGACATAGCGGCCTTTCCGTTGCAATATAGTGGGGTTTCCGGCAGATGCTGGCTATGTGTTAAAATGACATTTGAAGAGGGAATTTTTGCGAGAAATATTTTGTCTAAAGTGATCAAAGGCCGTTTTTATCTATTAAACTATTAAACTATCTATTAATAGCATTTTTCGTCTTTTCGAAAGCAACTTCCGATTTAATGTTTGTACGGTTTATACACTGTGAGTGTCATCCCTGGTCATGACATTACGATAGGAGCAGAGGTACGAAGTTAGTCCAGTACGCATTTTTTCAAATTTTGTCCGAGACTCTTTGGCTTCTTTCTCAGAGCACTGATCGTGGCATCGATGATTGATTTGTGATGCCCATGGAACTGGGAATGCAGATGGCGACACAAAGTCCGACCGGTATTTTGTCGGATTTGAACCCTCGACCGTGTCGAAGGTGTAGCTCAGAGGTCGGCCCACAAACCAACTGAGCTATCCGCTCCTCTTGTAGGCCGACCAACAATACATGGGTGAGATGGTATACCCATAAACATGGAAGGAGGTCGTGGTCCAGCCGGTAAGGTGAATCCCTTGCCGACTGGGTAAGTCAAACACCACGGAGCGTAGTTTTCTACGCTCCAGAATTGCCAGCTTTCGCCAGGAGCAGGCATACCGATCCGTATATCTGCTCCTGCCCAGGCCACACTACGAGGAAGCATAGGATATTTAACTAATATCCTAAGGCTGGCTTTCGTGGCCCACCCCCTCCCGCCAAATGTGCAAATGCCGAAATAGTAGATTGTGTTTTTGTTTTAGTTAAGTTTTATCGTTTTATATACCCCTGCCAATGTGTAGATTTTCTATCAACAGAAAATATACAAACTGACACCCAGGGGTAGGAACAATAAACTCGCATACCACGCAAATGAAAACTCGCGTGTTTCGAAAGGCTCCGTTATTACTTGCGCCAATCTAACCGTTTGAGCTGTACACGATGACCTCGCACACAAGCAAACAACCAACAGCGTGTAAGGGCAGGCTCCGAATTCACGGGAGCGTGCCCGTACACTTGAGCTGCTGGCTGCTCGCCTTTACAAAGATATGTAATATAATAAATATACATAATATGAATACAAAACAACATGACACAAGGGAAACTCAAGTATTGGACAGACAAGCTCCGTTAATACTTGCGCCCTCTGAACAATGGCTTGAGTTCCACTTGTTATACAATACATACAAGTTGAAACTCGCGTGTAAGAGCAGGCTCCAAATTTACTTGCGCGTGCCCGTACATTTGAGCTGTTGGCTGTCTGCCTTTACAGACACTTAAAAATACAATACATACAAGTTGAAACTCGCGTACAACTGACAAAAACATTATACAAAACACCTAACCCCAACAATAAGGACACAAAGAGAAAACAGTTTATTTCAACAAAATAGAACGAATAATTACAACCATTACACAACCGGACACACAACCGGACACACTTGATTATTTACAAAGCTGTTTATGTTTTGCTATGTTTGTCCCAAACAATAAACAACTGATAAAAACGTTATACAAAATGTTTTCAAATTTAGAATATCAGGAAGGTGCGCAAACGTAATAATAACAAGAACACACTATTGATGCGATAATGAACAGGCCTTACCTATTGTATGTCCACAGTTATCCCACAGCATACTTTTCCAAAGATCTACTCTAAACATTGGCAAATCATGCAGTTCTGAAGGTAAGTTTTCAATACACCAATTCTTACATTCCTTTGTGTTTTTTCTAAATGCGTAGCCCATTCTGGCCTTGAAAATTGATAGATATATCTCTGATCGGTTCATCCTTCGTGATTCTAAGAATATCATCGTCACAGCTAGGTGCATTCTCATTGCTGTTCGCTTGTATTGAAGCGAACGACGGATGTTTTTCGCCTTGTTCGACGAGACGTGCAGAATTGACGCGATCTCCATACTCGAATGAATAGGACTCGTAATGTTCAAACCGTCAGGATAGAGTTGACGTAACTGCTTCTCTTTCTCTGTGAGTGGCATGCTTGGCACCTGTACTGGTGCGGAAATTGATTTAGATATAATGGTTCTAGCAAAGCTATCTAAATCATTATCAGTAGAAAACGGCGAGTGGACACGTTTTCGTCCAGACACCACAGAACTTAGTTCCGAATCTGAACTTGACCAAGACGACGACAGTTGTGGATCAAATGCTACGACTGTGGCATTGTTTGTGCTTGGCACCTGTACTGGTGCGGAATACGACTGTGGCATTGTTTGTGCTTGGCACCTGTACTGGTGCGGAATACGACTGTGGCATTGTTTGTGCTTGGCACCTGTACTGGTGCGGTTTGTGCTTGGCACCTGTACTGGTGCGGAAATTGATTTAGATGGCATGATTCTAGCCACCCTATCTGAATCATTATCTGTAGAAAACGGCGAGCGGGCACGTTTTCGTCCAGACACCACATTCGAATAAGAGGCAATGGCGGTATGAGACTCTGAAATAAAAGCACGGTTAAGGTCAACATCATCCGGTACCTGTCTGAAGAGAGTTCCACCGCTCAGGTTGACGCTATCGTCGCCATCGGGAGCTTGGCGATCGGCTGTCTCCGGATCGGAAGTAGAGTTTTGAGGTAAGACCTCCGAGTGCTGACTCGACGTTTTGGCACTAAAACTGCCGAGAAGCGAAGAGTTTTGAGGTAAGACCTCCGACGCTGTCGATCGTTTCGGTGTTGAGTGCTGAGGTAAGACCTCTGGTGTTGACTCAACGTGCTTGCCATTGGTCGATGCTACCAAGGTATGAAGAGGTCTGACCTCTGACGCTAAACGGAGCTTACGATATGTTCGGTCCTCAACTTCGGCATCAGCCTCTGCACGTGTCATGCGTGACATTATCTTACCTTTTGCCAAGTAAATTTTATGTTTACCGACGGTATGAAACGCCCTAACAACCTCAGTCAATGGGACAGTTGCGACGCCATCGACATTGTTTACTGTTTCAAAATGGTCCAAAATGCTACAGATGTTGAGGGTGAATTTTGAAGTATACTCAACTCGCGCTTTTGCCAGTTGATTTAGATCGGTCTTTATTGCCTCCGGATGTGTTTTATAGTATGGACACACCCTGCGCGTATGGTCACTAATCCGGGCAGCAATTGCGCCACACCCGTCGCAGACAGTAGCATGGGTCGACATCTGAAATAAGGATTACACATAACATTAACACTAAGATAAGGGAAAATTGATAATTTCAAGCTATATTTAAACAGTACTGCAATCAGGGTTCGCAGTGCCACTTGCCAATAATACACATTTGGAAAGTCGCCTTTTAATTCCTCAAGAAATTTGAAAAACAAACTGGTCAATCAATACCATTAATTTCTGGAAACTCTTACAACATAATTATATGATGATAAAGAAGATTTAGGGAAAGTTAACACCTCTATTAAGATGCAGTTCATCTCATAGCATTAGTTCTGATGGTTGAGGGATTACTAAGTGCCCTTCTGATGGAGAAACCATTCTACCATTGTATTATTCGGTGATAGGCTTATTGTTGTACCGGTATGACACATCACAACCACAATGGAGGTGCGACTATAACTAATTACTAAATAGCTGCTTTTCTATCGATATCAAAAGTTGTTCAAACCGTGAGTGTCGAAACATAGACAAATTAGTTGGCAAAAGTAAATTTAGTGCTGATGGTCGGATTACTAATCCTCCTGTGATGGGCCCTTCTGATGGATAAACCATCTTACCTTTGTAAATATGATAAACCACAATGGAGATGCTACTACAACTAATTATTTAAATAACTGCTTTTATATCGATATGTTCGGTCCAGCGCGGACCCTGACTAATGTTATAAATTATTTCCAATTAATTGATGAAATAAATTGTTGACAGACAAACGTTCCAAAATAGATTAATTGCCACGTGTATCAATAAAGAGCGTTTTCAAAACAAATTTCAAGCTTTACTAAGTTAATATTTCAAATTATATTTAAACTGTACCGTAAAGTCACTAAAGTTTACAAATGCGACGAAATTTATTGAAATATTTTCAATAAATTATTGAAACAAATTGCTTAAGTTATTTTTTTAAATCGATCACCAAAGACATTAAATAACTTCGCAAATTTTATAGTAAGTTTCAACACATATAATGGATTCATTGGCCCAAACGGCAAAAAAAGAAGAACCGGCGACGATGCCCGCAAAAGAACCGATTAAATTTTCCTCACGTTCAATTCAATCATTAATTCAGATTTATTGGGAAAACTTTGATAAAACAGAATTTTTTTTAATATTTGAGACATGTTTTAGAAATGATATGGCGTGGTTCAATAAAGAGCGTTTAAAAACGATTTAGGTGTGCATAATAATTTATTAAAATATTCCCAGTTAATTGGCACAAAAAAGTTATTAAAATATTCCCAGTTAATTGTTCTTACTAAAGACATTTAATGTCTTTAGTAAGAACAATTAATTGGATATATTTTAATAACTTTTTTGTAATATTATTATTATATTAAGATTAATAATATCTCCAATTAATTTTTGATAAACATTCCTTAAGGAAAGACATTACAAAGACAAACTTCTAAAATGTATCTCAACTTATTTAACAAATTATATTTACAAATGCTAAGATCATTGTAGCATAAGCTATTAAACTAATAAATTATTGAAATAAATGCCTATTAATATAATATATAATTCCAATTATTTTTTTTTAAAACATTCCTTAGGTTATATTTAAAATCGAACATCAGAGATATCAAATCAGTTTAAAATGTGTCTCAAGTTTAAAATTTCTTGTAACTTTAACATATTTCTTGTAACTTTAACATATTTCTTGTAACTTTAACATATTTCCTAATTTAGAATAGTACTAACATATCACTTATCTCAGCTTCAACAATTAATTTCCAAAATTATTCCTCGACTTGATTTAAAATGTTCCCACAAAATCATAATATATTTTCGTCAAAATAAACTTAAAACAAATAATTAAAATAAAGTAACAAACCTTTCCGACTTTCTTCTTCTTCCTCGAATAGAACACAAAACTAAAACAAATTGCTAAAAGCACAAAACTAAAAAATAATTTAAAGCACTAAGTGTTATAAGCACAATCAAACAGCACACATGAAACAGAACGGATATGATTTCCATATAGGGATCGCTGGCTTTATCTTATGCCAGCCGATAAACAAGATTGAGGCAGCCAATCAGAAGCCAGACGACAGTGTGTTCTCTCGGGCGTCCGCCCTTTTGCAGCGCATTTCTGGGTCAAACCTTGATCCGTTGGGGAGCATCTCGATCTGCCGACGGCTATTGTTTCCGGTGGATGAGGGGATTAACCCTTTACCCAACAAAACGGCAAAAAACGCCCAAATAAAGCTTCAACAGCCTAAAATATCTTCGGTCTGTTTCAATAACACCATACAAGTACGTATATCATTGGAACCGGTTCATTGAACACATTGTGATGGTTACAGTTATGCCCTGTGCCAATGCATTCTCTTATATATGCGAGTCGACCATAGGTCGCCTCGCATATATAAGAGAATGCATTGGCCTAAAAACAATCTTTTTTAAATACTTTTTACCATTTTTTCTTACATTCTTTTACAATTTTATAATTTTATAATGTGTTCCGGGGTTTGGAGTTTGGGTTTGGGAAGATCCCCCCGGGAAGATTTGAAAGGGCTGTAAGCCCTCTCCTACAACCCACGGTTGAGTGATATAGTGCCGCTGAAGAGCGTTTGTTGAGTTTGGTTGTGAGTGTTTTCTAGTCATTTGATGCTTGCTTGTGGGGTATGGGTTACATGCCACCCTAGCAGGAAGCAAAGCCCCCCCCCCCATTCCCAAAAACGGACCAGCGAGAAGACTTACCTTGATTGTAATACGAGTTCTGTTTGTTTAACTTAGTTGATATCTTTTTATTTAGTGGTTTGTTGTGAACTAGTGTCCAAGTTGGTGCATGCATGAACTCCGTTGCCTTAGTCTGTTGTATTCAGGGCTTATACTACGGGCTCAACTCTAGGAAGGGTGTGCAATGCCGGCCGGTTGACTTAAGGTCGGTCTGGGCTCCCCAACTCTCGGCTATTGTTTCCGTTGGATGAGGGATTAACCCTTTACCCAACAAAACGGCCAAAAACGCCCAAATAAAGCTTCAACAGCCTAAAATATATTCGGTCTGTCTCAATAACACCATACAAGTATGGATATCATTGGAACCGGTTCATTGAACACATTGTGATGGTTACAGTTATGCCCTGTGCCAATGCATTCTCTTATATATGCGAGTCGACCATAGGTCGCCTCGCATATATAAGAGAATGCATTGGCCTAAAATCAATCTTTTTTTTAACACTTTTTACCATTTTTTCTTACATTCTTTTACAATTTTATAATGTGTTAAGCCCATGCATTCTCTTATATAATGCGAGGCGACCTACGGTCGACTAGCATATATAAGAGAATGCATTGGCACAGGGCCGTTCTGTTGGGTAAAGGGTTAAGGAAAGGGCCTATCGGCTCTTTCGACAATCCCGGGGTCAGACACCCCAAACCACTCACCAATTTTTTCCGGTGGTACCTACACGAGGTGTCAATAATCCCTTACTTCAATCATTTGCCGCTTATAGTCTATTGCTCATTTCTTTTGGGGTTTTAATGGTGTGTCATCTTTGCTTTTGGGGTTTTAATGATTCGTCACATTTGGGGTTTCGAAACTTTGGCGCTGATTCAATGTTGATGTTATGAAATAATCTATGTCATGTTTTATTTATTATTTATTTTGCAAAATAGTTAATAAAATATATACAAGGAGATAACAGACATAACAAATACATGACAATAGTTTAACAAAAAGCTCAATGTTTAAAACACACGATAAAATATAAATAAATAACAGGAAATAGTACCAGGTGACCTTTGACTTCCGGTTTGTCGTGAATTTATATTCCCCACGTTACGTCTCAAACTATTGTTAGTCCAGGAGATATTGGTAGACCTCTTCACCCCCCAGGACTCAACTTCACCCCACTAATATTTTTTCTTAATGACTCCTCTAATTTTTTTTCGGTTTTTAACGAGAAAGAAAGTGGCCGCAGAAACTCCAGACAAGATGGCGTCCATCATGGCGGCCATTTTTTTATATGCAACATGTTATTTTGATCGCCGTTATAGTAAAGATGATGTCACATGCGGTCCTGTTTTCCGTTCGATTCGTTATGGTAATATATAACCCTTACAAATTAGCCAAAAATCCGACACAAAAATTCAATATGGCGGCCAAGATGGCCGCCGAAATGTGAAAATATGCTATTTTTCGGATATTTCACCACGTTTCGTTAGTCTCTGTGATAAAATATCGACACCTTTGCGCGATTTTATATATTTATCGTCTAGAAGAGTCATTGACGAATACACGGGGACCATAATATACATTCCTTGCTGGACATTTTTTTCCGATATCAAGTTTCCCAAATTCCGGTATAATCCGATCAAAGCCAAAACGACGCTAATAACGCAATGAATTTCGAAGCAATGGATGTCATTGCTGTCATAACAACACCCACGCGTATATATGTGCAGGAGATACTCGAGCTAGGATTCATCTTATACCTGAGTTGACGAATATTTACCCAAATCCAAGATGGCGGCCAAAAATGGCCACCAGAAATAGAAAAATTACCGAAAATCGCTGATTTAACATCAGTGAGAGTTATTGACACGTCAACTCCACACCTGCTAACTATTGTGAGTTGGGAACACTGAGGCGAAGAACTGTCCTTATATTGCATCCAAATAAAAGTCCCCCAAATCCAAAATGGCGCCCATAATGGCGGAAAATTTGAAAATTCACCGAAATTCCCCCATTCTCACATCATTGGGCATTATTGTCGAGACAACTCCACACTTGCTGACAGTTGAGTTGGAAATACTGAGGTGAAGTAATTACCTTGCATCTGATGAAGGAATTTTTTTCCAAATCGAAGATGGCGGTCCAAATGGCGTCCGAAATTTGAAAACAAGCTTACATTCCTTTACTGCCTTACTATGAGTGTCATTGTTATGTGAATTCTAACCACAATTACATGTTCATATGGAAAATTTATATGAAGTATTCATTTGAGTTTGGCCAACTCTCACAATCAAGATTTCTGCCAAACTGGCGGCCAGAAATTGAAAAGAAGTCGAAATTGTCAACTTGTTGTCATAATATCAATATGTATGGATTGAACGAAACGGTACATTAGCCAACTATTAGTTCCAACATAGGTCGTCGCCTTCTGGAAGGATGAAAACCCACAATAATCGCGATGTGGCATTTCGAAACCAATCTCCACTAAGCGACCATAATGGCCGTAACCATATATGGGTGCGCCGAATAGTCATATTATTATTCTGATTTGCCACATTCAGCATTATCTGACAAGCTCACGTGTTTGTCTCGAAAGCTGGGAATTGTTATCCTTATTCTTGGCGAGCTTCATTCGTGGTAGCTTGTGGTATAATTCAGATGCTATATATGGGATCTGAGCGCCATCTTGAGTTGATAAACTAGAAAGGTATGTGGTCGATGCGTATAATAACTTTCATCTCTATCTGCATATTTTCAGATTTGGTTACTTAATGTGGATAACACAATGGTGATCTACCCATCCAGCCACTTCTCAATATATGGTTCATCAATTCTCATATTCACGTACTGACGTAGCCGGACAACTTCTGTATATGGCTTCGAATGTTGAAAGCCTAACATTTGACGGGTGCCTTTCTGCTAAGGCGTAGAAGACCACAATGCATAATATACCTTCACTTCTTGACCATGATCATAAGAACAGACCTGGTGGCATACATCAATCGTCTCACCGTACAGTTCCAAGCAAATAATAACAATACACAGTCCTGGTGGCGTCCAGCAATCGTCTCACCGTACATATCCAAGCAGATAATAACAATACACCCGGTGCTAGTTTGTGGGTATGTGTCATTATAGTGGAAATGAAATTGGACCATGACTGCACCGCCCCTTCTTTGGGTATGTTTTAGATTTAGACATGATCTCATCTGGCTTTGCTTTCCTTATATGCTAAGATTGTATCTTCCAATCCGTTTGGAAGCCGTTCTTAATCAACTGGACCAGGCGTGTACCATTGGCTTCTACTATATAAGCCCCACCAGACTGGGATGTAGTCTTAAGGACGATGCAGTTGACAATTGATGTCATACCCACAAGGATGAAATGTTCAACGCGAAGAACATCTAGAGGAATGTTGATGAGATCTTGCATTAAGTTTAACCTACGTTGGGTACACCAATTGATTTCTTGGTAACATAGCCATTCAAAACCATTGTCCTGCATGAGACATATTAGATACTATATTCTGAAGTTTTATAATATAAAGCTATATGGTCATAAAGGTCACGTTCACCAACGTCCACATCCATTCCCATCGATCTATAAATTGTTCTTTAAACACACAGTGAAATAAATGCACCACAGTTCCTGACATTTTCTTGAATACTACCGCCCACACACTGACACTAACATTGAGAGAGGATAACAACAACGCATACCTTCATTCCATAAAGACATTATCCTTTAGCCCATCCGACTGTTCTGGTGACGCTAGAACAGTATTATCCAGACAAAAGTATACGTCTGGTCAAGTTGATTAAGAACGGACTTGAAACGGATGTGGAAACACAATCTTACCACACCAAAAACACCAACACGCATGACAGTCTATATCTGAAACATGCACCTGGCGTAGAGGTGTATACCGTGGCCCATTTCATTCCCACTGTCATGGCGCATATCCACAAATTAGCACCGCGAGTATTGTTCTTCTCTGATGGGAGCTGTTCGACGAGACGAATGCGGGACGTCACACAGTTTGCTTAGAATCATGGTCATGAAGTGTGGGTAGTCGGTACATTATGGTCTTCTCTGTAGCAGATACGCGTCTGTCCAAGGGAATGAGACAGCTAGCTACCTTCGAAACACTTCCGAAGTTGTCCACGTATGCCAATACCTTCGCTAAGTTTGTGAGTTGAACCATCTATTGAGAAATGACTAGTTAACTGGGGAGTTCGCCAGGTGTACATGTGACGGTGTCGTTATCCCCATGGGGAATGAGAAAGACATCGAAATCGAAATCCATCCGGTTTTACCCGATTTGACATTTTAACCCGATTTGATTTCCACTCAAGTATATAAACGCGCCTCATATACACACGCTCATTAATTATCAAGTTTCAGCGTAAAGATAAATTACCATCGGTGCCCGAGATATCGCCAAGACGTCTGAAACAGTCAAATACATCGGCCGGTTAAGCGTTAACGTGATCTAACGTTATGACCTCTAACGACGTCATAGAAGTTACGCATTGTTTTTATCCTGATGGAAGATAGTACCACTTCTTCTTGATAATTGAGGCGGATAACTAAAACGGATACATTTTATTATTCGCGCTGTTTCGAATCGATTTGTAAGCACCGAACTCAAATGAAAGTCCCGTAACACAGCGTAAAAACAGATTTGACCTCGGCACGTGAAAAGTTGACCTCGGATCTGAAAATCAATATGCCTATGCCACCCCCGGCCGAAAATACCCCCACATACCAAGTTTCATCGAAATCGGGTCGGCCGTTTTCGAGTTCATCGCGAACACACACACACACACCACACACACACAGACATATCTTCCAAAATATATAATAGATAGCTATATAGATAGCTATATATATATATATATAGCTGACCTTCTGTAAGCTTGTATACTTATCGACCATATGCCTTTCTAGTTCAAGATGACGAACACATTACATTATTTAGCAAGTATTTAAAATCTTAAGCTTGACACCGTAAAATTAATTGTTTGAAACGTTATGATTAGAGGGACCCTACTCCCAGGAAGTGTTGAATACTTTGTCGGTGTGAGCGACCTAGATTTATCAGGCAAAGAAATGGAAACTGGTCCAGATCATTAAGAACGTGGCAAATCAGAATCTGTTATCAGGTAATTGTTCTAATATGGCTATTCGGTGCACCTACGGTTACGGCCATTATCGGAACGAAGTGTCGAATGGATTTCGAAATGCCACATCGCGATATTAATTGTGGGTTTTCGTACCTCCAGAAGGATACGAGCAATGTTATGCGTTTTCATTTGTTTTAAGTTGAACTAACAGGTGGTTTGTGTATAGTTTCGTCCATACATATCGATATTATGACAAAAAGTTGAAATTTGTATGGGAAAATATCGATTTCTTTTCAATTTCTTTCCTCAAGTTTAGCTGTCATCTTGACCTTGAGTATAAATTGCCAAACCCAAATGAATACTTCATATCAATTTTCCATACCAACATGTAGTGGTAGTTAGAATTCGCGAAGCAATAACGCCCATCGTAAGAAAGTAAAGGAATGTAGGCGTGTTTTCAAATATCGGTCGCCATTTTGGCCGCCATCTTAGATTTGGAAAACCATTCCTTGCCACGGTATTTCCAACTCAGCTGTAAGCATGGGTGGAGTTGTCTGGACAATAATGCCTAATGGTGTGAATATGAGAGATTTTCGTTAATTTTCTAAATCTGTCCGCCATTGTAGGCGCCATTTTGGATTTTGGCGACTTTTATTTGGATGCAATATATGCACAGTTCTTCGACTCAGTGTTCCTAACTCACAATAGCAAGCAGGTGTGGAGTTGTCGTGACTATAACTGGCACTGGTGTTAAAATCGGCGATTTTCGGCAATTTTTCTATATCTGGTGGCCATTTTGGCCGCCATCTTGGATTTGGGTAAATATTTCTCAACTCAGGTATAAGAGGAATCCTAGCTCGAGTATCTCCTGCACATATATATACGCGTGGCTTTTGTTGTGATAGCAATAACATTCATTGATTCGAAACAGACATTGCGTTGTTAGCATCGTTTTGGCTTTGACCGGATTATACCGGCATTTGGGAAAACGTAATATCGGACAAAAATATCCAACAAGGAATGTATATTATGGTTCCCATGTGTTCGCCAATAACTCCTATATACGATACGTGTATAAAATCGCGTCAAGGTTAGAATATTTTCCAACAGAGACAAACGAAAGTTAGCTAAATATCCGAAAAATAGCAAATTTTCAGATTTCGGCGGCCATCTTGGTCACCATATTGGATTTTTGTGTCGGATTTTTGGCTAAATTGTAAGGGTTGTATATTACCAGAACGTATCGAACGGAAAACAGGACCGCGTGTGACATCATCTTTACTATAACGGCGATCAAAGAGACCTGGTGCATATAAACAAAATGGCCGCCATGATGGACGCCATCTTGTCTGGAGTCTCTGCGGCCACTTTTTTTAACAACCAAAAAAAATTAGAGGAGTCAGTCATTAGGAAAAAAAATTAGTGGGGTGAAGTTGAGTCCTGGGGGGATGCAGAGGTCTACCAATATCTCCCGGACTATGTGGCTTCCAATATTTTTCCAAAAAATTATAATGAATGAAGAGTTTCAAAAGTTATGTCATTAAATATACGCCATTATATACACCAGTCTTTATTTGTCTGGGACTATTTATTTACGCGGGCAAACAGCGCATAGTTGAGTGAAACGTCATCGCATGCCTTATAGAAGCTGATGTTAGTTTCGCGATCAATTTGTTGATTTAAGAATGTTTTTTTGCGGTTTTGGATCATATAATAAATAGATTCTACAACTCGTCCCCATTTTCTAGCGGAATTTACAAAACTCGTCCGGTACTTTAGGTCTGGACTCTGGACCTCACCAAATGCTCGGTCCAGACCTAATTTACTGGAAATTTGTAAATTCCGCTAAAAATTGGAAACGAATTGTAGATCCTCTATATATCCAATATGATATGTGTCACATTGACAAAAAGCTGCAAGAAACGACCAACGAATCGGCCGCTGGCCGGGCAAGGCAATATAAATAGTCATATATAATGGGAGTCTGGAATGCATTATTGTTACTTTATTTTACATATATTGTTTTGTTGTGTATAACATGTGATTTGTGAAATTCATGTATGTGTGAACAATGTAGACTATGTGGATAAAGAATTTAAACCCTTTATTTCTTATTACTTCCCACCAGAAGCATAGCATGTACAACAACGTCAATTCCATTTTATTTATTCCCTGAAGTAATCTCACAATTTGTCCACATTACAACCATACGTACATGTATAAAGCTCTCCAAACATTACAATGACTATGTGCATGTATAATAGCTCCCCAACATTACAACCACCATGTACATGTATAATAGCTCCCCAACATTACAACCACCACGTACATGTATACTGGCTCTCACAACAATACAACCACCATGTATAATAATTTTTGTACATGTATAATAGCTCCCCAACATTACAACCACCATGTACATGTATAATAGCTCTCCCGATATAACAAACACCACGTACATGTATACTGGCTCTCACAACAATACAACCACCACGTACATGTATAATAGCTCTCTCGACATTACAACCACCACGTACATGTATAATAGCTCTCTCGACATACAATAATTTTTGTACATGTATAATAGCTCTCTCGACATTACAACCACCATGTACATGTATAATAGCTCCCCAACATTACAACCACCACGTACATGTATAATAGCTCTCTCGACATTACAACCACCACGTACATGTATAATAGCTCTCTCGACATACAATAATTTTTGTACATGTATAATAGCTCTCTCGACATTACAACCACCATGTACATGTATAATAGCTCCCCAACATTACAACCACCACGTACATGTATAATACCTCTCTCGACATTACAACCACCATGTACATGTATAATATCTCTCTCGACATACAATAATTTTTGTACATGTATAATAGCTCTCTCGACATTACAACCACCATGTACATGTATAATGGCTCTCACAACATTACAACCACCAGGTACATGTATAATAGCTCTCTCAACATAACAATCACCAGGTACATGTATAATGGCTCTTCCGAAATTACAACCGCTATGTACATGTATAATATCTCTCCAAACTAACTAATAGAGTCTGTACGCTAGCAAGTTTGCATGACATTTTTGCTTTGCAGTCATTTTCTCATAGAAAAGCCCATATGGTGCCAGAATATATGAGCAGCAAGTATACCACATGAATATTTACAAAAGCTAAGGAAATGTGAAGTCATATTTCTGCAGTTCCACATGTAAGGTTTCTATTGACACGTTGCCTTGAAATACCTGTATATGAATAATTATGATTGATTCTTTCGATTTCGATTCAACTGATACTAATGTAACTACATAGAAATGAACGTTTTCCATAAATACAGCCAAATATGGCGAGACATTTTCAACAAAGTATTTCTTCGGATCTATCTGGCGAAAAATCGCGAATTTCACATATCATCATATTAATTGTATGTAGAATCTGAGCAGTTATTAAGAGACAATAAATTATTACGACTCTATATGCTCTGCTATCAGGAATAGCGCTGAGAAAAACGTACCGAAAAAGAAATACAAGTCATTCTTGAAACCTTTCTGGAGCAAAGAACTAAGCTACTTACATAATCAAATGCACACGAAGAGATCAGGCTGGATCGCGGCATGTAGGCCCCGGAATGGAATTTTATATGATGCTTACAAAGCAGCCAAGTGTTCGTTTAGACGGGCTTATCGCAGGGCTTCGATGCAATATCTGGATAGCTTTAACGAAGAAATCGACAAGTGTGCCGAAAGTGACCAAGCAACGGTCTTTAAACTTTTTAATGCCAAAAGAAGAGACCGTGGAACTCTTGCATCTTCTTTTTTCACACACAATGGCCAGATTCTTAGAGATAAATCTGAAATCATCGAGGGTTGGGCCTCTTACTATGAGCAAATTTTCTCAACACGTCTAGTTGATCCCCAATTTGACCAGAAGCACTTTGAGACTGTCAATAGTTTTGTCGACCAGGAACGTTCTCAAAATACATCCAGTCACATCGATAGTCTTGTAATGTTTCCGACAACACCTACTGAGGTGATTTCTCTTTATAAATGCTTAAAGCCAAACAAAGCGGCCGGCTTTGATGGAATTAATTATGAACACATTATTTTTGGTGGTAATATGTTAGCGGAAGCTATTTCTTACCTGTTTAATCAAGTTATAAGTCAAGAATGTGTTCCTTTATCTGCTAAAAAAGGTGTTGTTTTTTCACTTTATAAAGGGCACCCGAAGCCCAAGGACTCATTCGATAGCTATCGGGCAATTACCCTTCTACCATGTTTATACAAGCTATTTGAGAGACTTATCTTACAAAGACTCGAAACTTATACACCCTCCTTACTGAACTTGCATCCCTTGCTAAACGGATTCCAACGAGGGGTCAGCTGCATGATGTCATCTTTCCTTGTAACGGAATGCATATCCTACACGTCTGAGAGGCAGAGCAGATTATTTTCTTGCTTCTTAGACGTGTGGAAAGCTTTCGATACCGTCTGGGTCGAGGGGCTATTACATAAACTGTATCATAGGAAATTTCAAGGCAAGCTCTGGAGAATTATTTCGCATCTTCTGTCTGATATCCAATGTTGCTTAAAATACATGGGTCACACCTCTCGTTGGCTTCCGATGTTACAAGGAACGCGCCAGGGAAGTACATTGTCCCCTTTGTTTTATACCATATATATTGACGATTTGTTGGCCAATCTAGATCTTTCAAATTGTGGCCTATGTTTACAGGGCGTTAATTGTGCAAGCCCAACACACGCGGACGACATGGCTCTTTTGTCACTGTCCAAGAGTGGTTTACAATCGCTTATTGATACATGTGTAAACTACTGTCGCACGTGGAGATATCGATATAACCCACAGAAAACAGTTATTATTGTATTTAACGAGTCCACGGTTGTTTCGGCTCGCTCCCAACGGTTCTGGTTGTTGGACAGTCACCGCATAACAGATACGGAAAGTGTCACTCATCTTGGAATTCCCTTAGAAAAGATTAACTTTGTTTCAAAATTTGTTGAAAACATATGCTCTTAACTGCGTAGAACGTATTTTATGTTATCCAATGCTGGCTTACATATCGGTGGTATAACACCCGCCAGCAGCTTCAAATTTTATCAATCTGTTGTACTTCCATGTGGCTTATATGGCTCAGAGCTTCTGCATTCTTTAACTAAAACTGATAGCGACCGCCTCGAAAGGTCTCATCGCTTGTGCTTGAAACACATACAAGGCTTGCATATGCGAACCAGAACTTACATGGCACTTGGTCTCTTGGGAGCCTATCCGCTTGAATGGTACATATACCGAAGAAAAATTTCATTTTTCTATTCCCTGTGCAATTTAAAAACTTCCAAAGCTGTCAAAGAAATATTTATTCTACGGTTACTCCAATTCTACTGTTCGTCCATTTCCGATTCGAACAAGAATCTTTACTTCAAAGATCTTTTCAAGGCCTTACAAGAACACGACTTAATTACTTATGTACACGATTACATATCATCTTCATTATTTCCTGATAAGTGCACATGGAAAACCCTTGTCAACTTGACGGCACTGCACTGGGAGCGTGAGTGGTTATACAGGATTGAGAACGATAATTCTTTTCAGAAATTTAAATTGGTGCATACCAATCTTGATATGTCATACCTGTGGGTAATGTGTAAGAAGTTCCCCTCAGAAAAGAATAATTTCCATACAGCGGCTCAGCTCATTTGTTCTGATGCTATCTCAACACCTTCCACGTGCGGTGCCTGCGGACGGGGTTTCGTCGATAAGCTTGTGCATATTCTGTTTGAGTGTTATGCTCTGATTCATATCAGAAATACCATTTGGTATGATTTTTGGATAAATTTTCGTGTTCAATGTTCACTCATATTGACAATATGCCACTCGAAGACATTATACGCATATTTCTAGGGTACGTGCCGGAAGATTGCCGTGATGCGGATTCCACTATGGCTCGTTTCTTTTTAAGGGCAACGCGCCGTTTGTGGTATACATGTGTGTTTTTGTCCGCTCGTAACCAATGACGTAAACTGCAAGATAAATTGTATTTGCATTGTTAATTCCTCTGTTGCTTTCGTGACGTCAAACAGACACATATATCTTAATCAGGACAATAGATAATGATACACTCACGTTCTTAACTAAAATAAGTCGATTATCTTCCATTCAATTCCCAGTGAATTCCGCATCCCGGCATGTCCTGGTATCATTTGTTAATGTTTAGTAGTTATCAACTACGGGTCGGTGACCGTACGGTATAGGCATTTTCCATTACAAATATAAATATATGTGTGTGTACGTATGCATGTGTGTGTATGTATTATATATGTGTGTGTGTACATGTGTGTGTGTGTATATATGTATGTATCCATAATCTGTACACATTAGCAGCTTGGGGCGGCAACGCATATCACGGTATTAAGGATTGCCTTATAACCGACCGGTATGCGTGGCCGCCCTGATCTATGTGTAGTTATGTGTACGCACATGTATGTATGTACACACATGTGTATATAAGTATGATTGTGCACCCGCATAAATGTAGTTTATATTTGTGTTGTACGACCTACTGTATACGTGTGTGTATGTAGGGGTGTTTATTGGCGAGGGTGTATGTGCATGTATGTACATGTATATCATTTTTATGTATATGTGTAAACATGGATTCGGATGCAAGCTGATGAGATTATGTGCTTATGCGAGTTTGTTTCGATGAGTGCTTGTGCTTCATGGTGGCGGGAATTATTATCTATTGTCTTCTCTGCATTATTATTATAATAAAAAAAAACATACTCTCCTAGATGGAGGAAATAAAGATATATACCACATGAATATTTACAAAAGCTAAGGAAATGTGAAGTCATATTTCTGCAATTCCACATGTAAGGTTTCTACTGACACGTTGCCTTGAAATACCTGTATATGAATAATTATGATTGATTCTTTCGATTTCGATTCAACTGATACTAATGTAACTACATAGAAATGAACGTTTTCCATAAATACAGCCAAATATGGCGAGACATTTTCAACAAAGTATTTCTTCGGATCTATCTGGCGAAAAATCGCGAATTTCACATATCATCATATTAATTGTATGTAGAATCTGAGCAGTTATTAAGAGACAACAAAAACAATGGATTCTAATACATTTGAGAGGTTGAAAATATTATTTTCTTTGTTGTCCCTTTATGTGCCAAGACATGCTATGATAATTAATAAATATAATTTTCTTTGTTGTCCCTTTATGTACCAAGACATGCTATGATAATTAATAAATATTATTTTCTTTGTTGTCCCTTTATGTACCAAGCCATGCTATGATAATTAATAAATATTATTTTCTTTGTTGTCCCTTTATGTACCAAGACATGCTATGATAATCAACAAATATTATTTTCTTTGTTGTCCCTTTATGTACCAAGACATGCTATGATAATTAATAAATATTATTTTCTTTGTTGTCCCTTTATGTACCAATACAATGAATACATGCTATGATAATTAATAAATATTATTTTCTTTGTTGTCCCTTTATGTACCAAGACATGCTATGATAATTAATAAATATTATTTTCTTTGTTGTCCCTTTATGTACCAAGACATGCTATGATAATTAATAAATATTATTTTATTTGTTGTCCCTTTATGTACCAAGACATGCTATGATAATTAATAAATATTATTTTCTTTGTTGTCCCTTTATGTACCAAGACATGCTATGATAATTAATAATTTCACACAAAACTCAAATCATCAAACATCTTATTGTTTTGGCTCTATGAATGGAGGCTTCAGTTCTATCATAATTTGGAGTAAAAAATTTAATTGCATAATATAGTGTCATACCCCAATATATTATTATGAAGAATAAAGCAATCAAAATACTCCATTCTCAACTATTGAAACATATTTGTGGGTAGTTGTCTTTCTTCGTGAAAATAAACATAAAATTTATAAATCAAGAACAATTAAGTATCCTCTCATTATCTTCAGATATGATATCATGTATATACAGGACTGCACTTTTGAAACAGATCTAATTTAAAAACAGTAATATTTTAAACATTTTCCATGCCATAAAAGTAAAATAAATGAGTTTGTAATAGCCAATTGATCGATGGTTCTTAAATAATGTATCACAATAATCACTCGTACCAAATTTCACAAATAAATTCCTGACAGATTTTGAGAAAATCCATTTAGAAATACCTCGCAATTTTGGCCAAACGTGCATCTAAGCCTTAAATTCCCCTGTACAGTTAGTTATCTGTGGAACAGTTGAATTTTATCAGAATTTGGCACGTTGTAGCTTTCTATTCCGAAAATAGAATGTCTGACAAATGTGCGAGTGTGTGAACGAACCCTAAACCTCTATCTCGCATACAAAATAAACCTCTTTGCTGGTGCACCCTTCTTGTTCATAAAAGCAGCCCGTAGTGATGTATATACAGTCCTTGGAGTCGTCCCAGCCCGGCGCTTCACCATCCCAGTGGTACCATGGTAACGGCTGGTCATCATATGTTCTGAAGTTGCCCACAGATGAAGCTTTGCTGTCTATCCATGTTTCATAACAACCTGGAATAATAATTAGTAATTAATTTAAATAGCGCTTAAAGTTAATCAATCTGATTCGATGGTCCGCATATCATCAGATTCAAACAACATTTTTAATGCCATTAATTGAAAGGTTCAATACTAAATATTGTTAATCTTGAATTATCAGAGCACTACTAGTAGACTGAAAAAAACTTCTAAATATTTTTATAGGAGTGGTTTGAAAATATGTAAGTGCACCTTCAGACGACCACGATACAATCGTAAGTGGAAAGATATCAACCGTAGGAAGAAACCGATAGTTGGGCTGCGCATGCTCATGTCTAAATCGTAGGTAAAAAAAATTATATCAAGCACTGTTTGATTTTAGATGTGAAATCGTGGCGTATCCTTGGTTACCGCCACTTGTGACGTAATCGCAGTCGTGTGTACGTAAAAATCGTAGCTGGAAATGACCGTAGAGTAGTCAATCACATGCTTTAGGAACAACATACGATATCATGATGTACGACGAGATAGCACACGTCTGAACAAACTATCCACGATCTCGTCGGGCCCGATTCCTCCACTTACGATTGAATCATGGTCGTCTGAATGTTCACTAAGATACCCTTCGATGCCATTCTGACTGAGCAAGACAAAATTGTCTGTGTCTACAGTCCAATCACAAGTTTTAGGTAGGCATCCTTTCTATCGTAGGTAGGGTAACCCTAAACATACCTATTTTTTTTTTTTGAATAATGCAATCCAGTGACATCAAATCATTGAATTTCAAGCTGGGGGGAACTGAGAGTTTTACAAAGGTGAAACAATAGAGCTGCTCATACATATTCATTAGTGGGAGGAGCTTACGGTTGCGGAAGCACAAATCATCTGCAGAAACAGATTAATTAGTTTAACAGCGATTGCCTTTATACAATACATATTATGTACCTCAAAACTTATCACCATGTAGATACGTTTGTATCTCATCTTGATTTCACGTAAGTTGCTATATTTATTGGGAGAGGGCTTCATAAGTCGTAAAAACTTGTGCCCCTATCCCTTTTGTATATACAAATAAAATATGTTTCAAGTCAAGTCAAGCCTTTATACCAGTATTATAGTTGGATTAGTTTAACAGCGCTTGCCTTTATACCATACTACACAGGAGAACATACAGCCTTTAACTGTAAACAATTATTTAAGTGTCACCATAAAATAAAAACAGTGTTGCATCATGGGAGAATTTCCACCAACATGACGCAAATATAAATTCCAGTACGTTATGAATTGACAAGAACATAACTATTTGTTTGAATATAGGCAATTTGACACCGAAAGTGTTCGCGGATATCAAATTTAGGCTGAACAAAATTGTTATTGCAGCAAGCGACCGGGGTTGGCCGAGTTATGAGGCTGAGGTCTGTCGTATTGGCCTGAGGCCGCAGGCCTCAGGCCAATACGACAGATCGAGGCCTCATAACTCGGTCAATATGGAAACAACCAATTAATAAGTATTTTATTAATTAGCAACAATGTAATAATTGTTTCACAGGATGAATATATTAACATAGATATACCATTGTGTGTTTTATTAAATTAACAATTATTCCAGCAATTTTTATTCTTGTGAACTTTGTGAAGAACTTGCAGCGATTTCACAGTACTGTCAGTTTCCACTGCGAATGATATTGATACGGATACATGTAGTTCATCCACGTACATGTATATTTACTCCCAAAAACAGCGACTGTCCGTAATTCATCCGAAATAAACTGCAATCTATCTTGCGTCGACCCAATATTCTTTGCCGATCGAGCTAATTACGTGTGACGTCATTTACGTCACCTTGACTTATTAGCCGCGTTTTCTACTTATTGGCCGACTTTTTGTTACTTATTGGCCGCGTTTTCTAAATATTGGCCGACTTTTTGTTACTTATGACGCGGGCAGCGTTCTACTTATTGCGACCGATAACCTATAGCTAATTAATAAATGTTCTTATATATCCAAGACGCCCTATGTGAGACTCGCATATATAAAATAATGCATTGGCACAGGGTTTTAGCCGAGTATTAACCATTTAATGACAGGAGTTGCGCTGGTGCAGCATTAAAATCATGTACCAGTCTCCCACATGGAGCCTCGCATATATAAGAGAATGCAGTGGATTACAAGGTCATTGCAAATATTGTTAGGCAAATGCATTCTCTTATATATGCGAGGTGCCAGATGGGAGACTCTCAGATATAAGATAATTCATTGGCACAGGTTTTTCACAAAAATTCAGAAAGCTTCAGTCACGAAAGGGTTATATGTTGTGGACACGGCGGAATGCACATTGCTGTAATGTTGTCACATCTCCTCCTACTAGTTTGGTGTGTGATGATATATAGTCCTGGTTACTTACTAGTTTGGTGTGTGAGGATATATAGTCCTGGTTACTTACTAGTTTGGTGTGTGATGATATATAGTCCTGGTTACTTACTAGTTTGGTGTGTGATGATATATAGTCCTGGTTACTTACTAGTTTGGTGTGTGATGATATATAGTCCTGGTTACTTACTAGTTTGGTGTGTGACGATATATAGTCCTGGTTACTTACTAGTTTGGTGTGTTAGGATATATAGTCCTGGTTACTTACTAGTTTGGTGTGTGAGGATATATAGTCCTGGTTACTTACTAGTTTGGTGTGTGATGATATATAGTCCTGGTTACTTACTAGTTTGGTGTGTGATGATATATAGTCCTGGTTACTTACTAGTTTGGTGTGTGATGATATATAGTCCTGGTTACTTACTAGTTTGGTGTGTGATGATATATAGTCCTGGTTACTTACTAGTTTGGTGTGTGATGATATATAGTCCTGGTTACTTACTAGTTTGGTGTGTTAGGATATATAGTCCTGGTTACTTACTAGTTTGGTGTGTGAGGATATATAGTCCTGGTTACTTACTAGTTTGGTGTGTGATGATATATAGTCCTGGTTACTTACTAGTTTGGTGTGTGATGATATATAGTCCTGGTTACTTACTAGTTTGGTGTGTGACGATATATAGTCCTGGTTACTTACTAGTTTGGTGTGTTAGGATATATAGTCCTGGTTACTTACTAGTTTGGTGTGTGAGGATATATAGTCCTGGTTACTTACTAGTTTGGTGTGTGATGATATATAGTCCTGGTTACTTACTAGTTTGGTGTGTGATGATATATAGTCCTGGTTACTTACTAGTTTGGTGTGTGATGATATATAGTCCTGGTTACTTACTAGTTTGGTGTGTGATGATATATAGTCCTGGTTACTTACTAGTTTGGTGTGTGATGATATATAGTCCTGGTTACTTACTAGTTTGGTGTGTGATGATATATAGTCCTGGTTACTTACTAGTTTGGTGTGTGTGGATATATAGTCCTGGTTACTTACTAGTTTGGTGTGTGAGGATATATAGTCCTGGTTACTTACTAGTTTGGTGTGTGATGATATATAGTCCTGGTTACTTACTAGTTTGGTGTGTGTGGATATATAATCCTGGTTACTTACTAGTTTGGTGTGTGATGATATATAGTCCTGGTTACTTACTAGTTTGGTGTGTGTGGATATATAATCCTGGTTACTTACTAGTTTGGTGTGTGAGGATATATAGTCCTGGTTACTTACTAGTTTGGTGTGTGTGGATATATAATCCTGGTTACTTACTAGTTTGGTGTGTGAGGATATATAGTCCTGGTTACTTACTAGTTTGGTGTGTGATGATATATAGTCCTAGTTACTTACTAGTTTGGTGTGTGATGATATATAGTCCTGGTTACTTACTAGTTTGGTGTGTGATGATATATAGTCCTAGTTACTTACTAGTTTGGTGTGTGATGATATATAGTCCTGGTTACTTACTAGTTTGGTGTGTGGTGATATATAGTCCTAGTTACTTACTAGTTTGGTGTGTGGTGATATATAGTTCTGGTTACTTACTAGTTTGGTGTGTGGTGATATATAGTCCTAGTTACTTACTAGTTTGGTGTGTGGTGATATATAGTTCTGGTTACTTACTAGTTTGGTGTGTGGTGATAAATAGTCCTGGTTACTTACTAGTTTGGTGTGTGATGATATATAGTCCTGGTTACTTACTAGTTTGGTGTGTGTGGATATATAATCCTGGTTACTTACTAGTTTGGTGTGTGAGGATATATAGTCCTGGTTACTTACTAGTTTGGTGTGTGATGATATATAGTCCTAGTTACTTACTAGTTTTGTGTGTGAGGATATATAGTCCTGGTTACTTACTAGTTTGGTGTGTGACGATATATAGTCCTGGTTACTTACTAGTTTGGTGTGTGAGGATATATAGTCCTAGTTACTTACTTGTTTGGTGTGTGTGTGAGTGTGTGTGTGTGTGGATATATAATCCTGGTTACTTACTTCCACTGTTATGCACGATCTCTGTAAACTTTGTGAATGCCAGATTGTTATCCACTGTCATTACATGCCCTCCATCATCGGCACACGTACTATGTGCATTATCCCAGTATTCATACGTTGTATATAACTTATAACACAGGTTATTAGCTGAGTTCCAGGTATATCCTGCACGTGATTGACATTCTACATCTGCAACGAAAATCAGTCCTCAAAATATGGTGCTGGACATTCGCAGAATGAGGTCACCAGATGGTGAATTTAGTGACGCGTGCTACCTACAGCGCTCATTTTGGGCTAGCGTCACAAAAATTACCCTCTAGGGACCTCATTCTGCATGGCCTCTGTTCTGTGAGACATATAGGCACGTTTAAATTATCAGAATGATGGTGAAGATAGCGATATGTACCTCGATAATGCATTTTGTCGTCTGCAAATTTGGCGATAAAGAAGAAACTAAACTAAAAAGGCGTAAACATTTCAAATTGCAAACAAATAACATAATATACAAAGGACACAGACATGAAACATAGAAGAGTCAACATATGGGAACTTATGCGTGATATATAAAGCATGAACAGCTAAATATACTTTTTAATCTAAACGGTCCGCATGTGTCCGTGAACAATAGGGTGGAGAAACAATTCTCTGATAACTAAGCCTTCCATTACCCATAGGGAGCCCCACGTAGACTGCAGCAGACGATACTGTAGTAAATGCTTCAATCTGTGTGAGGCTCCCTGTGGGTTAACATTAAATTTTATAATATAGTCTCGGTTATTATCGCATTCATGTCGGGAGCTGCGCTGGTGCAGCATTAATGCCCACACGCCAGTTTGAGCATTTCCTGGGTGGGTTCACATCATTCAGCATTTCCTGAGCGGGTTCACATTATTGAGCATATGCTGGGTGCGTGTTCACATTATTGAACATTTCCTGGGTGTGTGTTCACATCATTGAGCATTTCCTGGGTGGGTTCACATCATTGAGCATTGTCTGGGTGTGTGTTCACATCATTGAGCATTTCCTGTGTGTGTTCACATCAATGACCATTCCCCAGAGTCAAACCTTACCACCGTGATACATAATATGAACAATGTCAGTTTCATCTGTTTTGACAGAGAGAATATTTGTCTGCAATTGTCTACAAATGGATATAATATTTTGGGAATAATGACATTATACAATGCTCTACCATTTGTATGGCAAATGGGTATTACACTAGCAATATGGCTGCTAAAATGGCGACCGGGTGCACCACTTTTTCACTCAGATCTTCTAGATATCACTTAGTTCATAAGCTGTACCACGACGACCATGTTGGACGCCATCTTTAATTCTATGAAATCCCCAAAGGTTCAAACTTCCTATTCACCTATTTATTAAAGAACACAGCGTCCAGAATCACAATCCACACTTTGAACACTTTAACACTTTGACTGTGAACTTGCATGTACCGCTAAAATTGAATATTTTCTTCTGGACTTAATATTAATAGTATATTAATCATTAGTGCAGCGGATTGACATGTAAATGAAAATGGACTTAATATTAATATTATATTAATATGTAGTGCAGCGGATTGATATGTCATTGAGAATGAGTGAATCGTGCCGTCTGTGATTGAGCAATCTCGCTCAGTTAGTGTATGATACACCCCAGTTGGTGATTTATTCACAAACATTACATTTTTGCACAGCCAATATTATATGGGTAAAAGTATATGACGATTGTCTTTTAAGCCATTTTCCATTTTAATAAAACCTTTGTTACTAACTAAAGGCCTGCTTGGTAAACCTGCCAGTGCATTACTCTGACTTGGTTTCGGTAAATTTAGTGTACTATATAGGTATCGTTCGCAACACCTTATATTGATGATTCCATCTGTAGCTGGGAGATATGTGTAAACTTTGATCCTGGGAACAATATTGACCTTGATCTGGCTTATTCGCTCATATAGGCCTGTTTCTGGACCGATCGAACAATAGTTTGTCCAGACGGAGCGATCACAAAGAAATAGCCCGGACGAAGTCGGGCACATCAGCTAGTATCACGTAAACTTGGCTGTATTTCATAGTGTCCAGGCTGATTCCATTACAACATGTTGTTAACTTAAAATATTTACAACAACAAAAACCGTGTAAATGCATGGTATGTTATCTTTTTTCTCTAAATGTATTAAAAAAACAAGTGAAGAGATATAAATGTTACAAAAAGCTAAAATATAGTCATTTTGGGACCAAGATAACCACACCATCGATGATGGGCGGAAAATTGGGCACAAATTCACCATCTGGCAGCCCCATTATACTTAGGCCTCAACTGCCATAGGAGACATATAGGACCAGATTGAAGTTCTTTTGTTGAAGTTGTACATGTTCACCCATTGTTCACCTACATTATGCGTTTTATCTTCTGTAAATTAGGGGATATAGAAAATGAACAGGAGGGATAATAATAAAACAATGTTGATGTGAGACTATATATACTAACCAGAAAATGAGGCCGAAGTAGAATGAGGACCACAGAGGGTGAATTTAGAGATGATATCCATAAATAGCGTCTAGATTAATCCTCTGGGGACCCCATTCTGCAAATGACAGACACACTATGTTACACAATCAAATATAATGGATCACATGGTGATTTTTCTTTGTCAAAAATACCTTTAGTCGGTGTCGTTGTTGGCGAATCTACTGTCGTTGTTAGTGGAAGTGGTAGTGTTGTTGTTGGTGGTAGTAGTTGTGGTATTGTTGGTGATGCCGGGGATGTTGGTGGTGGCAGTGGTGATGTGGTTGGTGGTGGTGGTGTTGTTGTTGGTGGTGATGTGTGTGGTGGTGTCGACGAGCTAACATCTGTAGTTGTAGTTTCTGTAGCCAGTGATGATGTTTGTGGTGGTGTCGCCGAGCTAACATCTGTAGTTGTAGTTTCTGTAGCCAGTGATGATGGTTGTGGTGGTGTCACCGAGCTAACATCTGTAGTTGTAGTTTCTGTAGCCAGTGATGATGGTTGCGGTGATGTCGCCGTGCTAAAATCTGTAGTTGTAGTTTCTGTAGCCAGTGATGATGTTTGTGGCGGTGTCGGAGAGCTAATATCTGTAGTTGTAGTTTCAGTAGCCAGTGATGATGGTTGTGGTGATATCACCGAGTTAACATCTGTAGTTGTAGTTTCTGTAGCCAGTGATGATGTTTGTGGCGGAGTCACCGAGCTAACATCTGTAGTTGTAGTTTTTGTAGCCAGTGATGATGGTTGTGGTGATGTCGCCGTGCTAAAATCTGTAGTTGTAGTTTCTGTAGCCAGTGATGATGTTTGTGGCGGTGTCGGAGAGCTAATATCTGTAGTTGTAGTTTCTGTAGCCAGTGATGATGGTTGTGGTGATATCGCCGAGCTAACATCTGTATTTGTAGTTTCTGTAGCCAGTGATGATGTTTGTGGCGGAGTCGCCGAGTTAACATCTGTAGTTGTAGTTTCTGTAGCCAGTGATGATGGTTGTGGTGATGTCGCCGAGCTAACATCTGTAGTTGTAGTTTCTGTAGCCAGTGATGATTGTTGTGGTGATGTCACCGAGCTAACATCTGTAGTTGTAGTTTCTGTAGCCAGTGATGATGGTTGTGGCGGTGTCGCCGAGATAACATCTGTAGTTGTAGTTTCTGTAGCCAGTGATGATTGTTGTGGTGATGTCGCCGAGCTAACATCTGTAGTTGTAGTTTCTGTAGCCAGTGATGATTGTTGTGGTGATGTCGCCGAGCTAACATCTGTAGTTGTAGTTTCTGTAGCCAGTGATGATGGTTGTGGCGGTGTCGCCGAGATAACATCTGTAGTTGTAGTTTCTGTAGCCAGTGATGATTGTTGTGGTGATGTCGCCGAGCTAACATCTGTAGTTGTAGTTTCTGTAGCCAGTGATGATGTTCGTGGAGGTGTCGGAGAGCTAATATCTGTAGTTGTAGTTTCTGTAACCAGTGATGATGGTTGTGGTGAAATCGCGGAGCTAACATCTGTATTTGTAGTTTCTGTAGCCAGTGATGATGTTTGTGGTGATGTCGCCGAGCTAACATCTGTAGTTGTAGTTTCTGTAGCCAGTGATGATGGTTGTGGCGGTGTCGCCGAGATAACATCTGTAGTTGTAGTTTCTGTAGCCAGTGATGATTGTTGTGGTGATGTCGCCGAGCTAACATCTGTAGTTGTAGTTTCTGTAGCCAGTGATGATGTTTGTGGCGGTGTCGGAGAGCTAATATCTGTAGTTGTAGTTTCTGTAACCAGTGATGATGGTTGTGGTGAAATCGCGGAGCTAACATCTGTATTTGTAGTTTCTGTAGCCAGTGATGATGTTTGTGGTGATGTCGCCGAGCTAACATCTGTAGTTGTAGTTTCTGTAGCCAGTGATGATGTTTGTGGTGATGTCGCCGAGCTAACATCTGTATTTGTAGTTTCTGTAGCCAGTGATGATGTTTGTGGTGATGTCGCCGAGCTAACATCTGTATTTGTAGTTTCTGTAGCCAGTGATGATGTTTGTGGTGATGTCGCCGAGCTAACATCTGTAGTTGTAGTTTCTGTAACCAGTGATGATGGTTGTGGTGAAATCGCGGAGCTAACATCTGTATTTGTAGTTTCTGTAGCCAGTGATGATGTTTGTGGTGATGTCGCCGAGCTAACATCTGTAGTTGTAGTTTCTGTAGCCAGTGATGATGGTTGTGGCGGTGTCGCCGAGCTAACATCTGTAGTTGTAGTTTCTGTAACCAGTGATGATGGTTGTGGTGGTGTTTGAGAGCTAATATCTGTAGTTGTAGTTTCTGTAGCCAGTGATGATGTTTGTGGCGGTGTCGCCGAGCTAATATCTGTAGTTGTAGTTTCTGTAACCAGTGATGATGGTTGTGGTGGTGTTTGAGAGCTAACATCTGTAGTTGTAGTTTCTGTAGCCAGTGATGATGTTTGTGGCGGTGTCGCCGAGCTAACATCTGTAGTTGTAGTTTCTTTAGCCAGTGATGATGGTTGTGGTGATGTCGCCGAGCTAACATCTGAAGTTGTAGTTTCTGTAGCCAGTGATGATGTTTGTGGCGGTGTCGCCGAGCTAACATCTGTAGTTGTAGTTTCTGTAGCCAGTGATGATGGTTGTGGTGATGTCGCCGAGCTAACATCTGTAGTTGTAGTTTCTGTAGCCAGTGATGATGTTTGTGGCGGTGTTGGAGAGCTAATATCTGTATTTGTAGTTTCTGTAGCCAGTGATGATTGTTGTGGTGATGTCGCTGAGCTAACAGCTGTAGTTGTAGCTTCTGTAGCCAGTGATGATGTTTTTGCTATTTGTGAATAATAATTGAAAATTGTTAACCAGTAATTGCATGTTTAATTGTACATACTATTTCACCTAGTTATGTACCAATGTTAAACAGATAGCTCATTCTTAAAAACAATCAACATTTGGAAATTATGAATATAATGTATGAACTGGCATGACAGTAGTCCTTGCATCGGGCCAAGTAAATTCAAGTAAAACCTAGATGAAGGAGTTACGTGTAATGGTTATACCATATATGAGTGGTAATGTTTGCAATACGAATATAACATTTCTTCGACATTTGATTAACCCTTTCTGTACTAAATGGATTCTCACATTCGGTTAAAAGTGTACATAGGAATGTTCTATTCTATTATTCATTCGGGAGATGTGAATTTGATAAAAGCAGACGACAGATAAATAAAAATGCAGAATGAGCTCTATTTATCCAGTGAAATATTTAGATATGTTCAGCAACGTTTGGTGAACTTATTATATGAATATTTCCTATGGAATAACTACTCATAATTCAGTGTTTAGTATAGAATAGGTTAAACTTATTATAATGAATATTTCCTATGGGATAACTACTCATAATTCAGTGTTTATCATAGAAAAGGTTAACTTATTATATGAATATTTCCTATGGGATAACTACTCATAATTCAGTGTTTAGTATAGAATAGGTTAAACTTATTATATGAATATTTCCTATGGAATAACTACTCATAATTCAGTGTTTATCATAGAAAAGGTTAAACTTATTATACGAATATTTCCTATGGAATAACTACTCATAATTCAGTGTTTAGTATAGAAAAGGTTAAACTTATTATATGAATATTTCCTATTGGATAACTACTCATAAGTCAGTTTTTAGTATAGAATAGGTTAAACTTATTATAATAAATATTTCCTATGGGATAACTACTCATAATTCAGTGTTTATCATAGAAAAGTTTAACTTATTATATGAATATTTCCTATGGAATAACTACTCATAATTCAGTGTTTAGTATAGAAAAGGTTAACTTATTATATGAATATTTCCTATGGAATAACTACTCATAATTCAGTGTTTAGTATAGAAAAGGTTAAACTTATTATATGAATATTTCCTATGGAATAACTACTCATAATTCAGTGTTTAGTATAGAAAAGGTTAAACTTATTATATGAATATTTCCTATGGGATAACTACTCATAAGTCAGTGTTTAGTATAGAATAGGTTAAACTTATTATAATGAATATTTCCTATGGGATATCTACTCATAATTTAGGGTTTAGTAAAGAAAAGGTTAATCTTATTATACGAATATTTCATATGGGATAACTGCTCATAATTTAGTGTTTAGTATAGAAAAGGTTAAACTTATTATATGAACATTTCCTATTGGATAACTACTAATAATTTAGTGTTTAGTATAGAAAAGGTTAAACTTATTATATGAACATTTCCTATTGGATAACTACTCATAATTTAGTGTTTAGTATAGAAAAGGTTAAACATATTATATGAATATTTCCTATGGGATAACTACTCATAATTCAGTGTTTAGTATCGAATTAGTTAAACGTATTATATGAATATTTCCTATGGGATAACTACTCACCAATGATTCTTTAGTGTAGAAAGGGTTAAATCATTATCTTAACATTTCTCAAATTAAATACTCGTGTTTTATTCGTGAGTGCAAAAAGCTCCATCCAAAATAAATGATATGCCGATCAAAACTGAGTGATAAACCATTCCACATCCAAAATGAATGATAAACCAATCCAAAATGAGTGTTAAACGCCCCACCCAAAATAAATGATATGCCGATCCAAACTGAGTGATAAACCATTCCCCATCCAAAATGAATGATAAACCAATCCAAAATGAGTGTTAAACGCCCCACCCAAAATAAATGATATGCCGATCAAAACTGAGTGATAAACCATTCCCCATCCAAAATGAATGATAAACCAATCCAAAATGAGTGTTAAACGCCCCATCAAAAATGAATGATAAACCCATCCTAAATGAATGATAAACCCATACAAAATGAGTGTTAACCCACGCAAAACGCCCCATATAATAAACACATCCACATTTATGATAAACCTTGCAAAGCGACCTATCAAAAATGATTGATAAATCAATCCAGAATGAATGATAATCCAATACAGTCAAAACGATACATCCAGAATTAATAATAAACCGAGAGAATGTGTTAAACATACCGTGGTCTTTAATTCTCAGACATCGATGGTCACGTGTCGTGCCGACGATGGAGCATGTTTCCTGTGGGGCACATAACCCAGCTGAACACTGCGGCTTACTCTGTAAAACAAAAAAATGTTAAGCATAGAGTACACTTATAGAGTAGAGGGACGTGGCTAGAGTTTTATGGTGCCCAAATCAGACTGAACAATGGGGATATCATGCGAACACTGTGACGCCACGTTCGTGGGTTCGGTCACATATCAACACTGCGACGCCACGTTCGTGGTTCGGTCACATATCAACATTGCGACGCCACGTTCGTGGGTTCGGTCTCCTGTCAACACTGTGACGCCGCGTTCGTGTGTTTGGTCTCCTATCAACATTGTGACGCCGCGTTCGCGGTTTCGGTCTCCTATCAATACTGTGACGCCGCGTTCGTGTGTTTGGTCTCCTATCAATATTGCGACGCCACGTTCGCGGGTTCGGTCTCCTATCAACACTGTGACGCCATGTTCGTGGGTTCGGTCACATATCAACATTGCGACGCCGCGTTCGTGGGTTCGGTTACATATCAACACTGTGACGCCGCGTTCGTGGGTTCGGTCACATATCAACATTGCGACGCCGCTTTCGTGGGTTCGGTCACATATCAACATTGTGACGCCGGGATCGTGGGTTCGGTCCCATATCAACATTGCGACGCCACGTTCGTGGGTTCGGTCTCCTATCAATACTGTGACGCCGCGTTCGTGTGTTTGGTCTCCTATCAATACTGCGACGCCGCGTTCGTGGGTTCGGTCCCATATCCACACTGCGACGCCACGTTCGTGGGTTCGGTCTCCTGTCAACACTGTGACGCCGCGTTCGTGTGTTTGGTCTCCTGTCAACATTGTGACGCCGCGTTCGCGGTTTCGGTCTCCTATCAATACTGTGATGCCGCGTTCGTGTGTTTGGTCTCCTATCAATACTGCGACGCCACGTTCGTGGGTTCGGTCTCCTATCAACACTGTGACGCCACGTTCGTGGGTTCGGTCACCTATCAACATTGCGACGCCGCGTTCGTGGGTTCGGTTACATATCAACATTGTGACGCCGCGTTCGTGGGTTCGGTCACATATCAACATTGTGACGCCGCGTTCGTGGGTTCGGTAACATATCAACATTGTGACGCCACGATCGTGGGTTCGGTCACATATCAACATTGCGACGCCGCGTTCGTGGGTTCGGTCACATATCAACATTGTGACGCCGCGTTCGTGGGTTCGGTCACATATCAACATTGTGACGCCGCGTTCGTGGGTTCGGTCACATATCAACATTGTGACGCCACGATCGTGGGTTCGGTCACATATCAACATTGCGACGCCGCGTTCGTGGGTTCGGTCTCCTATCAATACTGTGATGCCGCGTTCGTGTGTTTTGTCTCCTATCAATACTGCGACGCCGCGTTCGTGGGTTCGGTCCCATATCAACATTGCGACGCCACGTTCGTGGCTTCGGTCTCCTATCAGCACTGTGGCGCCGCGTTCGTGTGTTTGGTCTCATATCAATACTGTGACGCCATATCTGGATTTATTATTTAACAAATTACTCATTTACATAACCTGGCCTAGAAACATTGTGACGCCATGTTTGTGAGTTTGGTCTTCTAGCAACACTTTGACGCCGTGTTTGTTGGTTCGGTCTCTTAGCAACACTGTGATTAAATGTTCGTGGGTTTGTTCTGCTGGCAACATTATGATGCCCTGTTCGTGGGTTCGGTCTCCTGGCAACATTGTGATGCTGCGTTCGTGGGTTAGGTCTCCAGGCAACATTGTGACGGCATGTTCATGGATCGGTCTCCTGACAACACAGTGACGCCATGTTCATGGGTTCGGATTCTTCCTTTTGAGGGTGATTGTCAGCACACTATTTCCTTTGACATTTGATAGCATCGGATTAGATATAAAACTATATCTAATCCGACCGAATTAAATAATAATTATTATACTAATAGGATACCAGTGGACACGCGTGTACGATTATATATAACAACGCTAATTCGGAACGTACTTGACCAAATAACGAATATTTGAATGTAATAATTTGCAATATCACGTGTGATCAACCTTGGCCACACATAATGATACCCAACAGTCACTTTTCAAAAAATTTAAAGCATATCATTTTAGTTTGTGGCGTGTTTAAAACTTCAAATGGGATAGCGGGGTCCTCAAAACAGAACATTCTCATTGCCAGCCACTTTTTGTAAAAAATACCCCAGGATTTCGGGGGACCCCCCCCCCCCATACCAATTGTATTATATAACTTCAGTTTATGGTGTGTCCGAAATATTAAATGGGTCAGAGTGTCTTCCAATAACAGTGAGAATTCGCCTTTCTCGTTTGCCAGCCGCTTTTTGTGAAGTATCCCAGACATTCGGAACCAACCAATCCATTGAGATGTGTATTTCCTTATATAGCTTCCACTTCTCTAAACCCGAAGTTAAAATTTGGAGCATATACTTTCAGTTTATAGTGTGTTCAAGGGAGCATCAAAACAAAGAAAATTCACATTTTGTATTTTCCAGTTGCCTTTTGTAAAGTGCTCTAGGTTTTCTAGAACAATCCATACAAATATTATATAATCCATGACAACACTACCTTTCGTTCACTCACTTAATATTGGGAGCATATACCTTTCATTTTGTGGTGTGTTTAAGACTTTAAATTGGGTAGGGGCCTACAAAACAAAGAAAATGCAATTTTCTTATATTTGCCAGTGGCCTTTTTAAAGTGCCCTATATGATTTTATTACATTTTATACTTTGACAAATATAATCTGAAAAAATGACATGAGTTAATCAAAAGGGGTGGGAGTACAAGTTATTCATCTTCGAGTATTTTTACTCTCTCTTAACAATATTGAAACGCATATTGATATTTATAAATTGTATTATGTTTGGTCTTAAGGTTTGCTTTGTTGGAATGTAGTACCAAAAAAAGGGATCGAGATTCAGAGGTGAGGTCTAGAGTTGTGGGTGGACAGACGGAGTTGATGTAGATGATATGGCGAAATGAGCCGAGAATTTTTTTACAACAATGTGTGCGAATACATCTCAACAATATCACAACAATCATATTTTAACGGCCGCTTGGTTGTCTGATAAACAGATCCAAATACAAAAATTCGCCACACGTATACAAATACGGAACAAGTAGAGACAATTGTATAAATGTTGGTCAAGTATCAGCAATGTGTCTACTGAACAGCCTCTATAGGATATCTCAACACAACTGTAAAAGATAACGTCGATTTGCTCAGTAGTTGGTAACATGAATAGATATAATTTCAATATTATTGCATGAAACACAATTCCGTGAAGTTGGTATGTAGATGGTATTCAAGAACACACAATGTCAAAATCGAATTTGGTCCAATGATTTTTCACAGAGCTTTGCTGATTGTTCGACTTATATAATAATTCGCAGTTAACACGTATCAACACTGTGTCTACTGAACAGCCTCCATCAGATATCTGAACACCACTTTGAAAAATAGCGCCCATTTGCTCAGTAGTTCGCAACGTGAATAGAAATGATTTCTCGTAAATATGTTCAAGTATGAACACAGCCGTGAGGTCGATGACTTACATACACTCGAGCCTAAACGTCCGATATTAAGAAGTCTGAACAAGGAAGTTCATAATACTAAAGAAAAATAATTGTTGCTTGGTTTCTTGAAGCGACATTCAAATTGACGTACGTGATACTCGTGAAAATGGGAGAGTCACTCGTTTCTATTCCCAAACGATTTCGTTGAAAAAAAAACTGTGATTCAGAATCTTGTGCCGAAGTGTCCAGTCCTAATCCTCACTCCGGTGGTTACACTTTCTTTGAATCATAGCACATATTTCCTATACAATGAAGACAAGAAACCCATAGTCAGAAATGGTAACGCGTACAAGATCATATATTATATACCCATGATTGTAATTATAGAATATAAAATATAATGGTTTCGCGAATGACCAACTCAGAATTCCGTTAAAAAACAATAACAGCCAGCATCTAATTAACGAACCAGCGGCCGACTCCGACCACAACCCCCAGTGGGCTACATAACGAAAAATAGCTATAAAAGTTGAAATATAAGACTTACAAATTAACTTTTAAATTTCTTTTATTGGTAATTGACATAGCTTGCCACAAACAAAGAATCAACAATATTGGCATAATAATGTAAAGGACAATAAACGAAATTGAAATTGCCAGCTACACGTTTTACCGGACTCGGTCTCCTGGTTGGGTAGTTCGACTTTTAAACGGAAAAACCAATTATCTATAAATAAAATGCCCATGGGACGATGGCTATCAAGAAGTTGCTGTACAGTATACACGCGGTGCGCGCTAATAACAACTTGGTATTTGTTGTGCCCCTCTCATTCCTAACGGGGACGATGCCACCTAGCAACATGTGTATCCTTAAACCACAGCATTATAATCTTAGCTATACCATCGAGATGACTATACATACGATTGGTGGCCTCAATAAAAGTGTTCATTAACTCTGGGGCAATTTTCCACACTGTCCCTGATTCGAGTGGTGTGGTATTTATGTATCTGTAAACGACGTATTCAAATTGACATTTGGGAAAACTTTTTACGCAAAATATCATGTCCGTTTAGCAGGGAATTCGCCTTTAAATTTTGTGTTTTCGTAACTAGTGTCAGAACCGCATAAAAAATACTGTCATATTTTAGACCACACCATGGCTATTTTACCTATGGGAAATCGTAGGGAAGAGATGTCATAACAAAAAATTATGCAAAAAGCACACAAGACTATTGACCAATCTAGGCCTAGTGTCTATTTTATTCTCTCCTATTTACACCAGTGTAACCTATATCTGAACAATTGCATTAACCCTTTACCCAACAGAAGGGCCCTGTGCCAATGCATTCTCTTATATATGCGAGTCGACCATAGGTCGCCTCGCATATATAAGAGAATGCATTGGCTTAACACATTAAAAATTATAAAATTGTTAAAGAATGTAAGAAAAAATGGTAAAAAGTGTTAAAAAAAGATTTTTTTTAGGCCAATGCATTCTCTTATATATGCGAGGCGACCTATGGTCGACTCGCATATATAAGAGAATGCATTGGCACAGGGTATAACTGTAACTATCACAATGTGGTCAAGGAGCCGGTTCCAATGATATCCATATGTGTATGGTTCTATTGAGACAGACCGAAGATATTTTAGGCTGTTGAAGCTTTATTTGGCCGGTTTTGGCCGGTTTGTTGGGTAAAGGGTTAAAACACAGCCTGTGGTGAGGCTTACTTTATAAAACAAAATCTCGTGGAATATCACTAATATCTGGACTTATTATTCAGGCGAAAACTGTGGACAATCAGCAAAGACACTGCCAATGGTCTGTTGTTCAGACTAAACTCTAACCCACGCAGATGCCTCACCAACAGCGATACGTACTGCGAGGTCAGTATGACCTAGAGCCCGAAGCCGCCATCGCACGCCGCCGCCGCCAGCCATATTGGCCACAAGCCGTCGCCAGCCATATTATCTCTAACGCCAGCCACATTTAAAAATCTCCGCCACCAGAATTGTAAAATGGCTGAGCCATGTGCATGGGCTTATATGTCAAGCACAACTGTACTGTGAATCGCAAAGAACTAAACCGCATTTCCTAATATTGGCATATACTCGCATGGACACGGCATGCATGGTTGTTATATTATCAGAACACCGGGCCCCTTAGTGTGGACAGACTACCCCAATGCATGCTTTCATATAACTGAATGGGCGCATCCATTCGGTATTGAAAGGGTTAAAATATAAATTGTTTATATCGACAACACCCAGTCTCGGACATCGCTGGCATTTGTCAATATATATTACACATAAGAATAGAAAATAGTTTGAAATATTATATATCATTACTATCGGGTTCATCATTCAATGATGCATGCATATCTCGCAAGATCGCAGTGATGGTAGCAGTCTGAAGTCGACAGAAGTCCCAAATGTAACTACTTATACCGATTAGATGGGAAACTACATAGTATATCCATACCAGTCCTTCGTGAATTTTCGCCATAATGGAAAAGCCCAACATCAAAAGATTACGTGTGGTCTGGAATTCTACGGGTTCACCACAAACGCTAAAAAAAACCGCGTCTATAACCGGTAACAGGGGATTAGGAACATTTCGGAAACGAGAATACACTGAATGACAACATCTCAGCCGGCTCAGCCGCCATATTTCGTCAGCCACGAACGTCGTGACTGAGCCGGCTTAGCTAGCTAACCAGCCACGAAAATCGGTTGAGCCAGCCATGAAAACTATTTGTCGTGGCTTCGGGGTCTAGTATGACCTTACCATTGATCACAGCCTATATCAGCAGCCGGTATCGTGTCACTTGCTACCATTAGGAAAATCCCGTCCGCACCATACTGTGGCATACATAACTAATGAAAAATCGAAGACTGGCCCCCAATGTTTTTTTCTTGGGAACACAATTGGTATGGTTGTTCACGCTGTTGGTGTAGGATAGTTATATATGAAAACTTAAGAAATTAACAGTTTTCATGGGATTAAGTTATCGAACGTTTTTTTCATTTTTGAAAACAATGAAAACTGGTTCAGCCAGTTACAGAGGTGATAACGATTTAAATGCAGACGGGGAACCACTGTGCAGTTATATTTCTTGATAATTTCATGTTGATATCTCCGAGACAAAATCCACACTGCGAACATATATGGCAAGAAACGTTGCCAACAGTTTTGTCTCAGGTATAAGTCATGTCCTGTCCTGTCTCAATACAATCCGCTTGTTCACTGTTCTCTGGTTATATCTACCTTTTCTGCATCGCTCCTGTCCCAGTAGAATCAGTGCGTCCTATTACCAAACTGTTGAGGATAACATTTTGAATCTACCCACATATAAAATGTATAAGTTCTAACAAGTATATAGTGTGATACATGTCCAATAAAATAGATGCGCATTGAAAAGTTTTCCGTGAGGTTACTGGGCATCAGCTATGTATAATGACAAAGAAAACCAAGTGTTTTCACCATAATGGTATACATTTTCAAGCGTCGGATAATATCCAAAATCACTTATAATCATGTGATATGAATATGTGCCAACTTTTACCACAATTTACCATAACATTGACGATGTTGTCCTCTATATATTTCTCATTTTAGGGGTGGGTATATTGTTTCGTAAAATATCTCACACAAGTAATAGTCATACGATGAATAATATATATGGCTCAAAATAAATCTATGATCGCCAGAATCTAACAAAATAACAATATGATGCAACACATTGCAGACTTTTGCTGTGGGCCGGCCCAAGATCTTCATCTGTGTGAGAACTAAGCAACAACTGACTGAGCTGAGGGCAGAGAGGGTGGCCTGGTGTAATCTTCCAGTTACACCTCGTGGGTCATGCAATGATTGTATCATTATCCCTTGATCAACAGCTGTGCTGGCTGAAGCCATGTAAACAATTAAGACTGACCCAGATTGGCCATGCAGAACCAATTCTTTACCCAGGATATTGTTAAGGTGGCTCTTACCTAGCTGCATAATGAAGTCAAGTACATGTGTATGTTATATATAACCCAAATTATACCACAATATGAATCCTTCTGCTCTAATTTTATCTGGATTTTTTCTGCATGTCATCTGCTTGAAAATACTGAACACTCTTCAAAATTAATAATAGATCATTCCCATGTATAATTTTCTAACTGAGTGGGAGAATCCCTTTAGTATAAACATAGTTAATATGTATCCGTAAGGGTCTTGTGTGTAACAATCAAACACGTCAGAAATCCAATTACAGTGCTTTATTTGACGTCGATGTAAACGACCTAACCGCTTGCGTCGTCGTGTCCGAATGTAGCCGGAATGAGTCTACGTGTTGTGTATTTTATCGTGTTATTATGTGTAAAGACTGTGGATACGGGTCAACTGAAAAGGACGCTAATATTTTTGAGAACGATTTGGTGTAAACAATATTTAATTTCGAACAGAACATTGACATAAATAATAATAATGTTCAAAACTGTGATTAGACAACAAGCCTAAAAGGCTTTTATAAAGTCTTTTCCTCGGAATAGATACCATATAGGGTAAATTTAGCAGACATGGATAACATGTTAGATCCGAAAAATATTGTTCAAGGAGGGGAAGAGGGATATAGTGCAGGAAGGAATAACGTTTGTCAAGTTAATTGGTATTGCATGCCGTGCATCAGCCAAAACGAAAGACGGGAGTGAAGCATTTTTTTGGTTGAATTTTTTTTGGGTATGCTTAAGCATGCTATAGCGAATTTAAAAACAACCTGGTTAAAACCTTAGGGGCATGTTATAACTCAAAACTATCACCTAGTATTCATAGTAATAATTTTTATGCCCATGAAAAACGTAAGATTCCCTGACACTAAACCTACAAAATATGTCTGTTAAAGAATATAGGAAAAAAATTATTAAAATTGTAAAATCGTGTATGCATAGTGGATACTCACCAAAAATCGTGTATGCATAGTCATAGAGGATAATCACCAACAGTAGTGTATGCATAGAGGATAATCACCAAAAATCGTGTATGCATAGAGGATAATCACCAAAATCATGTATACATAGAGGCTAATCACCAAAAATCATGTATACATAGAGGCTAATCACCAAAAATCGTGTATACATAGCCATAGAGGATAATCACCAACCATTGTGTATGCATAGAGGATAATCACCAAAAATCATGTATGCATAGAGGATAATCACCAAAAATCGTGTATGCATAGAGGATAATCACCAAAAATCGTGTATAAATAGCCATAGAGGATAATCACCAACCATTGTGTATGCATAGAGGATAATCACAAAAATCGTGTAATGCATAGAGGATAATCACCAAAAATAATGTATACATAGAGGATAATCACCAAAAATCGTCTATACATAGAGGATAATCACCAAAAATCGTGTATACATAGAGGATAATCACCAACCATTGTGTATGCATAGAGGATAATCACCAAAAATCGTGTATGCATAGAGGACAATTAATTGACTGAGCTCGTCGTACACCGAGTGACCACATCACGTTTGGTTGAAATTGGTGTAGGGGTCTGGAAGAACTATCGCCAATTTAGATTTTGTTTATTTCAATGATTAGTTTGTCACACAACCTTGAACTAGCATACCGCACTGCTAAACAGAAAATACCTATAGTTTGAAAGTACCGAGCTGTTTCATAAAAACAAACACCTTGAACAAATGTGACTTGTTTGGTCACAATATTATTGGTGATAAAGTAGCACCACTTGAGAAAGCTCATTTGTGGTACATTGATCAAATGAAAGTGTCAATGACACTGTATCCAAATTTAGAGGGGGAATTTGGACAATGTTATGCGTTGCAGTTACAGTGGGATGATTACGTATAATGGGAAAATGGTCACTTGACCTTTTTCAATATTACCTGTTTTATATGCATCTGACCTGTCTTTAATGAATCTGACCTGTCTTGTATGCATCTGACCTGTCTTGTATGCATCTGACCTGTCTTTAATGCATCTGACCTGTCTTATATGCATCTGACCTGTCTTGTATGCATCTGACCTGTCTTTAATGCATCTGACCTGTCTTTAATGCATCTGACCTGTCTTTAATGCATCTGACCTGTCTTGTATGCATCTGACCTGTCTTTAATGAATCTGACCTGTCTTATATGCATCTGACCTGTCTTTAATGAATCTGACCTGTCTTATATGCATCTGACCTGTCTTTAATGCATCTGACCTGTCTTTAATGCATCTGACCTGTCTTTAATGCATCTGACCTGTCTTGTATGCATCTGACCTGTCTTTAATGAATCTGACCTGTCTTATATGCATCTGACCTGTCTTTAATGCATCTGACCTGTCTTTAATGCATCTGACCTGTCTTTAATGAATCTGACCTGTCTTGTATGCATCTGACCTCTCTTTAATGAATCTGACCTGTCTTATATGCATCTGACCTGTCTTTAATGCATCTGACCTGTATTGTATGCATCTGACCTGTCTTTAATGAATCTGACCTGTCTTATATGCATCTGACCTGTCTTTAATGCATCTGACCTGTCTTTAATGCATCTGACCTGTCTTTAATGAATCTGACCTGTCTGTAATACATCCCACCTGTCTTTATATAATATATCCTGGCTTTAATGAATTTGGCATATCTTTAATGAATGTCATCTGTTTTTAACGAATTTCACCTGTCTTTAGTGCAGCTGACCTGTCTTTAATTAATATCACCTGTCTTTAATGCATCTGATCTGTCTTTATTGAATCTGACCTGTCTTCTGGGAATATCTCGTGTCTTTGGTGAACATCACAACATCACCTGTCTTAAATGAATTTCACCTGTCTTTAGTGCAGCCGACCAGTCTTTAATTAATAACACATGTCGTTAATTAATGTCGCCTGTCTTTAATGAATCCCACCTGCCTGTAATTAATCTGACCCTGTATTTAAAGACTCTGACCTGTATTGAACAGTTTTCTATTAGCACCATATCAGGAATATGCTTAGCACGGAATGCTCTTTATTTTGTCATGGTGACGGAAAGTGGGGACTCGACTTAGAATAGTTGTCATCGTGAATATGTTCTAATTAATTCATCAATATATTTCCCACTGTACTTCCAATTTTATGTTAAAGTAACCATGCCGAACTAGTAAAATTAAACGCTCTTCGTTTGGTATATATGCAGTCGATTTTAAGCGATATGTTTGATTGGATAAATTTATATTCTTTACGGGAGTTGACGTTTTTCTTGGGATGACATTTGGTGGTCGGTTTGTTTAATGTAGCCGTTGCGTCTGTTCCGGTGTTCTGGGTTGTCGTTTCGAAATGGACAAATATTTTAGATCATTTCGTCCCCAATCACTTTGATAGTTTCTGATTTTTCACGACGGGTTTCCCCACAAAAATCCCGCCAAATGTCACGTAAACGAACATCGTTTGAAATGAATGTAGAATTATATAAGAAATGAGAGTCACTGTACCGACCACAGCCGAAAATACTGCATTTATTTGGCTTTGAAACAAATGAATGAACGAAAAATTATTGTGAATATAGGGGACACTCTGGGAATATATATAACAAGAAATTATGGCATTGAAATCCATGTAAAAAAGGACGACCATGCAGTCACGACCTGCACTACTCAGAACTCAATGTGTTAACTTATATGATGAACGTCAAGATTTAATTAACTATAAATATTTATTATAAACAATTGTGTACATGAAGTTGGTTGCTTGTGGTTGGGGGATGGGGTCTACCTCTGAATTTTCATATTGCACCCACATCTTTCACCCTTTGTTGTCTCCCCGGGGCCATTTTTTCGACTGGCCCATATGCCCATTCTCAATTTGGATGAAATTTTAGTTGTACTCGCCTCCCCCAACCCTTGGCCTTGCATGGTTGGAAATTGGGGTTCCGATGAGTTAAAACTTCGGTTTGCCCCCACTCATAATTTGGGTTGTTTGTTTGTTTCAAATCACAACACGAATCATTAGAATATAAGTAAGGAAGAACATTCAATTTCCAAGAACATGTTTTTGGTTGTCTCTACAAATCCTATACCGTAGTGATTTAGGTTGGGATTTTATCAGTTTGATTACAATTGCATGGAGCTACATTTATACTATATGATTGAGTAATGTTCATTCAATCCACCGGAGCCATGAACTATGAACAACAACGTTAACCCAACCAAACCTAATGCCAATCGTACTGACAATTTACCAACGTTGGCCCAACGTACATGTATTCATGGTATTATGTATGCATATTACTTGTTTAATTAAAATGGCAACCATATGTGCATTTCTCTAGCGTATATTTCCATGGCACAGTGGTCCTCGTTTTCATAATTCAAATCAGATATAATTTATTTAGAAAAATATTACAAATTCTTCTGGAACGTTAGCAATGCGATTTGCTTTGTGAATGTGCTATGTCGCTGTCAAAACGTCAATAACTTTCGCGGGGAAATGCGCGTGCCAATTTGACGTCGCTTTGGATACAACATATGACGTAACCTAACAGTTAACGTGAACGTGCTTTTACTAATTTAATAAACTAAAGAACAGTTTATTTAGTGATATGACAAACATTCAAGATATTTACGATATGAATCATGTTGTTTTCGCGAGGTGGCTAAGGAAAATGTGCAGCTTTACGTAATTTTCGTCATTTCCCGAGTCAGATCGGCAACATTTATGATTTAAGTAATGATTATTGTTTAAAGTATAAACCATGTAATGTCTTCACGCAATGAATACTGTTATGTTAGCTATGTGAAAAGTAACGTTTTGTAGTCATAATTTAATTGAAATGACGTTTCAAGATGGCGGCCCCTCAAATTCAAAATGGCGGCGCCCCTAATTCAAGATGGCGGCGCCCATGTTCGAAAGCGAACTTAGTATAAGGACGACCAGCGCATGTCCTTAAAAAAAATTTGAACCCCGTAAACACGCACCAGAATGGAGTTCACAAGTCGCTCGTGTTTTAAAAGCTTCAGTATTGGCAATGAAGTGTTATCCAGCCCGCTCAATCGGCCTTCTATATTTTTCACCCACTGACCAACGCGCGAAGCGCGTTCAGTGGGTGTACTATAATCGTAGGACTTATGCGTTTCTGCTGAATTGAACTAGTGCCTATGCGTTTCTGCTTGGCTGCACTGACGTTTGATCGCAAAATAAAATTATAACCATTATCAAAGCACACCTTTGGATAACACCGCCATAAACAGTGACATATTATGATGTTGAGCTCGTATCGTCAATAAAATTAGAGTTATGACTTATAAAACTAAGAATTACTGCTAAAGTATTTCTACCAATTAGGTCACTAGATTCGTGTTGAGCTGGAACTTGAGAAATTTTAATTTCAACCAATTGAAATGCCGTTGAAAACTGAAGGGTTAAGCGATTATCGCAATAGGATATTGGAACACGTGTGCGTAACGTAACTATCACAAGTATAACGTACTCTGATAAGTTATCGCCAAATTCGTGCTTCGGCTTTTTTTTTTTTTTTATGAAAATGAATAATAAATGGTGTGATAAATATGTATAATATGTATATAACGACAAATAGAGTAAAATTAGACATTTCCCCTTGAAACTTAGGATTGGAAAGCCAGGTAAAAAAATTGGTGAAATATGAGTACGAACGTCAAAGTGTTCCCTGTGTATCGTGATAATTGCCAACCATGCGAAGCGAAGCCTCCATTGGCGATTATTTTACGCTGGATTTTTATCATCGAAACAAATCAATTTCTTCCACCTAAAAGATAATTACGTGCTTAACCCTGCCGTTTTCGGAATATATAGGTATTCCACGCGGAAACACCTAGTCTCAGCTTAAATTTTTGAAAAATAACAGTTTTATCGACATAAATAGATTTGAATTGGACAATTCCATGTTAAAATTTATCATCGAAAAAAATTCAATTTCTTCCATCTAAAACATAATTACGCGATGGACTCTGTCATTTTAGGAACATATATGTATCCCACGCACATGCACCAAGTCTCAGCCTAAAGGTTTGAAAAAAGACAGTTTTATCGACATAAATCGATGTTAATGGTAAATTCCATGTTAAATTTTATCATTGAAAAAAATTCATTTCTTCCATCTAAAACATAATTACGTGCTGTACTCTGTCATTTTAGGAATATGTAGGTATCCCACCCACACACTCCAAGTCTCAGCTTAAAATTTTGAAAAATGACAGTTTTATCGATATAAATCGATTTTAATGGCAAATGCGGTGTTAAATAAATTTTAGGGCCCTGCCAATGTTTTCTGAGCTGTTCTAAATTGGTCACTAGAGTTCATATTTGACCGGTTACACCTGATAATTATCCGACAGTACAGTCGCGTTACTTTATAGGTCAACATTGGTCATTATCACCCGACAAATTTATTTCGGTCTATCGTGTCAACCAATATAAGGATTTGAGGTGTAATGATAACTCAATCCTCGTACAGTAATGTCCAAAGTAATTGACCACTTAACCACAGCATAATTATTGGTAATTTTTCAGGATTTTAAATCCTGAAAAATTACCAATAATTCTGATGTGGTTAAGTGGTCAATTACTTTGGGCATTACTGTAACCAATATAAGGATGTGAGGTTTAATTAGAACTTCATCCACATAACTAATAAATATGTGTGAAAATTAAACCAAAAAAAATAAATTCCATGATGGCGTCCAATATGGACTGCCTAATTCTGCTCCAAAACATGTATATTGAATATATGGTTGTTTATTGGGGAAAACCGATTATTTCAATAATATTTTCATTAACTGGGATCCAAAACCCGACTTACGGGAGCGCGCTTCATGCGCGACTGTATCTTAAGCATATGTGCATATTTAATGAGCTAACAATTGGAATCCCAATAGAGAAGATTGGCACGTCGCCCTTGCGCATAGACATCATTGATGATCTCTATGGGAATCAAAATTGACATTGAATAGACAATTTTGATTAACCGCAATAACTTAAGGAATCTCTAATTGCGCTTAAGCCCAATGAGAATGCAATAAGACATTCCTTATTATGCTTAACCGCAATTACTTCCCATTCCACTTAAACACAATTAATATATCTCTCATTAGATCACCCTTCTGCAAATAGTAGAATAATCCTATATTTGTTCCACCCATTGTGCCATGGAGAATGGAGATGGACTACACCATCTGTATTATAAGGAGTTTATGTACTATATATAATATATTATTCTTTAATAAGATATTCATTATTAGGCTTTATCAGCGAAATTTGAATATTCTTCATTGCGCTTAAGCGCAATTAAATATTCCCTTATTGCACTTAAGCACAATAGAGATTCCCTTATTGAGCTTATAAGCGCAATAAGGAATATCCCTTATTGTGCTTAAGCACAATTAGCTCTTCTTGCTCTTAATTAAAAAAAACTGTTATAATTGTATTGTAACTATTGGTTTGTCCTTTAAAGGTACTCAATCCGAAAAGAGGGTCCCCATCTCAACAGATTCCAACAACAACAATCCGATCAGAGGGTCCTATATTACTATTTCTTTGGCTTTGGGGGTAAAAAATATTTGATTCGAGTCGAGGAAACCATCAAACAAAGCTCAGAGTTATTAGATATTGATTTTTGAAATTTGTTAATTGCTCGAGATGAGTACTAATAACTGCCGTCAATTTGGTAACCTGCTCGAGATTTTACGCCAAAACTCTATTCAAACAGACAAGGATGGATAACTCTATAATCAGGGTACGCAATTTTGAATGTCTTCTGGGCCAGAAAGAATTCCCGATAATGAAAAATAATAGATTTCTAAAATCGATATCTAACAAATCTGAGCTTTGATGGGTGACTTCCTCGACTCGAATCAAATATTTTTGACCCCCGAAGCCATTGAAATAGTAATTGAGATGAGTTTTATCGGATTGAGTACCTTTAATATTTCCATACATCATGCCCACATATATTATAAAAGAATAGTACTATTATTATGCTCGTAGTAGTTAATACCACCTTACCGTCAATATTCTAGCATGGTTAATTTTAAAATCACAACGTTAATTGTTATTACTATTTGTGTGTACTGTATATGTACATCAGTCACCAATTGAGAAACTTAAGCACAGTCTGGTTGAATATCTACCATATATGGTGGATTATTCTCACATCCAAGCTGTTGGTGTCATTCGTGTTATTTTGCATGCGAAATGGTAGACCCCACCCCAATAGCTTATCAATACCACTCAGGACGGTGGGTGTTTTTCCTCAATTAATTGAATTTCTTGTTATAAAAACAATGACTTTCGAAAAGCACTTATATTATGACAAATCACAAGTGAAGATAATTCACCGCACGATGACTATTCACAACGTATACACAGTGTTATTGACATGCCCCGGATTAATTACATTACACCCACGCGTTCATATCGATTCCGAAATTTTACATCGCCACTCAGATGACGTCACATAGGTAGACACAATTAAATCCGACTCCGATTCCGTGTTTTAATTAGTCTACTCATTTGACGTCATATGACGATTTGCGACGGAGATAGCCGACAACCGGCGGGGCATTATTTATTTATTTCTCGGCTTATTTATTACGCAATTGTTATGGGATTTGGATGATTATGATCGCAATAGGGATGGCTTTCCAATAGTGTGTTGTATCAGAATAGCAATCCTGTAATTAATATCGCCAGAGGCGTTATTTCGCTAAAATCCAGATTCAGAATCTGGATTCAGATTACAGACTGGTCCCTGTACGACTTGGTTCGGCAAAAGAACAGACCAGAAATTGGCAGAATCAGTAAACGAACAGACCGTAATCTCAATTTCGTGGTAATCCGAATCTGGATTCGGATTCCGATTACGGACTCAAATGTTCGTAATGTAAACAAACCGAGATTTCGCCACCTCGGAGTTTAAAAACACAATAAAACATAAGAATCCGTCTCTTGTGTACAAATTATTGCAGAATATAAACGATCTATATCAAAGAATATTAAATGCGGAGACAAATTTGTTTTATTGAATGTAAACTGGGAGAATATTACTGAAATTAGCCAAATAATAACGCTATTGATAGTAACGCTGGGGGAGCACTTCGGTTGATGGCGAAGCAAAATTTAATCATTGTTGATTGTCACTTTCATATGTCCATTTCATAATTCCATCCATAAAATACCGCCCGAACGCATGTCGATTTCGAATTCGGCGGATACGTCACCATTGACCGAATTCATATGAACCTGCATGGATATGTCTTCTGCTGTGTTCGTTATTCTTATTCAAGAAATAGTAGGATTAAATGATATCCCCCCCCCCCCCCATTGAACCAAACATCAATCTCACAGGTTCGCAGAATTCCATTTGCTCCCCTTGGAAATATCCAACCTGACAAACACTAAGATTGGAAAATTACCAACTTTTACTGGTTGAAAAAAATCAAACAATGAGAACAATGCCAACCTATATATGGTGTCAAATTAATGTCCAACTAATGTTGTGTCATGCATGAAATTTCCGACTGCTGGAATGTACCAAAGTTTAGTTTAGATATATTTATTTCGAATATATGTCAAATTTAGATAACACATGATATATAACACATACATTTGTTTATACATACAAAGGAATTTGGGGACAAGTGTTGACTCACTTAAGGGTACCCCCTCTCACATATGTTATTACACTGAAAAAATAAATAATTAGTAATGGCTAAGCAACATGACTACCAAAACAAGTTGAACATATATACTGATCACTGGACACCCCCTCTCCCGAGTTAGTCATAAGTTTGTATATGTATTTATTTAAAATCGGGTTTGTTTGTTGCGTTTGCTGGCTTGTACGTATCATTATTTTGAACATCTAGTCAAAATAATCCTGATTTTCCTCACGTATGAATGACTGCACAGCTAAGTCATTGTACCAAAGTTCGGGGTGGGGGTCGAGACACCCAACCAACCCCTGTCGTCACGTCCCTGTTCAACTGACAAGTTTCGTGTGTTCTTCACAACATCTTCGGAATTTGATTCAGGAGGCCTAGAGCTGTCACGTTTAGATATGCTTGCCCTCATCAATAAACACACTTTAACTTGAACAAAAAACGATGCGATTAAGTCGGATTGGCAGCAAATTATGTGCCGTGTATATACACATAGAAGAAAATCATGACTTTCACAACAAACATGAACTTTATAAATATAAGATACAAATGATACTTGTGTCAAATACATGAGCCATGTTTGACGCTGGGAGAACATTAAACATAGTTTCGGAGACCACGTGGATTTCAAAATCTGACCTAGAATCGGGAATTAGCCCCGCCCCCGTAATCGGCTTCGGATTCTGAATCCGGATTTTAGCGAAATAACGACTCTGTCTTTCATGAATCTGACATGTCTTTTTTGAATCTCAATCGTCTTCAATGAATCTGACATGTCTTTTAATGAATATCGCCTGTCTTTAATGAACATCACCTGTCTTTAATGAATCTGACATGTCTTTTAATGAATATCGCCTGTCTTTAATGAACATCACCTGTCTTTAATGAATCTGACATGTCTTTTAGTGAATATCGCCTGTCCTTAATGAACAGCACCTGTCTATAATGAATCTGACATGTCTTTTAATGAATATCGCCTGTCCTTAATGAACAGCACCTGTCTTTAATGAATCTGACATATCTTTTAATGAATATCGCCTGTCCTTAATGAACAGCACCTGTCTTTAAGGAATATCAACGGCATTTAATGAATACCACCTGTCTTTATTAAATATCACCTGTCTTTTGTCAATTCGATATTCATTTAAAAATGGTGATATTCCTTAAAGACATGTGGGCTTAACTAAAGACCTGTCTTTAATCAATCTGACCCGTCTTTAATCAATCTGACCTGTCTTTATCGAATCTGACCTTCTTTAATGAATATATCGCCTGTCTTTAAGGAATCTCACCTGTCTTTATCGAATCTGACCTTCTTTAATGAATATATCGCCTGTTCTTAATGAATCTCACCTGTCTTTATCGAATCTGACCTTCTTTAATGAATATATCGCCTGTCTTTAATGAATCTCACCTGTCTTTATCGAATCTGACCTTCTTTAATGAATATATCGCCTGTCTTTAATGAATCTCACCTGTCTTTATCGAATCTGACCTTCTTTAATGAATATATCGCCTGTCTTTAATGAATATATCGCCTGTCTTTATCGAATCTGACCTTCTTTAATGAATATATCGCCTGTCTTTAAGAAATCTCACCTGTATCTGATTTGGTCTGGAGTAGAACCCATTTGAAAAGTTTCCTCCTGACAAGTTACTTTCTCTCAACAAGTAACATAACTTCATGGTGATGTCATAGAACACGTGGTCGCACTGTAGCATACGCACGCACGCTGTGTTACACCGGAGAATATTCGGTAACGCCACACTCCCGATCGAAGTTATATTCGGCGCAAGAGGCAGACGAAACAGCACAGCATCTGCGCATGTTCCAATGTCACTTCCTGTGATGGCCAGCAGAAAAAGCAGAACAATATTGTCGTAAAACGTCATTCGACCTTTCCGGTCCATGGTGTTGGTGTTTTTCTATTTACAATTCAACAAGAAAACAATGTTATCAATCTCAAAGCAAACAATCTAAGCACTATAAACTATCATATTATATCACGTGGTCCGGTGGTTAGCCCGGCATATAAACTATAAACTATCATATTATATGAACAGATTGTAAAACTTAAATATAAAAAGTTAGTAGATTAATCCTGAAAAATGTGAATGCATCTCATCTCTTGATCTACCATTCCGATACTGAGACTAACAACACTGTAACTGTCATCCATGGCGCGATACCGATACTGAGACTAACAACACTGTAACTGGCCTCCGTGGTGCGATACCGATACTCAGTCTAATAACACTGTAACTGTCCTCCATAGCGCGATACCGATACCGAGTCTAACAACAATGTAACTGGCCTCCGTGGTGCCATACATTATAATATGTACTCCTTATCATGAAACATTATGTGAGCCTGTGGCGATTACTATGGAGCTCTGTGGTCCGGTTAACATATAGTGATCCACCCAGAGCGGTGAGAAGACGAGATTCAGCTGTATATTATTATGATTGTTTGGGGATCCCTATGGGAGTTCCGTGGTCCAGTGGTTGGCCCATAGTGAGCGCCACAGAGCGGTGAGAAGACGAGATTCAGCTGTACATTATTATGATTGTTTGGGGATCCCTATGGGAGTTCCGTGGTCCAGTGGTTAGCCCATAGTGAGCCTCACAGAGCGGTGAGCAGACGACATTCAGCTGTATATTCTTATGATTGTTTGGGGATCCCTATGGGAGTTCCGTGGTCCGGTGGTTAGCCCATAGTGGGTCCCACAGAGCGGTGAGAAGACGAGATTCAGCAGTACATTATTATGATTGTTTGGGGATCCCTATAGGAGTTCCGTGGTCCAGTGGTTAGCCCATAGTGGGTCCCACAGAGCGGTGAGAAGACGAGATTCAGCTGTATATTATTATGATTGTTTGGGGATCCCCATGGGAGTTCCGTTGTCCAGTGGTTAGCCCATAGTGGGTCCCACAGAGCGGTGAGAAGACGAGATTCAGCTGTATATTATTATGATTGTTTGGGGATCCCTATAGGAGTTCCGTGGTCCGGTGGTTAGCCCATAGTGGGTCCCACAGAGCGGTGAGAAGACGAGATTCAGCTGTATATTATCATGATTGTTTGGGGATCCCTATAGGAGTTCCGTGGTCCAGTGGTTAGCCCATAGTGGGTCCCACAGAGCGGTGAGAAGACGAGATTCAGCTGTATATTCTTATGATTGTTTGGGGATCCCTATGGGAGTTCCGTGGTCCAGTGGTTAGCCCATAGTGGGTCCCACAGAGCGGTGAGAAGACGAGATTCAGCTGTATATTATTATGATTGTTTGGGGATCCCTATGGGAGCTCCGTGGTCCGGTGGTTAGCCCATAGTGAGCCCCACAGAGCGGTGAGCAGACGAGATTCAGCTGTATATTCTTATGATTGTTTGGGGATCCCTATGGGAGTTCCGTGGTCCGGTGGTTAGCCCATAGTGGGTCCCACAGAGCGGTGAGAAGACGAGATTCAGCAGTATATTATTATGATTGTTTGGGGATCCCTATGGGAGTTCCGTGGTCCGGTGGTTAGCCCATAGTGAGCCCCACAGAGCGGTGAGAAGACGAGATTCAGCTGTATATTATTATGATTGTTTGGGGATCCCTATGGGAGTTCCGTGGTCCGGTTGTTAGCCCATAGTGGGTCCCACAGAGCGGTGAGAAGACGACATTCAGCTGTATATTCTTATGATTGTTTGGGGATCCCTATGGGAGTTCCGTGGTCCGGTTGTTAGCCCATAGTGGGTCCCACAGAGCGGTGAGAAGACGAGATTCAGCTGTATATTCTTATGATTGTTTGGGGATCCCTATGGGAGCTCCGTGGTCCGGTGGTTAGCCCATAGTGGGTCCCACAGAGCGGTGAGAAGACGACATTCAGCTGTATATTCTTATGATTGTTTGGGGATCCCTATGGGAGCTCCGTGGTCCGGTGGTTAGCCCATAGTGGGTCCCACAGAGCGGTGAGAAGACGACATTCAGCTGTATATTCTTATGATTGTTTGGGGATCCCTATGGGAGCTCCGTGGTCCGGTGGTTAGCCCATAGTGGGTCCCACAGAGCGGTGAGAAGACGACATTCAGCTGTATATTCTTATGATTGTTTGGGGATCCCTATAGGAGTTCCGTGGTCCGGTGGTTAGCCCATAGTGGGTCCCACAGAGCGGTGAGAAGACGACATTCAGCTGTATATTCTTATGATTGTTTGGGGATCCCTATGGGAGTTCCGTGGTCCGTTGGTTAGCCCATAGTGGGTCCCACAGAGCGGTGAGAAGACGACATTCAGCTGTATATTCTTATGATTGTTTGGGGATCCCTATGGGAGTTCCGTGGTCCGGTGGTTAGCCCATAGTGGGTCCCACAGAGCGGTGAGAAGACGACATTCAGCTGTATATTCTTATGATTGTTTGGGGATCCCTATAGGAGTTCCGTGGTCCGGTGGTTAGCCCATAGTGGGTCCCACAGAGCGGTGAGAAGACGACATTCAGCTGTATATTCTTATGATTGTTTGGGGATCCCTATAGGAGTTCCGTGGTCCGGTGGTTAGCCCATAGTGGGTCCCACAGAGCGGTGAGAAGACGAGATTCAGCTGTATATTATTATGATTGTTTGGGGATCCCTATGGGAGTTCCGTGGTCCGGTGGTTAGCCCATAGTGGGTCCCACAGAGCGGTGAGAAGACGACATTCAGCTGTATATTCTTATGATTGTTTGGGGATCCCTATGGGAGTTCCGTGGTCCGGTGGTTAGCCCATAGTGGGTCCCACAGAGCGGTGAGAAGACGAGATTCAGCAGTACATTATTATGATTGTTTGGGGATCCCTATGGGAGCTCCGTGGTCCGGAGGCTAGCATGTCGTAATTTAATTCCCTGTAAACACATCGATATGGGTTCGCAGAGCGTCGCCGGTCATTGAGTTTCCACATAGCAGTGGCTTGGCCGCTTTGCGTGCAATTGTCGGATCGCTCGCTGTTTCAAAACCTGCGCCAAGTTGTGACCCTAAGCAAGGTCGCTCGTACTGCGTCGGCTTCACATCACTCATGCGTTAAAAGAGTACCAGTCATCATGTTCTGATCAAACTAGAGCAGCGCCTGCAATGGCTGCAGCCGGTCCATTGGTTAGCTTGTACAAATGACTGGGGTAATATTCTACCAAGCGTGTTAGAGCCATTAGTCTACCATTTTTCGTTTTGGAAGCCATATTAGTTTAATTTATTGTTTCTTTTGGTCTACTTGAGATGGAATGTTCACACATAAAAGAAACACTCAATTATTTTGTACACAGGTCCCTAAATATCAAATGTGACCAGAGCCCCAAAGCCGATTTTGGTTAAATTTCATACCGCATTCCTTTGAATTTATTAGTGAAGGAGCGGAGTAAACTGTTACCTCAACAATTAGACATGTCACTGCTGGAATGATCAGTTGACACGACCTCTGAAATCGTATACCCATTGTTTCCCAGTTCCGAGAGCAATAAGTGATAGAAAATAGTATTTTTTCACATCGGGTGGCCATTTTGGCAGCCATTGTGGGTACTGATTTTTAAGTTTTTCCATACAGCTAGCATAATGGCATCATAAAGATGTATACATTCGTATTTATTTAGTCAATTTTATTCATCAACCACTACTTATAATGGATTGAATGACACTGTGAGCAATATCCACCATTTTCCATATTTTGACCGCCATTTTTGGCAGCGATTTTAAGACAAAGCGCCAATTTGGGTTTTATTGAATTGAATTATTTATAAATAATGGTATGCCCAACTTACATTGTACAGTTCTGTCCATTTCTTGTTGATATATGACTGGAATCCCAATGTCGTTTTTTTGTGAAATTGTATACCGCATTCTGTAAAATCGAATTATTGAGGGTGTGTATGAGTCTGGGACCCAATTTATGGCATCTTTCATTGCTCCAATAATGAATTAACACGAATAAGACTAATCAAAGTCGGCAGTCTCAACCATTATCAAACAACAGGAACTGATCTGCGGCCATCTGGAACGAGGGGTTCCATTTTTGCCATAAACAGGTGGCATAATATTTTACCTTCACAAAAATGTATACATTTGTAAACATATGACAACATTTGTTCTCACTATAATGGAATTAATCTCAGTCCCTTTTAACTAACGGCAGCCATGTTGGACGCCATCTTGGATCCTGGATTTTCCCCAAAGCGGATTTTACCGGATTTAGTATATTTTATACACGAGATTCTCCCGCGTCGAATGACACCAAAACCGCGTGAACAACTTGAAAATCTCTATTATAATACATTCTGGCAAGTCTGCGATCGTGGTACTGAAATGAGATTATATCAGACGTTATAGAACATCTGTAGTAACTGGGCTCACACGAAGCATTTGAATGGCAGAATCATAAGATGGTACATTAGATTGAAGATGAAATAAAAGATCAACTGTGTCATTAAAGTAATAATAAAGGTAGTAGATGGGCGCGCGCGAATCGCCCGAGATGTTCGAAAAGATCGAATGATCTTCTCCTCCATCCCAAAGTCACTAAAGTCTTCTTGTTCACATTTTAATAACTGCAATGGTCATATATTTTGGTGCTGGGGGCAGGGATGATTTGGAAGGGGCGGAATGGTCATAGAGAGCGTTTCGTATACGTTTAACCAAGAGACAACCCTCGCCATGACACCCAACAACGGATCAAGGTTTGAAAGAGAAATGCGCTGCAAAAGGGCGGACGCCCGAGGGAACACATTGTTATCTCGTTTCTGATTGGCTGCATCAATCTGGTTTCTGATTGGCTGTAACAATCTGGTTTATCGGCTGGCATAAGATAAAGCCAGCTATCCCTATATGGAAATCATATCGAGTTTTGTTTAATGTGTGCTGTTTGATTGTGCTTTCAACATTTAGTGCTTTAAAAAAAAACGCTTAGTGCTTTAAATTATTTTTTAGTTTTGTGCTTCTAATATTGTTTGTGTTTTGTGTTCTATTCGAGGAAGAAGATCAGAAAATCGTAAAGGTTTGTTGCTTTATTTTAATTATTTCTTCCTAAGTTTATTTTGTAAACTTGAGATTTATTTTCACAAAATAATATTATGATTTTGTGGTTACATTTTAAATCAAGTCAAGGAAATTAATTGTTGTTGAAGCTGAATTAACAAATATGTTAGTACTTTTCTAAATTAGGAAATGTGTTAATGTTACAAGAAATTTTAAACTTTAGACTCATTTTAAATATAACCTAAGGGATTTTTAAATTAAAAAAGTAATTGGAATTTAATAAATTATTTCGATAATTTATTTGAAATAATTTAATACTGACTTATGCTACAATGATCTGGGCATTTGTAAATATAATTTAAAGTTGAGACACATTTTAGAAGTTTGTCCTTGTAATGTCTTTGATGTTCGTCCTTAAATATAACCTAAGAAATATTAATCTTAATATTAATATTAGCATTTGTAAACAAAATTTAAGTAGAACATATTTAAGAAGTTATTTAAAGGTACCCAATCCCAAAAAACGCTCGCGACTTACTATTTCTTTGGCTTCGGTGGTCAGCAATATTGATTCGAGTCGAGGAAACCAACCCATCAAAGCTACCGGTAGCAATGATCAGATGTCAATGTGAAATCTATTTAGTATTTGAATTTTAAGTGGCTCAGTAAACTGCCGACAAGAAGAGCTTATCTGACAAGTCCTGCCCCGCTCGCCCCCCTTGGTCAAGGGCAGGGGGGTCAGCTGTCCCATCTCCCCCCTCTTCCGGCGCCCCTGAGCTTATCTCACAAGATAGTCATGCCGATCATTGACTCTAAAATCCAGTCGCTTTTTTGTGTCATATATTTGACAACTGGCAAAATTTCGTTGAACAAAATGTTGATAAATGACGTTTTTGGGTAATTTCATACCATTATTGACTGTCGTGAACATTTTTTGGGCAATTAATCGAATCTGATAACTAAAGTGACTTTAAAAAAAATTGTTGTTGGAATCTGATGATATGGGGACAGTCGAATCGGATTGAGTACCTTTAAATGTCTTTAGTAAGTCATTTCAAATAGAACAATTAATTGAAGATATTTTTAAATAACTTTGGTTTTGTGTCAATTAACTTGGAATATTTTAATAAATTATTATTTGCGCACATAATTAAATTAACGCGCCATATCATTTCTAAAACATGTCTCGATATTTTAGATACTTTGTTACAATATTCTGTGTTATCAATATGTTCCAATAAATCTGAATTAATGATTGAATTGAACGTGAGAAATATTTAATCGGTTCTATAGGAATCGTCGCCAGTTCTTTTTGGTGTTTAAGCCGATTAAATACCACAACATGTATATATTTTGGGACTGAGACTAAAACTTCAGACAGTTTAGAAGTTTAATGTCTTTGGTGTTCGATTAAATTGCGTTGCATTTATATACATAATTTAAGAATAACTTCTAATATGGAACCTGAGAAGTGACATTTACAGTACAGTTTAAATAAAGCTTGAAATAATAACTTGAGATTTATTTTGAAAAAGCTCTTTATTCCAACACGTGCCGATTAATCTATGTTATATTTTGGGACGTTTGCCTATGACCAATTTATGTCATCAGTTTATAATTAAATAACATTTGTCAGGCTTCACACTGGACGGAAATTTACTTTTGCCGACTAATTTGTCTTATGTTTCGAAACTCGCGGTTTGAAAAACTTTTGATATCGATAGAAAAGCAGCTATTTAGAAATTAGTTAGAGTCGCACCTCCATTGTGGTTTATCATACAACAATAATCCTATCATCGAATGATACAAAGGTAATTAGCTATAGTCGCATCTCCAATGTGGTCTATCATACAACAGTAAGCCTATCACCGAATAATACAAAGGTAGACTGGTTTCTCCATCAGCTATTCAGTAATTAGTTATAGTCGCACCTCCATTGTGGTTTATCATAAAGGTACAACAGAAAGCCTATCCCCGAATAATACAAAGCCTATCCTCGAACAATACAAATGTGGCATGGTTTCTCCATCAGAAGGGCACATCACAGGAGGATTAGTAATCCCCTCAAGCATCAGTACTAATGCTATGAGATTAACGGAATAATACTAGAGGTGTTAATCCCCAACCATGAGTACTAATGCTATGAGGTTAACTGCATAATACTAGAGGTGTTAATCCCCAACCATCAGTACTAATGCTATAAGGTTAACTGCATAATACTAGAGGTGTTAATCCCCAACCATCAGTACTAATGCTATGAGGTTAGCTGCATAATACTAGAGGTGTTAATCCCCAACCATCAGTACTAATACTATACTACTACATCTTAATAGAGGTGTTATCTTGACCAGATCGACCAGAGTTCAAAATTCTTGAGGAATTAAAAAGTGACTTGCCAAAAAAATTGGCCAAATGAAAATATTTTTTGCCAAATGAGAATTATTTTTTCCATTGGCTTGTGGTAGCGCGAACACTGATTACAATACGTTCACATATGTGACCCGCCATATCAAATGCAATAGCAAGTCGGAATTTTTTCACCCTGTGCCAATGCATTCTCTTATATAAGAGAATGCGTTGGCATAACAATTTTAATAATTTGTTCCTGCATTCTTTAACAATTTTATAATTTCACCCATACAGAGCCCCAGACAAACATGAGCAGACGGCACTCTTCTAGGTGCTCCTATGTATGTGTGGGGCTCCCTGCAGGGTAATGGATGTTTTTTATTTCATGTCCTAAAGATTGTAAGAAACATTTATTTAAAAACATGATAAAAAATTGTCAGGCCAATGCATAGTCCAAGTCTTCTCGTACTAAAACCAGCTAACATATTGGGATGGCGAGATGCTGGATTTAGTCCGAGCCCGCTTGCATATGCTTCTTATAACATGACTTAAGCGTCAATGACCCGCTCAAATAAAATCACAATTATATGAAATAAAATATCACAATTGCGACAATAAACGGATATTTTCCGCAGAAGACATGCTATTTCATCTGAAACCAACATCAGTTGTGAATTGAAAGCGGTGATTTAATGCGAAAAGAGACATTTACCGCAATGTTTACAATTTTTTTAAAGTATGCGAACTCAGTTGACCTCGCGAACTGTGTTCGGCATTTTCCGTTGAAAATATTCTGTAGATTTTGGACTAACAACGCAAATTACGATGAATTCTCCATTGTAATCGTAATCATGTGTGTCAATAAATATAAAAATAAATAGATTAATTAAACATTGGAGATATAAATGTAATACATTAAATCAAATTACGGGAATTACAACCCCGTCTCAAAGTTTAAAACAGTGTAAACACAACGAGCACTAGAATAAATAATATGCCTTATATGGTGCTACATTTCGCCCACATTTGGTGGACTTCCGCGAAATTAAGATATATACTAAGCTAACAGGGCAATTTACTACTCTTGTTAAGCACACAAAAAATCAAACAAAATGTGTATAAATTTTGAACCTTAAGTTTGAAAAGTCCCACAAAAACGGAAAAACTATATTTCGAAACTGTGTGATTCGGTTCTCCCGATTATTTTATCAACACAAATGTCAAAATGCACATCACATGCATGGCAAGTCAGACACAAGAGTTCTAATTTGCTCCAATTTTGACAAGTTGCTTGCGAAAATTGTCAACAAAACTGCCGTTCTGATCCTCCATTAAGTTTTAGTGTGGGAATTGTTCTCAACGCACATAGGAAACTGGATTTTGGGGCGATCCGTTTTCGCCATTTTGTTCGGAAAATTCCGCGCTATATATAGAAACGGAAACTAGAAATACCCAGAACAAACAGCGGATCATGGCGAAGTTATTCGGACCACTTCGGCTTAAAACGTAAACAACAGAGAAACAAAGCGATGTTTGTGGCAATCAACCGGAATATTCTATGTGTAATTTAACATTAAATTTAGATTATTTTACACCATTATGACCATAAGAATTCTCTCTTTCCGATGTTAATAGCAACATGTATTGATTTGTTAGGTAAATCGAGTAAAATACACCACAAATTCCCGCCACAGATCCTGGGCGTAAGTCATGTTATAAGAAGCCTATGCAAGCGGGTTCGGACTAAATCCAGCATCTCGCCATCCCAATATCTGGTTTTAGTACGAGAAGACTTGGACTAGCCAATGCAGTCTCTTATATATGCGAGGCGACCTATGGTCGACTCGCATATATAATAGAATGCATTGGCACATGGTAAAACAAGAAAACCATAGTCAGAAATGGTAACGCCACCAAGATCGTATTATTAGCCATAAATATAAATAATAATACAATTATTCTATAAACTAGCTTTCAAATTTTATGCGGGAAATTTGCGTACTTCCATATTTCAAGTTTTCCCGTTTCTCGTGTCATACATTACTTTCATCAAACTGTCTTCTTTATTACACAAGCTGATAGGCCCGACTTCACCCGGGCTGTTTCCCATCTGCTTTCCGGTGAAAGGTGCGATCTGACCTTCAATTGACTATTTCGAAAGTCAAGGTCAGGTCAGGGTCATGATTTGTCCAGTCCAAAACACCCCCACCCGTAGAAAAGTACCCCTAGGTATCAAATTTCGTCGAAATCCGTCCGTTTTACCCAACTTGACCTTTAATGAACAATTTTGAAGGTCAAGGTAAGGTCAGAGTCATGATTTGACCCGTCCAAAACACTCCCCCGACAAAAGTACCCATAGGTATCAAATTTCGTCGAAATCTATCCGTTTTATCCGAGTTGACCTTTGATTGGCCATATTGAAGGTCAAGGTCAGGCCGAGGTCACGATTTGACCCGTTCAAAACTCTCCTCGGACCAAAGTATCCCTAGGTATCAAATTTCGCCGAAATTTGTCCGTTTTACCCAAATTGACCTTGCATTGACAGTTTTAAAGGTCAAGGTCAGGTCGGGGTCACGATTTGACCCGTCCAAAACACTTCCCGGACACAAATACCCATAAGTATCAAATTACGTTGAAATCTATGGAAAGCCGAGGAGGACATGTTGGTTGCTAATTGCTAGATATACGACGCGGTATTTTGAAGGTGTTTCAAACTAGGAGATTGAAGTATTCTGCCTTTCAAATGGTTATGAATTATAGTAGTTTATTCAAATTTTATGGCATAAATTGTTATTAAAACCGTATATACTATAAAAAATTAATGACTCGAAAATTAAGTGGGCCTTTAAACAAAGTCACAATTGCATTTAGGCTCATCTCATACTCGTCCATTCAGCGATATTCTACTGCGCAGTTTGTTATAGCCTCCAGTATTCATTGAGCGTTATACCCCCAACTGTTATAATTCGCCTTTAGCAGGCGTACTCTTGCCTCAGATTATTGAGATATTAGGTCACACATAATCACATTAAATCGCATCGTAACATAGCAATTGTGTGGGCTGCTTGGCGTGAATATGTAATGAGAAATAAGCTCATACGTAATGACATTAAACTCATGAAAACCCTCGAAAACAAAACAAAATCACATTTAATGTTTTACGTTATTTCCTTCATAAAAAGAATCTTCGTGATAATGAACCCTCTCGTTACTTTAGAATATAGAATTAACCTTAAAATAAAAAAAATCTTTGGAACACAGAACCTTCGGAATAACGAACCTTCGGATTGGTGAACCTTCGGAATAGCGAACATTCAGAGAAATTTCGGAATAGTGGACCTTCGGGATAGTGAACCTTCGGAATAGAGACATGCCCCCCAATATTCATATTATATGCCCAGAGTTCAAAGGTATGGACCCATAAAATTCTAAACTTGGCCCTTAAAATATTGAACTCCAAATTGGAGCCCACACAGAACACCACTTAAGTCAACTGAACCTATGTCATGTCCCAATGCGGGAGGGTCCATATATACCACAACATTCATAGTATATGCCAAGAATTCAACGGTATGGGCCCACGTAATGACATTAAATCTCAAGAAAACCAGCGAAAACAAAACAAAATCACATTTAATGTTCTAAGTTAAGTTATTTCCTCCTGTATCTGTATCGGTGTGCGCGCATGATCAGTTCGGATGTGAGCGCACGCTCCATATAAAGAATCTTTGTGAAAATGAACCCTCTCAAATTAGTCTCAATACTTTAAAATATAGAATTAACCTAAAAATAACAAAAACCTTCGGAATAGAGAACCTTCGGAATAGCGGACCTTCGGGATAGCAAACCTTCATAATAGAAGCATGTCCCCACAATTACACCGGTGACGTAAACACATGTGCCAATCTTAGTCGTACTGTCGTAATTATCGGTACGATGAAACGGTGACGGAATCTGACTATGTTTGCCGAATGTACAATCACCCAGTGAATTATCGATCGACCATTGAATATGAAATACAGCCACGCTAGAAACACCACGTGGTGGCGTAACAAATCACGACTTACGACAGAATTTGATATGGCGGGTCACATAAAACTTATAATGGGACCTGATGCGGCGATCTGGATCCAACCAAAGGCATTAGATAATGTCTACGTCTGTCTACCGTACTTAGAGTAGCATCTGTATTTCCAATATTCGGACCAGCCCAGACAAGCTTAAAGGTACCCAATATATATCTTTATTGTCCTCCATTGGTGGAGAGTTGTTATAAGAGTTATAAGATATTGATTTTTGAAATTTGTTATTTTCTCGAGATGAGTACTAATAATTGCCCTTAACTTTGTAATCTGCTCGAGATGTGTACACCAAAACACTATTCAAACAGACACGAGTGGATAAGTCTATAATCAAGTGGTAATAATAACGCAATTTTGACTGTGTTCTGGGCCAGAAAGAATAGAAATAACGAAACTTCAAACATCGATATCTGATCACCCTGAGCGTTGATGGTAGGTTCCTCGACTCGAATAAATTATGTTGTACCCCAAAGCCAAATGAATAGTAATATAGGACCCTCTGATCGGATTGAGTAACGTCATCACGGGCTCTCATTAGCACACCGCCTGTATACTGCATGGCGGATAGGTTATCATTTCACCTGGATGCTGACTTTAGGTTACACTGGTGTAAATATTTCCCATAGGCTTCAATGTTAACGTTTGTTGATCTGCATCAGAGGTCAAATGGAAACTGTTCAAAATGCCTTCGGATTATGTGAGTCTGACATCTGTGGAAACTTTCCCAATAAAAAATTCAAGACCGCGCGTCAGGCAGGGAATCCATTCAAGACCGCGCGTCAGGCAGGGAATCCACTTCAAATTTTCGTTTTTTCATAACTAGGGTCAGCCTCCGCGCTAAAAAAATATTGGCATTTTTTCAATCACACTTAAAATTTCTAAAGAGCTAAAACAGACTTTACCTTTAATGAATGGGCCTCTTAGCAAATGAAGTTTATGGGAGTATGATTCCTTGAATTTTTGTTAACTGTTAATTCCCGACGATTCATGCAACCAATCACAGCCCAGAGTGTTTTAACTGTGAAACTTTATACTCCTCCCGCAACCACGGGGGGGGGGGGAGCTGCATATATATATAAGTGTTTACACCAATGTAACCATTATCAATGGAGGTTTTATTTATATAATTGGAATTTTTGGGATGATTAAAAGTCGAACTTCGCGATCAGGAGGTCGGTCACTAGTAAAAGGTGTATAGTTGGGAATTTCAATTTCGTTTAATGTCCTTTAAATTACCATTTCAATAATTTAGGGTTTTTTTTATTGTGACAAGCTGTGTCAATTACCAGTAAAAGAAATTTAAAAGATGATTTGTAATTTCTAGATTAATCGCAACAAAATAGTGCTAACCACTGTGCAGCGATGGTATCATATTACCCAAGACTATTGTATTTATCAACATTGTGTTCATCGAGATATGGCCGTATTGAATTGTTTAATAACTTCTCTTTATTGAATCGCGTGCCACTTTATTTTATATTTTATCAACAATTTATTTCGTCAATTGACTAGAAATAATGTATTAACATTACTGCACTGTAACTTAAACGTTAATGTTGGGTGTAATCTCTATTTCAGATGTCCCATTCTGCTACCATATGCGAGAGATGCGGCGTCATGTGTGCCCGCATTAGTGATCACATTCGCAAGGTATGTGGATACTACAAAGATCACCCGGAAGCAAGGCAATCTGATGCAAAACAACTTTCAGACGCGCGTGCTGAACATACTTACAATTTCAGCATTAACATCGACAGCATTTTGAACCATTTTGAAACCGTTAAATGTGTTAATGGTGTCCCACATGTCCCATTGACGGAGGTTGTTAGGGCGTTTCAAACCGTTGCCAAAACTAAAATTTACTTGGAAAAAGGCAAAGTATTGTCACGCATGACACGCGCAGAAGCCGATATAGAAGTTGAATACCGAGCAAGATCTAAGTTCCATTTTGAACCAAATGCGGAAATACTACATCAACAATCAGCGCCCGTTCAGATAACCGAAGAGGTCGTACCTCAACATTCGCAATCGAAAACCGTTCAGACAATTCAAGAGGTCGTACCTCAACGCTTACCCCAACATTCAACGCCGAAACCCGCTTGGACAATACAAGAGGTCTTACCTCAACGATCGGAACCGGAACCCGAAATGCAAGAGGTCTTACCTGAAGTATCAACGCCGAACCCATCGGTAGCGTCGGAGGTCTTACCGCAAAACTCCTCGCTTCTCGGCAGTTTTACGGCCAACACTTCGCGTGCGCACTCTCCTATCACCACCATCGGCGGTGATTCCTATACGCCAACAGAGATCCCCAATCCGGACATAGGAGTTCGAGAACCAGCCGACGGTGACGACAGCTTCAACATGAGTGGTGGAGCTCTATCCAGGCAAGTACAGTGTGATGATGTTGACCTTAACCATGCTTTTATTACAGTGTCCCCTACATGTACACCAGCCACATCTTCAGTGTCCCCTACATGTACACCAGCCACACCTTCTCCTTCTCGTGTTGTACCTGGTCGAAAGCGCGCCCACTCGCCGCTTTCTACCGAACCAGGCGCGCCGCTTTCTACCGCGCCTGACTCACCGCTTTCTATCGAACCAGACTCACCGCTTCCTACCGAATCCGATGACTCCGATAAGATGATTAAATTGCAATCGTTAAACGACCAGGACTTTGTGGCTAGTTTCGCCCGTAGCCATGTTACTCGAAAAAATGATATTATGAGGTATTTGAAGGATTCTGCTCTCAAAGTGTTTTTCCCCAAAGACTACTGGCACGGCATAAACATGGCTAAAAATTTGTGTAGATTATTTTTTTATGTCCAACGCAACTTAGGTATTAAATCCAAGGAGATGTCTCTCGAGGAAGTTTTCCTGAATCATTCTAAAGGCGATGTTGTACGTGCCATTAAATCCGCTTGCGATCGAATGGTCAGTAAACACAACTACACGTGGATTACAGTAGAAAATTACATGAAGTCATTAAATCACTTACCTAAATATTATAATACCGAACCGATTATTAATGAGGATATGTTGGCTGCAACTAGGGCAGTTGAAACGGATCTTGTCACATTCAGGACAATGGTCAACTATCAGCGTGCGGAGCAAAAACGAGCAAAAACAAGCTAGTGCCTGTGTGAATCGTGTGTGGTCTTTTGTGTCTGGCCCTGGACACCTACATTTCGTGTGTTTTGTTGTGTATTGGTTGTAAGTGTTCGTTCTATTTTGATAGAAATAAACAGTTTTCTCTGGGTGTCTTTGTTATTATTGCATTACCCTGACCACCTACATTTCGTATAACGTATTACATGACAAGTGGAACTCAAGCCATTGTTCCGACGGCGCAAGTATTAACGGAGCTTGTCTATGTCCGATACTTGAGTTTACCTTGTGCCTGCCTGTGTGTATATGTGCAGCAAGCAATTTACTGCATAATGTATGTTTTGTATTTATATTATGTAAGCGCAATTATTAACGTAACCTTTCTGTACACGTTGTTGGTTATTTGCTTGTGTGTGTTTTGTTGTGTATTGGTTGTAATTGTTCGTTCTATTTTGAGATAAATAAACAGTTTTCTCTTCGTGTCTTTGTTATTATTGCGTAACCCTGGTCACCTACATTTCGTATAACGTTTAATGTTTGGTGGTTTGTAATGTTGTGGTTTGAGTTCTCAGTGGCGTGGCGGTCCGCTAAGTGATGGCTCGTAACTACGTGCGGGGAGAGTCACTGCTTACCGGCCAGCAATATACTGTTAATTTGGGACAACACATAACAACACATAAAACATCAAACAGCCATAGTTGAAATAAACTGTCGTCCTGTTGGGTTTAGGGGGCGAGCCACAAAAGCCAGCCTTAGCACTCAGTGCTATGCGTCCTCGTTCGTGTGGCTCGGGCAACAAAAATATACATGTCTGTTTTAAAAATAAGCATGTCTATTTTTGGCTGAAGCTGGCGCGTTATCTCTGATATCGCTTCCTTATAAACGTCTGTTTCTCATTTTTCCACTGACCCATTAGCAGCGCATCAGTTTTTACCAGAGCAGAACCAGTTATATAAGGCCGAATATCGTTCCTGTACTTGCAATTACTGCCTCTTTTGTGTAACTTGTAACCCATTTCGGATGTGTAACTTATAACCTATCTTGGGTGTGTAACTTGCAATCTATTACGGATGTGTAACTTGTATATCGTTTTGGATGTGTGACTTGCAACCTATTTCGGATGTGCTAGCCGGTCAGGCAAAACTTTGGTCCAACTGCTGAATATTTTGACCAGGGGGGGGGGGTGAGAAACAGGTTACCACATCCATGGGGTGGTGGGACACATGTTACCACATCCGGGGGTGAGACACAGGTTACCACATCGGGGATGGGGGTGAAACACAGGTTACCACATCGGGGAGGGGGTGAGACACAGGTTACCATATCCAGGGGTGAGGCATAGGTTACAACATCCGGGGGTGAGACACATGTTACCACATTGGGAAGGTGGTGATACACAGGTACCACATCGGGGAGGGGTGAAACACAGGTTACCACATCCAGGGGTGAGACACAGTTTACCACATCATTGGGTATAGGGGGTGAGACATAGGTTACCACATCCCTGTGCATATGGTGAAACACAGGTTACCACACCGGGGAGGGGGTGAGTCACAGGTTACCACATCCGGGGGGTGAGACACATGTTACCACATCCCTGGGTATGGGGGTGAGACACAGTTTACCACATCCCTGGGTATATGGTGAGACACAGGTTACCACACCGGGGAGGGGTGAGTCACAGTTTACCACATCCGGGGGTGAGACACATGTTACCACATCCCTGGGTATGGGGGTGAGACACAGTTTACCACATCCCTGGGTATATGTGTGAGACACAGGTTACCACATCCCTGGGTATATGTGTGAGACACAGTTTACCACATCCCTGGGTATATGTGTGAGACACAGGTTACCACATCCCTGGGTATATGTGTGAGACGCATGTTACCACATCCCTGGGTATATGGGTGAGACACAGGTTACCACATCCCTGGGTATATGTGTGAGACACAGGTTACCACATTGGGAAGGGGGTGAGACACAGGTTACCACATCGGGGTGGGGTGAGGCACAGGTTACCACATCCCTGGGTATATGTGTGAGACACAGGTTACCACATCCCTGTGCATATGGTGAAACACAGGTTACCACACCGGGGAGGGGGTGAGACACAGTTTACCACATCACTGGGTATAGGGGACATAGGTTACCACATCCCTGGGTATATGGTGAGACACAGGTTACCACATCCGGGGGTGAGACACAGGTTACCACATCCCTGGGTATGGGGGTGAGACACATGTTAACACATCCCTGGGTATATGTGTGAGACATAGGTTACCACATCCCTGGGTATATGTGTGAGACACAGGTTACCACATCCCTGGGTATATGTGTGAGACACAGGTTACCACATCCCTGGGTATATGTGTGAGACACATGTTACCACATCCCTGGGTATATGTGTGAGACACAGGTTACCACATCCCTGGGTATATGTGTGAGACACATGTTACCACATCCCTGGGTATATGTGTGAGACATAGGTTACCACATCCCTGGGTATATATGTGAGACACAGGTTACCACATCCCTGGGTATATGGGTGAGACACAGGTTACCACATCCCTGGGTATATGTGTGAGACATAGGTTACCACATCCCTGGGTATATGTGTGAGACACATGTTACCACATCCCTGGGTATATGTGTGAGACACAGGTTACCACATCCCTGGGTATATGTGTGAGACACATGTTACCACATCCCTGGGTATATGGGTGAGACATAGGTTACCACATCCCTGGGTATATGTGTGAGACACATGTTACCACATCCCTGGGTATATGTGTGAGACACAGGTTACCACATCCCTGGGTATATGTGTGAGACACAGGTTACCACATCCCTGGGTATATGTGTGAGACACAGGTTACCACATCCCTGGGTATATGTGTGAGACACAGGTTACCACATCCCTGGGTATATGTGTGAGACATAGGTTACCACATCCCTGGGTATATGTGTGAGACACAGGTTACCACATCCCTGGGTATATGTGTGAGACACATGTTACCACATCCCTGGGTATATGTGTGAGTCACAGGTTACCACATCCCTGGGTATATGTGTGAGTCACAGGTTACCACATCCCTGGGTATATGTGTGAGACACAGGTTACCACATCCCTGGGTATATGTGTGAGATACAGGTTACCACATCCCTGGGTATATGTGTGAGTCACAGGTTACCACATCCCTGGGTATATGTGTGAGACACAGGTTACCACATCCCTGGGTATATGTGTGAGACACAGGTTAACACATCCCTGGGTATATGTGTGAGATACAGGTTACCACATCCCTGGGTATATGTGTGAGACACATGTTAACACATCCCTGGGTATATGGGTGAGACATAGGTTACCACATCCCTGGGTATATGTGTGAGACATAGGTTACCACATCCCTGGGTATATGTGTGAGACATAGGTTACCACATCCCTGGGTATATGTGTGAGACACAGGTTACCACATCCCTGGGTATATGTGTGAGACACAGGTTACCACATCCCTGGGTATATGTGTGAGACACAGGTTACCACATCCCTGGGTATATGTGTGAGACACAGGTTAACACATCCCTGGGTATATGTGTGAGATACAGGTTACCACATCCCTGGGTATATGTGTGAGACACATGTTACCACATCCCTGGGTATATGTGTGAGACACATGTTACCACATCCCTGGGTATATGTGTGAGATACAGGTTACCACATCCCTGGGTATATGTGTGAGACACAGGTTACCACATCCCTGGGTATATGGGTGAGACACAGGTTACCACATCCCTGGGTATATGGGTGAGATACAGGTTACCACATCCCTGGGTATATGTGTGAGACATAGGTTACCACATCCCTGGGTATATGTGTGAGACACATGTTAACACATCACTGGGTATATGTGTGAGACACAGGTTACCACATCCCTGGGTATATGTGTGAGACACAGGTTACCACATCCCTGGGTATATGTGTGAGACACAGGTTACCACATCCCTGGGTATATGGGTGAGACACAGGTTACCACATCCCTGGGTATATGTGTGAGACACAGGTTACCACATCCCTGGGTATAGGGGGTGAGACACAGGTTACCACATCCCAGGGTATATGTGTGAGACACATGTTACCACATCCCTGGGTATATGTGTGAGACACAGGTTACCACATCCCTGGGTATATGTGTGAGACACAGGTTACCACATCCCTGGGTATATGTGTGAGACACATGTTACCACATCCCTGGGTATATGTGTGAGACACATGTTACCACATCCCTGGGTATATGTGTGAGACATAGGTTACCACATCCCTGGGTATATGTGTGAGTCACAGGTTACCACATCCCTGGGTATATGTGTGAGACACAGGTTACCACATCCCTGGGTATATGTGTGAGACACATGTTACCACATCCCTGGGTATATGTGTGAGACACAGGTTACCACATCCCTGGGTATATGTGTGAGACACAGGTTACCACATCCCTGGGTATATGTGTGAGACACATGTTACCACATCCCTGGGTATATGTGTGAGACATAGGTTACCACATCCCTGGGTATATGTGTGAGACATAGGTTACCACATCCCTGGGTATATGTGTGAGACACAGGTTACCACATCCCTGGGTATATGTGTGAGACACAGGTTACCACATCCCTGGGTATATGTGTGAGACATAGGTTACCACATCCCTGGGTATATGTGTGAGACACAGGTTACCACATCCCTGGGTATATGTGTGAGACACAGGTTACCACATCCCTGGGTATATGTGTGAGACACAGGTTACCACATCCCTGGGTATATGTGTGAGACATAGGTTACCACATCCCTGGGTATATGTGTGAGACACATGTTACCACATCCCTGGGTATATGTGTGAGACACAGGTTACCACATCCCTGGGTATATGTGTGAGACACATGTTACCACATCCCTGGGTATATGTGTGAGACACAGGTTACCACATCCCTGGGTATATGTGTGAGATACATGTTAACACATCCCTGGGTATATGGGTGAGACACATGTTACCACATCCCTGGGTATATGTGTGAGGCACAGGTTACCACATCCCTGGGTATATGTGTGAGACACAGGTTACCACATCCCTGGGTATATGGGTGAGACACATGTTACCACACCGGGGAGGGGGTGAGACACAGGTTACCACATCCCTGGGTATATGTGTGAGACACAGGTTACCACATCCCTGGGTATATGTGTGAGACATAGGTTACCACATCCCTGGGTATATGTGTGAGACACATGTTACCACATCCCTGGGTATATGTGTGAGACACATGTTACCACATCACTGGGTATATGTGTGAGACACAGGTTACCACATCCCTGGGTATATGTGTGAGACACATGTTACCACATCCCTGGGTATATGGGTGAGATACAGGTTACCACATCCCTGGGTATATGTGTGAGACACATGTTACCACATCCCTGGGTATATGTGTGAGACACAGGTTACCACATCCCTGGGTATATGGGTGAGACACAGGTTACCACATCCCTGGGTATATGTGTGAGACATAGGTTACCACATCCCTGGGTATATGTGTGAGACATAGGTTACCACATCCCAGGGTATATGTGTGAGACACAGGTTACCACATCCCTGGGTATATGTGTGAGACACATGTTACCACATCCCTGGGTATATGTGTGAGACACAGGTTACCACATCCCTGGGTATATGAGTGAGACATAGGTTACCACATCCCTGGGTATATGTGTGAGACACAGGTTACCACATCCCTGGGTATATGTGTGAGACACATGTTACCACATCCCTGGGTATATGGGTGAGACATAGGTTACCACATCCATGGGTGTATGTGTGAGACACAGGTTACCACATCCCTGGGTATATGTGTGAGATACAGGTTACCACATCCCTGGGTATATGTGTGAGACACATGTTACCACATCCCTGGGTATATGGGTGAGACACAGGTTACCACATCCCTGGGTATATGTGTGAGACACAGGTTACCACATCCCTGGGTATATGTGTGAGACACAGGTTACCACATCCCTGGGTATATGTGTGAGACACATGTTACCACATCCCTGGGTATATGTGTGAGACACAGGTTACCACATCCCTGGGTATATGTGTGAGACACAGGTTACCACATCCCTGGGTATATGTGTGAGATACAGGTTACCACATCCCTGGGTATATGTGTGAGACACATGTTACCACATCCCTGGGTATATGGGTGAGACACAGGTTACCACATCCCTGGGTATATGTGTGAGACACAGGTTACCACATCCCTGGGTATATGTGTGAGACACAGGTTACCACATCCCTGGGTATATGTGTGAGACACATGTTACCACATCCCTGGGTATATGTGTGAGACACAGGTTACCACATCCCTGGGTATATGTGTGAGACACAGGTTACCACATCCCTGGGTATATGAGTGAGACACAGGTTACCACATCCCTGGGTATATGGGTGAGACACAGGTTACCACATCCCTGGGTATATGTGTGAGACACATGTTACCACATCCCTGGGTATATGGTGAGACACAGGTTACCACATCCCTGGGTATATGTGTGAGACACATGTTACCACATCCCTGGGTATATGTGTGAGACATAGGTTACCACATCCCTGGGTATATGTGTGAGACATAGGTTACCACATCCCTGGGTATATGTGTGAGACATAGGTTACCACATCCCTGGGTATATGTGTGAGACACATGTTACCACATCCCTGGGTATATGTGTGAGACACAGGTTACCACATCCCTGGGTATATGTGTGAGACACATGTTACCACATCCCTGGGTATATGTGTGAGACACAGGTTACCACATCCCTGGGTATATGTGTGAGACACAGGTTACCACATCCCTGGGTATATGTGTGAGACACAGGTTACCACATCCCTGGGTATATGTGTGAGACACATGTTACCACATCCCTGGGTATATGTGTGAGACACATGTTACCACATCCCTGGGTATATGGATGAGACACAGGTTACCACATCCCTGGGTATATGGGTGAGACACATGTTACCACATCCCTGGGTATATGTGTGAGACACAGGTTACCACATCCCTGGGTATATGTGTGAGACACAGGTTACCACATCCCTGGGTATATGTGTGAGACACATGTTACCACATCCCTGGGTATATGTGTGAGACACATGTTAACACATCCCTGGGTATATGTGTGAGACACAGGTTACCACATCCCTGGGTATATGAGTGAGACACATGTTACCACATCCCTGGGTATATGTGTGAGACACATGTTACCACATCCCTGGGTATATGTGTGAGACACAGGTTACCACATCCCTGGGTATATGTGTGAGACACAGGTTACCACATCCCTGGGTATATGTGTGAGACACAGGTTACCACATCCCTGGGTATATGTGTGAGACACAGGTTACCACATCCCTGGGTATATGTGTGAGACACATGTTACCACATCCCTGGGTATATGTGTGAGACACAGGTTACCACATCCCTGGGTATATGTGTGAGACATAGGTTACCACATCCCTGGGTATATGTGTGAGACACAGGTTACCACATCCCTGGGTATATGTGTGAGACACAGGTTACCACATCCCTGGGTATATGTGTGAGACACAGGTTACCACATCCCTGGGTATATGAGTGAGACACATGTTACCACATCCCTGGGTATATGTGTGAGACACAGGTTACCACATCCCTGGGTATATGTGTGAGACATAGGTTACCACATCCCTGGGTATATGTGTGAGACACAGGTTACCACATCCCTGGGTATATGTGTGAGACATAGGTTAACACATCCCTGGGTATATGTGTGAGACACAGGTTACCACATCCCTGGGTATATGAGTGAGACACATGTTACCACATCCCTGGGTATATGTGTGAGACATAGGTTACCACATCCCTGGGTATATGTGTGAGACACAGGTTACCACATCCCTGGGTATATGTGTGAGACATAGGTTAACACATCCCTGGGTATATGTGTGAGACACAGGTTACCACATCCCTGGGTATATGTGTGAGACACAGGTTACCACATCCCTGGGTATATGTGTGAGACACAGGTTACCACATCCCTGGGTATATGTGTGAGACACAGGTTACCACATCCCTGGGTATATGTGTGAGACACAGGTTACCACATCCCTGGGTATATGAGTGAGACACATGTTACCACATCCCTGGGGATATGTGTGAGACATAGGTTACCACATCCCTGGGTATATGTGTGAGACACAGGTTACCACATCCCTGGGTATATGTGTGAGACATAGGTTAACACATCCCTGGGTATATGTGTGAGACACAGGTTACCACATCCCTGGGTATATGTGTGAGACACAGGTTACCACATCCCTGGGTATATGTGTGAGACACAGGTTACCACATCCCTGGGTATATGTGTGAGACACAGGTTACCACATCCCTGGGTATATGTGTGAGACACAGGTTACCACATCCCTGGGTATATGGGTGAGACACAGGTTACCACATCCCTGGGTATATGTGTGAGACACATGTTACCACATCCCTGGGTATATGTGTGAGACACATGTTACCACATCCCTGGGTATATGGGTGAGACACAGGTTACCACATCCCTGGGTATATGTGTGAGACATAGGTTACCACATCCCTGGGTATATGTGTGAGACACATGTTACCACATCCCTGGGTATATGGGTGAGACATAGGTTACCACATCCCTCGGTATATGTGTGAGACATAGGTTACCACATCCCTGGGTATAGGGGGTGAGACACAGGTTACCACATCCCTGGGTATATGTGTGAGACATAGGTTACCACATCCCTGGGTATATGTGTGAGATACATGTTACCACATCCCTGGGTATATGTGTGAGACACAGGTTACCACATCCCTGGGTATATGTGTGAGACACATGTTACCACATCCCTGGGTATATGTGTGAGACACAGGTTACCACATCCCTGGGTATATGTGTGAGACACATGTTACCACATCCCTGGGTATATGTGTGAGACACAGGTTACCACATCCCTGGGTATATGTGTGAGACACATGTTAACACATCCCTGGGTATATGGGTGAGACACAGGTTACCACATCCCTCGGTATATGTGTGAGACATAGGTTACCACATCCCTGGGTATATGTGTGAGACATAGGTTACCACATCCCTGGGTATATGTGTGAGACACAGGTTACCACATCACTGGGTATATGAGTGAGACACATGTTACCACATCCCTGGGTATATGGATGAGACATAGGTTACCACATCCCTGGGTATATGTGTGAGACACAGGTTACCACATCCCTGGGTATATGTGTGAGACACAGGTTACCACATCCCTGGGTATATGAGTGAGACACATGTTACCACATCCCTGGGTATATGTGTGAGACACAGGTTACCACATCACTGGGTATATGAGTGAGACACATGTTACCACATCCCTGGGTATATGTGTGAGATACAGGTTACCACATCCCTGGGTATATGTGTGAGACACATGTTACCACATCCCTGGGTATATGTGTGAGACACAGGTTACCACATCCCTGGGTATATGTGTGAGACATAGGTTACCACATCCCTGGGTATATGTGTGAGACACATGTTACCACATCCCTGGGTATATGTGTGAGACACAGGTTACCACATCACTGGGTATATGTGTGAGACACAGGTTACCACATCCCTGGGTATATGTGTGAGACATAGGTTACCACATCACTGGGTATATGTGTGAGACACAGGTTACCACATCCCTGGGTATATGTGTGAGACACAGGTTAACACATCCCTGGGTATATGGGTGAGACACAGGTTACCACATCCCTGGGTATATGGGGTGAGACATAGGTTACCACATCCCTGGGTATATGTGTGAGACACAGGTTACCACATCCCTGGGTATATGTGTGAGACACAGGTTACCACATCCCTGGGTATATGTGTGAGACACAGGTTACCACATCCCTGGGTATATGTGTGAGACACAGGTTACCACATCCCTGGGTATATGTGTGAGACACAGGTTACCACATCCCTGGGTATATGTGTGAGACACAGGTTACCACATCCCTGGGTATATGTGTGAGACACAGGTTACCACATCCCTGGGTATATGTGTGAGACACAGGTTACCACATCCCTGGGTATGGGGGTGAGACACAGGTTACCACATCCCTGGGTATATGTGTGAGACACATGTTACCACATCCCTGGGTATATGTGTGAGACACAGGTTACCACATCCCTGGGTATAGGGGGTGAGACATAGGTTACCACATCCCTGGGTATATGTGTGAGACACAGGTTACCACATCCCTGGGTATATGTGTGAGACACAGGTTACCACATCCCTGGGTATATGTGTGAGACACATGTTACCACATCCCTGGGTATATGTGTGAGACACATGTTACCACATCCCTGGGTATATGTGTGAGACACAGGTTACCACATCCCTGGGTATATGTGTGAGACACAGGTTACCACATCCCTGGGTATATGAGTGAGACACATGTTACCACATCCCTGGGTATATGTGTGAGACACAGGTTACCACATCCCTGGGTATATGTGTGAGACACAGGTTAACACATCCCTGGGTTAATGGGTGAGACACAGGTTACCACATCCCTGGGTATATGGGGTGAGACATAGGTTACCACATCCCTGGGTATATGTGTGAGACACAGGTTACCACATCCCTGGGTATATGTGTGAGACACAGGTTACCACATCCCTGGGTATATGTGTGAGACACAGGTTACCACATCCCTGGGTATATGTGTGAGACACAGGTTACCACATCCCTGGGTATATGTGTGAGACACAGGTTACCACATCCCTGGGTATATGTGTGAGACACAGGTTACCACATCCCTGGGTATATGTGTGAGACACAGGTTACCACATCCCTGGGTATGGGGGTGAGACACAGGTTACCACATCCCTGGGTATATGTGTGAGACACATGTTACCACATCCCTGGGTATATGTGTGAGACACAGGTTACCACATCCCTGGGTATAGGGGGTGAGACATAGGTTACCACATCCCTGGGTATATGTGTGAGACACAGGTTACCACATCCCTGGGTATATGTGTGAGACACATGTTACCACATCCCTGGGTATATGTGTGAGACACATGTTACCACATCCCTGGGTATATGTGTGAGACACAGGTTACCACATCCCTGGGTATATGTGTGAGACACAGGTTACCACATCCCTGGGTATATGAGTGAGACACATGTTACCACATCCCTGGGTATATGTGTGAGACACAGGTTACCACATCCCTGGGTATATGTGTGAGACACAGGTTACCACATCCCTGGGTATATGTGTGAGACACAGGTTACCACATCCCTGGGTATATGTGTGAGACACAGGTTACCACATCCCTGGGTATATGGGTGAGACACAGGTTACCACATCCCTGGGTATAGGGGGTGAGACATAGGTTACCACATCACTGGGTATATGTGTGAGACACAGGTTACCACATCCCTGTGTATATGTGTGAGACACATGTTACCACATCCCTGGGTATATGTGTGAGACACATGTTACCACATCCCTGGGTATATGTGTGAGACACAGGTTACCACATCCCTGGGTATATGTGTGAGACACAGGTTACCACATCCCTGGGTATATGAGTGAGACACATGTTACCACATCCCTGGGTATAGGGGGTGAGACATAGGTTACCACATCCCTGGGTATATGTGTGAGACACAGGTTACCACATCCCTGGGTATATGTGTGAGACACAGGTTACCACATCCCTGGGTATGGGGGTGAGACACAGGTTACCACATCCCTGGGTATATGTGTGAGACACAGGTTAACACATCCCTGGGTATATGTGTGAGACATAGGTTACCACACCCCTGGGTATATGTGTGAGACACATGTTAACACATCCCTGGGTATATGTGTGAGACACAGGTTACCACATCCCTGGGTATATGTGTGAGACACAGGTTACCACATCCCTGGGTATATGTGTGAGACACAGGTTACCACATCCCTGGGTATATGTGTGAGACATAGGTTACCACACCCCTGGGTATATGTGTGAGACACATGTTAACACATCCCTGGGTATATGTGTGAGACACAGGTTACCACATCCCTGGGTATATGTGTGAGACACAGGTTACCACATCCCTGGGTATATGTGTGAGACACATGTTAACACATCCCTGGGTATATGGGTGAGACATAGGTTACCACATCCCTGGGTATATGTGTGAGACACAGGTTACCACATCCCTGGGTATATGTGTGAGACACAGGTTACCACATCCCTGGGTATATGTGTGAGACATAGGTTACCACATCCCTGGGTATATGTGTGAGACACAGGTTACCACATCCCTGGGTATATGGGTGAGACATAGGTTACCACATCCCTGGGTATATGTGTGAGACATAGGTTACCACATCCCTGGGTATATGTGTGAGACACAGGTTACCACATCCCTGGGTATATGTGTGAGACACATGTTAACACATCCCTGGGTATATGTGTGAGACACAGGTTACCACATCCCTGGGTATATGTGTGAGACATAGGTTACCACATCCCTGGGTATATGGGTAAGACATAGGTTACCACATCCCTGGGTATATGTGTGAGACACATGTTACCACATCCCTGAGTATATGTGTGAGACACAGGTTACCACATCCCTGGGTATATGTGTGAGACATAGGTTACCACATCCCTGGGTATATGTGTGAGACACATGTTACCACATCCCTGGGTATATGTGTGAGACATAGGTTACCACATCCCTGGGTATATGTGTGAGACACAGGTTACCACATCCCTGGGTATATGTGTGAGACACAGGTTACCACATCCCTGGGTATATGTGTGAGACACAGGTTACCACATCCCTGGGTATATGTGTGAGACACATGTTAACACATCACTGGGTATATGAGTGAGACACAGGTTACCACATCCCTGGGTATATGTGTGAGACACAGGTTACCACATCCCTGGGTATATGTGTGAGACACAGGTTACCACATCCCTGGGTATATGTGTGAGACACAGGTTACCACATCCCTGGGTATATGTGTGAGACACATGCTAACACATCACTGGGTATATGAGTGAGACACAGGTTACCACATCCCTGGGTATATGTGTGAGACACAGGTTACCACATCCCTGGGTATATGTGTGAGACATAGGTTACCACATCCCTGGGTATATGTGTGAGACACATGTTACCACATCCCTGGGTATATGTGTGACATAGGTTACCACATCCCTGGGTATATGTGTGAGACACAGGTTACCACATCCCTGGGTATATGTGTGAGACACAGGTTACCACATCCCTGGGTATATGTGTGAGACACAGGTTACCACATCCCTGGGTATATGTGTGAGACACATGTTAACACATCACTGGGTATATGAGTGAGACACAGGTTACCACATCCCTGGGTATATGTGTGAGACACAGGTTACCACATCCCTGGGTATATGTGTGAGACACATGTTACCACATCCCTGGGTATATGAGTGAGACACAGGTTACCACATCCCTGGGTATATGAGTGAGACACAGGTTACCACATCCCTGGGTATATGTGTGAGACACATGTTACCACATCCCTGGGTATATGTGTGAGACACAGGTTACCACATCACTGGGTATATGTGTGAGACATAGGTTACCACATCCCTGGGTATATGGGTGAGACATAGGTTACCACATCCCTGGGTATATGTGTGAGGCACAGGTTACCACATCCCTGGGTATATGTGTGAGACACAGGTTACCACATCCCTGGGTATATGTGTGAGACATAGGTTACCACATCCCTGGGTATATGTGTGAGACATAGGTTACCACATCCCTGGGTATATGTGTGAGACATAGGTTACCACATCCCTGGGTATATGTGTGAGACACATGTTACCACATCCCTGGGTATATGTGTGAGACACCGGTTACCACATCCCTGGGTATATGTGTGAGACACAGGTTACCACATCCCTGGTATATGGGTGAGACATAGGTTACCACATCACTGGGTATATGTGTGAGGCACAGGTTACCACATCCCTGGGTATGGGGGTGAGACACAGGTTACCACATCCCTGGGTATATGTGTGAGACACAGGTTACCACATCCCTGGGTATATGTGTGAGACATAGGTTACCACATCCCTGGGTATATGTGTGAGACATAGGTTACCACATCCCTGGGTATATGTGTGAGACATAGGTTACCACATCCCTGGGTATATGGGTGAGACACAGGTTACCACATCCCTGGGTATATGTGTGAGACACATGTTACCACATCCCTGGGTATATGTGTGAGACACAGGTTACCACATCCCTGGGTATATGTGTGAGACACAGGTTACCACATCCCTGGGTATATGTGTGAGACACAGGTTACCACATCCCTGGGTATATGTGTGAGACACAGGTTACCACATCCCTGGGTATATGTGTGAGACACATGTTACCACATCCCTGGGTATATGTGTGAGACACAGGTTACCACATCCCTGGGTATATGTGTGAGATACAGGTTACCACATCCCTGGGTATATGTGTGAGACACATGTTACCACATCCCTGGGTATGGGGGTGAGACACAGGTTACCACATCCCTGGGTATATGTGTGAGACACAGGTTACCACATCCCTGGGTATATGTGTGAGACACATGTTACCACATCCCTGGGTATATGTGTGAGACATAGGTTACCACATCCCTGGGTATATGTGTGAGACACATGTTACCACATCCCTGGGTATATGTGTGAGACACAGGTTACCACATCCCTGGGTATATGTGTGAGACACAGGTTACCACATCCCTGGGTATATGTGTGAGACACAGGTTACCACATCCCTGGGTTTATGTGTGAGACACAGGTTACCACATCCCTGGGTATATGTGTGAGACACAGGTTACCACATCCCTGGGTATATGTGTGAGACACAGGTTACCACATCCCTGGGTATATGTGTGAGACACAGGTTACCACATCCCTGGGTATATGTGTGAGACACAGGTTACCACATCCCTGGGTATATGTGTGAGACACAGGTTACCACATCCCTGGGTATATGTGTGAGACACAGGTTACCACATCCCTGGGTTTATGTGTGAGACACAGGTTACCACATCCCTGGGTATATGTGTGAGACACAGGTTACCACATCCCTGGGTATATGGGTGAGACACATGTTACCACATCCCTGGGTATATGTGTGAGACACAGGTTACCACATCCCTGGGTATATGTGTGAGACACAGGTTACCACATCCCTGGGTATGTGTGAGACACAGGTTACCACATCCCTGGGTTTATGTGTGAGACACAGGTTACCACATCCCTGGGTATATGTGTGAGACACATGTTACCACATCCCTGGGTATATGTGTGAGACACAAGTTACCACATCCCTGGGTATATGTGTGAGACACAGGTTACCACATCCCTGGGTATATGGGTGAGACACATGTTACCACATCCCTGGGTATATGGGTGAGACACATGTTACCACATCCCTGGGTATATGTGTGAGTCACAGGTTACCACATCCCTGGGTATAGGGGGGGGGGGTGAGACACATGTTACCACATCCCTGGGTATATGTGTGAGACACAGGTTACCACATCCCTGGGTATATGTGTGAGACACAGGTTACCACATCCCTGGGTATATGTGTGAGACACAGGTTACCACATCCCTGGGTATATGTGTGAGACACAGGTTACCACATCCCTGGGTATATGTGTGAGACACATGTTAACACATCCCTGGGTATATGTGTGAGACACAGGTTACCACATCCCTGGGTATATGTGTGAGACACATGTTAACACATCCCTGGGTATATGTGTGAGACACATGTTACCACATCCCTGGGTATATGTGTGAGACACAGGTTACCACATCCCTGGGTATATGTGTGAGACACAGGTTACCACATCCCTGGGTATATGTGTGAGACACATGTTACCACATCCCTGGGTATATGTGTGAGATACAGGTTACCACATCCCTGGGTATATGTGTGAGACACATGTTACCACATCCCTGGGTATATGTGTGAGACACATGTTACCACATCCCTGGGTATATGTGTGAGACACAGGTTACCACATCCCTGGGTATATGTGTGAGACACAGGTTACCACATCACTGGGTATATGTGTGAGACACATGTTACCACATCACTGGGTATATGTGTGAGATACAGGTTACCACATCCCTGGGTTTATGTGTGAGACACATGTTACCACATCCCTGGGTATATGTGTGAGACATAGGTTACCACATCCCTGGGTATATGTGTGAGACACAGGTTACCACATCCCTGGGTATATGTGTGAGACATAGGTTACCACATCCCTGGGTATATGTGTGAGACACAGGTTACCACATCCCTGGGTATATGTGTGAGACACAGGTTACCACATCCCTGGGTATATGTGTGAGACACATGTTACCACATCCCTGGGTATATGTGTGAGATACAGGTTACCACATCCCTGGGTATATGTGTGAGACACATGTTACCACATCCCTGGGTATATGTGTGAGACACATGTTACCACATCCCTGGGTATATGTGTGAGACACAGGTTACCACATCCCTGGGTATATGTGTGAGACACAGGTTACCACATCACTGGGTATATGTGTGAGACACATGTTACCACATCACTGGGTATATGTGTGAGATACAGGTTACCACATCCCTGGGTTTATGTGTGAGACACATGTTACCACATCCCTGGGTATATGTGTGAGACATAGGTTACCACATCCCTGGGTATATGTGTGAGACACAGGTTACCACATCCCTGGGTATATGTGTGAGACATAGGTTACCACATCCCTTGGTATATGTGTGAGACACAGGTTACCACATCCCTGGGTATATGGGTGAGACACATGTTACCACATCCCTGGGTATATGTGTGAGACACAGGTTACCACATCACTGGGTATATGTGTGAGACATAGGTTACCACATCCCTGGGTATATGTGTGAGACACAGGTTACCACATCCCTGGGTATATGTGTGAGACACAGGTTACCACATCCCTGGGTATATGTGTGAGACACATGTTACCACATCCCTGGGTATATGTGTGAGACACATGTTACCACATCCCTGGGTATATGTGTGAGACACAGGTTACCACATCCCTGGGTATATGGTGAGACACAGGTTACCACATCCCTGGGTATATGTGTGAGACACAGGTTACCACATCCCTGGGTATATGTGTGAGACACATGTTACCACATCCCTGGGTATATGGGTGAGACACAGGTTACCACATCCCTGGGTATATGTGTGAGACACAGGTTACCACATCCCTGGGTATATGTGTGAGACATAGGTTACCACATCCCTGGGTATATGTGTGAGACATAGGTTACCACATCCCTGGGTATATGGGTGAGACATAGGTTACCACATCCCTGGGTATATGTGTGAGACACAGGTTACCACATCCCTGGGTATATGTGTGAGACACAGGTTACCACATCCCTGGGTATATGGGTGAGACACAGGTTACCACATCCCTGGGTATATGTGTGAGACACAGGTTACCACATCCCTGGGTATATGTGTGAGACACAGGTTACCACATCCCTGGGTATATGTGTGAGACACAGGTTACCACATCCCTGGGTATATGTGTGAGATACATGTTACCACATCCCTGGGTATATGTGTGAGACACAGGTTACCACATCCCTGGGTATATGGGTGAGACACATGTTACCACATCCCTGGGTATATGTGTGAGACACAGGTTACCACATCCCTGGGTATATGGTGAGACACAGGTTAACACATCCCTGGGTATATGTGTGAGACATAGGTTACCACATCCCTGGGTATATGTGTGAGACACAGGTTACCACATCCCTGGGTATATGGGTGAGACATAGGTTACCACATCCCTGGGTATATGTGTGAGACACATGTTACCACATCCCTGGGTATATGTGTGAGACACAGGTTACCACATCACTGGGTATATGTGTGAGACACAGGTTACCACATCCCTGGGTATATGTGTGAGACACAGGTTACCACATCCCTGGGTATATGTGTGAGACATAGGTTACCACATCCCTGGGTATATGTGTGAGACACATGTTACCACATCCCTGGGTATATGTGTGAGACATAGGTTACCACATCCCTGGGTATATGAGTGAGACATAGGTTACCACATCCCTGGGTATATGTGTGAGACACAGGTTACCACATCCCTGGGTATATGTGTGAGACACAGGTTACCACATCCCTGGGTATATGTGTGAGACACAGGTTACCACATCCCTGGGTATATGTGTGAGACATAGGTTACCACATCCCTGGGTATATGTGTGAGACACATGTTACCACATCCCTGGGTATATGTGTGAGACACAGGTTACCACATCCCTGGGTATATGTGTGAGACACAGGTTACCACATCGTGGTATATGTGTGAGACACAGGTTACCACATCCCTGGGTATATGTGTGAGACACAGGTTACCACATCCCTGGGTATATGTGTGAGACATAGGTTACCACATCCCTGGGTATATGTGTGAGACATAGGTTACCACATCCCTGGGTATATGTGTGAGACATAGGTTACCACATCCCTGGGTATATGTGTGAGACATAGGTTACCACATCCCTGGGTATATGTGTGAGACACAGGTTACCACATCCCTGGGTATATGTGTGAGTCACAGGTTACCACATCCCTGGGTATATGTGTGAGACATAGGTTACCACATCCCTGGGTATATGTGTGAGATACAGGTTACCACATCCCTGGGTATATGGGTGAGACACAGGTTACCACATCCCTGGGTATATGTGTGAGACACAGGTTACCACATCCCTGGGTATATGTGTGAGACATAGGTTACCACATCCCTGGGTATATGTGTGAGACATAGGTTACCACATCCCTGGGTATATGTGTGAGACACAGGTTACCACATCCCTGGGTATATGTGTGAGTCACAGGTTACCACATCCCTGGGTATATGTGTGAGACACAGGTTACCACATCCCTGGGTATATGTGTGAGACACAGGTTACCACATCCCTGGGTATATGTGTGAGACATAGGTTACCACATCCCTGGGTATATGTGTGAGACATAGGTTACCACATCCCTGGGTATATGTGTGAGACACAGGTTACCACATCCCTGGGTATATGTGTGAGACATAGGTTACCACATCCCTGGGTATATGTGTGAGACATAGGTTACCACATCCCTGGGTATATGTGTGAGACATAGGTTACCACATCCCTGGGTATATGTGTGAGACACAGGTTACCACATCCCTGGGTATATGTGTGAGACACAGGTTACCACATCCCTGGGTATATGTGTGAGACATAGGTTACCACATCCCTGGGTATATGTGTGAGACATAGGTTACCACATCCCTGGGTATATGTGTGAGACATAGGTTACCACATCCCTGGGTATATGTGTGAGACATAGGTTACCACATCCCTGGGTATATGTGTGAGACACAGGTTACCACATCCCTGGGTATATGTGTGAGATACAGGTTACCACATCCCTGGGTATATGTGTGAGACACATGTTACCACATCCCTGGGTATATGTGTGAGACACAGGTTACCACATCCCTGGGTATATGTGTGAGACACAGGTTACCACATCCCTGGGTATATGTGTGAGACATAGGTTACCACATCCCTGGGTATATGTGTGAGACACAGGTTACCACATCCCTGGGTATATGTGTGAGACACAGGTTACCACATCCCTGGGTATATGTGTGAGACACAGGTTACCACATCCCTGGGTATATGTGTGAGACACAGGTTACCACATCCCTGGGTATATGTGTGAGACATAGGTTACCACATCCCTGGGTATATGTGTGAGACACAGGTTACCACATCCCTGGGTATATGTGTGAGACACAGGTTACCACATCCCTGGGTATATGTGTGAGACACAGGTTACCACATCCCTGGGTATATGTGTGAGACACAGGTTACCACATCCCTGGGTATATGTGTGAGACACAGGTTACCACATCCCTGGGTATATGTGTGAGACACAGGTTACCACATCCCTGGGTATATGTGTGAGACACAGGTTACCATCCCTGGGTATATGTGTGAGACACAGGTTACCACATCCCTGGGTATATGTGTGAGACACAGGTTACCATCCCTGGGTATATGTGTGAGACACAGGTTACCACATCCCTGGGTATATGTGTGAGACACAGGTTACCATCCCTGGGTATATGTGTGAGACACAGGTTACCACATCCCTGGGTATATGTGTGAGACACAGGTTACCACATCCCTGGGTATATGTGTGAGACACATGTTACCACATCCCTGGGTATATGTGTGAGACACAGGTTACCACATCCCTGGGTATATGTGTGAGACACAGGTTACCACATCCCTGGGTATATGTGTGAGACACAGGTTACCACATCCCTGGGTATATGGGTGAGACACAGGTTACCACATCCCTGGGTATATGTGTGAGACACAGGTTACCATCCCTGGGTATATGTGTGAGACACAGGTTAACACATCCCTGGGTATATGGGTGAGACACAGGTTACCACATCCCTGGGTATATGTGTGAGACACAGGTTACCACATCCCTGGGTATATGTGTGAGACATAGGTTAACACATCCCTGGGTATATGTGTGAGACACAGGTTACCACATCCCTGGGTATATGTGTGAGACACAGGTTACCACATCCCTGGGTATATGTGTGAGACACAGGTTACCACATCCCTGGGTATATGTGTGAGACATAGGTTACCACATCACTGGGTATATGTGTGAGACATAGGTTACCACATCCCTGGGTATATGTGTGAGACATAGGTTACCACATCCCTGGGTATATGTGTGAGACACAGGTTACCATCCCTGGGTATATGTGTGAGACACAGGTTACCACATCCCTGGGTATATGTGTGAGACACAGGTTACCACATCCCTGGGTATATGGGTGAGACATAGGTTACCACATCCCTGGGTATATGGGTGAGACACAGGTTACCACATCCCTGGGTATATGTGTGAGACACAGGTTACCACATCCCTGGGTATATGGGTGAGACACAGGTTACCACATCCCTGGGTATATGTGTGAGACATAGGTTACCACATCCCTGGGTATATGTGTGAGACATAGGTTACCACATCCCTGGGTATATGTGTGAGACACAGGTTACCACATCCCTGGGTATATGTGTGAGACATAGGTTACCACATCCCTGGGTATATGTGTGAGACACATGTTACCACATCCCTGGGTATATGTGTGAGACACATGTTACCACATCCCTGGGTATATGTGTGAGACACAGGTTACCACATCCCTGGGTATATGTGTGAGACACAGGTTACCACATCCCTGGGTATATGTGTGAGACACAGGTTACCACATCCCTGGGTATATGTGTGAGACACAGGTTACCACATCCCTGGGTATATGTGTGAGACACATGTTACCACATCCCTGGGTATATGTGTGAGACACATGTTACCACATCCCTGGGTATATGGGTGAGACACAGGTTACCACATCCCTGGGTATATGGGTGAGACACAGGTTACCACATCACTGGGTATATGGGTGAGACACAGGTTACCACATCCCTGGGTATATGGGTGAGACACAGGTTACCACATCCCTGGGTATATGGGTGAGACACAGGTTACCACATCCCTGGGTATATGGGTGAGACACAGGTTACCACATCCCTGGGTATATGGGTGAGACATAGGTTACCACATCCCTGGGTATATGTGTGAGACATAGGTTACCACATCCCTGGGTATATGGGTGAGACACATGTTACCACATCCCTGGGTATATGTGTGAGACACATGTTACCACATCCCTGGGTATATGTGTGAGACATAGGTTACCACATCCCTGGGTATATGGGTGAGACACAGGTTACCACATCCCTGGGTATATGTGTGAGACACAGGTTACCACATCCCTGGGTATATGTGTGAGACATAGGTTACCACATCCCTGGGTATATGGGTGAGACATAGGTTACCACATCCCTGGGTATATGTGTGAGATACAGGTTACCACATCCCTGGGTATATGTGTGAGACACATGTTACCACATCCCTGGGTATATGTGTGAGACACAGGTTACCACATCCCTGGGTATATGTGTGAGACATAGGTTACCACATCCCTGGGTATATGGGTGAGACATAGGTTACCACATCCCTGGGTATATGTGTGAGATACAGGTTACCACATCCCTGGGTATATGGGTGAGACACAGGTTACCACATCCCTGGGTATATGTGTGAGACATAGGTTACCACATCCCTGGGTATATGGGTGAGACATAGGTTACCACATCCCTGGGTATATGGGTGAGACATAGGTTACCACATCCCTGGGTATATGTGTGAGATACAGGTTACCACATCCCTGGGTATATGGGTGAGACACATGTTACCACATCCCTGGGTATATGTGTGAGACACATGTTACCACATCCCTGGGTATATGTGTGAGACACATGTTACCACATCCCTGGGTATATGTGTGAGACATAGGTTAACACATCCCTGGGTATATGAGTGAGACACATGTTACCACATCCCTGGGTATATGTGTGAGACATAGGTTACCACATCCCTGGGTATATGTGTGAGATACAGGTTACCACATCCCTGGGTATATGTGTGAGACACAGGTTACCACATCCCTGGGTATATGGGTGAGACACAGGTTACCACATCCCTGGGTATATGTGTGAGACATAGGTTACCACATCCCTGGGTATATGTGTGAGACATAGGTTACCACATCCCTGGGTATATGTGTGAGACACATGTTACCACATCCCTGGGTATATGGGTGAGACACAGGTTACCACATCCCTGGGTATATGTGTGAGACATAGGTTACCACATCCCTGGGTATATGTGTGAGACACATGTTACCACATCCCTGGGTATATGGGTGAGACACAGGTTACCACATCCCTGGGTATATGTGTGAGACATAGGTTACCACATCCCTGGGTATATGTGTGAGACACATGTTACCACATCCCTGGGTATATGTGTGAGACACATGTTACCACATCCCTGGGTATATGTGTGAGACACAGGTTACCACATCCCTGGGTATATGTGTGAGACACAGGTTACCACATCCCTGGGTATATGTGTGAGACACAGGTTACCACATCCCTGGGTATATGTGTGAGACACAGGTTACCACATCCCTGGGTATATGTGTGAGACACATGTTACCACATCCCTGGGTATATGTGTGAGACACATGTTACCACATCCCTGGGTATATGGGTGAGACACAGGTTACCACATCCCTGGGTATATGGGTGAGACACAGGTTACCACATCACTGGGTATATGGGTGAGACACAGGTTACCACATCCCTGGGTATATGGGTGAGACACAGGTTACCACATCCCTGGGTATATGGGTGAGACACAGGTTACCACATCCCTGGGTATATGGGTGAGACACAGGTTACCACATCCCTGGGTATATGGGTGAGACATAGGTTACCACATCCCTGGGTATATGTGTGAGACATAGGTTACCACATCCCTGGGTATATGGGTGAGACACAGGTTACCACATCCCTGGGTATATGGGGGGTGAGACATAGGTTACCACATCCCTGGGTATATGTGTGAGACACATGTTACCACATCCCTGGGTATATGTGTGAGACATAGGTTACCACATCCCTGGGTATATGTGTGAGATACATGTTACCACATCCCTGGGTATATGTGTGAGACACATGTTACCACATCCCTGGGTATATGTGTGAGACACAGGTTACCACATCCCTGGGTATATGGGTGAGACACAGGTTACCACATCCCTGGGTATATGTGTGAGACACAGGTTACCACATCCCTGGGTATATGGGTGAGACACAGGTTACCACATCCCTGGGTATATGTGTGAGACATAGGTTACCACATCACTGGGTATATGTGTGAGACATAGGTTACCACATCCCTGGGTATATGTGTGAGACACAGGTTACCACATCCCTGGGTATATGTGTGAGACACAGGTTACCACATCCCTGGGTATATGTGTGAGACACAGGTTACCACATCCCTGGGTATATGTGTGAGACATAGGTTACCACATCCCTGGGTATATGTGTGAGACATAGGTTACCACATCCCTGGGTATATGGGTGAGACACAGGTTACCACATCCCTGGGTATATGGGTGAGACACAGGTTACCACATCCCTGGGTATATGGGTGAGACACAGGTTACCACATCCCTGGGTATATGTGTGAGACATAGGTTACCACATCCCTGGGTATATGGGTGAGACACAGGTTACCACATCCCTGGGTATATGTGTGAGACACAGGTTACCACATCCCTGGGTATATGGGTGAGACACAGGTTACCACATCCCTGGGTATATGTGTGAGACACAGGTTACCACATCCCTGGGTATATGTGTGAGACACAGGTTACCACATCCCTGGGTATATGGGTGAGACACAGGTTACCACATCCCTGGGTATATGTGTGAGACACAGGTTACCACATCACTGGGTATATGTGTGAGACACAGGTTACCACATCCCTGGGTATATGTGTGAGACACAGGTTACCACATCCCTGGGTATATGTGTGAGACACAGGTTACCACATCCCTGGGTATATGTGTGAGACACATGTTAACACATCCCTGGGTATATGTGTGAGACACAGGTTACCACATCCCTGGGTATATGTGTGAGACATAGGTTACCACATCCCTGGGTATATGTGTGAGACACAGGTTACCACATCCCTGGGTATATGTGTGAGACACAGGTTACCACATCCCTGGGTATATGTGTGAGACACAGGTTACCACATCCCTGGGTATATGTGTGAGACACAGGTTACCACATCCCTGGGTATATGGGTGAGACACAGGTTACCACATCCCTGGGTATATGTGTGAGACATAGGTTACCACATCCCTGGGTATATGTGTGATACACAGGTTACCACATCACTGGGTATATGTGTGAGACACAGGTTACCACATCCCTGGGTATATGTGTGAGACATAGGTTACCACATCCCTGGGTATATGTGTGAGACACAGGTTACCACATCCCTGGGTATATGGGTGAGACACAGGTTACCACATCCCTGGGTATATGTGTGAGACACATGTTAACACATCCCTGGGTATATGTGTGAGACACAGGTTACCACATCCCTGGGTATATGGGTGAGACATAGGTTACCACATCCCTGGGTATATGTGTGAGACACAGGTTACCACATCCCTGGGTATATGTGTGAGACACAGGTTACCACATCCCTGGGTATATGGGTGAGACATAGGTTACCACATCCCTGGGTATATGTGTGAGACACAGGTTACCACATCCCTGGGTATATGGGTGAGACACATGTTAACACATCCCTGGGTATATGGGTGAGACACATGTCAACACATCCCTGGGTATATGGGTGAGACACATGTTAACACATCCCTGGGTATATGGGTGAGACACATGTTACCACATCCCTGGGTATATGGGTGAGACACATGTTAACACATCCCTGGGTATATGTGTGAGACACAGGTTACCACATCCCTGGGTATATGGGTGAGACATAGGTTACCACATCCCTGGGTATATGTGTGAGACACAGGTTACCACATCCCTGGGTATATGGGTGAGACATAGGTTACCACATCCCTGGGTATATGTGTGAGACACAGGTTACCACATCCCTGGGTATATGTGTGAGACACAGGTTACCACATCCCTGGGTATATGTGTGAGACACAGGTTACCACATCCCTGGGTATATGTGTGAGACACAGGTTAACACATCCCTGGGTATATGTGTGAGACACAGGTTAACACATCCCTGGGTATATGTGTGAGACACATGTTAACACATCCCTGGGTATATGTGTGAGACACAGGTTACCACATCCCTGGGTATATGGGTGAGACATAGGTTACCACATCCCTGGGTATATGGGTGAGACACATGTTACCACATCCCTGGGTATATGTGTGAGACACAGGTTACCACATCCCTGGGTATATGGGTGAGACATAGGTTACCACATCCCTGGGTATATGTGTGAGACACAGGTTACCACATCCCTGGGTATATGTGTGAGACACAGGTTACCACATCCCTGGGTATATGTGTGAGACATAGGTTACCACATCACTGGGTATATGGGTGAGACACAGGTTACCACATCCCTGGGTATATGTGTGTGACACAGGTTACCACATCCCTGGGTATATGTGTGAGACACATGTTACCACATCCCTGGGTATATGTGTGAGACACATGTTAACACATCCCTGGGTATATGGGTGAGACACAGGTTACCACATCCCTGGGTATATGTGTGAGACACAGGTTACCACATCCCTGGGTATATGTGTGAGACACATGTTAACACATCCCTGGGTATATGTGTGAGACACAGGTTACCACATCCCTGGGTATATGGGTGAGACATATGTTACCACATCCCTGGGTATATGTGTGAGACACAGGTTACCACATCCCTGGGTATATGGGTGAGACACAGGTTACCACATCCCTGGGTATATGTGTGAGACATAGGTTACCACATCCCTGGGTATATGTGTGAGACACAGGTTACCACATCCCTGGGTATATGTGTGAGACACAGGTTACCACATCCCTGGGTATATGTGTGAGACACAGGTTACCACATCCCTGGGTATATGTGTGAGACACAGGTTACCACATCCCTGGGTATATGTGTGAGACATAGGTTACCACATCCCTGGGTATATGGGTGAGACACATGTTACCACATCCCTGGGTATATGGGTGAGACATAGGTTAACACATCCCTGGGTATATGGGTGAGACATAGGTTACCACATCCCTGGGTATATGTGTGAGACACAGGTTACCACATCCCTGGGTATATGGGTGAGACATAGGTTAACACATCCCTGGGTATATGGGTGAGACATATGTTACCACATCCCTGGGTATATGTGTGAGACACAGGTTACCACATCCCTGGGTATATGTGTGAGGCATAGGTTACCACATCCCTGGGTATATGTGTGAGACACAGGTTACCACATCCCTGGGTATATGTGTGAGACACATGTTACCACATCCCTGGGTATATGTGTGAGACACAGGTTAACACATCCCTGGGTATATGGGTGAGACATAGGTTACCACATCCCTGGGTATATGTGTGAGACACAGGTTACCACATCCCTGGGTATATGTGTGAGACACATGTTACCACATCCCTGGGTATATGTGTGAGACACAGGTTACCACATCCCTGGGTATATGTGTGAGACACAGGTTACCACATCCCTGGGTATATGTGTGAGACACAGGTTACCACATCCCTGGGTATATGTGTGAGGCATAGGTTACCACATCCCTGGGTATATGGGTGAGACACAGGTTACCACATCCCTGGGTATATGTGTGAGACACATGTTACCACATCCCTGGGTATATGGGTGAGACACAGGTTACCACATCCCTGGGTATATGGGTGAGACATAGGTTACCACATCCCTGGGTATATGTGTGAGACACAGGTTACCACATCCCTGGGTATATGTGTGAGACATAGGTTACCACATCCCTGGGTATATGGGTGAGTCACAGGTTACCACATCCCTGGGTATATGTGTGAGACACAGGTTACCACATCCCTGGGTATGTGTGTGAGACACAGGTTACCACATCCCTGGGTATATGTGTGAGGCATAGGTTACCACATCCCTGGGTATATGTGTGAGACACAGGTTACCACATCCCTGGGTATATGTGTGAGACACAGGTTACCACATCCCTGGGTATATGTGTGAGACACAGGTTACCACATCCCTGGGTATATGTGTGAGACACAGGTTACCACATCCCTGGGTATATGTGTGAGACACAGGTTACCACATCCCTGGGTATATGTGTGAGACACAGGTTACCACATCCCTGGGTATATGTGTGAGACACAGGTTACCACATCCCTGGGTATATGTGTGAGACACAGGTTACCACATCCCTGGGTATATGTGTGAGACACAGGTTACCACATCCCTGGGTATATGTGTGAGACACAGGTTAACACATCCCTGGGTATATGGGTGAGACATAGGTTACCACATCCCTGGGTATATGTGTGAGACACAGGTTACCACATCCCTGGGTATATGTGCGAGACACAGGTTACCACATCCCTGGGTATATGTGTGAGACACAGGTTACCACATCCCTGGGTATATGTGTGAGGCATAGGTTACCACATCCCTGGGTATATGTGTGAGACACAGGTTACCACATCCCTGGGTATATGTGTGAGACACAGGTTACCACATCCCTGGGTATATGTGTGAGGCATAGGTTACCACATCCCTGGGTATATGTGTGAGACACAGGTTACCACATCCCTGGGTATATGTGTGAGACACAGGTTACCACATCCCTGGGTATATGTGTGAGACACAGGTTACCACATCCCTGGGTATATGTGTGAGACACAGGTTACCACATCCCTGGGTATATGTGTGAGACACAGGTTACCACATCCCTGGGTATATGTGTGAGACACAGGTTACCACATCCCTGGGTATATGTGTGAGACACAGGTTACCACATCCCTGGGTATATGTGTGAGACACAGGTTACCACATCCCTGGGTATATGTGTGAGACACAGGTTACCACATCCCTGGGTATATGTGTGAGACACAGGTTAACACATCCCTGGGTATATGTGTGAGACACAGGTTACCACATCCCTGGGTATATGTGTGAGGCATAGGTTACCACATCCCTGGGTATATGTGTGAGACACAGGTTACCACATCCCTGGGTATATGTGTGAGACACATGTTACCACATCCCTGGGTATATGTGTGAGGCATAGGTTACCACATCCCTGGGTATATGTGTGAGACACATGTTACCACATCCCTGGGTATATGTGTGAGACACATGTTACCACATCCCTGGGTATATGGGTGAGACATAGGTTACCACATCCCTGGGTATATGTGTGAGACATAGGTTACCACATCCCTGGGTATATGGGTGAGACATAGGTTACCACATCCCTGGGTATATGTGTGAGACACATGTTACCACATCCCTGGGTATATGGGTGAGACACATGTTACCACATCCCTGGGTATATGTGTGAGACACAGGTTACCACATCCCTGGGTATATGTGTGAGACACAGGTTACCACATCCCTGGGTATATGGGTGAGACACAGGTTACCACATCCCTGGGTATATGTGTGAGACACATGTTACCACATCCCTGGGTATATGTGTGAGACACAGGTTACCACATCCCTGGGTATATGTGTGAGACACAGGTTACCACATCCCTGGGTATATGTGTGAGACACAGGTTACCACATCCCTGGGTATATGTGTGAGACACAGGTTACCACATCCCTGGGTATATGTGTGAGACACAGGTTACCACATCCCTGGGTATATGTGTGAGACACAGGTTACCACATCCCTGGGTATATGTGTGAGACACAGGTTACCACATCCCTGGGTATATGTGTGAGACACAGGTTACCACATCCCTGGGTATATGTGTGAGACACAGGTTACCACATCCCTGGGTATATGTGTGAGACACAGGTTAACACATCCCTGGGTATATGTGTGAGACACAGGTTACCACATCCCTGGGTATATGTGTGAGGCATAGGTTACCACATCCCTGGGTATATGTGTGAGACACAGGTTACCACATCCCTGGGTATATGTGTGAGACACATGTTACCACATCCCTGGGTATATGTGTGAGGCATAGGTTACCACATCCCTGGGTATATGTGTGAGACACATGTTACCACATCCCTGGGTATATGTGTGAGACACATGTTACCACATCCCTGGGTATATGGGTGAGACATAGGTTACCACATCCCTGGGTATATGTGTGAGACATAGGTTACCACATCCCTGGGTATATGGGTGAGACACATGTTACCACATCCCTGGGTATATGGGTGAGACACATGTTACCACATCCCTGGGTATATGTGTGAGACACAGGTTACCACATCCCTGGGTATATGTGTGAGACACAGGTTACCACATCCCTGGGTATATGGGTGAGACACAGGTTACCACATCCCTGGGTATATGTGTGAGACACATGTTACCACATCCCTGGGTATATGTGTGAGACACAGGTTACCACATCCCTGGGTATATGGGTGAGACATAGGTTACCACATCCCTGGGTATATGTGTGAGACATAGGTTACCACATCCCTGGGTATATGGGTGAGACACAGGTTACCACATCCCTGGGTATATGTGTGAGACATAGGTTACCACATCCCTGGGTATATGTGTGAGACACAGGTTACCACATCCCTGGGTATATGTGAGAGACATAGGTTACCACATCCCTGGGTATATGTGTGAGACATAGGTTACCACATCCCTGGGTATATGTGTGAGACACATGTTACCACATCCCTGGGTATATGTGTGAGACACAGGTTACCACATCCCTGGGTATATGTGTGAGACATAGGTTACCACATCCCTGGGTATATGTGTGAGACACAGGTTACCACATCCCTGGGTATATGTGTGAGACACAGGTTAACACATCCCTGGGTATATGTGTGAGACACAGGTTACCACATCCCTGGGTATATGTGTGAGATACAGGTTAACACATCCCTGGGTATATGTGTGAGACATAGGTTACCACATCCCTGGGTATATGTGTGAGACACAGGTTACCACATCCCTGGGTATATGTGTGAGACACAGGTTAACACATCCCTGGGTATATGTGTGAGACATAGGTTACCACATCCCTGGGTATATGTGTGAGATACAGGTTACCACATCCCTGGGTATATGAGTGAGACACAGGTTACCACATCCCTGGGTATATGTGTGAGACACAGGTTACCACATCCCTGGGTATATGTGTGAGACATAGGTTACCACATCCCTGGGTATATGTGTGAGATACAGGTTACCACATCCCTGGGTATATGTGTGAGACACAGGTTACCACATCCCTGGGTATATGTGTGAGACACAGGTTACCACATCCCTGGGTATATGTGTGAGACATAGGTTACCACATCCCTGGGTATATGTGTGAGATACAGGTTACCACATCCCTGGGTATATGTGTGAGATACAGGTTACCACATCCCTGGGTATATGTGTGAGACACAGGTTACCACATCCCTGGGTATATGAGTGAGACACAGGTTACCACATCCCTGGGTATATGTGTGAGACACAGGTTACCACATCCCTGGGTATATGGATGAGACACAGGTTACCACATCCCTGGGTATATGTGTGAGACATAGGTTACCACATCCCTGGGTATATGTGTGAGACATAGGTTACCACATCCCTGGGTATATGTGTGAGACATAGGTTACCACATCCCTGGGTATATGTGTGAGACATAGGTTACCACATCCCTGGGTATATGAGTGAGACATAGGTTACCACATCCCTGGGTATATGCGTGAGACACAGGTTACCACATCCCTGGGTATATGTGTGAGACACAGGTTACCACATCCCTGGGTATATGTGTGAGACACAGGTTACCACATCCCTGGGTATATGTGTGAGACACATGTTACCACATCCCTGGGTATGGGGGTGAGACACAGGTTACCACATCCCTGGGTATATGTGTGAGACATAGGTTACCACATCCCTGGGTATATGTGTGAGACACAGGTTACCACATCCCTGGGTATATGTGTGAGACACAGGTTACCACATCCCTGGGTATATGTGTGAGACACAGGTTACCACATCCCTGGGTATATGTGTGAGACACAGGTTACCACATCCCTGGGTATATGTGTGAGACACAGGTTACCACATCCCTGGGTATATGTGTGAGACACATGTTACCACATCCCTGGGTATATGGTGAGACACAGGTTACCACATCCCTGGGTATATGTGTGAGACACAGGTTACCACATCCCTGGGTATATGGGTGAGACACAGGTTACCACATCCCTGGGTATATGTGTGAGACACAGGTTACCACATCCCTGGGTATATGTGTGAGACACAGGTTACCACATCCCTGGGTATATGTGTGAGACACAGGTTACCACATCCCTGGGTATATGTGTGAGACACAGGTTACCACATCCCTGGGTATATGGGTGAGACACAGGTTACCACATCCCTGGGTATATGTGTGAGACACAGGTTACCACATCCCTGGGTATATGTGTGAGACACAGGTTAACACATCCCTGGGTATATGTGTGAGACACAGGTTACCACATCCCTGGGTATATGTGTGAGACACAGGTTACCACATCCCTGGGTATATGTGTGAGACACAGGTTACCACATCCCTGGGTATATGTGTGAGACACAGGTTACCACATCCCTGGGTATATGTGTGAGACACAGGTTACCACATCACTGGGTATATGTGTGAGACACAGGTTACCACATCCCTGGGTATATGTGTGAGACACAGGTTACCACATCACTGGGTATATGTGTGAGACATAGGTTACCACATCCCTGGGTATATGTGTGAGACACAGGTTACCACATCACTGGGTATATGTGTGAGACATAGGTTACCACATCCCTGGGTATATGTGTGAGACACATGTTACCACATCCCTGGGTATATGGGTGAGACACAGGTTACCACATCCCTGGGTATATGTGTGAGACACAGGTTACCACATCACTGGGTATATGTGTGAGACACAGGTTACCACATCCCTGGGTATATGTGTGAGACACAGGTTACCACATCACTGGGTATATGTGTGAGACATAGGTTACCACATCCCTGGGTATATGTGTGAGACACATGTTACCACATCCCTGGGTATATGGGTGAGACACAGGTTACCACATCCCTGGGTATATGTGTGAGACACAGGTTACCACATCCCTGGGTATATGTGTGAGACACAGGTTAACACATCCCTGGGTATATGTGTGAGACACAGGTTACCACATCCCTGGGTATATGTGTGAGACACAGGTTACCACATCCCTGGGTATATGTGTGAGACACATGTTACCACATCCCTGGGTATATGTGTGAGATACAGGTTACCACATCCCTGGGTATATGTGGGAGACACATGTTACCACATCCCTGGGTATATGTGTGAGACATAGGTTACCACATCCCTGGGTATATGTGTGAGACACATGTTACCACATCCCTGGGTATATGTGTGAGACACAGGTTACCACATCCCTGGGTATATGGGTGAGACACAGGTTACCACATCCCTGGGTATATGTGTGAGACACAGGTTACCATCCCTGGGTATATGTGTGAGACACAGGTTACCACATCACTGGGTATATGTGTGAGACATAGGTTACCACATCACTGGGTATATGTGTGAGACATAGGTTACCACATCCCTGGGTATATGGGTGAGACACAGGTTACCACATCACTGGGTATATGTGTGAGACACAGGTTACCACATCCCTGGGTATATGTGTGAGACACAGGTTACCACATCCCTGGGTATATGTGTGAGACACAGGTTACCATCCCTGGGTATATGTGTGAGACACAGGTTACCACATCCCTGGGTATATGGGTGAGACACAGGTTACCACATCCCTGGGTATATGTGTGAGACACAGGTTACCACATCCCTGGGTATATGTGTGAGACACAGGTTAACACATCCCTGGGTATATGTGTGAGACACAGGTTACCACATCCCTGGGTATATGTGTGAGACACAGGTTACCATCCCTGGGTATATGTGTGAGACACAGGTTACCACATCACTGGGTATATGTGTGAGACATAGGTTACCACATCCCTGGGTATATGTGTGAGACATAGGTTACCACATCCCTGGGTATATGTGTGAGACACAGGTTACCACATCCCTGGGTATATGGGTGAGACATAGGTTACCACATCCCTGGGTATATGGGTGAGACACAGGTTACCACATCCCTGGGTATATGTGTGAGACATAGGTTACCACATCCCTGGGTATATGTGTGAGACATAGGTTACCACATCCCTGGGTATATGTGTGAGACACAGGTTACCACATCCCTGGGTATATGTGTGAGACACAGGTTACCACATCCCTGGGTATATGTGTGAGACACAGGTTACCATCCCTGGGTATATGTGTGAGACATAGGTTACCATCCCTGGGTATATGTGTGAGACATAGGTTACCACATCACTGGGTATATGTGTGAGACACAGGTTACCACATCCCTGGGTATATGTGTGAGACACAGGTTACCACATCCCTGGGTATATGTGTGAGACACAGGTTACCATCCCTGGGTATATGTGTGAGACACAGGTTACCACATCACTGGGTATATGTGTGAGACACAGGTTACCATCCCTGGGTATATGTGTGAGACACAGGTTACCACATCCCTGGGTATATGTGTGAGACACAGGTTACCACATCCCTGGGTATATGTGTGAGACACAGGTTACCATCCCTGGGTATATGTGTGAGACACAGGTTACCACATCCCTGGGTATATGTGTGAGACACAGGTTACCACATCCCTGGGTATATGTGTGAGACATAGGTTACCACATCCCTGGGTATATGTGTGAGACACAGGTTACCACATCCCTGGGTATATGTGTGAGACACAGGTTACCATCCCTGGGTATATGTGTGAGACACAGGTTACCACATCACTGGGTATATGTGTGAGACACAGGTTACCACATCCCTGGGTATATGTGTGAGACATAGGTTACCACATCACTGGGTATATGTGTGAGATACAGGTTACCACATCCCTGGGTATATGGGTGAGACACAGGTTACCACATCCCTGGGTATATGTGTGAGACACAGGTTACCACATCCCTGGGTATATGTGTGAGACACAGGTTACCACATCCCTGGGTATATGGGTGAGACACAGGTTACCACATCCCTGGGTATATGTGTGAGACATAGGTTACCACATCCCTGGGTATATGTGTGAGACATAGGTTACCACATCCCTGGGTATATGGGTGAGACACAGGTTACCACATCCCTGGGTATATGTGTGAGATACAGGTTACCACATCCCTGGGTATATGTGTGAGATACAGGTTACCACATCCCTGGGTATATGTGTGAGACATAGGTTACCACATCCCTGGGTATATGTGTGAGACACATGTTACCACATCCCTGGGTATATGTGTGAGACACATGTTACCACATCCCTGGGTATATGTGTGAGACACATGTTACCACATCCCTGGGTATATGTGTGAGACACAGGTTACCACATCCCTGGGTATATGTGTGAGACACAGGTTACCACATCCCTGGGTATATGTGTGAGACATAGGTTACCACATCCCTGGGTATATGGGTGAGACACAGGTTACCACATCCCTGGGTATATGGGTGAGACACAGGTTACCACATCCCTGGGTATATGTGTGAGACACAGGTTACCACATCCCTGGGTATATGTGTGAGACACAGGTTACCACATCCCTGGGTATATGTGTGAGACACATGTTACCACATCCCTGGGTATATGTGTGAGACACAGGTTACCACATCCCTGGGTATATGTGTGAGACATAGGTTACCACATCCCTGGGTATATGTGTGAGACACAGGTTACCACATCCCTGGGTATATGTGTGAGACATAGGTTACCACATCCCTGGGTATATGTGTGAGACACAGGTTACCACATCCCTGGGTATATGTGTGAGACACAGGTTACCACATCCCTGGGTATATGTGTGAGACACAGGTTACCACATCCCTGGGTATATGTGTGAGACACAGGTTACCACATCCCTGGGTATATGTGTGAGACATAGGTTACCACATCCCTGGGTATATGTGTGAGACACAGGTTACCACATCCCTGGGTATATGTGTGAGACACAGGTTACCACATCCCTGGGTATATGTGTGAGACACAGGTTACCACATCCCTGGGTATATGTGTGAGACACAGGTTACCACATCCCTGGGTATATGTGTGAGACACAGGTTACCACATCCCTGGGTATATGTGTGAGACACAGGTTACCACATCCCTGGGTATATGTGTGAGACACATGTTACCACATCCCTGGGTATATGTGTGAGACACAGGTTACCACATCCCTGGGTATATGTGTGAGACACATGTTACCACATCCCTGGGTATATGTGTGAGACACAGGTTACCACATCCGGGGGGGGGGGTGAGACACAGGTTACCACATCCCTGGGTATATGTGTGAGACACAGGTTACCACATCCCTGGGTATGGGGGTGAGACACATGTTACCACATCCGGGGGGGGGGGGGGGGGGGTGAGACACATGTTACCACATCCCTGGGTATGGGGGTGAGACAGATGGGTTATGTCGACTTACTCATTGTGTGATTAATACATATTCATTCTATATATGAATTTATATATACCGGTACATGAGTATACTTAACAAGTAAAGCATATACATGTAAATAAAATATAATATAAACAACCACTATCGTGGCAAGGTTATTTTGTTCACGTAGTCTTAGAAGGTACCGTTGTTGGCTGTAATGATATTATGGCTCACCCACTTTCCATGATTTAATTTCCCATATGTAATGAAATTGTATGGATGTTATAAGAAAGGAGAGGATGTCTGCTAGGCATATTAAAGAGAAGGGTAATTTTAATGGTGACCAGGTCCCAATTTCTTGCAGACAAATTGTTCTCCGTTGGAAGCTGGATCGGTGAGACATAGGTTACCACATCCGGGTGAAGGTGAGACACAGGTTACCACATCCAGGGGGGGGGGGGGGGGTTGAGACACAGGTTACAACATCCATGGGTATGGGGGTTAGTCGCAGGTTACCACATCCATGGGGGCAATGAGACACATGTTACCAGGGGGTGATACACATGTTACAAGGAGAGTGAGTCACAGTGTACCGCATCCGGTGGAGGGTGAGACAGAGGTTACCGCATCCGGGGGTGAGACACAGGTTACCACATCTGGGGGGGGGCGAGACAAATGCTACAACATCTGGGGGGTTGAGACACAGGTTACCACATCCAGGGGGGGTGTGAGACAAATGCTACCACATCTGGGGGGTTGAGACACAGGTTACCACATCTGGGGGTGAGACATAGGTTACCATATCTGGGGGGGGGGTGAGACACAGGTTACCACATCCGGGTGTGAAAGACAGGTTACCACATCCGGGGGTGAGAGACAGGTTACCACATCCCTGGGTATGGGGGGTATAAATGAATTTATCACATATATAAATGAATTTAAAATATATTGATCAGTGTGAACAACCTTGTCACATGTAAAAATAACTGACCTTGTATATCACAATAACAATAAACAAACTAAAATAACTGACCTTGTATATCACAATAACAATAAACAAACTAAAATAACTGACCTTGTATATCACAATAACAATAAACAAACTAAAATAAACAAAACAAAGGACATGAATATCGCTAGTCTTCGTAGGTTTTTTGAAGAGTTGTCTATCCTGGAAGCACACTAACTTATGAGATAGCCATCTGTGCCTTTTGTTTAACTGTTAATATGTTTATTCCAATTTCGCCGTTAATATGTATATTATTTAAGTACGCAAATTGAGAGGAATATACCAATCTTCCATTGCGGTGTATCACTGAATGAATCCATGGGAACTATTAAATAAAACATTCATAGTAAGGTGCAGGCGGTTATCTCATAGCGGTGTATCACTGAATGGATCCATGGGAACTATTAAATAAAACATTCATGTTAAGGTGCAGACGGTTATCTCATAGCGTTGTATCAGTGAACGGATCCATGGGAACTATTAAATAAAACATTCATTCTAAGGTGCAGATGGTTATCTCATAGCGTTGTATCAGTGAACGGATCCATGGGAACTATTAAATAAAACATTCATGTTAAGGTGCAGACGGTTATCTCATAGCGCTGTATCACTGAATGGATCCATGGGAACTATTAAATAAAACATTCATAGTAAGGTTCAGGCGGTTATCTCATAGCGCTGTATCACTGAATGAATCCATGGAAACTATTAAATAAAACATTCATGTTAAGGTGCAGGCGGTTATCTCATAGCGCTGTATCAGTGAATGGATCCATGGGAACTATTAAATAAAACATTCATGTTAAGGCGCAGGCGGTTATCTCATAGCGTTGTATCAGTGAACGTATCAATAAAACATTTTACAGATAACCATTTTGACTGTTGCATGCTGGGACAGAAACTATCCAAACACAGACCCATGCTTATCGGCGGCATGCATTTACTATGGGAGATTTAGAGTGGGCCTATTAAACACAGACCCATGCTTATTGGCGGCATGCATTTACTATAGGAGATTTAGAGTGGGCCTATTAAACTATCCAAACACAGACCCATGCTTATCGGTGGCATGCATTTACTATGGGAGATTTAGAGTGGGCCTATTAAACTATCCAAACACAGACCCATGCTTATCGACGGCATGCATTTACTATGGGAGATTTAGAGTGGCTTATCGACGGCATGCATTTACTATGGGAGATTTAGACCCATGCTTATCGGCGGCATGCATTTACTATGGGAGATTTAGAGTGGGCCTACATTTACTATGGGATATTTAGAGTGGGCCTACATTTACTATGGAAGATTTAAAGTGGGCCTACATTTACTATGTGAGATTTAGAGTGGGCCTACATTTACTATGGGAGAATTAGAGTGGGCCTACATTTACTATGGGAGATTTAGAGTGGCTTGTCGGCGGCATGCATTTACTATGGGAGATTTAGACCCATGCTTATCGGCGGCATGCATTTACTATGGGAGATTTAGACCCATGCTTATCGGCGGCATGCATTTACTATGGGAGATTTAGAGTGGGCCTATTAACCCATGCTTATCGGTGGCATACATTTACTATGGGAGATTTAGAGTGGGCCTACATTTACTATGGGAGATTTAGAGTGGGCCTACATTTACTATGGGAGATTTAGAGTGGGCCTATTAAACTGATAACTTTTTCATCTTTTATATTTTTTGCGTGAAATATTAAACATATATCAGGGACATATACCCCTTCCAGAATGTTCAAAAACATTTTCAGTTGCTCATCGTATTGTTGTTGATTCAATGCTATGAAATAGTCCGAAAATTTAGAAAATTGCGTTAACTGCTCAATGTTTTTCAGAGAACAGAGAATAAACCTAGTCCTATCGGAATATCGTAAAGGAGTTCTGTGTTTTTTTTTGGATTAATTAACCCTCAGACTGCCGAAACTGTCAACATAAATTTGCTTTTTCGTGACTCACGCAATTGAAAATTTAAAGGTCCCATTTTCATGTCGAATGGTGATAGATTCTCCATTTGTCAAGTTCATGGATAAATTACATCACACTTAATCGGCTTATGTCTGCGGCCATAAACCTGTGTTTTTATAACACTTTATTTGAGACAAACTGCTGTGCGCGCATTAGTCAGTACCAGTGTAATCACCCAGGATATCGGCATTTGTGGGGTTAACCCTTTACCCAATAGAACGGCCCTGTGCCAATGCATTCTCTTATATATGCGAGTCGACCATAGGTCGCCTCGCATATATAAGAGAATGCATTGGCTTAACACATTACAAATTATAAAATTGTTAAAGAATGTAAGAAAAAATGGTAAAAAGTGTTAAAAAAAATATTTTTTGTTAGGCCAATGCATTCTCTTATATATGCGAGTCGGCCTATGGTCGACTCGCATATATAAGAGAATTCATTGGCACAGGGCATAACTGTAACCATCACAATGTGGTCAATGAGCCGGTTCCAATGATATCCATATTTGTATGGTTTTATTGAGACAGACCCAAGATAATTTAGGCTGTTGGAGCTTTATTTGGCCGTTTTGTTGGGTAAAGGGTTAATATGAACGGCCGGAGACGCGAGCAAGTAATTTTTTCTATGTTGCCCTCAGGTGGCATGTTGCTACGTTATAACGTCAATATATTGTGTCCACGGGCACGTGGGGCCACCCGGGCAGTCCCGAGCGGTAATTAGTCACACCGGCATGCAGTGCACTTTGCCAAATTCATGTATATCACACATGTTTAGTATACATGACATTTCACTTTCGGTGAGCACATCTAACAAAAGTTTTATGGGGTATATAAAGTAGAAGCATGGTCAGTTGACGAAACAAATCAAAAGGAACTAATTCAGCTGATGTACAGACAGCAAACTAAAAACCTTCCTAAACGATCATGGTGTTCCGTCAACTAGACGAAAAAAAGATGAGAAAGTGCAGCTATATAGCCGAGTTGGTACACCAACAGAAAATTCCAGTTATTCAGTCGGCAAATGATCAACAGAAAACAGTTCTTACCCAAAAGCGAAGTTGCTATGTCTACATGGAGTCAGGTATTATCAAATTTCCTGACCCGGACAAAATGACAGATGGCTGGGAAAACAAACAGCGACAAGACCTCCGGGCCACCAGTTAGTTGATAACTGTTGTGAGAACAATATATACTAATTCGCCCTGCTGTGCAACCATCACAATAGACATGAAAGATTATCGCCTCTCCATCTCAGATGCTTCAGATATCAGTTAAAACACAAAGTTTTTTCATAAAACAGTTTCATTTTTGTGGGCCACGAATGCAAAGCCAGAGCGCATTTATTGTCGGCATTTTGGGCGTTTTGAGGGTCATGTAATCCCAAAATACACGGAACTCCTTTACGATAATCCGATAGGACTATGTTTAATCTATTTCCTCTGAAAAATTGGTTTAAAAATTCCCAATAGAACGACTTTTATCAGGCGTTTACTAAAACTGCAAAATATTGAGAAGTTAGTGCAATTTTCTGAATTATCAAATTCATTATTCGCATAAAATCAATAAAATACGATGAGCAACTGGAAATGTTTTTAAACATTCTGGAAGGGGTATATATCCCTGATATATGTTTAATATTTCACACATAAACTGTGACAGATAACAAAGTTATAATCAGTTTTATAGACCAACCCTAAATCCCATAGTAAACGCATGCAGCCGTAACGTACATGGCTTTGTTTGGATACTTTTGTTCCCAGCATGCATCATTCTGGCTATCTGTAAAATGCTCTATGCGAACTATTAAATAAAACATTCATGGTAAGGTTCAGACGGTTCCCATTAAATAAAACATTCATAGTAAGGTTCAGACGGTTCCCATTAAATAAAACATTCATAGTAAGGTTCAGACGGTTCCCATTAAATAAAACATTCATAGTAAGGTTCAGACGGTTCCCATTAAATAAAACATTCATGGTAAGGTTCAGACGGTTCCCATTAAATAAAACATTCATAGTAAGGTTCAGACGGTTCCCATTAAATAAAACATTCATGGTAAGGTTCAGACGGTTCCCATTAAATAAAACATTCATAGTAAGGTTCAGACGGTTCCCATTAAATAAAACATTCATGGTAAGGTTCAGACGGTTCCCATTAAATAAAACATTCATGGTAAGGTTCAGACGGTTCCCATTAAATAAAACATTCATAGTAAGGTTCAGACGGTTCCCATCATTCATAGTAAGGTTCAGACGGTTCCCATCATTCATAGTAAGGTTCAGACGGTTCCCATCATTCATAGTAAGGTTCAGACGGTTCCCATTAAATAAAACATTCATAGTAAGGTTCAGACGGTTCCCATCATTCATAGTAAGGTTCAGACGGATCCCATCATTCATGGTAAGGTTCAGACGGTTCCCATCATTCATAGTAAGGTTCAGACGGTTCCCATCATTCATAGTAAGGTTCAGACGGTTCCCATTTAGCACATTTCCAGGATAGACAACTTTTGAAAAACATACAAAGACAACACCTTCCACAATTCTCAAAAATAAAAATAAAATAGAACAGAATGACAGACGAAAAACAACATATATAATCCATTTTTAAAACCAAGCATATAATAAAAACCAAACATGATTCATAAATACACAGAACGACATGATGTGTAAATGGGTTTCGTAAGTGCCGTATCGACAAACCCATTTACACATCGTGTCATTCTGTGTTTATTACACGCTTCAAAGTCCTAGAATCCGTGCATTAAAAATACAGGATTAGAAGGTTTATTTAGGCACATACAGGGCGTGTTTGTAATGTGTGATGATTCTTTTATTTAAATAGTTCCAGTTCCATGGTTGAGGTGAACATCATGTACGTCATTTTACGTCAATATGGAACGGCAATAACACTGTACTTCTAGGAACAAGCGTGTAATAAAAGTTAGTCTAGAATCCTGAGGTAGCAGTACATGATTTCACAGATTGTAGGGGGGTCTGAAAAATAGAAAAATAAGTATCAGGGGGGGGGATAACAGCCAGCGTTGCCTGTGTTAACTGTGTCATTACTGGTTTGAAGGTTTATTTATTTTACAAAACTGGGAAAGTTCTCAAAAAAAGTGAAAAATTTGGATACACAGCAGGGTTTTCGTATTCAGTGAATGCCAACTCTGTGTTATTTGTTACAGGAAAATAGCCTGATTTTTCTCCCCTGAATTCTGTCTCCTGGGCTCGCAAGACTATTTAGAATATTTCTCGGCTCTAACATAGCTCTATCAGGTGTAAGATGCTAATTTACTGACATTTGCCCTATCATGGTCTGTTTTTGAGTTGAAACTGGCCAATTTGAGTCAAACAATGGGTAAAATTGAGAGTTGTGTTTCAATCAATAATGACTCAATTGTATGAAGAAGTTAAAGACAAATGATTACACTTGAAATTCTGTTGAAATTAAAACATGCTTGATGGGACCTATGCCAAAGATAATTGCTCAGCATTGATTTGAAATACTGTAGTACCCCCTCCCAGAAAATTGATGGAAATTGTGTATTGCTAAAGTAATGCCCTAATTAATCGACTCCTTTAACCACAGCAGAATTATGGGTAACTTTTCAGGATTTAGTCGGAAATATGGCTTGTTGCCATTCATCGGAAAGCTCTCGGCGATATGAAAATTATAATGAGCACTGGTAATATCAGTTTGAACCACTGAAGACCCTCTGCCAATGCATTCTCTTATATATGCGAATCGACCATAGGTCACCTCGCATATATAAGAGAATGCATTGGCCAATCATTTTTTATCAATTGTACTTTATTCAATATTAGATCTTACATTTTTCACAAAAAAAAATTATCCCATAGAGAGTCCCACACGGACTGAGCAGACGACACTCTGTAGTGCATGCTTCCATCTGTGTGAGGTTCCATGTGGGTTAATTACTGATAATTGTGTCTATGAATAACCTCATGTGAGTGATCTAGTTTGTATACAACACAATAACAATATACAAAATAAAAAGATCTATAAAAGTATAATAATGTCAGATCTAGTACCATATTTAATTAACTCTTTCAGTGCCAGGAGACGATCTCATCGGCCCTAATTTACGGTCTGTAGAGTGTCAGGGCCGATAAAATCTGGCACTGAAAGAGTTAAAGAATATAAGAAAAAATTATTGAAATTGTAAAAAATAATAACAATGATGAAAATTTGTTTGGCCAAAGCATTCTCTTATATATGCGAGGCGACCTATGGTCGACTCGCATATATAAGAGAATGCATTGGCACAGGGTACATGCATATGGGTTGATACAAAAATCGGACTTGGCACTGAGAGGGTTAATTCCAATGCAGTGCCAGTTTTCATTCATCTAACAGTGTACAAATTTTTAAACTGAATAAAAAAAGTGCAACTCAGGACGGTTCAGTAATCCTACAGCGAAATTAACAAAGTAATGGACTTAAAAATACAAAGAATTACACCAGTGGAGAATTATTAGTTTAAGGCTTGTCAAAAATTATATACCGGTACATACAATGTATATATCTAAATCTGCAAATGATGATAACAACTATAATATGTATGATCAAGCCTGAGTTCATAGTTGTTCGAGTTATGAGGTCGGAAGGATGGACGGACAGAGAGACGCAGTCAATCAAGTATAACCCCTGAGTTTAGTGTCAGTCATTTGCAGAATGAGGTCCCCAGAGGGTGAGTTATTGACGCAATCCTGCCTAATGGGCTAGCATCACCAAATTCACCCTCTTGCGATCTCATTCTGCATGTCTTCATCTGCTATAGAAGACATAGACTCAGATTGATTCGGAACCTTGATTATGCAATGTATCATTGGTTAATTTGGAGATATACATGTAGAGAAACTAAAAAAGAAATGGAATCTATGTGAAAAAGTTTCCAGAGAAGATGAGGCCAAAGCAATATGAGGTCCCCGGAGGGTGAATTTAGTGACCTAAGCAGACGACAGACAAACAATCACTGTGTCTGAGGCTCCATAAGGGATAAATACGATGAGTATTTAGTATAGAAAGGGTTAATTTGATTGAGGTAGAAGTGATCATTCGTTTCAGGTATTTTGTTGTGGACGGAACGTAAACATACTAAAACATTATATAAGAAAATATCAATTAAGGAGAATGTATCATGACATAATATAATCATAACATAGTCAAAACATAATCATAATATAATCATAACATAGTCAAAACATAATCATAATATAATCATACACAGTAATAATTTTTAGCATACAGTAATGCCCTAAGTAATCGACCTCTTAACCAAAGCAGAATTATGGGTAACTTTTTAGGATTTAGTTGGAAATATGGCTTGTTGCCATTCATCGGAAAGCTCTCACCGAGAACTTTCCGATGAATGGCAACAAGCCATATTTCCGACTAAATCCTGAAAAGTGACCCATAATTCTGCTGTGTTTAAGGAGTCGATTAATTAGAGCATTACTGTACATGATCAAAGTCAACAGTTATGGGTTTGTCAACAACGGTCGTACAAATATCAATGAAGGACAATATGTCATGACATAATCAGTGTTCACGCTGTCGGTAGCCAAATTAGCCAATGGCTAATCTTTTTCGAATTTGGCTAATAAAAATTTCATTTGGCTAAACTTTTGGCTAAACGTTTTTTTACCCCAAATGGAGACTGAAAGCATGGAGTCAGAAAGCTAATTTATAAAAGCGCTCAATAGATCGACATTCAAGACGAAGTTAGGTGACAAAAGTATTTCATTATTTTCGTACTTATGAAATATCGTTCCGTAACAGCAAAAGGTAAGCTCTAACAATTAGTGTACAGTAAACATATTTTTATTTCCAAATCTAACATAAATTTTGGCAAGTGGGTTTTCAATTTTGTCATATGAACGATCCAAAGTGAAACACGATCGACAACTCTATCAACCAAGCGATCACACAGTGATATGCAATCATCTTTAGTTTTCACAAGACGGACATTCAAAGACGCATGGACACTAAACCGACCGTGGTTGAATCATGACAATGTGAAGAAAGCAATATTTTGTAAAGTGTGCATTGACGCTGTTATATAAGCAATTTGTTCGTAACAGGCTGTTTTAATCTGGAGAAAGATTACGTCACTCTGCACGAAACAGCAAAAGTTTATTATTTTACATTTAATCCCCTAATCCCCCATTGTCTGTCTGGTTACTCACGGGACTCCCGCACAATGCATGTTTATGATGACATTGTATTTATGACGGTCGAGGTTTATGAGCACCAAGTGTAAGACAATAGCTTAATCAGCCAAATGTGAATCACGACAGATATTTTGTGGCTATTTGTCGTCAATACCGATACAGTCAAAATAATATGCATGCTTTTATGACAGATTGTAATTTGATAATGGCGTAACAATATTAAGTTATTAGTTTCCAGATGTCACTTAGATATTTTCGCAAGGATAAATATTTAATGATTTAAAAAAATATATTGATATAAAACAAACAAATAATAACATTAAGAAGGACAATCCCGGGTTACCCCCCCCCCCCCCCCCCCCCCCCCGGTAATATAAAATTACGTCTAGTTCATAAATATTATTTAAATTATTGTGTATTTTACCTGTGTCTGTTAGATTTTACGTTTTAGTCATCAATTGTGAACCGACCAGAAAACGATGATTTAATTTGGCCAAAAAACATTTGGCTAAAGTTTTTTTCATTTGGCTAATAAAATTTTCATTTGGCTAAACTTTTGGCTAAAGTTTTTTTCGGTCCAGCGTGAACACTGGACATAATTATAATATGATCATAACATAATAATATAATCATTACATTAATATGAACATCCTTGTCATATGTACAAATAAATAACTGATCTCAAATATCACAATACAAAAAAACAATTATGGTGGGATATCCAGAGCTATCGTTGCCCTGCAACTTTTATGATAATACTTTGGTGATACGTGTGGATCGAGACAGGTTATTTTGACACATATACAAACATGGTACCGAAATAGTGCGATAATGATTTCGAATAATTTGTGTGAAATATGATTTTAGATTATCCCTTAATTTTCATCACATTCATAAAACGGCAATATTTATATTCAACTGTTATAAATAGTGAGGTTCCGATAATCGGAATCAGAATTGGCCATCAACCGATAATAACCCATTGGATATTAATCGTACCTCGCAGTTGAGCATCGGCGTTTACCGATTGTCAAAACAAAAACGTTCTGGTATCTAAGCGCAATATGCAAGCTTTAATAAACGTACACAATAAAATCGTAGTATTGAATGTAAAACGCTGGTGTAACATTCTAAAAAGAAGCTATTGTCATCATCCAAACAGTCTGATATGATTATATATGGGCATGGCAATACACCTGCCAGACATATAGTGTGTAATAGGAAGTTATTGGTTCTATCGCATGAAAACGAAATAGATTCAAAGAAAGCTTTAAACAGCTGACCTCATTACATTTTAGTTCCTGTTGAGCATGTGCCATGTGATGTCACATGCTATGTCAATAATTTGAAATCCACACTAAATGAATTAGTACAGTCGCGATCAGAACTGTCTTCAATAACAACCAATCTGAGGAGGGGCATAATTAGCTTTTTTTGTCTGTGGGGGACAATACGGATAAGTAGTCCTAAATTGCGCTTATTTTTTTTGTTCCGCAAGTCGCCAATGTTATAGATGCTCTCCTTATAAGTTACGGCATACAAAATGAAATATGCTTAGCTCCACATTGAACTTGGGGATGGTCTCACAAAACAGAAATTGAGTAGGCAGAACTATAAAAGCTTCCCAAATTTAGTTAATAATAATCGCCATTCCATACATTGTCGCACCTTACCAGTATTCAATCAAAATGTTTATACCGCGTACAAGTGTTCCACACTCAGTCAGGGGCGCCGGAAGCATCCAAGGGCAGGGGGGGCAGAGCCTACAAAAAGGGCACTTTTCCGCAAAAAGGGCATTTTCTCAGCAAACTCGGGAAAATAATCATAAATTCATTGTGGCAAAAATCCCTATTTTAATGATATTTGTCGGTTTTTATGGCCGTTTTGCGATAAAATTGACAAAAAATTAATATTCCTTGTGAAATTGGTGGTATTTGGACCAAAAAAGTCACATTTTGCTATAAAAACACGAGATTAAACACACAAAAAGCATTTTCTGTCTCCAGAAAAAGGGCAAGTCCTGCCCCCCCTCTTCCGGCGCCCCTGCACTCAGTGATAAGTTACTCTCAGTCTGCACCTTTGATCTCTACATCAAATGCAATGCATAACTGACGACGGTGGAAATACTTTCTTTGATGTATTACGCTTTGAAACTATAATGGGATAGGGAGTGCAATGAGAAGAAATATGTCCATTATGGGAAGAAACGCACAATATATATAAACATCGGAATCGGAAATCGGCCGATTGTGCCTCCAATTATCAAAAATCGGTCCGATGGGCTTTTTCATTATCAGAACATAACTAGTTATAAATATAACTATAACTTAGTTTAATTCAGGATGTCCGGGTCATGTTCCTGACCTGATAAATTCACAAATATTCAATGATATTCCAATTAAATTTTACAGTCAGTGCACTAGAGCCATATAATTTCTTTCTGCTTACAGTGAATAGGTTTGGTTCAGTCGAAATGATTTGAACCATTACATGACTGGAGCATATCATGGACATTGCATACAGTCTGAGCCAATCCATAGCCGCGAAGAGAGGGTATTGTGAGAAGCATGTATACCAAAAATTATTGAAATCGGTTCATATTTGTTAAAGTTATTAAGTCGGACAGAATTTTCTAAGTCAAAATAAGTTCGAAAATGAGATGTAACTCAAAAAAAAAAGTTGGACCGAACAGCAATTAGCATCATTGCGGAGAGACCGCCGTAAGGAGATTGCATACAAAAAATTATTGAAATCTGTTCATAGTTGGAGAAAGCGTGATGGACGGACGGACAGACGCAGTCAATCCAGTATACCCCCCATTTTCTTCGAAAGTGGGGTATAAAAAGATTATGTGATATATAAATCAGAATGTGTCCTGGTTATCCTATACAGGGTTCGTACACTGTGGAGTGTCGTCTGCTGCAGTCAATGTGGGGCTCTCTATGGGTTACATATACCCACTGTGAACCTCACACAGATGGAAGCATGCACTGTGGAGTGTCGTCTGCTGCAGTCAATGTGGGGCTCTCTATGGGTTACATATACCCACTGTGAACCTCACACAGATGGAAGCATGCACTGTGGAGTGTCGTCTGCTGCAGTCAATGTGGGGCTCTCTATGGGTTACATATAGCCATTTCAATTTATTTCATAAATAGAGGATCTCACATGAGTTTCTATTTTAAACGGAATTTATCAACCGAGTTCACTAAATTTGATTTGAGCCGAATTTTACCAAGGCTCAAATAGAATTTAGTGGATGAGGTTGGTAAATTACGTATAAAATAGAACGAGTTTGAGATACCTTTTATCACATGATCAATTAAACCCGAAGCAATGCGAAGTATTCATCAAAATCAACAATCATAAACTTCAGCAATCGCAAGTCATTTAAATAATCGCGTGACATCATTGCACGCGCTAATATTACACGTATGTCTTACCAATAGTTATGAAGCTGGTTTTGTGGGTTAATTATGTGATAAATCATTATCATGGAAACACAATGATAATTGAAGTTTTCATGATGGAACCTACAGTGGTGCAGCATTAGACATCCTGTGCCAGTGCATTCTTATATATATGTGAGTTTCCCACAGGGAGCCTCGCTTATATAAGTGACTGGCTTACAAGGTCAAGTTAAATATTGTTGGACCAAATTTATTCACTTATATATGTGAGGCTCCATATGGGAGAACCGCATATATAAGAGTCAGTGTTGGCAGAGGAAGCTCCAGTCATGTAAAATTAATATATTTGTTTTTTAAACTTTAAAGAGACATAAAGTATGCGCAAAAATGATAAGATCTGTAAAACATCGTCAAGAAGAAAGTGGGGAAACAGATTAGATTTGTTCTTAAGTTTATTAAGGAATGGCGAGTGTGTTTTATTGAAGGCTACTGTGCTTACAGTAATGCCCTAAGTAATCGACTTCATAACCACAGCAGAATTATGTGTAACTTTTCAGGATTTAGTCGGAAATATGGCTTGATGCCATTCATTTAAAAGCTTTCGGGGAGAGCTTTCCAATGAATGGCAACAAGCCATATTTCCGAATAAATCATGAAAAGTTACCCATAATTCTGCTGTGGTTATAAAGTCGATTACTAAGAGAATTTCTGTATGTGGCATCAATAGCTCAACAAGATGCTATTTTGGGTTAAAAATAGCATCACTTAATTAGCACTTGACCAATCGTTGAACAGGATTTAGCATCTTTAAATTCACCCTCTGGGAACCTCATTCCGCTGAGACCTCAACTGTTATGGGAGACCTAGGATTTCCCCAGTTGAAGTTGGTGATGTTTACTCATTAGTCACCTTAAGTATACAAATTAGGGGATCTAGATAATGAACAGAAGGGAAAAAGTAGATGACCTACTTAGCGACTTTATTTACAGCTATGCTCTCATTAAGCGACCTGTTTAACGAGGTTATGTGCGAGAACTTACCGCAGTGATACCGAAATACTGTGGTGATACCACAAGACTACTATCGTTTTGTACCGCGATGGAGGGCGGTTGATCCACTGCGTTATTGGTGCTCGTTACCGTCGTAAACCACGTTCTTTTTTTTTAACCGCATTCAATTTACCGCGAATCGCCCTCCACCGAACATGCGTTGAACAGGATTTAGCAACTTTAAATTTACCCTCTGGGAACCTCATTCCGCTGAGACCTGTTATGGGAGACCTAGGATTTCCCCAGTTGGTTGAAGTTGGTGATGTTTACTCATTAGTCATCTTGTTGTATTTATCTTTTACCAGTCGTAAGTCGGGATTTGTTTACCCTGTGCCAATGCATTCTCTTATATATGCGAGTCAACCATAGGTCGCCTCGCATATATAAGAGAATGCATTGGCCTAACAATTTTCTATCATTTTTTTTAAATAAATGTTTCTTACAATTTTTAGGACATAAAATAAAAAACATCCATTACCCTGCAGGGAGCCCCACACATATATAGAAGCATATAGAAGAGTGTCGTCTGCTCATGTTTGTCTGGGGCTCTGTATGGGTGAAATTATACAAATTAGGGGATCTAGATAATGAAGAGAAGGGAAAAAGTAACTAATGTATAATAACTAAAAAAAATGTCACCGGTTCCTTATAGAGAAGCAATGACCTACTTAGCGACTTTATTTACAGCTATGCTCTCATTAAGCGACCTGTTTAACGAGGTTACGTGCCGGTACTTACCGTGGTGATACCGAAATACTGTGGTGATACCACCCGACTACCGTGTTTATCATTTTGTACTGCGATGGAGGGCGGTTGACCCACGGTTCCAGGCGGTATTCACTGCGTTATTGGTGCTCGTTACTGTCTTAAACCGCGTTTTTTTTTTTGTGACTGCGAATCGCCCTCCACCGCGAAGTGAAAACATGCGTGAAACAAACTAGGCGGCCTGCATGAATCCAATTTGTGATATCGGGAAGTTAAAAATACATTATTGTAAAGATGGTAGTCAGGCTATGTATAACTTCTATATCTTATGCCAAAAACAAAATTAAAAAAATAGGTGTGTTTCCGGTATTTCGGTTTCTGCATGCCAACCCTAAACCTTTTTCCGACTAAATATATTTTCCCGTACCAAAATCAAAACATAAATGTGAAACACAAATAAAGCGACATTTCGTATAAACAAGGTGACTTGCAGTGATACCATATAATGTTTAAGGAATGTCCAAAGCCTTTTTCACCTCGAGGTGGAGCTACATCTCGTCCCGATCCCAATCTTCATCCGTTCGAACTGTCAAAGGGTTGTTAATGGGCAGTGTCCGAAGCATGCCCCCTACTAGAACGGCATCGGGGAACAAATTCTTGTACATTAGGATTCAAACCCGAAGGTACTGGCTGGTGTTGATTATAAGGAGGCCAGTAACTGGAATTCCACAGACATAGCACGGACATGTACAAGGAGGAAACATACATAGCACGGACATGTACAAGGAGGAAACATGCACATAGGCATATAGGATTATAATAGAGACAGGGCGAACAATTGATGTTCTAGTATCATGTTAAATATGTGAAATATACACCAGCTAGTATAGTTTACTAATTTCTTACTCTTGTGTATTTTTTCTTTGGAAACAGAGATTACAATATTTTATGTATTTCCAGTCAGTCGGTTTCAATATCGATCAATAAGTTTCGGCCCGCCATTTGGATTCAGCAATCACACAATGGAAAATCATGTTTTTCGAAGATATTTTTTTAGCGAAATACAAATGGAATAGCCAAAAACTAAAGTGTCTCTGATGTAATTATAAACAATCAACCAGAGGGTGAATTTAGTGATGGTAGCCCACTGTGTGGGGTAGCATCACTAAATTCACCCTCTGGGACCTCATTCTGAAAATGTCTGGCATAATATTCTTAGGCCTGACTGAGACTCATTTTATATTTGGATAGTTGTTAATGAGTTGTTTACTTAATACAATTTACAGTAATGCCCTAAATAAAATCGACTCCTTAACAGCAGAATTATGGGTAATTTTTCAGAATTCAGTCGAAAATATGGCTTGTTGCCATTCATTGGAAAGCTCTCAGTGAGAGCTTTCCGATGAATGGCAACAAGCCATATTTCAGAGTAAATCCTGAAAAATTACCCATAATAATTCTGTTGTGAATATTTATTCAGATTAATACAGTAATGCCCTAAATAATTGACTCCTTAACAACAGCAGAATTATGGGTAATTTTTCAGGATTTAGTCGAAAATATGGCTTGTTGCCATATAAGCCATATTTCAGACTAAATCCTGAAAAATTACCCGTAATAATTCTGCTGTGGTTAAGGAGTCGATTATTTAGGGCATTACTGTATTAATCTGAATAAATATTCATCTAATAGGCTCTCAATAATCATAATCAATTAGGATGTTTATTGAACTTATTAACCCTTTACCCAACAGAACGCCCAGAAACGCCCGAATGAAGCTTCAACAGCCTAAATTATCTTGAGTCTGTCTCAATAAAACCATGCACATATGGATATCATTGGAACCGGCTCATTGACCACATTGTGATAGTTACAGTTATACCCTGTGCCAATGCATTCTCTTATATATGCGAGTCGACCATAGGTCGCCTCGCATATATAAGAGAATGCATTGGCCTAAAAAAAATCTTTTTTTAACACTTTTTACCATTTTTTCTTACATTCTTTAACAATTTTATAATTTGTAATGTGTTAAGCCAATGCATTCTCTTATATATGCGAGGCGACCTATGGTCGACTCGCATCTATAAGAGAATGCATTGGCACAGGGCCCTTTGGTTGGGTAAAGGGTTATATGACCATATATATGCATGAATGAATGGGAATCCATAGTTATATGATGCCTTCAAAGCTGGAAATGTACTGCAAAAATCCCTTCAAGAGTCAGTCAAGCACACAAAGGTTATTTTTCATGTCATCGAATGAGAGACAAGCTGGACATCATCCAATCACAAAGGTTATTTTTCATGTCATCCAATCACAGACAAGCTGGACGTCATCCAATGAGAGACAAGCTGGACGTCATCCAATGAGAGACAAGCATGCAAATTGCTGGACGTCAAGTCAAGACGACGATGTTTTAACACAAGCTGACATCGGTCTTTCTTGAGGCCGATTGATTAGATTAATACGTCCGTACTCTTGGTCAATGTGATGATCAAAAGGCTCCTGCATTATAGAGCTTCGCTGCACTGGCTTATCTAATGAGTCCTGTGAATGCTTTTGCATATGCCGGTCTAAATATGTCTCCTGTGTGTATGACTTTCTGCAAATTCGACAAATATGAGTTTTTAGATGTTTCGTATACGAGTGTTTCGGTATGTGTTCACGTAGTCCAGCTTTGTCCATGTAACATTTGTAGCATGAATTACACCAATATGGTTTGTCCGTCATGTGCAACCGCGAATGATAATGTAGAGTCGTTAGCTGTGAGAACGCCTTTCCGCATCCTGTGTGTGAGCATTTGTACGGCTTTTCGCCAGTATGTGTCCGGATATGTTGCTTGAGAATTGATAAATCCATGAATTTTCGTTCACATATTTCACATTTATATGGCTTAATTCCAGCATGGAACCGAGCATGCCGAGATAAACATGACGAGTTAGCGAATGCTTTGTTACAAGTTGGACAGCGGTACAGCTTCGGGTCCTGCTTGTATATCTGCTGACTATAGATGAGCATGTCTGACTTTGTTTGAAATATCTGAAAAGAGAGGAAAGTGTATTGAAAAATAGGTTTGCAACTGTGGTAAGAATAAATGGACAAAACCCGAAAATGAACTTGACCCATATAGGGTGGTTGTAGACCTGCATATTAAATTTCATTCCATTTAGTTAACATAAATTAATATAATCATCAAAAACAAAAATGGAACCAAAATTTCAATAAAAGGGCGACCAACAACAGTATCCCCCGACAACATGGTAAGTCGATGCCGCTTTGTTAACAAAATTAAAACAAATGTTGAAATGTTCTAAGTCGAAAAGGTTAATAATTCCATAAAAAAAAAAATTTACTGTCACATATATACATGTTGCACATCTCCAATATGTGGGTAACAATACTCTGAAGTTTCAAATATCTACGATCAAACTGTAGGAGGAGTTGATTACACAATGAAGGTACCCTCATACAGAAAATAATAAAAATAAAAAAAAAATTCAAAGTCGAAAGGCCCATAACAGGGAAAAATCATTTGATCAAACTCAAATTCGAATTTGACCTGTATTTTGATATCGATGATTCCCAAAAAAATGTAATTTTCAATTGAACAGACCAAACTTGAGTTATCATCTGGAAACCAAAAGAAAACAAATGCATCGCTAGGGCATGGCAAAACACCCTTTAGCCAATTCGAATTGTACTACAGCAAAATAAAATAATACTTTGAGCTTAAATTTGAAGAAAATCTGATATATCCCTAATAGTCCAGGAGATATTGGTAGACCTCTGCACCCCCCCCCCCCCCACGACTTAACTTCACCCCACTAATTTTCTTCCTTAAGGTCTCCTCTAATTTTTTTCACTTAATTGTTAACAAGAAAAAAAAGTGGCCGCAGAGACTCCAGACAAGATGGCGTCCATCATTGTGGCCATTTTTTTTATATGCACCAGGTCTCTTTGATCGCCTTTATAGTAAAGAAGATGTCACATGCGGTCTTGTTTTCCGTTCGATTTGTTATGGTAATATACAACCCTTACAAATTAGCCATTTTTCGGACATCTCACCACCTTTCGTTTGTCTCTGTGGGAAAATATTGGCACCTTGACACGATTTTATACATTTATTGCCTAGAAGAGTCATTGGCGAACACACGGGGACCATAATATATATTCCTTGGGGGGGGGGGGGGGGGGGGGGGGGGGGGGGGGGTGCAGAGGTCTACCAATATATTCCTTGACGGATATTTTTGTCCGATATCACGTTTTTCCCAAAATTTCAGGAAGCTTCAGTCATGAAAGAGTTAACCCTTTACCCAACAGAACGGCCCTGTGCCAATGCATTCTCTTATATATGCGAGTCGACCATATGTCGCCTCGCATATATACCGTAAGAGAATGCATTGGCTTAACACATTAAAAATTATAAAATTGTTAAAGAGTGTAAGAAAAAATGGTAAAAAGTGTTAAAAAAAGATTTTTTTTAGGCCAATGCATTCTCTTATATACAGTGTTCGCGCTGGACCGAAAAAAACTTTAGCCAAAAGTTTAGCCAAATGAAAATTTTATTAGCCAAATGAAAAAAACTTTAGCCAAATGTTTTTTGGCCAAATTAAAAACACTTTCGTCAAATTAAATCATCGTGTTCTGGTCGGTTCACAATTAATGACTAAAACCTAAAATCTAACAGACACAGGTAAAATACACAATAATTTAAATAATTTTGATGAACTAGAAGTATTTTTATATATATTAAAAATGTATTAATCTTTAGAGTGATTTGGGGGGGGGGGGGGGGGGGGTACACTCTTATAACTAATGTGTAGAAACGATTACACATCAAATGTGTAAACCCGGTTAATACACATAGCAATGTGTAGTTTTACATACAAATACATTGACAAGTGCCGTTCTACACATAATGTGTATATTTTGTTACACATAAGTGTGTAAGAACGTAGACATGCGCATTGCGGTGCCTTCAGTTTCATAGTCTGCTACGTGACGGCCATATTGTTTGAGTATATTTTTTGGAATACAATCTACAGCGATCGTAGACAAGGACGTAAGTTCAGAATTCCAATTTGTGGGTTTAGTATTAATAGTATATGAGGATTTATTTGTTAAAACTTTCATGGCGATTACTGCCCTTAGACTCTTGTTATGATTGTTGTAAAATACTAATATTATGCAATCACGCCTCGACTCTGGTTTGTTCATTCAAAGCAAAAACTCACAGTGCAGAACAAAATACTACATACCACTATGAGCCATGAAAGTTTTAACATATAAATCTGCATATATCTTTAATATTATACCCACAGGTCGAACTACTGAACTTGCATTTCTTGTCTACAAACTGTGTGTAAGAACCTACACAAAATGTGTAAGGGATATGTGTTGATTTTATACACACAGTTGTGTATAAATGTGTAAAAAATTACCCATTTATGTGTAAAAATTGTTACACAATTTGTGTACGAATATGAAACTACACATATACTACACAAATATGTTTAAGATCAAAATTGAATAATGATTGTGTAGCAGGGCTACACATTTTGTGTAGAAAACCTACACATTAGTCATAAGAGTGTAACCCGGGATTGTCCCTCTTAATGTCATTATTTTTTTGTTTTATATCAATATCTTTTTTTAAATCATTAAATATTTATCCTTGCGAAAATATCTAAGTGACATCTGGAAACTAATAACTTAACATTGTTACGCCATTATCAAATTACAATATGTCATAAAAGCATGCATATTATTTTGACTGTATCGGTATTGACGACACATAGCCACAAAATATCTGTCGTGATTCGCATTTGGCTGATTAAGCTATTGTCTTACACTTGGTGCTCATAAACCTCGACCGTCATAAATACAATGTCATCATAAACATGCATTGTGAAAGCACGCCGTGAGTGACCAGACATACAATGGGCTGAATGGGGGATTAGGGGATTAAATGTAAAAATTAATAATGACCTTTTGCTGCTTCGTGCAGAGTGACGTAATCTTTCTCCAGATTAAAACAGCATGCTACGAACAAATTGCTTATATACCGGCGTCAATGCAAATTACAAAACATTTCTTTCTTCACATTGTCATAATTCAACCACGGTCGGTTTAATGTTCATGCGTCTTTGAATGTCCGTCTTATGAAAACTAAAGATGATTGCATATCACTTTGTGATCGCTTGGTTGATAGAGTTGTCGATCGGGTTTCCCTTTGTATGATATTTCATAAGTACGAAAATAATGAAATACTTTCGTCACCTAACTTCGTCTTCGAATGTCGATCTATTGAGCGCTTTTATTAATTAGCTTTCTGGCTCCATGCTTTCAATCTCCATTTGTGTTAAAAAAAAGTTTAGCCAAAAGTTTAGCCAAATGAAATTTTTATTAGCCAAATTCGAAAAAGATTAGCCATTGGCTAATTTGGCTACCGACAGCGCGAACACTGCTTATATATGCGAGGCGACCTATGGTCGACTCGCATATATAAGAGAATGCATTGGCACAGGGCATAACTGTAACCATCAAAATGTGGTCAAGGAGCCGGTTCCATTGATATCCATATTTGTATGGTTCTATTGAGACAGACCGAAGATATTTTAGGCTGTTGAAGCTTTATTTGGCCGGTTTTGGCCAGTTTGTTGGGTAAAGGGTTAATTAAGAGATTTATCCCACAGGGAGCCTCACACAGATGGAAGCATGCACTGCAGAGTGTCGTCTGCTCCAGTCTATGTGGGGCTCTATAAGGGGTTTTGTTGGGTAAAGGGTTAAGAGTTAAAAGGATCGCTCACAGAAAACTCTTCAGGACAGCTTCATTGTGCTTCATTGTGCTTCATTGTGCCATATCAAATTCAGTCGTAAGTCGGGATTTTTTTTACCCTGTGTCAATGCATTCTCTTATATATGTGAGTCGACCATATATAAGAGAATGCATTGGCCTAAAAAAAATCTTTTTTTAACACTTTTTACCATTTTTTCAGTAAAGGGTTAAGGTGCACAATATATATCGGCCAGAGACTATCAATGATTTGCTTTACTTACGCTCCCATCAGCCAGTGTGTCCAATGAAGATGTGATGATAGTGGTCCCAGGATCTTTTGCATGTTTTGATCGACAAACAACTATCATATCATCTGGCTCCTACAATATAATATTAATTGTAAACTCTCAATTGCAAAACACAAAAGCCATATGTGACCCGCCATATCAAATCCAGTCGTAAGTCGGGATTTCTAATATTCAGTAAATACAAAAAAATATAATAAAAATGCAAAAGATCTAGGTTTCATATAACAGATGAGGTCATGCAGAGCTAAATCGCTTACATTATTAAAGTGCCAAGTTCGATTTGTTTACCCTGTGCCAACAGGGGGGGGGTGAAAAAATTTCTTCCGGCACATATGCCGGGGTGGGTGGGTGGTCAAAGTCACCAACAAGCAATTTTTTCCGCAACTAAAAAAAAAAAATTCCTGCTTGTTTTTAGTGTTTTGGCAATGAGTTGGGCTTCAAAACCATTTTGAATCAGTTTGAATGAGAGAAATAATGTAATTCTAACTGGTAAACTGACTGCAGGCAGTTATCGTGTTGTATTTTGTTTCAAATTTTGAAATCCAAGATGGCCGCTGGCAGTCATGTTTTTTTGGCCGAATGACCTCAAAATTACTCATTCCTATTTACATGTCCATGTTAACATCCATGATAAATAGTATGCACAGAAATTCATATACAGCTGTTTACAGTGAATTTCCCCCCGTAAATCTCTGTTTTAGTGTTAAAAGGGGGGGTGGGTGTCAAAAAATGGTCAGAAAAAACTGCCGAAAACGGAAAAAAAATTTGGCGGTGGGGGGTGGGTGGGTACAAAAAATGATCGAAAGGGAAAAAATGCCATACGTGCCTGAAATTTTTTTCCGACCCCCCCTGGTGCCAATGCATTCTCTTATATAAGAAAATGCATTGGCCTAACAATTTTTTATCATTTTTTTTAAATAAATGTTTCTTACAATTTTTAGGACATAAAATAAAAAACATCCATTACCCTGCAGGGAGCCCCACACATATACAGAAGCATATAGAAGAGTGTCGTCTGCTCATGTTTGTCTGGGGCTCTGTATGGGTGAAATTATAAGATTGTTAAAGAATACAAGAAAAAATTATTAAAATTGTTAGGGCAATGCATTCTCTTATATATGCGAGGCGACCTATCGTCGACTCACATATATAAGAGAATGCATTAGCACAGGGTAAAATTAGAATCGTAGAAAATTGATAGAAATAATAGCCTGTCTCGCCTACTCGGTAGATTTTTCGACTTATGACTGGTTTTGATAGGACTGGTCACGTATGATTATTTATTATATGACTGACATTTTTCACCTCCTGATACCACTATAGTGTAGCAATATTTCCTGACAATCGGATCAGCTCATACAACTATCATCTAACTTAGCGATTGTAATTGCACTTAACCCTTTGAGTGCCAGGTCGATTTTTGTATCAACCCATATACCCTGTGCTAATGCATAGGTCGCCTCGCATATATAAGAGAATGCATTGGTCTAACAATTTTTTTTTTTTTAACAATTTTAATAATTTATTCTTATATTCTTTAACAGACTTATTTTGTAGGTTTAGGGCCGATGAGATCGGCCCCTGGCACTCAAAGGGTTAATATTTGGTTTAATATCTGTCATATAATATACCTATTATCACTACAGTGAATTTTGGTTTAATATCTGTCATATGATACACCTATTATCACTACAGTGAATTTTGGTTTAATATCTGTCATATGATATACCTATTATCACTACAGTGAATTTTGGTTTAATATCTGTCATATGATATACCTATAAGCCTTTTTGCTGGGTCGCGATTTTCAAGATGGCCGATGGTTCTATATGGTCCGATTCCTAGCTTTTTATCCAACCCACCGGTAAAAGCCGGTAAAAGGTCAAAGTTGAGAAGTAGCATCCATTTGTTTACATTCGACAGCTGAGTGGGAGAATTTTTTATCAACATTTTATGGCTTAATTTCATTTATTCTGAGTGCAACTACGTGTTTAAGAATTGTTTTGTGGCCATGTCATCTATAGAGTTATGATATGGTGACAATGCAGACATTCAGACGCCCTTTTTTTGTCAACGAACTTCCCACAAGTAAAGTTACTGATAAATAGCGAGTTCTTGCGTTAAAAAAATAACTCAAAAACATACGTAATACATCCATCTACTGTGCGAAACCTACGTATTGTATGTATCCAGGGTGAGTGTTTAATTAGTTTTATGAAGTTCTCGCACCTGCGATTCGGTAACGACCTGTTGCTATTTTATTTTGGGAATTCCCAGACTGGAGCCGTATGCTAAAAATAGATGCTACTTGTTAACTTTGACCTCCGGAGACCAAATGGCGGATTCACCGCGACTAAGTGAAGTCACCTATTATCACTACACCACATCTCAATGAAGAGATTTGATCGTTGGATCAAACTCTCCGCCTTATTTTATCGAGCAATCTGATGTCTTCAATCGACGTGATACTATGGTCAGATAAATTCACTGTAGTGATAATAAAACATTGCAAATGGGCTCATAATGCTCTTTTATTAATTAGCTATGCGTTATCGGCCGTAATAAGTAAAACGCTGCCCACGTCATAAGTAACAAAAAGTCGCCAAGAAGTTGAAAACGCGGCCAATAAGTAACAAAAAGTCGGCCAATAAGTAAAAAACGTGGCCAATAAGTCAAGATAACGTAAATTACGTCATACGCGATTGCGACGTTAACAGGTGAAACTCTCCGGTAATTGGCATTCCGTACTAGCTTTGGCAAACCTCGTATTTAGCTCGGCAAAAAAGTTCGTTCTACGGAAGATATCTTACAGTTGCTGGTGGAAGATAGTTTGATATTAGAACAATTATCGACTCAGGAAATGAACAGACTGGAAACAGTGGATATTTCAAGTGAATCGCCACGGAGATAAAAGGGAGGAAAGTTAATCACTCTACGCGGAAGACATTCGCCACCACTCTAATACAGTCAGGTGTGGCCACAAACGCGGTTGTGCAATTAGGTGGGTGGAAATCGTTACAAACTATAAACGAATACTCAGCGCCGTCTGTGACCCTGCAGCAAGAAGCATCGCGGGATATAGCAGGAATTATTGTTCCGAGAAAATCGGGCGAGTTAAGCATAAATGAGAACGATTTGACATCTGCAAGTACATGTTCTACCAGTGCCTCCAGAAGTTCACATAGATATGAGTCAACTGAAAGCGGACTGCAAGGACTTTTGTTGTTATCTGGGGCAACAGTACACGGAGGAACAATACATATAAATATAACGCCAAGTAGAAAGAGACAATATTGTGAAGTCGCCACCACAAGTTCCTCACAGAGTTCCCAAAGTTCACAAGAATAAAATTTGCTGCATATTTTGAATAATTGTTAATTTAATAAACACGATACATTTATATTAATATTGTCTTCCTGTGGAACAATACAATACTCCATCGCTAATTAATAAAATACTTATTAATTGGTTGTTTCCATATTGGCCGAGTTATGAGACCTTATGTTACGACAGACCTCGGCCTCATAACTCGGCCAATATGGAAACAACCAATTAATAACATATATTAATATCCCAGTTGACTAACGATCGATTGAGTGTATATATAAGTAATGGATATTGAGTGTATATATAAGTAATGGATATTGATATTGTTGCATTCCATAGAGTATGTATCTAAGTTGGTGTGCCATTTTGTGTGGAACAATGAATATGAACAAATAAAAAATACACAATGCTTTTGAATATTTGCAAAAATGCTAAACAAAATGGAATCTTGAACATTCTCACTCATTATTGCTCAACCTGGGTACACATATTAATATTTGCAAAAATGAATTTGTTTTCAAAGTTATTCTGGCCTTTACAGAATTTAACAAAGGGGTGATGATCTGATGTAAGGTGTAGAGGGGTGATGATCTGATGTAAGGTGTAGAGGGGTGATGATCTGATGTAAGGTGTAGAGGGGTGATGATCTGATGTAAGGTGTAGAGGGGTGATGATCTGATGTAAGGTGTAGAGGGTGATGATCTGATGTAAGGTGTAGAGGGGTGATGATCTGATGTAAGGTGTAGAGGGGTGATGATCTGATGTAAGGTGTAGAGGGGTGATGATCTGATGTAAGGTGTAGAGGGTGATGATCTGATGTAAGGTGTAGAGGGGTGATGATCTGATGTAAGGTGTAGAGGGGTGATGATCTGATGTAAGGTGTAGTTGGGGTGATGATCTGATGTAAGGTGTAGAGGGGTGATGATCTGATGTAAGGTGTAGAGGGGTGATGATCTGATGTAAGGTGTAGAGGGGTGATGATCTGATGTAAGGTGTAGTTGGGGTGATGATCTGATGTAAGGTGTAGAGGGGTGATGATCTGATGTAAGGTATAGAGGGGTGATGATCTGATGTAAGGTGTAGAGGGGTGATGATCTGATGTAAGGTGTAGAGGGGTGATGATCTGATGTAAGGTGTAGAGGGGTGATGATCTGATGTAAGGTGTAGAGGGGTGATGATCTGATGTAAGGTGTAGAGGGGTGATGATCTGATGTAAGGTGTAGAGGGGTGATGATCTGATGTAAGGTGTAGAGGGGTGATGATCTGATGTAAGGTGTAGAGGGGTGATGATCTGATGTAAGGTGTAGAGGGGTGATGATCTGATGTAAGGTGTAGAGGGGTGATGATCTGATGTAAGGTGTAGAGGGGTGATGATCTGATGTAAGGTGTAGAGGGGTGATGATCTGATGTAAGGTGTAGAGGGGTGATGATCTGATGTAAGGTGTAGAGGGGTGATGATCTGATGTAAGGTGTAGAGGGGTGATGATCTGATGTAAGGTGTAGAGGGGTGATGATCTGATGTAAGGTGTAGAGGGGTGATGATCTGATGTAAGGTGTAGAGGGGTGATGATCTGATGTAAGGTGTAGAGGGGTGATGATCTGATGTAAGGTGTAGAGGGGTGATGATCTGATGTAAGGTGTAGAGGGGTGATGATCTGATGTAAGGTGTAGAGGGGTGATGATCTGATGTACGGTGTAGAGGGGTGATGATCTGATGTAAGGTGTAGAGGGGTGATGATCTGATGTAAGGTGTAGAGGGGTGATGATCTGATGTAGAGTTGCAACCTTCAGGTGTGATAATCACTGGACACCTAACGATGTATTCACAGCTGTCTGCAATCAACACGTGTTGAATGTGCTCCCAAATCGGATTAATACAGATGTTAATAGTAACTATGGTGTTATCTTCGACAATGTCAGTGGATAATTGGGTTCAATAAATGTTGGCAGTAAATTTGGGTGAATATTTTGCCGATTTTCATTGGTCAACTTCGGAATTTTCAGGGAAACTTAATCTTTGCCTGACTGCAAAATTAGGGTGAAGTGAGAAAAAATATGGAGACTTCTTCACCTACGTCGCCCTCTCGGCTGGTCCCTGCCCGAGGCCCAAAAATCCTCAAAAATCATGTTATTATTATATTGATTGTTATGTGCAAATAAAACGGTCTCTATAAAATTACTCACAGGAATATTGTTTCTTGAACTCCTAGCATCATCATCCTTCCTCCTGCTGAAAAAAGAAATAAAGTAATATTTACAGTAATGCCCTAAATAATCGACTCCTTAACCTTAGCAGAATTATGCGTTCCGACGACCTTTTTTAACAAGGTGTACATGCGTTAATACCGCGGTGCAATACCGCCGATTCGCGGTTGCACTACCACGCGTGTACCGTGGTACCACCGCAACGTTAGCGGTACCACTGCACTACCAGCGGTAACAAATGTTGGTACCATGGTGTCACGCGGTAATGCACCGCACAAACGTGGTGACATTACCGCTACACAGTAGCGTTTTTGTAACGAGGTTAATGACGGGATTCGATGTCTGACCGTCAATCTTCCGAAATAGGATGACCGTTCTCACGATCTCCATCCATGATTGTGTACCAGGAAGTGTATTATTAAAATATTGGAATAGATGAAAGCGGAGTATCGGGAAATTTTACTGGGTTCCAGATTAAGTAAAGGTAAGTATAAGTTACTTTAAGAAAGTCAGTTTTTCAATTAATGTGAATATTAAAATATTATAATAACATTTTTAGTCTCGTTGTTTTATTTCCTAAAATTCCTATAAATGACCCTATTTGTAAGCAGTGTGGGTTATCGGGAAGGGAACAAATGATTTCGGCCATTTTAGACAGCTCCATAAATCCTGTATCTATAGTTTATATCAATGTTCCGATTTACGTGATCCCCAAATTGAATGATAACGATACTATTTAAATAGTCCCCAGAATAAATATTGTTGTTAACTTTATTGACATTCATTAAATGCAAATCACAAACACCATTTGTTCGTATAACGGGAATTATTGTCTTAGCAATAAAAGACACAAAGTGGAATTAACTCCCATATATCCAGGGAAAACAAATATATTCGGTGCAAAAGCATGTGTCACTGATTACGTCACACTGCAGCTGGCAGACTTTGTTATTATAGGACACGGGGCACTTAATATGTCATCATGTCTTTATATAACTGACCTCAATTGTGTTTTGTTGATGGTGTTATTAGTAAAACCACACACGTGACGCGCGAATGACTGTTTTGTGTTTTGGACACTTGTATTTTCATTACTTCAATGCGTCCGTTTGGCTTACATAATGCTCGTAGAAGGCAGTTCAGATATTTATAGATCTATTTTGGTATTGCGAATAATATTATGTGTGAACCGCCACGTGGCTTCAAACAGACAAGTCTCATTCGATCTTCAAAATTCTGTGAAAGTAATAGCTATTTATAAATATTTGTCGCAGAAAAGTGAGACAAACGCTCTTTATTGCTACTACCATATCGGGAATAAACTAACAAGGACTAAAACACATCGAATTCGATCACTTAAAATAATTATGTTACAATGTCAACCTCTGTATATAACCAAACAAACATATTTAGAGGTCAACTTTCCAACACCATGCATGTTTTTTCCGAATCATGATTAGATTGGAATATGTGATATAATTTATACTGCGACACACCGAGAACTACAAGTGCACACCCTCGCCAAAAGTTGCAATTTCACATCAAACAATGCCACCCGACACGCACTCGTGAGGTCAATGAATGTTCACGTAACAAAATCAAAGACTGATTTGACAACGTTGTGTCTTTCAATGTTTGGTGTTTTGCGTGTGTCTTTTGTCGCACAATTTGGTGATGATAACAACTTTGCTGTATGACATGTGCCACGTTTCTTAGTTATACATTTTATTCCCACCGATAAGAAATCTTGAGGCGCAAATGTTTGTAAATTGCTTTACCATTTTCGCATCCGTACAATCGTACGTCTTAGCAACAATATGCTATTTACGCGCCAATTATGTTTGGCATATGAACAAAACTATAGATTTGAACGAATATGAATATTTCTGCAATGATCACTGCCCTGGCCTCTAAGACTAAAATCAGACTATTACTAATGCACCGTCCCGCTGGTTTAGACCAAATTCCGATAAAAGGAGCATTTACTTCTCCTATTTTATAAGAAATTTAGCTTTCGAAAACACAAACCAAACAAAAAATTCTGCATGAGTGGAAACCGATATAGGAATCGGGTGTGTAAATCATTTGATATGTAAGATAAATGCTAACAACAAAACTATTACTCCACGGCGGTAACGAACACCAATAACACGGTGATCGGCGGTAACAAACGGTAAAAATAACGTACCAGTACCGCGGGTCAAACACCCTCCGCAGCGGTACAAAATCATAACCGCGGTATTTTGGTGGTATCACCGCGGTAAGTACCGGCCCATAACCTCGTTAAACAGGTCGCTTAATGAGAGCATAGCTGTAAGATATATCGTGTGGGAGAATCAGGCCAATCGATATAAGACGACCTGAGATATATTGTGTGGAAAAATCAGGTCAATCGATATAAGACGACCTGAAATATATCGTGTGGAAAAATCAGGTCAATCGATATAAGACGACCTGAAATATATCGTGTGGGAGAATCAGGTCAATCGATATAAGACGACCTGAGATATATCGAGTGGAAAAATCAGGTCAATCGATATAAGACGACCTGAGATATATCTTGTGGAAAAATCAGGTCAATCAATATAAGACGACCTGAGATACATGTATATCGTGTGGAAAAATCAGGTCAATCGATATAAGATATCAAATGTTTAACACACAGAGAGCCTCATAGAGATGCACGCACTGCAGACTGCTGTCTGCTTCAGTCTATGTGGGGCTCTCTATGGGTCACTAATATAATACATCAACACAATCACAACTCAAATGTTTTAACCCACAGAGAGCCTCACAAATGGAAGCATGCACTACAGACTGTCGTCTGCTTCAGTCTATGTGGGGCTCTCTATGGGTCACTAATATAATACATCAACACAATCACAATTCAAATGTTTTAACCCACAGAGAGCCTCACAAATGGAAGCATGCACTACAAACTGTCGCCTCCTTCAGTCTATGTGGGGCTCTCTATGGGTCACTAATATAATACATCAACACAATCACTACCAAAAATTTTCCAGCTCTTGAGTTCTCAAAGTATAACTTTATTCCTTTTTTTTATTTCTTGCAATATAACCAGAAGACAAGACGGAAACAATGAAGATTCCTATTCAATCATTTGTAGGAATGCTCGCTGAAGCAGGAGACCTTGCAGGTGTGTTGGCTCCTCAGCAAGGTCTCAAGACAATTTATCCCTGCTGAAAAAACAGGGATAAATTTGTGTGACCTAAGTAGGCACTGATTAGTGATGAATCAGCTCCTCCTCAGTTTCCACCTAACCAACATAAAATGTCAATCCTGAAATGTTTAATAACCTCATAACTTGCTAGCATCACCAAATTCACCTTCTTGGGACCTCATTCTGCTTATCCCTCATCTTCTGGAAAGTATCTACAGTCTAAAATTAGCATTCTTTATTGTTACTTTTTCACATTTTGTTCAGTTTCTATATCCACTCATTTACAGAAGATAAAATGCATAATTGAAGTGACTAATGTAATGGGTGAACATCGCCAACTTCAACTGGGGAACTACAATCTCTTCCTAGGTCTCCCATAGCAGTTGAGACCATGCAGAATGAGGTCTCCAGATGGTGAATAATTAAAATAATTGTTCAGTATATATGTCTTCTAATTTTCTAATTTTTCTCAGGTACCTCCTTCGCCACTGAAATTTTCTTTTAAAAAGCCTTGTCAAACATTATTTTCAGACATATTTTTGAAATATTTTATTTGAACAATGAAAATGAATTTATTTTTGTTTCTGGAGTGTTTTTTTCTCCAGATTTTGATGAAAAAATTAAAATAAATAGCCTTCCTTCCTCATCTCGAAATTGAGAATTTTGCAAAATTTCAGAAGTTCCAGTCATGAAAGAGTTAAGGTTTGAAGCATTTTCTTATTGACAAAATATTAAACATTTTTAGCATGTTTTGTTTGTTATCAGCTATTATTATATGACTATCACTAGTCCCTTACATGTACCCGTATTATTATATGACTATCACTAATCCCTTACAAATACCACTATTGTTTGGCAATAAATTTTGAGAAGTCGGAAAACGTTTGTCTGGTCATGAGCCGTATCAGTATCCTTTGAATTCCGTATCAGTATCCCATGAAATTAGATAAAATAGTCAAATACACCCTGTGTCTGTGACATTAACTTTATATCATAATAAAAGTTAAAACAAGGGAAAACAAAACTCAATAGATGTCACTCAAGAATCATTACATCATAATACTCTGGTAACTCTGCCCTGGTTCCCGATGCCTCCATGTCACGACTCACATGTCACAATCCACAAATATCTTGTCATTCAAGTTCTACAGTGTCAACATCCATGTCATCATATACATCCATCGATGGCAATTTTGGATCTTTGGCAGGTTTGCGCCTTGTCGTTGCCCAACATACTCCTCTCAAAAGAGGCATGTGTGATAAATTGATACTGTAAAACGGCAGTGCAGAATTGCATCTGGCAGCATTCCAGCCGCATCCAAGAAATGCATTTATCACAAGTGCCTACACAATGCATGCATTTTTTCAATTTAGTGACAAGTTGTCATTGTGCGGCATACTGAGCCTTTGATGTTTGAATGTGCTAATGATATCACGATGACCAATCGCAGTTTTTATATATTTAACCCTTTATATTTATTAAGATGTATAATAATAGAAATCAACAATCAGTACCGAGAACCGTCGGTACTCGACATCAGAACCGGTACTGATTTAATTCCTGATTACTGCCGGTTCCGGTACCGGTACCAGTACCTAATGACAACCCTGGTCAGATCACCGCATGGAATATTTGACATATGTTTGAGGAACAAATGACACATTAGACATGAACATTCGTTTAATAACAGGAAATAGTTCCAGGTGACCTTTGACTTCCGGTTTGTCATATGTTAATAATATTAATAATAATAATAGTAATACCATGAGTTTTTAAAGCATTATGGTTTATCAGCAGCCCATGATAAATGATGGGCCTCTTAAAAGATGTTGGGCGGTTAATCATTTGTAAGGCCGCTAATAAACAGTAATGTTGCAAAATCATGTTATTGTTATATTGAGCTATTAAGATACTGACGGATGGGTGGACAATCTGATTCCAGTATTACCTCCTCTGTTTTTGGAAGTATAAAATAATACTCTAAATAATCGACTTAGCAGAATTATGTGTAACTTTTCAGGATTTGGTTGGAAATATGGCTTGTTGTCATTCATCGGAAAGCACTCAGTGAGAGCTTTCGAATAAATGGCAACAAACCATATTTACGACTAAATCCTAAAAAGTTACCCATAATTCTGCTGTGAATAAGGAGTTAATTATTTAGAGTATTACTGTAAAATACTTACAAATATTCCGTTATTTTGTGCTGTCTCATTTTAATTTCTTTTTTATCATTCTGAAAATATTAAAGTAATAGTATTATAGTCAGAGTTCCCAACACTCAGAAGGAATTAAATTCCAGTATATTTCAAGGAGTAAACTGGAGACCCTGTGCCAATGCATTCTCTTATATATGCGAGTCGACCATAGGTTGCCTTGCATATCTAAGAGAATGCATTGGCCAAACAATTTTGTATAATTTTTTATGAATTGTTCTTTATTCTACCGGTATATTAATTTTAAATTTTTCTTACATTTTTCAAAAATAATTAATTATCCCATAGAGAGCCCCATACAGACTGAGCAGACAACACTATGTAGTGCATGCTTCTATCTGTGTGAGGCTCCATGTGGGTTAATTTTAATTTTTTATGAAAGTTGGAAGATTAGTAAAAAATTATTAAAATTGTAAAAAATTGTAAAATATAATAACAAATGATGAGGGCCAATGCATTCTCTTATATATAGGAGAATGGTCGACTCGCATATATAAGAGAATGGATTGGCAAAGGGTAAAACTATCAACAAGGAGTATAAATGCAGAGAGGAATGAATAACAAGCACCTTGTGTTGAGCATCGGGCCAAAATTAAAATTAGGTTTGTTTGATCACTCCCGACTGACTCATTTTTACACCCCCGACCGAAATATTTTTATTAGACTTCCATAAACAAATTTTTTTTTTATCAAAATCAGCTTACCTGTTTCCCTCTTAGCGGCAATACTTTGCCGTCCGGAAACTAACTCATTACTCCATACTAAATTTCTATATGGAACTATTGCGTATGCAATCGGCAAACATCGGTTATTTCCGTACACAAATATCATAAATGAAGGGTTCTATTTCTAGTCTACAATAATATAAACTATTTCTGCAAGAACAATATAATTCGAGAAGTTGCAATTGATTCCGTATGCATAATAGAGTTATGTTACGGAATCAGCCGACATGAGCTGAATGATTGCGGCTGTCAAGGTCACTTGCAGACACCACGATGGCGACCACAGAAAAAGTTATCAAAATAGAATCTGAAATCTGAGACAACACAGCCGATCTCGAAAAAAGAAAGTTTCTAAGAAACTTGTGACACTTTTTGTGTCTGTAATCCCTTGTGTTCAAGGAGTCCAAGATAAAGTCCTAATAATAATTTTCAGCAACATAATCAGATAAAGCATTCCGAATTATGATATTTGCGATATGTTTTATACAATGGAAAAATTATAACATGGTATAAATATCAGGTCTAATGAAAATAAATAAAAATATTTACCTACCTACCTACCCACTTCCAAAATCTAGGGTCGGGAGTGGACAAACACAAATATTATTAATAGTGGCATCACGTGGACGCAGAGGCGCATTCCAGGAATATTTTAGATCATATTAAATATTTAACCCTTTACCCAACAAAAAGGCCAAAAACGCCCAAATAAAGCTTCAACAGCCTAAAATATCTTCGGTCTGTCTCAATAAAACCATACAAATATGGATATCATTAGAACCGGTTCATTGACCACATTGTGATGGTTATAGTTATGCCCTGTGCCAATGCATTCTCTTATATATGCGAGAATGCATTGGCCTAAAAAAAATCTTTTTTTAACACTTTTTACCATTTTTTCTTACATTCTTTAACAATTTTATAATTTTTTCTTACATTTTTTAACAATTTTTATAATAGTTTTCTACATTCTTTGACAATTTTATCATTTTTAATATGTGTTAAACCAATGCATTCTCTTATATATGCAAGGCAACCTATGGTCGACTCGCATATATAAGAGAATGCATTGGCACAGGGCCGTTCTGTTGGGTAAAGGGTTAAGGAGTTTTCGAGGGCCCTGGAATGATAATTTTCAGAGAATTAATGGATGATAGAATGATAGTATCAGATGAGCGATGTGTGACTGTAGAATTGTGTAACTAAGTTTCCACACAACAGTGGCTGGTCAGATGATCGAGTAATGTGTGACTCTAGAATTGTGTTACAGTAATGCTCTAATTAATCGACTGTTTAACCACAGCAGATTTATGAGCAACTTTTCAGGATTTAGTTGGAAATATGGCTTGTTGCCATTCATCTGAAAGCTCTCAGTGAGACTCTTGCCAATTAAATCCTGAAAAGTTACCCATAATTCTGCTGCAGTTAAGAAGTCGATTACTTAGAGCATTACAGTAGATACCAGTCGGTGGACTGTCGAGAGTCCCCATAACAGTGACTGGTCAGATGAGTGATGTGTGATTGTAGAATTTTGTTAGCTACCCATCGGTGGACTTTTGAGTGTCCCCATTACAGTTTTATCTAGCTTGTTTAACAGGCAGCCACACTTGATGTTTATTATTTATATATTTTTCTTTCTAGAAATTTTCTAAATTTTCTATTCCATTTTCCTTAAAGTATACAAGAAAAAATAATTAAAATTGTAAAAAATAATGATGAAAAATTGTTAAGCCAATGCATTCACTTATATATGTGAGGCAATCTATGGTCGACTGACATATATAAGAGAATGCATTGGTATATGGGTTGATACAAAAATCGGACCTGGCACTGAAAGGGTTAATCTTATATTATATATCGAGATACCACCATATCTAAATCTTCTCAAATGGCAAAATGAAGGGCGAGAAATGAGAGCTAAAAAAAATGATTCATTTTAATTTTGCCACATGTACAAAATGTCGGGTACATGCACTAGTTTCCTATATTCAGTATTTTGGACTGAGCATAACTTGGATAATGCTGTTATATATCTTGAAGTCATGTGTCTATAGCAGACTTTACGGCCAGATCAACAAGTACCTGACACAAACTTGGTCATTACACTCAAGAGTACCTATATCTGAAACTTATAATGTTAAGACCAACTTTTGCCAGGCACCTATGCCCAGATCCAGTGGCAGTATTTTATTTTTGTAAGTTTTAATAAATTTTACCCTACAGATGCTACATACATCAAAAATTAGTGACATCTGGATATATTCAAACTTCCATGTTAAATTACGTATTTACACCCTTTCAGTGCCAGGGGCCGATCTCATCAGCACTAATTTATGGTCTGTAAAATCGGCCCTAAAAAAATAAAAAATGTAATTTTTGTTTTTGGGTTGAATTTTTTTTGAGTATGCTTAAGCATGCTGTAGCGAATTTAAAAACAAACTGGATGAAGGATGAAACCTTAGGGGCATGTTATAACTCAAAACTATCACCAAGTATTCATAGTAATAATTTTGATGCCCATGAAAAACGTAAGATTCCCTGGCACTAAACCTACAAAATAAGTCTGTTAAAGAATATAAGAAAAAAATATTATAATTGTAAAAAATTGTAAAAAATAATAACAAATGATGAAATATTGTTTGGCCAATGCATTCTCTTATATATGTGAGGCAACCTATGGTCGACTCGCATATATAAGAGAATGCATTGGCACAGAGTATATGGGTTGATACAAAAATCGAACCTGGCACTCCAAGGGTTAATACCATTTTGCCACATAATTATAAATAGCCTCTCGTTTGAATTTAATTCACACTGTCACTGGCCAAGTGGAGCTCCGTGGTCCGGTGGTTAGCGTGTCGGACTTGTTATTCACTGTAAACTCATCGATATGGGTTCACATCGCGCCGCCAGTCATTGAGTCTCCACACAGCAGTGGCTTGGTCAATTTGAGCCATGTGTAATTGTCTAATTGCTCTCTGTTTCAAATCCCGCGCCAAGTATGCGACCACCATAATATTAGTAGTTATACAAATACAATAAAAACACATTTGAAAACTTCAAAATGGCTAGTTTCGATAAATTAGAATGTACTGAAATTATCATGATGATTCAGATAATGAGAATTATTGGGCTGACTTGGATAAAAAAAAAGGTATAGGGCTGATGTGAACCCGGCCGCTAGATTGGGCGTGTAACAGCCGTACCAAGGTGTACAGGTGATAAACCAAGGTACGGCAAATGGATATATAGTTTTCAATGCTAACATTTAGTGCCATATATGCCTTGAGCAACGTCGCTCGTATTGTGTCGGCTATGCATCACTCGTGCATTATAAGAATACCAGTCAACGTGTTAGAGCATGTAATTGGTTAATCGCTATATAAAACTGGTCATTATTATTATTATAAAAATGTTAAGTTTTTTTTTCAAATGTCCAGGGCACTTACATGACAAAAAATTATCTTAATGTTTTATTGCTCATTTCGCTCTATATAGTCATGAAACAACGAGAAATTATACTTAATTACTTACGTCCGTGTGGCGAGTGAATGTTACTTCTCTATATTTCCCTGAAAATTGGAAGTGGGAATATTATTTAATGATTTGAAACATAATTTGGATGCGGAAATGATTGGAAACATATTTCACTTGGATTTAAAACCCATCTACCTATTGTGCTAGTCATTTGCATAATGAGGTCCCTAGAGGGTAAATTTAGTAATGCTATCCCACACAGCGGGCTAGCATCATCAATTTCACCCTCTTGGGACCTCATTTTGCATGCCCTCATTTGCTGTGGCGAATTTGGACTAAGATTGAAGTTCCCAAATGATGAATATTGTGATATGCACCCATTGGGAACCTCGATTATGGAATGTGTTGTCTGCCAATTTAGGGATATGAAGAAACTAAAAAATAAATAGAATCTGATAAAGGTGATAAACCAAGGTACGGCAAATGGATATATAGTTTTCAATGCTAACATTTCGTGCCATATATGCCTTGAGCAACGTCGCTCGTATTGTGTCAGCTATGCATCACTCGTGCATTATAAGAATACCAGTCAACGTGTTAGAGCATGTAATTTCTATAGAAATTTGAAACAAAAGAAACTTTCCAGGGCTAAGCAGATTGAGGTCCCCAGAGGGTGAATTTAGTGATACTAGCCTGCTATGAGTGATAGCATTACTAAATTCACCCTCTGGGGACCTCATTCTGATCAAGTCTGAGTTTAGTGTGCCTGTCATTTGACTGTCACTGAACATTATCTGCATATCAAACAGTTTGCTAGAGTTATATAAACTAGGAAACATACAAATTGAAATATAAAGTGACTGATGGCTTAGAAACAGGCTGACGTCATGACATAAATGTATGCAGGTCAGGATGAACAAATACACAGTGAAGTAGTTGAATTTGCAGGACAATAAAAAAAATAATTATGGAATTAATAAAATACACACATAGCATCCGAGTTTAGAAAATTTCATCACTCGTGTGGTTTGTGGTTTTAACCACTCGCCAAAAAGCTTGTGGTTAAAACTCGTTCTGAAATAAGGTACTCTCGCTAGCTAGCTGCTATTATGGTTGTATTCTACAGTAATGCCCTAAGTAATTGACTCCTTAAACACAGCAGAATTATGGCTAATTTTTCAGGATTTAGTCGGAAAGTTCTCCCCGAGATTTCCGACTAAATCCTGACATTTTATTATGGTAGTTGCCAAGCAACCGTTGCTAAGGAGAGTCCCATCTCAATGGGGTCCATATCTGAAAATGATCAGTATGGCCCAAGTTTCATGCTTTTATCATAATTTGTGCAATTCTGACACCAAGCACCTGGACTATTAGCCCTAAATTCAGATATACAGTACAAGTGTAGGATTCATGAAAGCCACAAAATTATTTTGGCCAATTTTTTTGACTAGTATACCACGATTCGCTACCTATATCCAGTACATAGAAAGGTAGCCGAGAGTTGGTTGACATGGTAATGCGCTACCTTCTGACATCTGTTTCAGTCATTGTCAATAGTAATATGCATACCCAATGTGTCAGATATGGGTCAAAATGTCAAGAACATGGCAGCTCTATAAGCAGTTTTGTAATTTCAGACATTGTCAATTCATAGATAAATAATGGTTAAAGGGAATATTACTGTAAAATGCTTGAAATGGGCACATACATATTTAAGGTGCTAAATTTCATGAAAAATAGTTATTATTATCCTGGATGCAAGGTTTAACCCTTTGAGTGCCAGGTCGATTTTTGTATCAACCCATATACCCTCAGTCTGAGTAAACTCAAACCTAAATATTCATTACAACATTGAATATTAGGTCTGACGGATAACATCGCTATCTCATTTCCAAAGTCCTCGGGATTCCGTAATCTGATTGATTGCGTAAATTATTTTCCGTCCAATGAAACCGCATGGGTTAATAAACAAGTGTTTGTGGGCGGAGACTCCCATAATGTCACCTCTAAATATAGTAACAGAGTCGGTATTTCTCCGATCGAAAGCGATGCTTGCAAATACAACAGAGACAGAAAAAATGGCTTCGAAATTATATATTCGGTACGATTCGGATTAATTTGAAGGATGTGCTAGACCTGATAGATAGGCATGCGCATGGTACCAACTTGGCCTATTGTAACATGGTTTGCAGATCAAATTATTTGTCGTAAAAAAGTCATCTGAAAGTTAAACACCGAGGAAATGACTTAATTTTATGCTTTTAAATAGTTCTAAAGCATCATTTTTGATGACAACCTTATTTTTTGCTCTCGGATGCAGCTTTCCGGTTGATGCAGCGAGTTCATCTCCCGAAAAAGAATAGTCGCACACACGATAAATATTATCTTCTGTAAGTTTATGTCGCGACACGGGTCATTGTCATTGCGAAGCACAACAAATAACACGTGGGGACACCTGTCAATCATCGATGTATTTTTAAAAATCTGTGACGTCATTTTGGGGAAGCTCTTCGCTGAATAGAAATGGTTTTGGCGACATTAGCTCCAGACTCTAGATTTCAAATATAGAGTCGACGTTCACCCAGACTGATATACCCTGTGCCAATGCATTCTCTTATATATGTGAGTCGACCATAGGTCGCCTCGCATATATAAGAGAATGCATTGGCCTAACATTATTTATTTTTTTTTACAATTTTTTACAATTTTAATAATTTATTCTTATATTTTTTAACAGACTTATTTTGTTGGTTTAGGGCCGATGAGATCGGCCCCTGGCACTCAAAGGGTTAAAGTTAGACATGATGCGTGTATACAATGCGTTTCAGAAAGTGTTTCCCAATAATTCTTACCTCTAGAGCGGCAATGTATGTCTGACTTTACAAAAGGTCTTACTAGTATTGCAATCGATAATGTATATTGAATATATCTACATAATCACTTGCCCCAACCATAATAAAACTATATCTATTCTCATGCACCATGTGACATCATCATAATTGAAAATAGTTATGTGTGCATATTTACCAAATACATTGTCACTAATTCAAGCATGTGCAGATCAGGGTTCGCATGTGCAGATCAGGGTTCGCATGTGCAGATCAGGGTTCGCGCTGGCACTTGCTAAATTTGACAATGGCAAAAATAATTCACATGTTGCAAAAGATATTTTCATTTGGCAAAAATTTTGGCAAGTCACTTTTGATTCCTCAAGAAAGTTTAATAATATTTGTCAATCAATACATAATATGTATAAGGTGGCCCACCCACCACCCCATCCCCCTCATTTCATGAATCTCTTTTATTAGAGATCTTATTAGTGGTGATTTATAAGATTATAAAGAGAGTAATCAATTGGTTTCGATGATTACAAGACATAAAACCCGAGTGAGCGGAGGCTACCAGAGTGAATTATGTCACGTAATCATCGAAACCAATTGATTATTCTGTTTATTACACACTTTCAACCACTAAAAGTTGCTAAACAGAAGATGTGACAAAATAAGCCCAGATCAGCTGATTCTCCCATTTTGAACCCCAACATACAGTTGCGCGTTCAGTTACGCGGATGGACACATAATTTAAATAATTGTGACGTAACGATACCGATTAACCTCATATTTGGCTCACTTTGGTGCAATTCATTTTTAAAGTTTGGGAAATTTTCTGTCAAATTGTGTTTATTCTGACCGAACAAGCATGGTACTTGGAACGAAATATTGTGAAGATTATGATGGTGTGTGTAAATAATGTTGGTTCATACAGGAAATGTTTGGAAATCGTGCTAAAAGTAGAAAACTAAGTTTTGAAGTGACGATATTTTGATCATGATCGACGTAAACAAACTCTCGAAGAGCAACACGTGGAAATTCAGATCGGAACTGGATAAATTTGTTGTTCAAATGGAATTGTTCATAGTTCATTCAACTGGAATATGACATCGTCCGAATCATCGGAGTCGATAATAGGTAAGATTCTTCTTCAATTTACCGGTTTATTAACTACTTCTGCATCATCGTTAGCAGTTCGTTTCTGTTCAACTTCAACCATGTTTGAGCCGTAGAAAGTGAAAATAGTTCCGGCTTAGAGAGCGGAGCTGTCAGATATCACGTGCTCTCACCAGTGACATAATTCACAGGTGTGACATCGTCACTTTTAGTTCACCAAGAAATTCTTATAAATCACGTCTAAGTGTGTAATAAGAAAAGTTAACAACTCTATCAAGATTCAGTTAATCTGATATAATTAGTATCGACAGGTGGAGGGTTTGCTGTATGTCTGGCACTGAAAGGGTTAGTAATGAACTGCTTAACTCTTAATGTCAAAGGTTGATAAAGCAGCCATTGTTGAAATAATCAAAATAAAAGACACAATGTTTATTTCATCAATTCATCCCCACGTTTTATTTACGATTTGTGGGCCATGCGAGGTTGATGAGTAAATGTGTATTGAACATTGATTGTACATCAGCAACTTCACCGTATAATGACCACTTTTCTGAAACAATTGACAGTTTGCCGATGGCGAACACAACAACTAGCTTGTTATGCATGTGTTATTGTTGCCATGTGTGATGTGTTGGGTGGATGAGCTGCGTGTTTATAAATTTGATCCTTTAACCCTTTACCCAACAAAACGCCTTAAAAACGCCCAAAAAAACAAATAAAGCTTCAACAGCCTAAAAAATCTTCGGTCTGTCTCAATAACACTATACAAATATGGATATCATTGGAACCGGTTCCTTGACCACATTGTGATGGTTACAGTTATGCCCTGTGCCAAAACATTCTCTTATATATGCGAGTCGACCATAGGTCGCCTCGCATATATAAGAGAATGCATTGGCCTAAAAAAATCTTTTTTTTTAACACTTTTTACCATTTTTCTTACATTCTTTAACAATTTTATAATTTTTTCTTACATTTTTAAATAATTTTTATAATATTTTTCTACATTCTTTGACAATTTTATCATTTTTAATATGTGTTAAGCCAATGCATTCTCTTATATATGCGAGGCGACCTATGGCACAGGGCCGTTCTGTTGGGTAATGGGTTAATAGGGGAATGTGTAGTTCTTACCTACAGTAATGCTCTAATTAATCGACTCCTTAAACACAGCAGATTTATGGGTGACTTTTCAGGATTTAGTTGGAAATATTACTTGTTTCCATTCATCGGAAATCTCTCGCCAAGAGTGCCTGTATTTCTAGCCAACTTGGGATATACGATCACGTCAATACATATGGACAGCAACATGTCTTTATTCCATATGTTCGCTGTTCCAAGGTTAATTCATACCGAAGTTTCACTATTTCCAAGATTCTCTATTTCTCGCTATTCAGAAGGTTTTTGTTATTTTGAAGTTTCATTCTATATTCTAAAGTATTCAGAGGGTTCTTTATCATAAGACACTTTTTTATGAAAGAAATAACTTAAAGGTACTCAATCCGATTAGATGCTCCTAAATTACTATTTCTTTGGCTTTGGTGGTAAAAATAATATTTGATTCGAGTCGAGGAACCAACCCATCAAAGCTCAGAGTGATAAGATATCGATGTTTGAAGTTTGCTATTTTTATTGTTTCTGGGCCTGATCACGCCAGAAGCACGAAGTCAAACGGGCGGTCTTGCAGATAAAGATGGATAACTATAAAATCGTGGTAATAATACCCACTTGATATTAGTGTTGTCCAGAATGTAGAAAAATTGAGAGTTGGACAATGGGAATTCACATAGAAGGAACTTCAAAAACTGAAATAGGTCTAATCGGCAAAAATTAAACAGTAAAGAGTTGTCACTTGATTAATAAGAGCACGCTGTCAGGGCGTGGGCACAATATGCCCTTACTGGAGTAAAGGGGGGCAAGGTTTAATTCATTCATTTGAAACTTGGTTCAGTTCACTCGATTCAATCTAAAGTTATCATCCTGAAACCGCAAATCTAAGTCGAAAAAGGGGCATAACTCAGTCAAAATCATGCGGACGAAACCCATATTTGAACTTGATCTGTGGTTTGGTGTGGTAAACTAACATGCCAAATTTGGTTCAATTCAATCTAAAGTTATCTGGAAACCAAATACGGTATGACGAACTGACGGACGGACTATACAGATGGACAGACAACCCATTTCCATAATACGACCTATTTTTCAAAAGGGCGTATAAAAATGACACTGTTCCAGTAATTAATCTTCATTTCCGGAACCTCCATTTTCATGGAAGGGTTATATAACAATAATATGACGATACGCTTTTAATTTTTTTTTTATGATCAAGATCATTTGATAAATTTCCTGGTATTACCATCAAATAAGATTCACATAAACCTGTTTCCTGTGGTGATTATCAATAATTACATTCCGTACACAATGTTTCATAGAGGGAATCGCAATATAGAGTATCAATTAGGCCAATCAAACTGCCGGGTAGTCTTGATTGTCAGCTAGACTACACATGGTATAAATTACCAACATCAACTAGGCCAATCATAATTTCGGGTAAACCAACTAACGATGCAAATTAAGAATATATGTGGATTTAAATTACAATTTATGCAATCATCTCATATTAGCATGTGCATTATTCACAGTATAATTGAGTATTGGTGCGCCTGTGTGTAGGCAGCACTGACGATTGCTCTGATATTTTCGAAAATTACAACGGATATCTTTGTGGATAACATTCATTTTTTGGATAGCATTTTAGTTATGCATTCTTTGGTTTGGATGATTGATCACCTTCTCGGAAATGCATCTTATTTCCTGCATTTTGAGGACTTATATGTTGGCAATTTGTGTAGTAGTGATTAGTATTCACTATCGATCGGACATATCGACAGCTCGGTTCGTCAATAATTCACTGGATCGCGCATGAATGACAGCGCTAAACAGCGCATTGTCTACCGACCGGACCGGACCGGACCGGACCGGTGCATTAAATGTGAAACCCGGCAGGGGCGGTCCGAGGAGGGGCGGCTTTCTCATTGACAGTGATGTCTTTGTAATGCTACAGTCGCTGGGCATTCTACGAAAGCTGCGGAACAGCAAAGCAGGGCGGTGACGGATAAAGTCGTGGCCAGCAAAACAGTCTAACGCCAACAACTTAATTCGAATAGATTTGGCCGGGTTACAACACCAATTGTCGCCTGTCTAACCAATGCTCAATCTGTTTGGCACAAGACTGGTGATGTGCGTGATATGCTAGATGACAACGACCTCTCCATAGCGATGGTCACGGAAACGTGGCTAAAGCTTGATGATGATGTTGTTATCGGTGAACTGCAGCAGCATGACAAATCTCTCATCCACAACCCTCGTGGGGCCCGTGGTGGGGGAGTTGGCTTCTTATTTAACAGTAACCTTAAGGTTAAATCGGAATCTACACAGACATTCAAGTCATTTGAATCAATTGTCGGATCTCTGTGTTTTGGATCTAGGTCTATTCGAATTGCCACAATTTATCGGACATACCCAAGCACAAAAAACAAATTAACTGCTAAACTCTTCTTCAAGGAGTTTTCCGAATTTCTCAGAAACTTTGCCACTTCAAATGGACCATTTATCATATGTGGCGACTTCAACTTCCATCTCGATGTTGCTGATGATGATGACGCCATTAAATTCCTGGCCTTGTTAAAGTCCATGGAACTAGTTCAGCATGTTCATGGGCCCACTCATGTAGCGGGCCACACACTCGACCTGATAATTGTTCGGGAGTCAGAGAGCCACATAGTGCAGAAACTGGAGGTGCATGACATAGCCCTTTCCGATCACTTCATGGTTAAATTCGATATCCGAATACCAAGCCCATGCACAGCCGTTCAAACAGACCATCAAATATCGTAAACTGAGAGACATTCAACCGTCCGAGTTCTCGGAGGCATTAGTGTCATCAAATGATGCTATAACCCTACACCTGCCAGTTGATGAATCCCTCGATAACTTTACTCGCCTCTCCAAGAGTCTCATTGATCTTTCCGCGCCAGAAAAATCCAGGACGGTATCCAGACAACATCATTCTCCTTGGTTTAATCATGAGATCAGAGATGCAAAACATGAACGGAGGAAACTTGAGCTGCGATGGAGGTCGTCCAAACTCAACAGTGACCGAACAAACTTTGTCACACAGAAAACAGTTGTCAACCAACTGATACGCCAGTCTAAAGCAGCGTATTTTACTTCGATCATCTATGATTACAAAACGAAGCCAAAGGTTATGTCGGAGGTGATTGATAAACTTCTCCATCGTAAACCGAAGCCGATACTACCCGAGCACTCGTCAACTGAAATTTTGGCGAATCAATTTTCTGACTTCTTCGTCTATAAAATTGATACAATACGGTCAATTCTGGACAGTGTATCTGATAGTGGTACGATTTCGGACTCACTCGTTTCATTGCCGACCATTCTTGATAGTTTTTGATCGATTTCATCTGAGGAGCTTACTAAGACCATCCAGCATGCACCATCCAAGCAATGCAAACTTGATGTCATCCCAACTGTGTTACTAAAATCCTGTCTCCCTGCGCTGATGCCATGGATTCTTGATATAGTTAACACATCACTTTCTATCGGTGTTTTCCCAACGTCGATGAAGCAGGCTCTTGTAACACCACTCATCAAGAAGCCGGGGCTGGATCCGGAGACGCTGAAAAACTACCGACCGGTCTCTAATATTTCCTTCTTGTCGAAGGTTATTAAGCGTGAGGTCGCCAAGCAAGTCCGCGACCACCTTAAAGGGGGTGGTTCAGCAGAAGTCTTCCAGTCCGCGTATAGGTCATTTTGCAGTACTGAAACTGCGCTTTTGCGAGTGCAGAATGACATACTGCAAGCCATGACCAAACAACAGGTATCGTGCCTCGTGCTTCTCGACTTAAGCGCAGCGTTCGACACGATCGACCACGCTGTCCTTTTAAACAGACTTTCCGATCGTCTTGGGATTGTCGGGACCGCATTGGACTGGTTTCGATCCTACCTACACGACCGTATGCAGAGGGTTGCCATTTCCGGTTCCACATCGAAAGCAGCTTCTCTTAAATTCGGCGTTCCACAGGGATCAGTGCTGGGGCCGTTGCTCTACACTATATATGTACTACCCCTTGGCGACATCATTAGACGACATGAATTATCTTTTCACTTCTATGCGGATGACACACAACTGTATATTCATTTTAAGCCGGATTTTGATTCTGCAAGTTCTACCAAATATAAGCTTGAAAGATGTGTCGCTGATATTCTATCATGGATGACAATCAAATTCTTAAAATTGAATGCAGATAAAACTGAAATAATATATATTGGTTTGCGACAGCAACTCTCAAAATGTTCTAAACATAGTCTCAATATTGAAGGCAGTGTTGTCTCGCCATCCAGCACAGTCCGCAACCTCGGATATTTCTTGGACGAGAACCTGTCTGCTGAAAAACACATCGAGCAAGTGTGCAGGTCCTCGTATTACCATCTTAGAAATATCAGCAGGGTGCGGAATGTTATCGACGTCGAGACCACAAAACAGCTAGTACATGCCTTCGTTACAAGTCGTCTGGACTACTGCAATTCTCTGTTGTACGGCTGCAACCAGTCTATCTTGGACAAAATTTTTATGAGCCGTAAATATGATCATGTCACGCCATTATTGCGCGAGCTCCACTGGTTACCTCCGAGGGAACGGATTGAATTCAAAATTGTAAAATTAACGCACAAGTGTCTGAATAGCGAGGCCCCATCATACTTGGCAGACTTGATTTCTCGATATGTTCCTCCGCGGCCTCTGCGATCTGAAAGTTCTCACAGCCTTGTGTTTGTACCGGGTGACCTCGTAACAGCTGGTGACCGGGCCTTTTCCGTGGCTTCACCATTTCTCTGGAATAAATTGCCTGCTCACTTGAGGGCACCCCAGTCGCTCAAAATGTTCACATCTAAACTTAAAACGCATCTGTTTCAACGTGTGTATCATCCGATCCACTGATGGTAGCCAGATGAGCGGCTCATTGTACATAATTGATATTTCTTACTATGTTCTAATCATCATTATATATGTATTGATGTAAAGCCTAAGAGCTCTATAGGGATTTACGGCTTTAAACTAAATTTATTATTTATTATTATTTATGTACTTTCGGTATGACGTAACGTATTCGCGAAAGGACAAACAAATAAACAGACAAACATCTGGATCGAAAACATTACTTGCATCCAGCATGGACTGGCGCAAGTAATGATGAAAAATTGTTAGGCCAATCGGAAGTCGGAATTTTTTACCCTGTGCCAATGCATTCTCTTATATATGCGAGTTGACCATACATGTAGGTCGCCTCGCATATATAAGAGAATGCATTGGCCTAACAATTTTTTATAATTTTTTTTAAATAAATGTTTCTGACAATTTTTAGGACATAAAATAAAAAACATCCATTACCCTGCAGGGAGCCCCACACATATATAGAAGCATATAGAAGAGTGTCGTCTGCTCATGTTTGTCTGGGGCTCTGTATGGGTGAAATTATAAAATTGTTAAAGAATACAAGAAAAAATTATTAAAATTGTAAAAAATTGTTAGGCCAATGCATTCTCTTATATATGCGAGGCGACCTATGGTCGACTCGCATATATAAGAGAATGCATTGGCACAGGCACAGGGTAAAACTCCATTTATATTCACCTTTTGTCAACCTAACCATGAGTTTACCACGGGTTATTGCTGGACGGGATCTTTTAACCTCGTCTATAATGAATGCCTTGCTTTCCATCACCCGCTTTTCTATGCTCTTCCTCATCAGGATTATCCTTTCAGGGACATCTATGTTTTCTGCATTCAGAAACTTATTGTTATTTCAAATTACCATTATATCTCTCGAATGATTGTTTTATTAAATTTAAAGCAGATTACCAACAGACTCTTAACTTAGCGGTGAATAGAGTGACTGCCCTTGGATTGAGATGGAAATGATGTAATGGTAAACGAAGAAGTAAATGGAGTGATATTCCGATCGAACTGATTTCCAATAACTGGAGGCATAAATCAGCCGATTTACATATATATATATATATAATTACTGTTGGGATTTTATCATAATGAGCATAATATATAAAAAATGATTAATTTATTCAAGGCGTTTTTTTTCGACCCTGAGGGACTCACCACCCCTTTTTGCAAAAATCAAAAAAACGAAAAATAAACTGTATTTCCAAGTGTTTTCTGGTGTTTTCAGTATCTAACAACAATAATAAAGCATTGCGTAGGTACAGTATATGTCACAAATCGCCCCAGACCCCCATTATAGCCTTAATATATCGAGTGTGTTGTGTCTGACAGAGAACACTGGCCAGTGTAAATAGTGGTAAACAGGTCAGGGGTTCCACAATTATTTGTGCATGACCAAAGAACTCTTTAGTCTTATCCACCTGGGTGGGGTGGGGGAGGGGAATTGTTTTTGATTAGGTAATATACACATAGATATATGGTTATTATACCGCCCGGTATTAGTCAGCGGTTATATAGTTGACATCTCGAGCCGTCCTTCTGTACAAACATTTTGCATTATAACTCAAGAGTCGATCAATGCCTGCCAGAGTTATGGGCCCTGATCGACTTTATTAAATTCAGTTCTTTGCAATATAAGTTAAAGTGTCGGTGGTCAAATTTTGATGTGGTTTGGTATGGTGATAGATCAGAATGAAGAATTGAATGTCATTTCTCAATGCATCTGAATGCATCATATTATTTCAGTTCATCTATTTGTAAGGGATAACAGTATACAATTGATATTTTATTTTAGTCTTGTTGAGCAGTAAAGCTCCAAGGTGAAGTTCGGAAATTCAATGAGAATAGTGTCACCTTCAGTTGGGATTGTCTGAGCAGTAAACAGTTGTGAAGTAAATATTAATATTTCTGCTACTACAGGAGGCAGGCCATGGAGCAGCCACATTCATGGAGTTAATACATAGCCACATCAGTTTATGTCTCAGACTATGAGTTTTCATAACCGACTAATCATCAGCTATAAACGACGGTTAGTCGATTAATCGGTAATATATGCGCCCTGTATTACATCCAGGTAAACAAGTGATAAATGCGAAATTACATTTCCATGACTTCTTTACATTCATTTTGAAGACAGTTATAAACTGTTGATGTTCCATGTTTACATTGTTTTATTGCATATACAACAAGGAATAATCATGCCCTCATAGTCTCATTCGTCCCAATGTAGTTTTTAACAGGCCCTTACTATTAAATACTGCCATGTATTCCAACCAATAGCTGATCAGATTCACTCACACATCAGCAATGACAAACTGAAGGATGCTGCCAGCCAGGCACGTACTGTGTGAACATGTTGCACACATAATTCTATGAAGATGACCGACAAATGTCGGCGTAGGATTTGACCACAAAGAAACTGATTGTAGGACAACGAGAAGCCCCTCAGCTCTGGTAATGAGAATGCGACAAAACTTTGGAAAGATAATCTCTTAAATCTGACCAACATATCTAAACTAAAGACAAGAGGTGTGCACTCGATTGCTAGCATACCCCCTGTATCACTCGTGATAGACATGTTGGCTGCCGACAGTAATGTTTACGCCGATGAACCTGTGCGATTTATTTATTGGTACAATGTAGCATCTAAATGGCACATCCTTGATATATCACAGGCATATGGTGGATGTGTTTCGAGTCATAATACTGGATGGCTGGTGTATGGCAATGATGTTCCAACGCTGGGAATACGCAGATGTGTTGATTGGATGTTGCGAAGCCATTGTTTGTACGAACTGTTTCACCAACGTTGGCTCGGTAATAGCCAACGTTCAATGTTTGGCTACACTGGAGATGACCCAAATTATTTCATACATTATTCGGCACTGGATATTTTCCCGCCTATATTTTCATCGACATTGACATAAAAACCACAATTCACTTCAAACCTTCGACTTGTTCTCTGTCATAAATGCCCGCCAATGTGTGAGTTCTGATATATTATCAATCGAAAGTGTAGATCCATCTTACTGTATAGATGTGGATACGTCTGGATATCCTATACTCTTCCTAAGTTGCGAAGCCTAAGTTTTTCTGTCAAAATAAGTCGAAAATGAAGTGTAATATTACGAAAAACAGTCTGAGCCAATCCTTAGCCGCATCATGTAGAGAGGGTATTGTGAGAAGCATGTATACCAAAAATTATTGAAATCGGTTCATATTTGTTAAAGTTATTAAGTCGGGCAGAATTAGTCAAAATAAGTCGAAAATGAGGCGTAACTCAACATCATGCGGAGAGGCAGTCCTAAGGAGATTGCATACAAAAAATTATTGAAATCGGTTCATAGTTGTTCAAGTTATGAGGTCGTATGGACGAACGGACAGACAGACACACGGAGGGAGAAAGCGTGACGGACGGACGCAGTCAATCCAGTATACCCCCCATTTTCTTTGAAAGTGGGGGTATAAAAACATTGACCTAAAAATATAGGCTCGGTCAAAATTATGCATGTTGCAAAAAAAATTCTAAGTTGAAAAAGGGGATAACTCATAATTGCAGGTGCACAGCTTCCCATGGTACTAAATATCTATGCCAAGTTTAAAAAGAATTCACCTAAAAATGTAGGAATAAAAGCTCGGACAACATTATACATGTCGAAAAAGGGGGATAACTCAACCAAAAAAAGTCTGACAGACGTCATAATCGCAGGTGCACAGGTTCCCATGGTGTTTGATGTCTGTGCCAAGTTTCACGAAAATTGATCGAAAAACGAGTGAGAAAAACTTCAGACAAATTTGTGTCCACGGACGGACGACGAATGGACGGACAAGCTGACTCCAGTATACCCACCCCCCCCCCCCCCTAACTTCGTTGCGGGGGCTATAAAAATATTTTTTTCCGTCATTTATATACAAGTTGCACATCTTTGAAGGTTCAAATCTCTAGGATAAAAACTGTAGGAGTTCATTACACCATGAAGGTACCCTCATATAGAAAATTATAAAAAATGTTGAAATATCCAAAAGGGTTGATAACTTTGTCAAAAACATATTTTTCTGTCATCTATATACATGTTGCACATCTTCAATATATGGGCAACAATATTCTGAAGTTTTAAATCTCTAGAATGAAAACTGTAGGAGGAGTTGATTACACCATGAAGGTACTCAAAAGTGTGATGGACGGCTCAATGGATGGACGGACGGACGAACGGACGGACGGACAGAGGGACCCCATTTCTATAGTCCCCCAAAAATTAAATTTTTCGGGGGACAAAAAACAAACAAAGTCCAATAACTCTGCTAAAATTATCTGGGCAGACCTGGTTTGCGAACTTTTTCTAGATACTAGTTATGTGAACTCATATAACAAAAATCTTTGACATTTGTGAAAATGATCCCTGTGATGTCGTCAATTTGCACACAAAAAATAAATAAAGTCCAATAACTCTGCTGAAAATATCCGGCCAGACCTGGTTTGCAAACTCGTTCTAGATACTGGTCATGTGAAGTCATATACCAAAAATCTTTGAAATCTGTTCACATTTGTGGAAATGAGCCCTGTTACGTTGTCGATTTGCTATTTTGTAAATTCGACAAAAATAATAATAAACAAAGTCCAATAACCCTGGTAATAATATCCGGCCGCTTGCATACTCATTCTAGGTAATGGTCAGGTGAACTCATATACCAAATATCTTTGAAATCCATTGACAATTGTTCAAGGTGTGACTCTTACAAATTCAGGACGGACAGACGGAACCCATTCCTATATCCCCCGCAAATTTTCAATTTTCAATTTGGCGGGGGATAAAGCTTTTTACGATTCCCACTAATCATTTCCCCCCAATAGTTCAGTTGAGCATCCTTTGTTCTACTGTAACATTAATTGGGTAAATTCCTAGCTCACCATATATAACAGCTGTAGGAGTAGATGATTTTAGGCTCATTGCATATTTAAGAAACCATAGCTCAGTTCTCTGTAACGCCGAGAGCTTTCTGATGAATGGCAACAAGCCATATTTCCGACTTAATCCTGAAAAGTTACCCATAATTCTGCTTTGGTTAAGAGGTCGATTACTTATGGCATTACTGTATTTTTGTGAAAAATGACGCCCAAGTATTTATAGTGCAACACAATTTCAATTGGATAGCTATCAATATTAAATTTTTCAGTTTCTTCTCTCTTTTTATTACGATGACCGAAGACAATAACATTGCTTTTCTTATTATTTATGATTAAATTCCATTTGTTACAATATTCAGAATAATATTCATCATATTTTGTAGTCCGCCGGCTGAATGTGAAAGCAGGATAGTATCATCAGCATATAGCATACATCTTGCATTCTGCCCATTTCTTCTTTTTTCTCTCTCGTCATCTTCAATTAGGACTAAATGGCCCAAATGTTCGATTTCCGTTTATGTATGTCTTCTGCCATCACTTTCAGACGAAATAATCATAATGACAAAGGGGGACAGTTTCATGAAAACAGTCTATCGATGATGTAGTAAAATTCTAGACTTGATTGCTTTGATGTATGCGGCGGTGCACGTGTAACCGGAACGTCATGTAATGCCGCCAAAGAAAATTGGCATTGAATGTGTAGCAAGTTATACACAGACAGTGACACAGTGTAGTTGTTGGTTTCGTGTTTAGAAAAGCTGCCGGTGATCAAATGAGCTTGTGTTGTGGGGTATATGAATACACAATCAACTGTCCAAATTGCTTCCAAGTGGCTTCTTATTACTTACTCTTGTTACTTAAGGGTCAGAGGCACGTTTGCCCAAAATATGGCTGAAATCATTGAAAACATCACTGTTGTATGAGCCAAAAACAACAATGGAAAAATGAAAAATGCATAGCAACCAGATTTCATATTGCTCAGCTTTATACATAGAATGTGTTGGTGAATTGTTATAGTATGCTGAACATGTGGTTTCCTTTAACAAGACAGTCAATGACTGTGGGGTCGCTCACCAGACTGCAAAGACTGATAAGACTGGGACTCTGGAGACCACAACAGTCAGAACTTTTCATAATCACTTTAAAAGAAGTAGATATCTAAAGAGTTAAATCTAAAACAAAAATTTGGAGTTATGTCCCTGGCCCCGCCCACATTTGACCCAGTGACCTGATTTGAAAAAATCTGAACCCCAGTCACCCAAGGATCCTTCATACCAAATATGAACCGATATAGCCTGATGGTATTTGAGAAGAAGTCACTTTAAGAATACTATGGAGGGAAAGAGTTATGGCCCTGGCTTCGCAACTATTTCAAGTGAACTCATTTGAACAAATCTGAATGTGATTCACCTAGGGAACATCCACACCAAATATGAAACCATTCGGTCTTATTGTTCTGAAGATGTTTAAAAGAATTACAATGGTGGGAAAGAGTTATGGCCCTGGCTTCGCAACTATTTGACCCAGTGACCGCATTTGAACAAATCTGAATGAGAATCACCTAGGGAACATCCACACCAAATATGAACCCATTTGGTCTTATGGTTCCAGAGGAGAAGATGTTCAAATAATTGTTGTCGGACGGATGGACGGACAGACGATGGACGGACGAGGAGTGATGACTATAGCTCCGCCGGAGCACAGGTAGGGTGGCTGGTTGATAATTAAATCTCTTACCCCCGGTATCTCCGCCCCTATTTGAACAAACGTGAATCCCCATCTATGAGATCCATTCATTTGGTAATTTCAGACATTAGATTTTAAGAGTTGAACTGAACTGATTTTCCTAAAATGACCCCAAATCTGAAAAAATCTAAACCCCAGTCATCGAAGGACCCTCCATACCAAACATAATCTAAATAGTCCAGATGGTTCTTGAGAAGAAATTGTTTTAAGAATTACTATGGAAGGAAAGAGTTATGGCCCTGACTTCTCACCTATTTGACCTGATGAACTCATTTGAACAAATCTGAATGTGAGTCACCTGGGGGACATCCACACCTAAATATATAAACCCATTTGGTCTTTAATATGTATCTGGAGAAGAAAACAATTGATGGACGGATAGAGACATAATGACAGATGGATGGATGGGAGAACAGTCTGACATAGAGACTGACAAATTCAATCCAATATACCCCCCAAGTTTTCTTTGCAAAATCAGGGTATAATGAGTTCAACTGGTGGTTAAGAACATAATATTCGAACAGACAAGCCTGAACATAGTGTCTGACATTTGCAGAATGAGGTCCCCAAAGGGTGAATTTAATGACACAATCCTGCAATGCGGGCTAGCATCACCAAATTCACCCTCTGGGGACCTCATTCTGTGTAGGCCTCAACTGCTATGGGAGACATAGCATTAGATTGAAGTTCTCCAGTTAAAGTTGGTGATGTGCACCCATTGGGCACCTCAATTATGCATTTTATATTCACAAATTAGGGGATATAGAAACTAAACAGAAGGGCTAAAGTAAGTAAAAATGTCAATTTAAGTGCCTATATACTTCCCAGAAGATGAGGCCTAAGCAGAATGAGGACCCTGGCTAGTGTATTTGGTGATGCTAGACTGCTGTGCAGGGTAGCATAACTAAATTCACCCTCTGGGGACCTCATTCTGCAAATGCCAGATAGAAGACAAATTTAATCCAATATATACCCCCCCCCTCCCCATTTTTCTTTGAATATTAGTCGTATGATTTCATCTGGATAAGTGGTGATTAAAACAATAATATGAAATGGCCAAACCTGAATTTAGTATGTCTGGCATTTGCAGAATTAGGTCCCAAAAATGTGGATTTAATGACAATATTCTGTAAGGCAGGCTAGCATCACCAAATTCATCCTCAATCTGATTAGGCCTCAATGGCCAATAAAACCAAGGAACAGATTGAAGTCCTACAGTTGAAGTTGGTGATACACACGCATTGAGCACCTCAATTATGCATTTTATCTTCTGCAAATTAGGGGGACATTGAAACTGAACAGGTGGAAAAAAGTGACTAAATCAATGAAGTCCTACAGTTGAAGTTGGTGATACACACCCATTGAGCACCTCAATTATGCATTTTATCTTCTGCAAATTAGGGGGACATTAAAACTGAACAGGTGGAAAAAGTGACTAAATCAAACTGTCAATTTGATACTTAGGATACTTCCCAGAAGATGAGGACTAAGCAGAATTAGGTCCCTGGCGGGTGTATTTGGTGATGCTAGCATGCTGTATGGGGTAGCAACACTAAATTCACCATCTGGGGACCTCACTATGTAAATGTCAGACACACTATTTCCAGACTTGAAGAAATCAAAGCCATTCACAGTATCATTGAATGTCAGTCATCACCAAAAAATGGAAGCACCAGTTTGTTGTTAAATTGCTACAGATATGTTTAGATTAGAATAATACATGTCATCTGGCCAGTTTATATAATTAATGACCTGTACCTTTACAGATATATATGCCTCTGTGGTGAGAAGAGGTATTAAATTGAGAGGTGATATGGCTTGGAAGGGATGTTGGTTGATGGCAGGGTTGGGCCTGGGCCATGTGGGAGGGGGTGGGTGGGGGTGGGTGGGGGAGGGTGGAATGTTTCCATAATTTCATTAAAGAGTAAAGTTTCATAACTCTGCAGATGTTATATATAATGGTGTCACTTTTTTCAAATTTTAAAACATGTTTTAAAAAAAATTGTCCCAGAAGATGAGGCCTAAGCAGAATAAGGTAATTGAGGGTGTATTTGGTGATGCTAGCCTGCTGTATGGGGTAGCAACACTAAATTCACCATCTGGGGACTTCATGTCAGACACACTATGTCCAGGCTTGGAGAAATGAACAATGGACTATTCCTTGTAGACTCTGGTAGAATAGTTGTTTAGCTAATGTCATGTCTTGTAATGATTATGACAGATGGTAAACTGGTCTGAAGCAAGCAATCTTCTGCAAGAGTATCGGGTGACCACACTATGATAAATTGGCTTTTTCAATAATACAGGCTTCAGTGTTCTCTTAAAAATTAATAGTGCATAGCAAAGAGGTGTGAATTATAAAGGGCCATAACTCTGTTAAAATATATCGGATCAAACCCATATTTTAACTTGATCTGTATATAAGTGTCAAAAATTCATATACCAAATTTGGTGTTGATCAGATGAAAAATGTTTGAGTAATCCTGTCTTGGATGAATTATATATCAAAACAAGAGTGGAAGGAGTTAAATAAACAATACCAAAATCCATACAGATGAAGAACATGCTAAGAAAAATCTAGGTAAGAAATATGAGGCTGTGATGTGTCCTAAACAAAAATTAAAGGTCAAAATGCAAAAATTATTTTTTTTGTTTTTAAAGTTATGTCCCTGGCTCTGCCCCTATTTGACCCAGTGACCCCAATTGAACAAATCTGAACCCCAGTCACCCAAGGTATCTCTGTACCTAATATAAGCTAAATCGGCCAAATATTTTTTTAGTGGAAGTTATTGTAAGAATTACTATGAGTTATGGCCCTGGTTTCTCAACTAATTGACCGGGTGACCTCATTTGAACAAATCTGAACACCAGTGACCCAAGGACCCTCCATACCAAATATTAGCTAAATCGGCCCAATGGTTCTGAACAAGAAGTCGTTGTAAGAATTACTATGGAGGAATAGAGTTATGGCTCTGGCTTCGCAACTATTTGACCCAGTGACCTCATTTGAACAAATCTGAATGAGAGTCACCTAGGGAACATCCACACCAAATATGAACCAATTCGGTAATATGGTTTCAGAGGAGAAGATGTTTAAAAAAAGTTGACGGACGGACGGACGGACAGACCGCCAGACGGACAGACGGCCAGACGGACGCACGACGGACGAGGAGTGATGACTATAGCTCCACCGGAGACTTTGTCTCAGGTGAGCTAAAAAGCACTTTGGTTTGACAAATGTGGGAAATATTTGGGAAAAATAGCATGTCTTTAGGTACCGAGAACTTTTAAATAACTAACAATATTGAACCAAAGAATGGACCATGGTGTGCTATGGTATCTGGTTTACATGAGAGGAGCCATATTTTGTTCATAAAATGAGCTGCTTCGCCATCAGAGACGGATTCCAAGATGACGACAATCTGCTCTATCAATGGCCGGATTGGCCGCCATTGGAAAACGTTAGTCAAAATTTATTCTGTTCGTTTGTGGACTAAAAAGGCAAATATCACAATATTCGTACCCGATCAGCACCCGATCTCTAAGGGGTTATCTGTATAACTATCAGGAGAAGTCATATTGACATTACTGACTTCCAATTTATCTACTTTTATTGAAAAAAAGAAGAAAACATTTGATGGAAATTTAAAAGTAAAAAATTTAATTTCGCCCATCTATCGAAAATAAGCTTGATTATCGCCTTGATATCATTGCGACAATATTAAAAAGATATAATTCATCTCTTAAAAGTATCAAAATTGCACATAGTTAGTAATTTTTATGTTTAGTTACATCAGTGTTCCCACATAATACGAAAATATACGTTTTCTGTGTATAATACGGGGAACTATATATTGCGGCATACTAAAGTGAGTTATGAAACCATTTCCGGTAATTTGAGAATTCTAAAACCGAAAGTTGATTTTCTCTTCAAATTTGTGAAATTACGCATTGCATAATGTCCGATCACTCTCAATGATGACCCACATTTAAGGAAGAGTAATTGGGAATGTGTCAGTACTGGTGGTACCAACGATCGCATGAATGATTTTATACTTTGGCGTAAGTTTGATAAATTTTCGACGACTTGAAATATTGTTTACAAAATGGCTGACCGACATCAATTTGAAACGCTCTTATATTTTTAACAAAAAAACGTACAACACACAAAGTTTGAAACGCTAGTCATATATATGTTATTTTTATCATAATAATCATGGTTGACATGTATTTTTTCTTGGGCTATTTCTCATAAAAAAATGAATCATGTTGCCAAGTTCTGGTCACATGCAATTTTGTATAGCTGACCAGTGGACACAATAGTACTACAATTATTATAATTTTTTTTTTAACAATTTGGAGGCCAAACGTCAAGAATTTTTTTTCCTATTTTGGTTGTAATCAATTATAAGAGTTGATTTTATAATACTATCAAGTGTCTAATAATCGTGTCGTTACTTTAGTAATCGATGGGGTTCAGGCTGAAGTGAAAGTTAAATAATAATTATAATATTAATAGTGTCAGTTCACATGGCAATGTCACTCTGTCTCAATGCCAAATAATACTAGTGATCATTGAGAATTTTCTCCAAATTAATAATCATGTTGACACTATACCAGGCACCCGAATGACCTGATAGTAATTCAACTATACAAGTTGAATATGTATATGTATTACGGTTTCATGGATCTTCAAATAAAAACAAGGGAAACTAGAATGCACTCACTGGAGCTGCCTATACTTGCGCCCATCACACATTTGGCATGTTGTGTGGTGTCTTGCCAACAACAGATTAAACCACGGGTGCTGGCCCCTCGTTTGAGAGATTGATAACAAAAATCTAGATATCAAATCTCTGTTCATCCATCGATGAAATAGTTGTGTGTACGGACATAATATCTCTGTTATCTCAATTTGATCTACACTAGTTACACTAATGATAGTCTTAGTAATACGTACGAGTTGTTTGACATATTAATATAACAATATAGACATCGTTCATATGAAGGGTGTGAAGACGATTGGTTGCCGACGATGCTATATTATATGCCAATTGGGTTAACTTAGTAGTTTGACTAGAATGATATCAAGTGTGTATGCCAATGGCAAAAACCATCAAAATAAATTACAAAATACCGACACAATTAAATAAAGGAAAAGGGATCATTGGTTAGTCTTTGATTAACAATGTGTCAATGTGAACATGCCCTTAGTGACTGATCTACAGACTTCGGGAACATATCAAAATGTCAATTGCGTTTGAGAATGAGAAAGCTTGTTTTCCCAGTTAATTAATAAGGCATTTTAATAATCCATGTTTCCACATTCACATTTTCAGTGCAATTGTTTTTCAATTGAACCACGCGCCCGACTGTTTGACCGGACATGATTTATATGCACCAGGATCTTTCGAAAATGTTTTGAACTTTCAAGAAATATGTTCGCACCTCACAGTCACTGCGGAAAAAAAAAACGATTCCGCACACATCTTTTAGACTGATCTCAACTCATTTCCTCGAGTTTCAAGATATATAAAATAGGCTTCTAATGGGCATGTACTGTTGCCAACGTTTGTTTTACATGTAGTATATATATTTATAATAATCAAACACGAAGTTGTTGGCAGATGGAATGGTTTAGCCTGTCCGTGTAATACGAGTCTCAGCTGTCTGGACATCGACGCAATCATGTCTGGTGTTTTGCGCGCCCATGTAGCTTGTGACGTCCTGATGTGCGTCGTGACGTCATGGCGTCTTGATCGGTTTCCAGAAAGAAATAATTCAATATTGTTCATTTATGAACGATTTATTACCAAAATAAAACCAGATAACAATGCAAATTAAGTATATATGTGGATTTAAATTACAATTGATGCAACCATTTCATATTAGCGCGTGTTCATTTTTTACAATATGTACTTCCGGTATGACGTAACATATTCACGGAAGGACAGACATCCGAGCCGAAAACATTACTTGCGTCCAGCATGGACTGGCGCAAGTAATAATCCAATAACAAATACAATATATATGACTTACTAGATCATGCCATGAATCGCTACGTATGGGCATAGCCAGATTAGAGATTCATGGCATGATCTATTAGTAACACCACACAAATGATGCATGCTGCATGAATCAAATTTTATCCCAAGCCTGTTCATTTATTATAATAATATTATTACAGTACACTTCAATGTCACATTGTGGCTGCATTTTCAAGGATCTCAAAACTTGTGCATATGTGGGAAGAAAAATGGTTCGATATCATCATATTTAACTATTTATATTTAGTCAAATGTAGGATGTGCCAAACCTGGTTATATTGTTACAGGTACAGGTACTCAGCTTGTGTATATGATCAGCATGTTAGGAACATGTAATGAAAGAGCTACAATTCATTGTCTAGTATATATAATGCTGGAGTATTATGTACCCCCTCCCCTACAAAACAGATTTGGTCCATTTGACAGTTGGAAATAAATGTATTAAGTCTCACAAAATATTAATAATAATAATTTATGTAGAAATTGTTCTTATAAATTTTAATTTTGCAGCCAGTAATTATAGTGGGGGGTTTGAAACTTTGAGATAACAAATTAGAAAATTAAAACCCAATGTAGAGGGGTGCAAATTATATTTTGCAAACTTGGGACTGGGAGGGCGTTAACCTGGTCTGGGTCAAGGGCCGGTGCTTTTGGAAATTTCAGACAGTGGACACCGCACCCTCAACAGAGATCATCTAGCTGGGTGTACTTGTTACATGGTACTAATTAATCATGTACATCTGTGCATTAATATGTTAGTAATTACTATGCAGCAATCTTATTTTCCACAACATCTGGAATATATATTATGGTATAACATTGTGCAACTTAACCCTCAAACAATATTTTAACCCACTCATTGTTATCTTTATATTTTTCATAAAATATTACTTTTGGGTTTGTTAACCTGCAAAATGTTTTGTCTTTATTACAGTTGCCTGAACACTAACACATTGGATTGCCATGGGGCTGTCCTGTACCCGATAGGAGAAGAGCAATGAGAGGTTGGGGGTTGTCCTGTACCTGGTAGAAGAAGGGTAACAAGAGGTACGCTGTCGCGTGGCATTTGCCCCGAAGGTAGCAATTCGGATTAAGCATGGACGAAACTGCGGATATCCGAGGAGGTCTATATGACCATTCCAAAAGAAGTTCGTACAGAAATGTTGACTAAAAACCCCAAAACAATGAAAAATTCAAATTTTCTAAGTTGAAAAAAGGGCCATAACTCTGGCAAAAATCATCAGATCATACCCAAATTCGCACTTGACGTGTATTTTTATATAACTGATCCACAAAAATACGGGATTTGCAATCGTACCACCAAAGCTCACGCTATCATCTTGAAACCCAAAAACCTAGAGAAAATTTGAATTTTCTAAAAAAGGGCCATAACTCTGGTGAAAATGGGTGGACGAAACCCGCGCTATGCATGTAGCTGTTCCCCCATGCTGCTCTATCACCATACCAAATATCAGCAAAATCTGCCCAGGGGTTGCTGAACAATAATGCAAAATGTTTGTACGGACGGACAAAATTGAATTTTCTAAGTCAAAAAAGGGCCATAACTCTGGTGAAAATGGGTGGACAAAACCTGTGCTATGCATGTAGCTGTTCCCCCATGCTGCTCTATCACCATACCAAATATCAGCTAAATCTGCCCAGCGGTTGCTGAACAATAATGTACGGACGTTTGTACGGACGTTCGGACGGACGGACCCACATTTTGCCCCTTATGTGTCTACAAACTTAAGTGGCTAGAAAAAATGGTGTGACCTATGTGACTACTTGTTTTTACATGGCTTCAAAGGGGGTTCTCACGAAATGCTACTTGCGAGGCTGCAAATCAAGTGTCAATGTATTCTGTGATTTAAGGTTGGCGCATGTGAAGTAGTCAGCAGATTGTATTTTTTCAACCCTTCATTCACAATTTAGAGAGTTCATCAAGAAATAAAGCGCGATTAAGAAAAATATTGTATATTTATAAACAAGAGGTACGCTGTCGCGTGGCATTTTCCCCCGACCGTAGCAATTCGGATTAAGCATGGACGGTATCACCATACCAAATATCAGCTAAATCTGTCCAGCGGTCAAAAAAGGGCCATAACTCTGGTGAAAATGGGTGGACGAAACCCGCGCTATGCATGTAGCTGTTCCCCCATGCTGCTCTATCACCATACCAAATATCAGCTAAATCTGCCCAGCGGTTGCTGAACAATAATGCAAAATGTTTGTACAGACGGACAAAATTGAATTTTCTAAGTAAAAAAAGGGCCATAACTCTGGTGAAAATGGGTGGACAAAACCCGCGCTATGCATGTAGTTGTTCCCCCATGCTGCTCTATCACCATACCAAATAACAGCTAAATCTGCCAAGCGGTTGCTGAACAATAATGCAAAATGTTTGTATGGACGGACGTACGGACGGATCTCTAAGTTGAAAAAAGGGCCATAACTCTGGCAAAAATCATCAGATCATACCCAAATTCGCACTTGACATGTATTTTCATATAACTGATCCACAAAAGTACGGGAATTGCAATTGAACCACCAAAGCTCACGCTATCATCTGGAAAACCAAAAAACAAGAGAAAAATTGAATTTTCTAAGTAAAAAAAGGGCCACAACTCTGGTGAAAATGGGTGGACGAAACCCGCGCTAACTGTTCCCCCATGCTGCTCTATCACCATACCAAATAACAGCTAAATCTGCCAAGCGGTTGCTGAACAATAATGCAAAATGTTTGTATGGACGGACGTACGGACGGATCTCTAAGTTGAAAAAAGGGCCATAACTCTGGCAAAAATCATCAGATCATGCCAAATTCGCACTTGACATGTATTTTCATATATAACTGATCCACAAAAATACGGGATTTGCAATCGTACCACCAAAGCTCACGCTATCATCTTGAAACCCAAAAAACAAGAGAAACATTGAATTTTCTAAGTAAAAAAGGGCCATAACTCTGGTGAAAATGGGTGGACGAAACCCGCGCTGTGCATGTAGCTGTTCCCCCATGCTGCTCTATCACCATACCAAATATCAGCTAAATCTGCTCAGCGGTTGCTGAACAATAATGCAAAATATTTGTACGGACGGACGGACGGACGGACGTAGACGTACGGACGGAGACGTCGACTATATACCCGCCGACTTCAAGTCGGGGGCATAATAAGGTTGCTAATGTTGCTAGCCACTTAAGCCATCCGTCTGTGTCCATAGAACACTGGTTGGACATCCATATTGGTGGACAATTTGTTTCCATTTATTAAAGGACATTTTTTTCAAGTGACTTTCTCAGGCCACTTAGATCACATTTCAGCTGTCAAATGAGGTTGCTTATGTGACTAGCCACATAAGCAATCATTTGAGTCCAAATGGTATTTGAATGGCTTCAAAGACACATTAGTGGCATTTTGTGGGAACGGACGGACGGATGGATAGAGATGTCGAGTATATACCCGCCGACTTCCAAGTCGGGGGCATAATAAGAGGTTAATTCCTAATAACCTGTAACTGTCAACATTTACAGGTAAGTTGAGATAGATAATCTCAATTCATTAAAGGCGGCTACCACAATTAGCTGGAAACAAATGTTTTGATCATCCCATCATGTGTTAATAGAATTAAATAACAGTTGGGATTGTGTGCCCCCTCTATACCTGTAGTTTATCGCACCAGAGTTAATTAACCACATGAGTTGTCATGTGAACTGGGGTCTTTGTTATGTTCAATCTAAAATACATGTGTATTATCAAAATATTTTATGTTTTATTTTATCCTGTCGCTGCCATCCAATAGCAAAGACACATTCAGGATCTCTGACATGTTATATGAATTTTATAATAATGAAATTGAGTTGAGCTTAGTTATATGTTAGTTTTTATCCAAATATTTCAATTAGTACCAGTATAGGCAATTTAGATCAACATGAAACTATCAAGTAATTAAATGAAACCTCCAACAGTTGCTGGAACCCATTTGAGGTGTTCGTTAAATCTAATTTGTAGTCTCTCCCAATAAAACATTTTACGAGGCATTGAGATTGACCACTCAACGCTTCATCTACATGTACAATTGTACATACGTTTTAAATGAAAATAGTTTGTGTTATTTCATTTGTGTAATATGGGGTGTCTAATGCGAATTTACCCCTAATGCGAATTAACGTGGTGTCGGTGGCAACACCCCAGAAAGCTAATGCTGTTATACATTGCTGGTGCGAAATTGAAAGTTAAGAAAATAAAAATAAAAATTTGTCTGTCTCTTATAGGTGATTGAAATAACTTGGAATCAAAGAAAATGAATCCTAGCCATTTGTAATCATTGACAATGCCGACTAACTGTGAGGTTGCCTTGCTGATAACAATGAGCAGATGAGCAGGTATGTAATTTAATTTAGCGTCAATACTGCGCAACAGTTATGTGCAATTTTTGGTATAACCCATTACCCATGGTCCATAATATGACAAATACAATACCGAAAGTAACACCTTTGAGGTCAATATAAACTGTATTTCAACAGACTTATTACCAATATTCAATGGCATAGTGAGATTGCTTACTTTGATATAGTGGGAATACTTTGCATCATTGGGATACCTCAGTCCTGGTATAAAACCACAGAATGTCAGAAGCAAAATGTATGATTTATTCATGTGTATTTATTTGGTCAGTTCAGTTAAGCATGATATCAATGACAATCTATCATATATTGAGAGATATTATGCATTGAAAAGCTGAATGAGAGTACTATCTTTTGAGCGTTTAGATTTTTTTTTTTTTTTAAATTGAAAATTAAATAACAACTAATAATTAATTATTAAATTATTTAGTAATTAATAATTATACATTGATATTTATATCATTGTATAATTGTATTATGATTATTTCCATTTCATATCCAAATATACACAGTGGATCAACGGACACGGACCAAAACCGGAAGTCGTAGATTTCGAGGTGGAGAAAAAAAAGTCCACAAATATTTGTTGACATTTTTCGACGTGTTTTTTGGAATATAAACGGTTGGATATCATTTCTGACCAACTGAAATGTTCGGACACCGACGATCAATTTAAGTCAGTTGTCAGTGTTCTATCGCGGAAAAAATGCCTTTTAATCATCGCCGCGAGACGATTTCTTCCCCAAAATATCCCAGAAAATCATACTTATCACATTCATCGCAGAGGGCTATCGCAATAACCTATATACCAATCGAAAGGCCTGTTTTCCCCCCACAAATGCATATTTTGAGTATTTTCAGACTGTCTCAAAATTCAAAATTTCATCTTTTGATGCGGGTACCCACCTCGAAAATACTGTCCGGTTAGTCCCGAAAAATTTAATCATTAGTTGTAAAAAATCTGTCCGCTTAGTCGTGATTTTGCTGAAGTCTGCCATCTTCAATTTCTGGTCGAAAAAGCAACTTTGCCGCAGATGATGGGCGTTTCATTTGACTTTTGCGTGACCACAATGGTTCTGGGACAACATAACATCCAGGCGGTGTCTTATATATAGAACTGAACTGTAACCTGTAACTGAAATCCAACCACGAAGTACATGTTTGGTAAACATATAACTTTTGATGTATGTCATATTGTTAACTCTGACTTGTCATCACTCTCGGAAGGCCGACATAAACAAAATGTTAGATTTACATCGAATTAGTTTTTTCAGAAAAATGCAGCGGTGTGCCGATTTTTAACCTTTATATTTGATCATACACTCGCAACGAGTTGTGGGGTTATACAGGAGGCAGCTTGTTCGTCCTTCTGTGGATGCAATTTTCGGAGTTTTTATTCCTATATTTTGCGGTCATTTTTGTTTTGCTTGGCATATATATTTAGTACCATGGGAACACGTGAACCTATGCTTATGAATTATGTCAGACTTTTTTTGTGGGGTTATATGACATTTTTCGACTTAGAACATTATTGTTTTCAATATTCAGCAATGGGTAAAACAATAATGAGGAGGGGACTAAAACATACTGTCGGAGGGTGTACAGCTATATCTATTACTAATATTAGCTTAAGTTCAAGTCAACTAAGCGATATTATTATATAATTCCAGGTGCTACTGACGAGAGGATAGCATGCATGTGACCACTGTGAGGCAAAGGCTGGCGGCTTCGCTGAGGCAATCGACCATGGGATTGTACAACACCCGAATGAACGCTTGAAAATAAAATATGGCCGTATTACCACTTGCTTTAGAGTTATCCATCTTCATCAGCATTTTGACCGAAACCACCCTTTTGACTGCGTGTTTCTGGGCAGCAATCAATTGAAATAACAAACTTCAATAATCAATATCTGATCACACTTGAGCTTTGATGGGTTGGTTTCTCGACTCGACTCGACTAAAACAGAAGGTACTAGTAATACTGTCGTGAGTCACCCATTTTGATAAAGAAGTTAGGCTAGTTCCCAATCTCAACCATCCAAAGCAATGAAAACCAGAAGGTGATATGTCAATATGAGTTCAGGTTTAGTTATATAGATACACCTATTTATTCACCAGGGGTACATAGTTACATATAACCACGAATTGCGCTTAATCGCAAATAATTATGCTTAAGTGCTATTGCTTAACTGCAATTAATTATGAAATGTGAATTTGGCCTCCCATAGAAATGGAAATAAACATTTGCATATTTGATGGCTATGCTATAATATGTAATATTAGCGAAAATTCTCCGAAATATGGTTGGTGCCAGTAGTTTAAAACATAAAAATAAAGGGGTGTGTACCCGAAAATGTAGTGAAAACATTATACAATCGTAATCAAAACTGGGGTCGTGGGAAAGTGGCCATAATGAAATAAAAACAGCCATGGGTCCCAATTTGTTTTTCTGAAATTAATCGAATTTTAATTTTTTTTTTTTCAAGTATCAAATTTCACACTAAATACTGGCTGAAATATCAAACTATTGGAAAATACATCAGCACCTCCCACCATCACAACAATCTGTTGCTACGGCCTTGGTAATGGAGGGCATAGTAATATTCTTGTTCTAAAAATATTTCCATAAATAATTCTTTGATTAATGACCTTACACGATCTGAACGAATGTTATGAGAACAAATTGCAAACTGTACTCGGTAGCTAAACTTGATCAGTATACTATAGTTGCAACAGAAAATCAGTTGGCCAAAAACGTGCCACTGTTAACGAAAGGCAGCCAACCAACTAATCCATTTCGACTCTTGATTGAACAACAATAACTGTCCGCCCGGTCTGGTGGATTGCGACTAAATTCCGGGGTGTACAGGACTAACCGGACAGTATTTTCGAGGTGGGTACCCGCATCATAAGATGAAATTTGGAATTTTGAGACAATCTGTGAAAATACTCAAAATATGCATTTGTGGGGGGAAAACAGGACTTTCGATTGGTATATAGGTTGTTGCGACAGCTGTCTGCGATGAATGTGATAAGTATGATTTTCTGGGATATTTTGGGGAAGAAATCGTCTCGCGGCGATGATTAAATGGCATTTTTTCCGCGATAGAACACTGACAACTGCCTTACATTGATCGTCGGTGTCCGAACATTAGTGAAGAACTATTCACTCACCTTCAGTTGGTCAGAAATGATATCCAACCGTTTATATTCCAAAAAACACGTCGAAAAATGTCAACAAATATTTGTGGACTTTTTTTTCTCCACCTCGAAATCTACGACTTCCGGTTTTGGTCCGTGTCCGTTGATCCACTGTGATATACTGACTGTTGGCATTTTTTACAAGGTCAATTGGATTTGTTATTTGTCCATCCTGTCCTCCATACATTTCTAAATAGTCCCAATTGCAAATGTCTGGCTTATTATTGCATTTTTCAGAATAGGGTACTCATAATTTGACTTCATTTATAAGAATGGTGTTCCTTCTTCTGCAGAAAGACGGCTCCTCTCATGGAAAACAGATATGATGCTACATTTGTCACCACAGTTTAATGAAGAAAGTGGAAGTAAATAAAAGTTCTCGGTACCTAAAGGAAACTTATTATAAAATGTTACAAATCTCTCTTGATTACTCTTATGATGTTCATATTTCAAAACATTTAATACATGGTATGTATTCCTCAATATGTGTTTTACATCCCTGTGAAGTTCCATTGCGTACAGTTGTGGATTTATCAAGATATTGCCAAATTACCTGACCCACCCAAAAATGATTTTGTTTTTGGGCAAACGTGCGTCTCCCCCTTAGCCCTTTGAGTGCCAGGTCCGATTTTTGTATACCCATATACCCTGTGCCAATGCATTCTGTTATATAAGCAAGTCGACCATAGGTCGCCTCTCATACTGGTATATAAGAGAATGCATTGGCCTAACAATTTTTTTGTTTTTTTTAAATTTTTTTACAATTTTAATAATTTATTCTTATATTCTTTAACAGACTTATTTTGTAGGTTTAGGGCCGATGAGATCGGGGATCGGCCCCTGGCACTCAAAGGGTTAAGGAGTCGATTATTTAGGGCATTACTGTATATAAGTTGAGTACCTATAGGGATCTTTGTCCTTGGCTTCTTGTTTGGTGGGTGCTCCAGCTTCGTTTCTTCCACTGCTACTGCGGCAGCCGAGTGCTTTGCCTTCTTAATACTCAATCCCGACTCTGTGTACTCCTCTTCTCCTAACTTCAGTATCGCAGTAAATAGCTTCTTGCGGGCCGGGCCTTCTTCGACAATCAAGATGTATTGATGTTCGATCTCAAAATAAATCGCATATAATATTAAAATTCTCTCAGATTGTGCCTAATATTAACAACAATTGAGAAAACTGACACATCTAAATATTGAGAAGTAGGCAACAGGAGTGTAAATAACTTCAGGAGACATCTTTTTGGCAAGGTGAAACAGTAATTAAGTTAGATTCAGTGCCATATCTCTACATGTGTAGTTGCAAGTTTTTCACACATTATTCAATCAAACTGACATATATAAAGGGGCACATATGGGCCAATTGCTTTGTTTGCTGGAAGAGGGACCACCAGACCCAGGCATATTTGGGTCGGGTAGTCCCATGTATTGATTAAATATTTGTCACTAAAGCATACTAGTAATATTCCATACATTGCACTATCATGTAGAAGTATACCCCATATAATTTATTCTTATTTTAAATAAAGTTGGAGAAAGTTATAATTTATTCTTCATTTGGGTCGGGTTGTCGCTGTGTCAGGTTATGAATTTTATACATATGCTCCTAGCATAGTATGTCTGAGAATAACATATTAGGCATATAATCGAACTATAAGACCCAACAGTAATGACTGCCCCATATGCAACAATGCATGTTAAAAATCCCTACCATAGCAAAAATTACCTCCATGAATGAGCTCAAAGTTTTCACCGACCAACTGGGTATAATGTCTGAATAAGATATTCAGGATAACAACATACTGTAAAAGTACATTTATTCGTGGGGGTCCAATTTTTGTGGTTTTCATGGTTGCTGCTAACCACGAAATTAAAAACCTGACGAAAAATTAATCTTCGAAACTAGATCGATTTTGAGAAATAAGAAATGTCACGTGGGAGGTAACTCTATTGTCCCAATTTAAAATCAAAGCCTAGGGTGGTAACTCTATCAAACAGGGAGTGCATTAATGGAAGAGTAACTATGGTCTAATTACAATATTTAGTTAATCTAACTTCATAAAATAACATAACAATAACACATCAACAATACATGTCACACATACCCCCCACAATTGTTTCACTAACCTTCCTGTTCAATAACGCAGAATATTTTCGAGATGCACTGGCAACACCACTGTCTAGTGAATGACTCGCAATTTTCGCACGGGTTTCCTCATCGTAAGTCGCATACTCGCCACGTTTTCGAGATAGTTGACAGGAATTGGAGCCGAGTTTGTTGTCAACAGAATCGTTAGCTACTTGCGTAAGTAGAGCAGTATCATAATCCGAACTATGGTTTGGGTCAGGTAATCCAGGAGTTGTAGGAGGACGAAAATCAATCTTACCACTTTTTAACCAGCTTTTAAGAGACATATTTGCATTATGCTGTTGACCATTTTGGGATTGTATTTCATATTGTGCAGACTAATAGATGTTGGCTTCAGTAAATAATCCCCAGTCACACATTGATTGTTTTGAGAAGCGAGTACTTTCACCAAGATTTTGTATGCTTAAGTAATACAATCCCGTCGTTAACATTCTCGATAGCCGGCAACAAAAGCTTGTACACGCGATGTGCTAATTACGCCTAGACGTCTATTAGTTGGATTTGATTGTTGTTATTGTGGATTTGGAGGTGACATTTAGCACCGGCGAAACCACGAATATACGAACCCACGAAAAAGTCATAAATGGCTGAACCACGAAAATTGATACCAACGAATTGAAAGCCATTCACAGTACCCCTCTGAATAGGTCAATTCATATCAGCTCACCTTATTATAACGAGCAAGTTCCTTAACTAAGCACATTGGTGTTTTCTCTTTAGTGTTTGCCAAATCAGCTGTCTTGGATAATGTTTGTGGAGACGTAGTAGTCGGGACAGACTGTACTAATGGAGACGTAGTAGTCGGGACAGACTGTACTAATGGAGACGTAGTAGTCTGGACAGACTGTACTGACTGCTGAAATAAACGGAGATGAATTGATTAACCCTTTTATACAAATACTCATTGATACAGTAACGCCCTAAGTAATCGACCTCTTAACCAAAGCAGAATTATGGGTAACTTTCCGATGAATGACAACAAGCCATATTTCCGACTAAATCCGGAAAAGTTACCCATAATTCTGCTTTGGTTAAGAGGTCGATTCAAAGGTTCAACAAATTACCTATGGTCTGAAAACTTATTATTTAAGTATTTCTCACCAATGAATAAGCATTCGCACTTGTATTATCTGTATCTGTATCTGTAGATATTACAGTGCAGGAACCAATTCTGGATGTAGACGCACTGGTCCAGGTGCTACCACAGCCGAGTAACTTTATAACCCTGTGGTGACTCCAGTAGCGTTCTTTAACGTGCACACACCGAAGCATGTACATGGGTCAGCCATTAATGTCCGCACCCGATCGGACAGCGTACTGCACCCACGACAACATACCTGGACAAGTGTTGTAATGGGGGGAAGTCGGCATTTTGCATTCGGATCTTTATTCAGTGATCTCGAATGAGATCTGTCAGCCTGATAAACTTGGTATCTGACCGAGTTCTGATTTTTGTCAGAATACCCTGATCAGGTTGCTATCCCCGGTCCGATAGCACGAGAGGCCAATACGCTACCGACTACCCTTATCATTTCGTCTTGCTGTCTGCTCATATATAATAATAAATAATAATAATAATAATAATGTATATCATTTATATAGCGCTTAATCCCTGGTGTAGCTCTAAGCGCTCACATTATTACCCCAGCTGGTTTTTATGAGTAATGCCGAGTCTTGTGCCTGCTGCCATTTTACAGGCGCTTCACTAGAGCGGCTTACTGATACCCAACAACCAGGTACCTATTTCGCGTCTAGGTACGACGAAGAGAGCACAGTACAAGTGACTATGCCCAAGGGTCACAACCTGGTGCGAGATTTGAAACAGCTTGTGGCTATATATAGCACACACACCGCTCAATTCGGCCAAGCCACTGTTGTGGACACAATAGTCCACCGGCGGGTGTGAACTCACGCCGGTGCATTAACACCATTACAAGCCCGACACTCTACCCACTGGGCTACCACATCCACTCAACATCCGTCCAAATGAATGAGTGGGTGAATCTAATTAAGAGGAATATTAAGGATATATGAGCAGACGACAGAATCTAATTAGAGGAATATTAAGGATATATGAGCAGACGACAGAATCTAATTAGAGGAATATTAAGGATATATGAGCAGACGACAGAATCTAATTAGAGGAATATTAAGGATATATGAGCAGACGTCAGAATCTAATTAGAGGAATATTAAGGATATATGAGCAGACGACAGAATCTAATTAGAGGAATATTAAGGATATATGAGCAGACGACAGAATCTAATTAGAGGAATATTAAGGATATATGAGCAGACGACAGAATCTAATTAGAGGAATATTAAGGATATATGAGCAGACGACAGAATCTAATTAGAGGAATATTAAGGATATATGAGCAGACGACAGAATCTAATTAGAGGAATATTAAGGATATATGAGCAGACGACAGAATCTAATTAGAGGAATATTAAGGATATATGAGCAGACGACAGAATCTAATTAGAGGAATATTAAGGATATATGAGCAGACGACAGAATATAATTAGAGGAATATTAAGGATATATGAGCAGACGACAGAATCTAATTAGAGGAATATTAAGGATATATGAGCAGACGACAGAATATAATTAGAGGAATATTAAGGATATATGAGCAGACGACAGAATCTAATTAGAGGAATATTAAGGATATATGAGCAGACGACAGAATCTAATTAGAGGAATATTAAGGATATATGAGCAGACGACAGAATCTAATTAGAGGAATATTAAGGATATATGAGCAGACGACAGAATCTAATTAGAGGAATATTAAGGATATATGAGCAGACGACAGAATATAATTAGAGGAATATTAAGGATATATGAGCAGACGACAGAATCTAATTAGAGGAATATTAAGGATATATGAGCAGACGACAGAATCTAATTAGAGGAATATTAAGGATATATGAGCCGACGACAGAATCTAATTAGAGGAATATTAAGGATATATGAGCAGACGACAGAATCTAATTAGAGGAATATTAAGGATATATGAGCAGACGACAGAATATAATTAGAGGAATATTAAGGATATATGAGCCGACGACAGAATCTAATTAGAGGAATATTAAGGATATATGAGCAGACGACAGAATCTAATTAAGAGGAATATTAAGGATATGTGAGCAGACGACAGAATCTAATTAGAGGAATATTAAGGATATATGAGCAGACGACAGAATTTAATTAGAGGAATATTAAGGATATATGAGCAGACGACAGCCAGACCAATTGATGATACGAGTGCAGAAGAATTCATAATCATTGATGGGGAAATGCTTAGAAAATAATTTTGACAAATGACTTAACCCTTTACCCAACAAAACGGCCAAAAACACCCAAATAAAGCTTCAACAGCCTAAAATATCTTCGGTCTGTCTCAATAACACCATACAAATATGGATATCACTGGAACTGGTTCATTGACCATATTGTGATGGTTACAGTTATGCCCTGTGCCAATGCATTCTCTTATATATGCGAGTCGACCATAGGTCGCCTCGCATATATAAGAGAATGCATTGGCCTAACAATTTTTTATCATGTTTTTTAAATAAATGTTTCTTACAATTTTTAGGACATAAAATAAAAACATCCATTACCATGCAGGGAGCCCCACACATATATAGAAGCATATAGAAGAGTGTCGTCTGCTCATGTTTGTCTGAGGCTCTGTATGGGTGAAATAAATTGTTAAAGAATAAAAGAACAAATTATTAAAATTGTAAAAAATTGTTAGGCCAATGCATTCTCTTATATATGCGAGGCGACCTATGGTCGACTCGCATATATAAGAGAATGCATTGGCACAGGGTAAAAAAAAATCCTGACTTACGACTGGATTTGATATAGCGGGTCACATATAACAATAACATTAATAGTTTTACATCTTTAGCTCTGGTCTGGCAATGATTCTGCCAACAATAGTCACTGCATGTAATTTGTTTATAAACAATAACAATTACTCGGTTTTCTGATTATTGTGCTAATCAAATTTATGAAAATAACTATTTTATTATGACGATTCTTTATGTTCTATATTCCGTTCTGAACAACTCAGGGTAGTGTTTCATATCACTTTAAGGCTACTGTATATATAATTGTTAATATTTTGACAAAACATGGAAAATTTGGGTAAAATCAACATCGTGACTTGATTATTTTATTATCAAATTAACAATGCAAAATTATGTACTAGTCGAAAATGAAATTGGCTTAATACCTGAACCGATTGAGTTGGCTGCGTTGGTGGTGGTAGGGACATCTGTTGCTTGCTAACAGGAGGTGGCATACTGGTGTCTGCTTTGAACTGACCAATCGGCTCCGGTGTGCTCTCATTCATCTTTTTGTGCATTGGCGGCATTGAGTTTGATGCAGAATTAAGTGTTCTGTGACCAGGAGGTGGTCCAGTCATATGGTGCTGCGATTGCTTGAGTGGCACCTGGAAGCCACAGCCATAAGGATTCGAAAACTGAGCATTGCTGTATGAAAACTGTTGAGATGCTTGATTTGAATTTGGGTTCATACCTCCAACAAAATTCTTATTACCTGTAATATATCACCAAACATTATAAACCATGTTTCCATTGAATCCTTTCTCATTTTAATTCTATGAATTCCATGTGTGGAAACAGATATTTAATAAACTCAATTGTTATTAGGCATAAAAAAAATAGATTTGTTTCCGGTAACCCTACCCCCGCTCGCCAGACGGTCCCACATAAACTTTTTATTTGCTAAATAAAAAAAATTCTGAAAATTACCAAATCACCTTCTCCCAACTTGACTTTATTCTTCCAGTTTCTCTTAGTTTAAGTTGCTGGTTTCTACTCAATGAGTCATTAGCCTAATTAATTTGCACTCACACAACACACCAAACCAGGGGTAGTAGGCTAACAAACATCAAAAAACATGATTTCTCGAAAATAGGCAACTTTAATCCAAAAGTCTGTTGGACTAGTGGGTATGGAATATGTTTATTTACTCAATTTGAAGTGTTTGGGGGTGTTGGATTAATAGAAATTAAATGGCTTTGGACATATATGACAATTGATTGTTTCATACAAATTCTAAACAATCTGTTGTTAAATTTTCTGATAGTTAGGCACTGAAACATGTAACACCAGTATGAAAATTGGATGAAACATGATGATTTGTGGGAAGGTACAGGGAGGTGGGAATTGTTTTAGCAGGTCAATATTGTTCACATACAGGGAACTCATGCTTTAAAGGGGTACTGTACGCCAATTTCAATAAATTCCCGGTAACAATTGCGATCTAATATCAATATTATATTTTAAAATAACGTATTTGAGTCGACGATGTCTACTGAAAACGTTCCGGTTAACAGGCTATCATAAAAGTCAAATTGAATTATTTAATATAAATGAATTTATGGCTGGAGTCATAAAATGGAGAATTATGCCATTACGAGTTACCGTTCTTGAAATCTCACATGTTGGGTGTCTTTTATCGACGGCCGTTTACGACGAACATTATTGAGTTGCGAACAAAACATGTTACATGCAAAAGGAAGTCCCGCTATAACCAATTTGGGAAAAAAGAGAAGAAGCAAGATTCATAAAGAGTCAAGTATTTTTATAGGGGTGAGATTGTTCGATGGAAGAGATTGCAGGCATCAATTGAACTTCCGGTTCATCCTGCAACCTGCGTCTTCTCCGGTGAAGGTCAAAACATGGCGCGTAGTTTGAAATCGTAATATTTTTATTTCCAAGATCAATATTTTCGTCGCTAAATTAGGTTTATACGAAACTCATATAACACGAACACAATCTAACTTGAAAGTTATGTCAATGGGAGTAAATAAAAAAAATGCCTATCTCTGTGTACAGTACCCCTTTAACCCAACATGTTATTATGGAATAACTACTTAATTCTACATGCATGTACTAAATTACACCAAGAATCAATCATATATAATATATATTCTATCAGTTTTATAGATGTATTGACTTAGTATATTTGTGTCCAATGTGGAAAAGGTAGTGGTGTGGTAAATGCTTCCCTAAGACAAAAGATTTAAGACCACCACTCCTATATGGGAGATTTGTACAAAGCAGTCTGACTCCTGTTATTGCCAGGCCATATGATAAATAAAAACTGAAATAAAACAATATAAAATAAAGTGCCTTGCAAGGTCATTACTTTAATTTACACTATTATATCTAGATCGACTATATATATACATAACTAATATCTGTATCTACAATACATTGAGGAAGGGCTGTTATTACCTTTTACATTATGGGAATTTAAAAAAAAGAAGAAAAAAAGAAAGAGGTTTACCCCCCTCCCCACTTTAATTTTTTGCCCTCCGTTACCGGAAACAAAGGTATTTTTTTATTTGGCCTTATGTGGCTAGCCACACAAATAAAAAAAGATACACAAGGGCTTCCTTTCCACAATTAAAGCCACACAAATCCCTCTCGTGAGAGCGGACGGACAGACAGACACCGGCTATTTTAATAGTCCCCCGAAAAAAACAATTTCGGGAGACAATAAAATTATCCATGTTCCTGTTGATCAGTTTGATTCATGATAATTTGTGTTCACAGTAACTATACACGTTGTCAATGACGCTCTTTCGAAAATTGGACAAATGAAAAACGCGGTATGAACTGAGTGTTTAGTCGAGCATTACAAAACCATGAATATGGATGAAATGAACAGACACAAGTATAGTATAGTGTCCGTAAGAAGCAGAAACATGCAATATAGACATCAACTACTTTTTCAAATGTTTTTAGCATTGAGATTTCGAGTTGTTTTTTCACTGAAATTCTAATGGAATTCCCGTTCCGCGCTTTTGCATGATCCGGGGACGTCGTGGGGCGCCGGTTATAGACTCGCCCATTTTCCTTAAAAGTATCACTATGCAATGTGACTGGTCTACTGCAACATCTAGCTATGCACTGATAGATCAGGTCACGCGCTAGCTTCTCGACCAATCAAATGCCCACATTTCGACGAAATATAAGTAGTTGTGATTTTAGAGATACTAGCAGATTAGCCCGCCACTTAGTCGGTCTCAGAAACGCGCTCTTTAGGGAAATGGTGTTCACTTTATATTGAGAATGGTTTCTAAGGTACTTTTCAATGAGGAATTTCATGGTGCCGGCTGATTTTTGAAAAAAGGTGCCCAAGTTAGGGTTTTAGGGGCCTGAACCCCAATTTCGGGTTTTTGCCCTTTTTCCTCAGATTTCACCCTAATAAATAATATTTATAGTTCATTTCACTTAAATGTAGTAAGCAGACATTAATGCTCATCATATTCCAGCGAAATTTTTGTAAAAATAATCCAAAATTAGGGTTTTAGCAGTCTGAACCCCAATTTTGGGGTTTGGTCCTTTTTTCCTAGATTGTATGCCTAAAATATGTTTTGTTCTCCCCAATAAGTTTAATTTACTATGGAATAATATTGATATTCTTTGTACCATTTTTAAAAATAGTTTTAAGTTCTAAAATCAGGGTTTCGGGGGCCTGAACCCCAATTTTGGGTTTCAAACTTTTTGGTCAAAATTTGACATCCTAGATAAATAATTTTCCTGTCTCTTCCACTTCAATTTAGTAGTAATTATCATTTCTAGTGTTCTGATAGGATATTACCCAAATTGTCACAAAATTAGGGTTTATGGGTCTGAACCCCCAATATTGAGGGTCTGAACCCCAATTTTGAGGTTCTGCCCCTAAAACCCTAAATTGTGGGCCAATTTCCCAAATTTAACTACTAAAATACATTTTGTTCATCAAATTCACTCTAATTTAGCAATAAAACATTATTTGTAGTCATTTGTATACCAAACTCAGATCTAGAGACTATCAGAAGGTCTTTAAACCTTAAAAAAATCACCTTCAATAATCAGAATCATCATCTGAGAAATCATCTCCAGAACTCTGTTCACTGTCATCACTATCATCGGCAACATCCCCATCAGAAAATGAACACTCAATGGCATTAGTAGACATCTCATCACAATTTTGCTCGACAGAATCAGTTGCAGTATTAATCTTCACTGGCAATACACTTGGAAGAGCAGGTCCATCAAACCAGATTGGCTCTGTTAGGCCATCAACCAGAGTCCATCCATGTTTCAGGGGGTTGCGGGAAACATAATTCCCATTAAGGCAGTTTATCATCATATGTGTGACATAATGTGTCCTGTAAATTGCAAATTTCAGTGAGCTGATATCTGGAGGAAGCCTCTTAAGTGATGCATGCTTCTTTGAACTGCCTTTTTTGGAAATAATCATAGCATAACGAGAGTCCCCAGGAGTTGTCTCTGATGCGGGCCTGTTGTATATAATATGCAGAATAAAATCAACAACTTCATTCAAATTTAGTGTGTTAGTACTCAGACTGGACAGCTTGTCCAACACACTGTGTTGTTTAACAACCTTTTTAAAGACTGTGGACTTGGATCTACCATAGAATGGCTGAGTATAATCACAACCAGTTAGTGCATGGAATGCAGGAAGATGAGCACATATATTGGGTCCTAATTCACTTGCCAATGTTTTTACATTGTGATACATGATTCCACATTTTGAAGAATTGTTCCTTGCCGGAAATATAAAGAACATTTACATTTTTCTGAAACAAACAGGAGCAACACATACACATCTGTATCATCGGCAACAACACAAACTCCAGAATGTTTACCTGATGCAAACACAGCATGCATTGCTAGCCTAGGATCAGCTTCTTTGTGAGTAGATTTCAATTCAGGAATCAATGATGGTGGTTGTGATCTATTCATATCAACATAGTAGCAGGATTCTCCTTTACTTACATATATGGCTTTGTCGAGCTTACATTTGTCACTCATAAAGTAGTCAGCTAACAGATATGTAATCTGATGCTTGTTTCTTTGATTGGAAAGGAAATCGTTCCAGTCTTTAGCTTTTGGGAGTTTTTGACTTAAGTCTGATATCTGACGCACCCTTCCTGAATTACTTCTACATTTTGACACATTAACAGTGCCATCTGAATAGTCGTCAAATACTAGATGGCGTCAAATACTAGATGGAGAGTTGTTCCAGGAATATGTTTCAAATAGGATGCAACACGTTCTGCCCAACATATGAAGGTATCAGCTTGAAGTCCAACAATCGGAATAATTCTCACAACCCTCATGGCATCCACAATACAACATTCAATAATATCTGGTGGAATTTCTGCTGGTTTTTCAGAGCACATGTTCTGAAGACTGTTTCTGAAAAGTGATTTAGAAAACTGTCGACTTTTTCCAATCTCACTGCAAATTGCCCATGGTTTTGTTGTAATGGGCCAGTCCATTATTGTACGCAGATCTAATTGTTTTCTGTCATGGTCAAGCAAGATTGATGTGAAGGAATTGTTTTCATCCTCAACAATCGAAAAAGATTTCTTGGTATCTTTTTGGTCTTGGAATGAATAAACTGGTTGTTTCTTGATTGGATCTTTGTACTCATTTTCTATCTTGCTATCTTGTGGCTCAATCCTCTTAACAAATTCCTTCATGGCCGTAACACCACGCATGTTTGCAGTCTCAACATTGGCACACATTTCTACACTGGCAGCAACACCGTTGGCAATATTTATCAATGATAGACTTTGGTCCCACAAGTTCGGTACCCACAACTTTATTCCTGAACATAAGTTCTTGACATCATTCTTGTCTTTCTGCTGTCGTTGGGATCCAAGTTCTACATGTTTCTTAGCATCTGGTGAATATGACCTTTTTTGGTTGAGATGCTGCTTCAGAGCAGAGAGAAGATGGCTGATACGCATCCATCTTTCACTTGCTCCATAGTTTTCAGTTTTACCAGAAAGCCCTCCTGTCTGCTTGGAAAACCGGTTAACAGTGACTTATATGAGTTGGTCCATTGGTATACTAGAATGCTTCAGTCCAGTTAATGAGCCAGTGAATCCACCTTCAGCTAGATAGCTATATGCTTCATAATCCCTAACACGCAAGTCTCTCATGTCCAGATAGTAATAACTTAGATTCCGTGCATAATTGTGACGATTTTGAGCAAAACACCATGGTAGAAATTTGTGCACAGTTTCGAGGAATCCTTCCCAATTACCAGTTCGCTGGAAGTGAAGCATGTTAAGCAGTAGCCCCACCATGTCGAGAAATGAATCGATCCACTTACTCATCTCTCCAGGAAATGGAGGAAGAAGCACATGGCCAGGGTGCTGCAAAGCCTTGTGTAATCCTTCTGCAGAAAGATTTGTGCTCAGTTCATTAAGAATAGAATCCAGTGTCATGCCTGATGTAGTACTTTCAGAAAGGCTTGGATCACTATCAGGACCACACAATACAACATTTGATGTTTCACCAACACTAACATCCTCACAATAATGAAGTTTTGACCGCAGGAAGGCTTCGAATAATAGCTTATAGTACCGTAATCCTCGTTTTATATCAGTACCCTTTAGACCAGATATGATAGAACCCTCTGGGCCTACACCAGCTTCACACAGAAGCTCGACAAATCCACACCCTCGGAAGCGAGAATAGATTGTTTTCATTAAACACATCATAATATGGAAACCTCCCATGCAAACTATCACATTATCAAATCGATTCAATCCAGAAGCATTATACTTGAATAGCACTTGAAGAACTTTATTGTAGATAGCTTGGTCAACTTCAAGATATATGAATGGGAGCTGAAGTTCTTCCATGACATGAACAGTTCTGTTGAGAATTGCTAATATGACCCTCATGTCTGTAGGAGATGAAGTTATTGCAGGGAGATATAAACCAATGCTAACAGAGGAGGATTCTTTTTTAGTTGTTAGTTGCTGAAATGCACTCCATGCTGGTACGATTAGCTGATTTGCATCACTGTTCTTAATTCGACATTTAACCCATAGCAGGTTTCTTTTATCAGACTTTTCACATTCTGCATAATTAACTTCCTCATTCACTTTGTCGATAGATTTTACCTGTGCTTTCACGGGTATGTAATTTGGAAGCGTAGATACAGTACCTTTGAATGATGTTGATGTACATGCACATACTACGAAAAAAGCTAAAATTGAATTTCAATATTTTGTTTGGACTCATTTGATCAAATAAACACTCCCAATGTATATATTAACATAATAATTGATTGTTTCAATGCTATATTTTACTCTCCTTCCATATCTGTAACTGCAGATTGATTTTCACTATTCAAAATTTGTGCTTCTGGAACTTTTCAAAGTTGACCATAATTCAAAAAACATGGAACCGGAAGCGGAACAATGCTAAACAAAAATTAGGAATAACCAGATATAATGGAACATAGTTTCCTGAATTGGAAATTACTTGATTAGTCGTTTTATCTATCGTATTGAAGATTTACAGAAGCCAATTTATCAAATATCTTAAAGAAAATAAGCTTTCTGTAACTTAATTATACATTTTTGGGTGTTAAATGGATATAATTTGTTCATATAATTGGGACAGGATATACTAACTGTATTTGAAGCTGTAGCTTGGATTATAAGTTGGAAGAAAGTGCCAATTCTGGAAAACCGGCCCACAATTTAGGGTTTATGGGGCAGAACATCAAAATTGGGGTTCAGACCCTCAATATTGGGGGTTCAGACCCATAAACCCTAATTTTGTGACAATTTGGGCAATATCCTATCAGCACCAACACTAGAAATGATAATTACTACTAAATTGAAGTGAAAGAGACAGAAAAATTATTTATCTAGGATGTCAAATTTTGACCAAAAAGTTTGAAACCCAAAATTGGGGTTCAGGCCCCTGAAACCCTGATTTTAGAACTTAAAACTATTTTAAAAAATGGTACAAAGAGTATCAATATTATTGCATAGTAAATTAAACTTATTGGGGAGAACAAAACTTATTTTTAGGCATACAATCTAGGAAAAAAGGACCAAACCCCAAAATTGGGGTTCAGACTGCTAAAACCCTAATTTTGGATTATTTTTACAAAAATTTCGCTGGAATATGATGAGCATTAATGTCTGCTTACTACATTTAAGTGAAATGAACTATAAATATCATTTATTAGGGTGAAATCTGAGGAAAAAGGGCAAAAACCCGAAATTGGGGTTCAGGCCCCTAAAACCCTAACTTGGGCACCTTTTTTCAAAAATCAGCCGGCACCATGAAATTCCTCATTGAAAAGTACCTTAGAAACCATTCTCAATATAAAGTGAACACCATTTCCCTAAAGAGCGCGTTTCTGAGACCGACTAACTGGCGAGATTGATCCCATGGCTTTCGTTGATCCATTAATTTTTGTTTTTCACCGACAAAAATATAGCCCGTCCCGAGTTGACAATACATAAGAAATTTCACATCGATGTCACCCCTAGACAGATTTCAACCAAATTTGATGCTGTGACTCGGGTACCCAGGCAGAGGTTATAACAGTGTTAGTTTTTCAAAATTTATGATTTAAAAAAATTTAATTAAATAAATAAACAAAACCAAAGAGCTCACTGTGGGCCTATTTCAGTACCAGATGTACACTCTTTATAGATGTGTTTTCACTGTGGCCCACGCTATCCAGAAGAACAATGGTATAAGTCCACTATGGGCACAGGCCCCTCCGACGATGAATAAAGGCTCCCTGTATCAGCTAGTATTATTATAAATGAATGGGAGAACCAATATAGTAATTAAAGGTTTAACCCTTTCAGTGCCAATTAAGTCCGATTTTTGTATCAACACATATTTCCTTGATCATTTTTTAAATTTATTGATTATATTATATCAATAAATTTGAAAAATGATCAAGGAAATATAGGTTGAAACAAAACTTGGACTTGGCACTGAAAGGGTTAACCCTTTACCCAACAGAACGGCCCTGTGCCAATGGATTTTCTTATATATGCGAGTCGACCATAGGTCGTCTCGCATATATAAGAGAATGCATTGGCTTAACACATATTAAAAATGATAAAATTGTCAAAGAATGTAGAAAAATATTATAAAAATTGTTAAAAAATGTAAGAAAAAATTCTTTAGGCCAATGCATTCTCTTATATATGCGAGGCGACCTATAGTCGACTCGCATATATAAGAGAATGCATTGGTACAGGGCATAACTGTAACCATCACAATGTGGTCAATGAACCGGTTCCAATGATATCCATATTTGTATGGTGTTATTGAGACAGACCGAAGATATTTTAGGCTGTTGAAGCTTTATTTGGGCGTTTTTGGCCGCTTTGTTGGGTAAATGGTTAAAGGTGTAAATAAAAACACAAACCATCCTCCTTGCTGCTTCCTTTCTTGTCTCGCCCTCGTCTTGAGTCCCTTGATGATTCCCTGCTGGAGGAATCATTTCTACGATTTGCTTCTGCTTTTTCTCGATTCTTCCTCTCCTCGCTTTCTTTGTCTTTCTTAGAGTCACGATCTGATGATTTACCCCGTCTATCAGAATCTTTATCTGACGATTTACCTCCCTTGCTGGAATCTTTATAAGATGATTTACCCCGTCTATTGAAATCTTGATCTGACGATTTACCTCCCTTGCTGGAGTCACGATCTGATGATTTACCCCGTCTATCGAAATCTTGATCTGACGATTTACCTCCCTTGCTGGAGTCACGATATGATGATTTACCCCGTCTATCGAAATCTTGATCTGACGATTTACCTCCCTTGCTGGAGTCACGATCTGATGATTTACCCCGTCTATTGAAATCTTGATCTGACGATTTACCTCCCTTGCTGGAGTCACGATCTGATGATTTACCCCGTCTATCGAAATCTTGATCTGACGATTTACCTCCCTTGCTGGAGTCACGATCTGATGATTTACCCCGTCTATTGAAATCTTGATCTGACGATTTACCTCCCTTGCTGGAGTCACGATATGATGATTTACCCCGTCTATCGAAATCTTGATCTGACGATTTACCTCCCTTGCTGGAGTCACGATCTGATGATTTACCCCGTCTATCGAAATCTTGATCTGACGATTTACCTCCCTTGCTGGAGTCACGATATGATGATTTACCCCGTCTATCGAAATCTTGATCTGACGATTTACCTCCCTTGCTGGAGTCACGATCTGATGATTTACCCCGTCTATCGAAATCTTGATCTGACGATTTACCTGCCTTGCTGGAGTCACGATCTGATGATTTAGATTTACCCCGTCTATTGAAATCTTGATCTGACGATTTACCTCCCTTGCTGGAGTCACGATCTGATGATTTACCCCGTCTATTGAAATCTTGATCTGACGATTTACCTCCCTTGCTGGAGTCACGATCTGATGATTTACCCCGTCTATCGAAATCTTGATCTGACGATTTACCTCCCTTGCTGGAGTCACGATATGATGATTTACCCCGTCTATCGAAATCTTGATCTGACGATTTACCTCCCTTGCTGGAGTCACGATCAGATGATTTACCCCGTCTATCGAAATCTTGATCTGACGATTTACCTCCCTTGCTGGAGTCACGATCTGATGATTTACCCCGTCTATCGAAATCTTGATCTGACGATTTACCTCCCTTGCTGGAGTCACGATCTGATGATTTATCCCGTCTATCGAAATCTTGATCTGACGATTTACCTCCCTTGCTGGAGTCACGATCTGATGATTTACCCCGTCTATCGAAATCTTGATCTGACAATTTACCTCCCTTGCTGGAGTCACGATCAGATGATTTACCCCGTCTATTGAAATCTTGATCTGACGATTTACCTCCCTTGCTGAAGTCACGATCTGATGATTTACCCCATCTATCGAAATCTTGATCTGATGATTTACCTCTGTTGCTAGAGGCTTTATCTGGTATTGGTGTTGATGTTGTTATTGCTGTGGATGTTGTTATTGGTGCTAAAATATAATGGAAAATGTGTAAGATTCACAATAGGTAATATAAACAAATTAAGAAATAAATACACTGCGCATATAGTAGGATTTGACCACAAAGAAACTGATTGTAGGACAACGAGAAGCCCCTCCCCCTTGTATTTTTAAGGATAACCTCAGCTCTGGTAATGAGAATGCGACAAACCTTTGGAAAGATAATCTCTTATATCTGACCAACATATCTAAACTAAAGACAAGAGGTGTGCACTCGAGTCCTAGCATATATCTAAACTAAAGACAAGAGGTGTGCACTCGAGTGCTAGCATACCCCCACCGTGGCAAATTAAACCCGCATTATCCGTAAACCCAACAAAAAGGATTTTTAACATTAAAGAAAAATTCGAACTAATAATATCGATATGGTGTCACAAGAAGCTTGCACAGAAAAAATTATTCAAATTTGTTCATATTTGTTAAAGTTATTAAGTCGGACAGAATTTTCTGTCAAAATAAGTCGAAAATGAAGTGTAATATTACGAAAAACAGTCTGAGCCAATCCCTAGCCGTATCATGTAGAGAGGGTATTGTGAGAAGCATGTATACCAAAAATTATTAAAATCGGTTCATATTTGTTAAAGTTATTAAGTCGGGCAGAATTTTCTAAGTCAAAATAAGTCGAAAATGAGTCGTAACTTAAAAAAAAAAGCATCACACGGAGAGGCAGTCCTAAGGAGATTGCATCACGCGGAGAGGCAGTCCTAAGGAGATTGCATACAAAAAATTATTGAAATTGGTTCATAGTTGTTCGAGTTATGAGGTCGGACGGACGAACAGACGGGCGGACGGACAGACGGATGGACGGACGGACACACGGAGGGAGAAAGCATGATGGACGAATGCAGTCAATCCAGTATACCTTGAAGGTGGGGGTATAAAAACATTGACCTAAAAATATAGGCTCGGACAAAATTATGCATGTTGCAAAAAATTTCTAAGTTGAAAAAGGGGATAACTCCACCAAAAAAAGTCTGACAGATGTCATAATTGCAGGTGCACAGCTTCCCATGGTACTAAAGTTTAAAAAGAATTCACCTAGAAATGTAGGAATAAAAGCTCGGAAAAAATTATACATGTTGCGAAAAAATTCTAAGTCGAAAAAGGGGGATAACTCCACCAAAAAAAGACTGACAGACGTCATAATCGCAGGTGCACAGGTTCGAAAAACGACTGAGAAAAACTTCAGACAAATTTGTGTCCACAGACAAACGGACGACGGATGGACGGACAAGCTGACTCCAGTATATCCCACCCCCTAACTTCGTTGCGGGGGTATAAAAATAATTTTTTCTGTCATTTATATACATGTTGCACATCTTTGAAGGTTCAAATCTCTAGGATAAAAACTGTAGGAGTTGATTACACCATGAAGGTACCCTCATATAGAAAATTATAAATGTTGAAATATCCAAAATGGTTGATAACTTTGTCAAAAAATTATTTTTCTGTCATCTATATACATGTTGCACATCTTCAATATATGGGCAACAATATTCTGAAGTTTCAAATCTCTAGAATGAAAACTGTAGGAGGAGTTGATTACACCATGAAGGTACTCAAAAGTGTGACGGACAGCTCAATGGATGGACGGACGGCTAAACGGACGGACAGACAGACGGACGGTGGGACCCCATTTCTATAGTCCCCCAAAAATTTAATTTTTCGGGGGACAAAAAACCAACAAAGTCCAATAACTCTGCTAAAATTATCCGGGCAGACCTGGTTTGCGAACTCGTTCTAGATACTAGTCATGTGAACTCATATAACAAAAATCTTTTTAATCTGTTGACATTTGTGAAAATGAGCCCTGTGATGTCGTCAATTTGCACACAAAAAATAAATAAAGTCCAATAACTCTGCTGAAAATATCCGGCCAGACCTGGTTTGCAAACTCGTTCTAGATACTGGTCATGTGATGTCATATAACAAAAATCTTTGAAATCTGTTGACATTTGTGGAAATGAGCCCTGTGACGTCGTCTATTTGCTATTTGGTAAATTCGACAAAAATAATAAACAAAGTCCAATAACCCTGGTAATAATATCCGGCCGCTTGCATACTCATTCTAGGTAATGGTCAGGTGAACTCATATACCAAATATCTTTGAAATCCATTGACAATTGTTCAAGGTGTGACTCTTACAAATTTGAGACGAACGGACGGAACCCATTCCTATATCCCCTGCAAATTTTCAATTTGGCGGGGGATAATTAAACTTTTTACAATTCCCACTAATCATTTTCCCCCAATAGTTCAGTTGAGCATCCTTTGTTCAACTGTAACATTAATTGGGTAAATTCCTAGCTCGCCATAGATAAAAGCTGTAGGACTAGATGATTTTAGGCTCATTGCATATTTAAGAAACCATAGCTCAGTTCTCTGTATCGCCGAGAGCTTTCCGATGAATGGCAACAAGCCATATTTCCGACTTAATCCTGAAAAGTTACCCATAATTCTGCTTCGGTTAAGAGGTCGATTACTTATGGCATTACTGTATTTTTGTGAAAAATGACGCCCAAGTATTTATAGTGCGACACAATTTCAATTGGATAGCTATCAATATTAAATTTTTCAGTTTCTTCTCTCTTTTTATTACGATGACCGAAGACAATAACATTACTTTTCTTATTATTTATGATTAATTTCCATTTGTTACAATATTCAGAATAATATTCAGCATATTTTGTAGTCCGCCGGCTGAATGTGAAAGCAGAATAGTATCATCAGCAATATATAGCATACATCTTGCATTCTGCCCATTTCTTCTTTTTTTTCTCTCGTCATCTTCAATTAGGACTAAATGGCCCAAACGTTCGATTTTCGTTTATATATGTCTTCTGCCATCACTTTCAGACGAAATAATCATAATGACAAAGGGGGACAGTTTCAAGAAAACAGTCTATCGATGATGTAGTAAAATTCTAGACTTGATTGCTTTGATGTATGTGGCGGTGCGCGTGTAACCGGAACGTCATGTAATGCTGCCAAAGAAAATTGGCATTGAATATGTAGCAAGTTATACACAGACAGTGACACAGAATAGTTCCGGCTTGTATTCCACTAGAGGTATACACTAATATGTATTCAATGGCTGTGATTCCGTTGAATACATGTGCCTCACAGCAATGGGTGTGGAATAAAATGCTGAAACCGAACCATAAACAATCTTACCAGAGAAGAATGAGTGCCTCAGAGTGTGAATTTAGACCATTCCACTATATACAAACTCCCATCATTGTTGGGAGAAACCATTTAGTCAGGGTCCGCGCTGGACAGAAATTTCCTTTTGCCAAATAATTTGCCAAATGAAAATATTTTTTGCCAATTTATATTAGCATTTGCCAAATGCTATCGTTGATAGTATCATTTTCTGCAACCTTAATTATTATGTTTCGACATTCGCGGGTTGAACGACTTTTGATATCGATAGAAAAGGCAGTTAATAATCAATGATATTGGCATCTCCATTGTGGTCGATCATTCAACAATAAGCCATTCACCAAACAATACAATTGTAGAAGGGTTGCATCATCGCAAGGGCACATCACAGGAGGATTATAGTAATCCCTCCAACCATAAGTACTAATTAATGCCATGCGATTAACTGCTTGTTAACAGAGGTGTTAACTTCCCCTGAACCTTATAAAACACCACTAATATAATTATGTTACCCCGCCATCCTGTTTTGCAGCTTGTGTAGACTAGTGATGTAGCACTCTGATCCCAGTTTGACCTTTGCACTGGCCTCCACATTGCACCAAAGATTTCATGTCTGTCCACATTCCTACGATCTCAGTTATTCACCTTTAAAAACACGCTGGGTGCTTAGTCCGAGAATGCACATTTTTGCGAGCACCGTTTACGGAAGGACCCTGGGTTTACACCCTCGTTCGTTTCTGAAAGCACCGTCCGCCGTCATGATTGTGTCTGCAGGAAAACTTTGCTACCGTCCATCGTTAGCCGATTAGATGTGACAATATGCTGATGGCGTGAGCATGTGTATTTCTCCATGTCTCAGATGCATGGAACTGTCGTTTCGCCGCTGTTGTAAAACGGAACAATTTCTTATGGCTGATTGCTTTGTGGGACACTCAGGTGCAAGGAAATGGCTTCTTTCCAGTGTCAAATAACAAAATTTTCGCCCAATGGGACGAACCATGGTCGTCCCGTCGCGTTATGTGTTTCTCCAATACGGACCCATTAGTTCCCCCCTGGCGGAAACCTTGCTATACTACATTACTCCACTCAATCAAATAATATTCATATTTTTATTAATTAATTCAGAATAAAAACGATATAAATATATTAAATAAACATTATATCGTCTCCAAATTCAACCAACATCTTTAAACATCATAATGGAATATTGTTGATCATTTAGCATTCCGACGAACAGGCCCAAGTTGGGAAACTATATATAGTTCTCTGTAATGCCATTTGCGTATGCACCATTCCCAAGTCACGATGCGCAATTTTGGTGAAGCCTACATGCACGGAAGAGTTTCCGTTTGCAATGACTCGAATCAGACTCTAAAGTTCCAAACTGCTGACTTTTCACGAACAAGTGGCACAGAATATGAAGTGACGTCGTGCCATTCTCATATATTAAACTGTTTTATTAAACTGTGATTAAATATTGGTCATGTCATATCATAGTAATTAAGTTTAATGAACATACTTCATAATCTGATATATCTCACTGATGTTATAAGACCATCTGACATTTACCCCCATTTTTGCTCGTACCTCCAACTTAACGGTACCTCAAATCTACTAAAGAATCTATTAAAATGATTTGATTCGAGATTCGATTTAATTTCGAATCATTATCACGATTCGATTCGAGATTCGATTCGATGTTGAAATTGCCGATTCGTCGGGCCCTAATAATCAAGGTTCCCAATGGGTGTACATCACAATATTCACCATTTAGGAACTTCAATCTGAGTCTATGTCTCCCATAGCAGATAAGGCCATGCATAATGAGGTCCACAGAGGGTGAATTTGGTAATGTTAGCCCGCTGTGCAGATAGCGTCACTAAATTCACCCTCTGCAAATGACAGACACACTAAACATTGTTAGTATCCTTTTTGATTGGTCACCCTTCCGCCCTCATCTCCCTTTTAACCCTTTACCCAACAAACCGGCCAAAACCGGCCAAATAAAGCTTCAACAGCCTAAATTATCTTCCGCCCACATCTCCCTTTTAAGCATAACGCTAACTACAACCTTCCGGTCTCTTCATTTCCGTACACCAAACTTGGGACCATCCAACACCAAACCATAGAAACCAATTGTTACTTGCATGCCGAAAAGTTACCCGCGCCAACATCTGACTCATATTCACAGACTCGTATCAATGTTACCCGCATACATAGACAGGTATACAACCACTCTAATGTACCACACCTTAACCAGCCGTCTAATACCTGCACAAACCCCGCAACCCACACTTCTTTGGACAACAAGTGTCACGTCCGGTATCAAAGTTAGACCAGAATTCATGTATACAGAGGACGTGAACTATACAATGCGACAGCAGAGTGGTTTCCGAGGACAAATCTGAATGTGAGTCATCAACAGAACATCCACACCAAATATGAACCCTAGTCAGTCTTATGGTTCTGTCTTAAGAATTGTTGATGGGTGGACGGACAGATGGATAGACAGATGGATGGGTGGACGAGAGATGAGGAGTGATGACTATAGCTCCAACAGATACTTCTTCTCAGGTATTTTAGCTAAAAACACTTTGAAATAGGATTGTGGACAAAAGTAGTGTGCAGCACACAATTCCTGGGAAAAGGTGGGTAACTCTAGTTTATGGAACACTTACAGGTTAACTGTGGCTTCTCCATCAAAGTCATTATAACGTCCTCATCAGAAGAATTCGATTCTTGGTTGCTGCGCCCTGGACCTCCCGGCCTACCACCTCCTCCTCTGCCTCCACTGAATCTGTCCCTGCCTCCTCCTCGACCTGCATCCCTGTGGAAAACATCAGAGATAAACTTGGTCATACAAAGTTACACCAAATACATAAAACAATGGAAGAACACTAAAAGTGTAACAGCTGTAACAGCTGCCTAAAGCAACAATAAGATGTGATTTAACTCTTTCACTGCCAATACAGTTGAATTACCCATACATTGCCGATAGCGACTTGAGCCGAAATCGGGTACATTCTGCCAGCAGGACGGATACATGAGGTGTAAATGTGGCCATCCAGCTAATGTTATGTTTATGAGTCCCAGTGATGGAAACACACCTGTCATGCTTATAAGTTCCAGACTATATAACACCAGGAAACATGTGAGATAGTGCAAATAAATCATTTGAGGCAGTCTCTGTATATATAGGACTATATAATTACACATTGTATAAGGGCACTTGATGAAGTCATGGTCACATGTGTCTCCAGCTATCACATTTTGACCAATAATATAAAACACAAATACAGCAACCTACTCAGCATGATATGTTCATCACAAGCTAATACTTACATAATGCAGTCGGAAAATACCAAAAACATACAGTTATACTAGCATTATATGTAGATCCAAGATGGCCACCAAGGTCATGTGACCAATGTGGGGTGGCCAATGTGGCTGCAACATATAAACATGTCTATATATCCATCATTAGAAGATATATACATTATACTAAAATATTTCTGCATTAGCTGCATCTATTGCATGTGTGTACATGTACATGGTATATGTGACCACACACAAAATATCATAGTAATCACCACGGTCATGTGACCTGTTCAAATGTGGGTATATATAGCACATTTTGGTTGGGTATGTCAACTACTTACGGTAAAGTGAGAAATAAATGTTGAGCTTTAGGCCATAATAAATATATTCCTAGATGATCATCAGAAGTTTTTTGAAAATTGGGGCGGGGGGGGGGGGAGGTATTTATTATTTATTATTTATTTCCAGCTCGGCATAGATGAACCAAGTAAAGTTGATTCAATTCATTGCTATGTTGTATACATGTGCAATATTAATAAAATGTGAGTTAAATGAAGTGAAAGATGGAAATAAATAATACCTGACAATAAATGTCATGTTGTTATATATATATATATTCCCATCATTTACTTCATTTATAATAAATCACATATGTATATATTAATATCGCACACACATATGTTGTGGTGCAAACTATATGTCAAAAGATGCCCATGTCAAGCATATTCGCATGCCCTATTTCTATGTGGCGTTTGGTATCCCGAGAAATTAGCAAATGCTTGCGGTACGGAACAAGCACGATTAGGCCGAAAAAAATAAAATATTTGTTTCATATTACTATGCCAAAAAATCCAGGTAGGTAGGTAGGGATTTTTTTTTTTTTTTGGTAATATTTTTTAATTTTTTCCCCGAACAGTTAAGAAGTGCATTAATGCTTACTCTTTATACTTGTGTTAATGCTGTCCATGTATATTGTAAGAAAACAGTTAATGTAGCACAATAATATGATAAGTATTGTCAATGTGGACAAACAAATTCCTCCCAAGCACTCAACTATGCAGTTCTCTTGTAATTATTCTCTCAGTTTAGATTGTGGTGGCACATCTTCCTCAGAGCACAATATTGACATATCAACAGGCCCAAGATGAACACCATAATAGGGCTTTTCTATTACTTTATAATAACATAACTTGTATGATATTAATTCAAACCTCACTTATATATTTGGTCATACACCTCAGGACCTAAGACACACCTCCACTGGCAGGATATCTCACATGCGCCTCAGTCACATTGCACAGGGTGTAAATGTCCCTCGATTGCATTGAAATATAAAGACCATCACCACATTGAAAATGGTACCGGTACCACAGGCCACACCTTGACTGAGGTACCACACCTCAGCGCTGATTCAAATTGCCCCCAACTTTGAAGTTCCTTATGCACACTGGCATTGCATGCTTGTAAGTTTTATACACCCATACAAACCAGTAAATAATTATACCCCCTTTAAAAAAAAAAAGGGGGGGTATACTGTTTTGCACCTGTCCGTCCGTCTGTGCGTGCGTCCGTCCGTACGTCTGTCCGATGTCTGTTCATGTCATAACTTGAACAGTAGTGCTCGGATCTCAATGAAATAATTTTTTATGGCTGTTCAGTACTATGAGGGCATTCAATAGAGGGTTACATCGTTTTGTTCGAATTTTCCATTCTAGAGTTATTCATCTTTGTTTATCTTGAAATGTTGGATTTTTTGTCTGTCTGGTGTCTGTTCATGTCATAACTTCAACAGTTGTGCTGGGATCTCAATGAAATTTGGTATGGATGTTCACTACTATGAGGACATTAAAAAGAGGGTTCCATTGTTTTGTTCGGATTTTCCATTCTAGAGTTATACAGTCATCTTTGTTTATCTGGAAATGTTGGCTTTTTGGTCCGTCTGGTGTCTCTTCATGTCATAACTTCAACAGTTGTGCTGGGATCTCAATGAAATTTGGTATGGATGTTCACTACTATGAGGACATTCAATAGAGGGTTCCATTGTTCTGTTCTGCTTTTCCATTCTAGAGTTATTCATCTTTGTTTATCTGGAAATGTTGGTTGTTTGGTCCATCCAATGTCTGTTCAGCTCATAACTTGCTCGGATCTCAATGAAATTTTGTATGGATGTTCACCACTATGAGGACATTTAATGGCACATTCAAATGTTTGTTTTGTTTTTATTGTTCTATAGTTACTCATCTTTGTTTATATGAAAATGCTGGTGTTTGGGTCCATCTGTCTGAGTATAGCCCTCATAAGTTATAGATATGCCCACACGAGGCGGTATGCCACGAGGGGGTATACACCGGACGACAGTCCATCTCTTGTTCCATATGCTGTTTTTAAATAGTGCCCATCCCAGAAGGGTGTTTGATATGGGAGACATGCAGTCATATTTATACTGTCTGTATCCATACTAGTAACTACGCATGGACACTATGATTCCTTGATTGACTGGGGAGAGGAACTTTAACTTCTGATATAGAAAGTCTACTACATGTATATTGTTCTCTAACAGATAAGACTTCTTCCCACAAGAGATGGGAGTTGAACAAACAAGATTACCACAGGCATATTTTAAAGACTGCATATTTATTGGTGAGATTGGGATTCATCTGCAACCACAAATGGACATGCATGTATTTTGATAGAAGTAAATTGTTTTTAAAAATTCCATCTAAAATTATTGCTGCTTAATGTAAACATAGTATATAGTATATATTTAGCGATATAAGTGTGCTTACATGCCAATTTTTTTTTTTTAAATTTGTATTTCACTTTAGTAAATGGTATAATAAATAAATCCGAGGCGTGCCGAAAAAATCGGGGCGGGCGGACGATCATCTAGCAATATATTTATTATGGTCTTACCAATATATTCATAAATATGCATGTAACATAGCCATTAGTGTGTAAATCAAAATGGCCACCAAGGTCACATGACCTCTATGGTGGTGGCATAAGTGCCTATTAACTTGTGATGCCTATGTCTAATCACACGAAGTTTCATTAATTTATTCCAAGTACACTATGTTACTCATATACAGATATAATGCTTGTATCAGACATTCATTGTCGGCATACATAGTAGGTCGGGAGCGTAAGAACCGAAACCTAATAATGAAACGTACTGTATGTGAAGTTCGTTAATATACCAGAGACGCTCGCCTGAAGACTTCAATTGCTGGCTATTTATTTCTGATTTCCAACATTTTAAATACCTATTTTCGCGCTTGGTCTTAGTAAACATTTTCCAAAGTATATAATTTACGCCTCCTAATGTTATCAAGCTATGCTGACAATCAAACATAACAAATATTATTGTGTAAACTTTACTGTAGCAGTATAATGTTTGCAAACTATACTAAAAAACACTTATAAAGAGCGTTCCATTTGTATGCATATGCATTTTATATACACTTATCTCTATACAATTCATATTATATTTGGGTCATTTTACTCTACGGTGTTCCCAGCCCCCCTGGATCTCTATATTGTTACAACAAGTACACTATGTTACTCATATACAGATATAATGCTTGTATCAGACATTCATTGTCGGCATACATCAGAAGGTGAGTCCCTCGTGCCACGATGATTGGCAGTTTAAGTTATTTGAGGTCACATGGTGTGACATGTCGAATGCACTATCTATCTGAGACTGATGAATGATTCGAAGCTAAAAATACATTTGAACAATTTCTATGTATAGCTTATGACGTCACATAAATTCCTGGAAAATCAAAGCGAGACCACGTGGCCGGGAGATGTTGACATTTATTTTGTCTGCATGGAATCGGAGTTTTAAATTGATTCCTTATTAATAATTATGAATTACAATTAATATAGGAGCACGTACAATATAAAAACATTCACTTGTGTAACATTCACTTGTGCTTATAGATAGTGGATTAAGCAGTGTTAAACCATCAAAGAGATCTCACTGGACATCGATCGTGAGCTAACTAATTCAATTTACGCGGCATTATATGAACGTATTTCCGCTGTTTATTTTATCTTGATAGAAACTGCGCGTCTGGCCAAAACCCAGCGAGCGGAACTATGCGCGCCTACATTTTCTAAAAATGAAAGTCTGTTGTATACATGTATTGTATGCTTGACAGTGCGGAATCCATCTGGGTGCTGAGCGGCAGTAAAAGAGTTAAGTTTTTATAACATATCTACAACAATTATATAGCTTCTTAAAATCAGCCCATCATAGAAAACACAAGGCCTTTTTTAGGTCCCATGCCATTTACAAACCATAAAGACTGGTGGTGCCCACCTTGAAACTTCCAACTGCACACCCTGTCCCCCTCCCCCATAGCTCCTAACCCATCCACTCCCCCCCCATAGCCCATCCTCTCCCAACTCGACCAAGCTATTTTACAACTGGTACTTCAAGGGTCCAACTGTTGGAAATTCTATCGCTCCAAAAAATAGAGCATTTTCTTCCCACAAAAATTTATTCCAGATAATGGGTCTCATTTGTGGCAGCGAATGCCAGCAATTAAAAAATCAACAATCGTTTTTGCATCAATTTGTTTTGTTTTGCAGAGTAGTAAATATCGCTCTAACTAAATGTGCCCATGTATTAAAATCGATAGTAAATACAAAACTTGCTTCTCCGAAATTTGTTCACTTTCTGTGATGTAAAAAAAATTCACAAATCTAAACTTAGCTGTTAGAGACTTCCCATTGCCTCTTAGAGAACCTTATCCTCTGAGAGGAAGATTCTAGTTTAAGCGGTATGTTCGTGCAAATATCTATGTCTAAACTATGTATGTCTAAACTTTGTATGTCTAAACTATGTATGTCTAAACTTAGCTGTTAGAGACTTCCCATTGCCTCTTAGAGAACCTGATCCTCTGAGACGAAGATTTTAGTTTAAGCGGTATGATAGTGCAAATATGTATGTCATATAAACTATGTATGTCTAAACTATGTATGTCTGAACTATGAAAAGTTTGCAAAATAAAGGAGACAATTATTCCCAAGTCATCCAGTAGTAAATTGAGGACTGATATGTAGAATACTAATTGAGGACTGATATGTAGAATACTAATTTTGTCCCATTAAGATATATATCAGTCCTGCATGTTTAATTACCATGAAAATGAAATACCTTCTTGGTGATCTTGACCTCCTTCTTGGCGACCTTGACCGCCTTCTTGGCGACCTTGATCTAGATCTTGACCTGTATCTTGGTGATCTGGATCGGGACCTTCGATGCCTTCTGCGATCTGTATGTTTCAAGACATTGAATATAATTTAATATTATTTAAACATTAGCTGTCAATTCACATATATTGTAATACAACTGGGCCAATTACATGTAATTATATGGGTAGAATACAATTAATAGACAATAGATCGTAATTTGATATGCCTGTCATGAATGAAAGTGTGACTTCCTATAAAAGCAATTGTGAAACATTAGATAAAAGAGGCGACTAAAAGTCCTTCTTGTTCAGGCCGAAGGGTATAAGTGTACGAAGGGTGTAGATCCATTGGATTTCACGTGATTTACGGGGTGGAGTGTTGTTGTCGTGATTCGGGTCCGATTTGAGAATGTCTATAATTCTATAGCCTCGACGTTCTACAAATCCGACTAAACTCAGATCACAGTGTAAACCACCTCAACTATAGAATTATAGACATTCTCAAATCGGACCCGGATCACGATAACAACACTCCACCCCGCAAATCACAAGTTGCATTGATTGATGACATTATTATTGAATTTATTGTTCTCAAGTGTCAACATTTTACAAAGGAAACTTTTATGGACAGATATTTGACAAAAGTAGGTACCTGTATGGGCTAATCAATACATAATGCTGAATGAGGTGAATACTGGATGCGTGATTGGTAACTGTACTTTGAATAATTTTTGTTACGCTGATGATAATTATGTGTCTGATAGCACCGTCTGTGAAGGGTCTTCGTCGTCTGCTCAATGTCTGCGAGTCAGTTGCCGGTACCATTGGTCTTACATTTAATACCACGAAAACAGTTGCAATGGCGTTCTTACCTAAAACATTGCAAATTGGAACTTTTCCAAAGCTTTTTCTCAGTGGCACTGAACTAGCATTCGTTAAATCTTTTACATATCTTGGTCACGTATTAAATGACGACATACCGACGATGCTGACATTCAAAGACAATATCGAAGTAAATGTGTCAGAGCAAATGTAATTTCAAGAAAAATTTTCTGTTGTTCTAAGGATGTGAAACAATTACTATTTCAATGTTATATTTCTCCATTATATTGTGTTCATTTGTGGTCAAATTATGCTAAAAAGTCAATCAATAAACTTAATGTCTGTTATAATAATGCGTATAGAATTATGATGGGATATGAAAGGAAATGTAGTGCGAGTGGTATGTTTGTGAATGATCGAATGTCCTCCTTTAGTATGTGCTGGCGTAAGTGTGTGTATGGATTTCGAGAGAGGGTGTCTTGTCACCAAAATACTATCATACGTGCTATTTGCAAATCTGATGTTCAATACGTATTCAGATTGTATAATAATTGGAATGTTTTATTGTACTAGTAAGGACATTGTATAAGAATCTAATTACATGTACTGATTTATAATTGTATTGGAATCTTCCCGTATGTTGTGATTGTATTTTTGCTCAAAGTGCATTTCTGGTGCACTATTCTGTGCATTTATATGGACATAATTGTCTGAAATAAAACATTAATAATAATAATAAGCATCTTATAAATTTGTCTCAAAGAACACAAAACTTAAAGCAGACCATTCAAACAACAATGAGGCTGACGCGACCATCTCTATACTCCTTCCATGACTATACCATGAGCTGAACATAGGAATTTAATTACTAAATTAGACTTGAACACCTTAAGGAGAGGGCAATCACCCTCAACCGAAGAACGAGAACTCACCACACACGCCAAAGACAAGAAATATTCAACCACAAGTACAGTAATGCCCTAATTAATCGACAGCAGAATTATGGGCAACTTTTCAGGATTTCGTCGGAAATATGGCTTGAGAGCTTGCCGATAAATGGCAACAAGCTATATTTCTGGCTAAATCCTGAAACGTTACCCATAATTCTGCTGCAGTTAAGGAGTCGATTAATTAGGGCATTACTATATAAACAATGGCACACTAACAAATATACTCCACATACATATAGCAAAATCTCTTGCCACCATACAACTACCAAACAATGGACATTGTAATTTGATTGACTATTTGTCACTAAAAACAAGCATTCTGTTAGTTCTTCGATTCACCGAAATCGGTCGCTTCAGCGTGCATCAAATCTGAATGTAGCACGGTAAAATTTCATCGGCGCACAACGAAGTAGCGAAATGAGCACACCCGCGCATAGTTGTCTATAGATACCATTCATCGGCCACTTCAGCATGCATCAAATCTGAATGTAGCATGGTAAAATTTCATTGGCGCAGAACAGAGTAGCGAAATGAGCCAACCTGCCCATTCGTATTTCGCGGGAATGTTGTAGACCAATCAAAAGCTGCCATTTGTCTGGCCAGTTACCCTTAGCAACAATTTCCGAATTATTTTAGCTAATCCACTATAACCATTCGTTGTTATATTCTTACGAATTAATTTGATCGAAGCAATAAAGTTCTTTTCTAATTTATTTAATAACTCTTTATTTCATCCAATCGTTCCGTTTGTACACAATACATGATTCACGAATATACTTCCGCATCATGTATTGGGTACACAATTCATGATTCGCCGATGAGTGCGGTCGCACTAAGTTTCAGAGAAGCGATCGTTAACCAGGACCGATCGACCCAACGGGATTACTAGTACATACCAGGGCGACCACAACCACTGAGCTGCTACCTGCACTGATTCCAATACTAACCATACAAATATTAAATGGCAGGAATCCAGACGAGGGGCAAAAAGAATGTTGAGAGGAAATTATACTCAATCAGAATCTGAGACCGAAATAACACCGGATCCAGAAAAACTAAAATCTGCAGTAGTAAATCCCAAGACGGAAACACAGTTACCATGGGAAGACACAATAACACTAAATATCACGACACCAGTTCCGATGATGAAGAAGAGTTGTTACGGAAATACGAGGAGATGAGATACAAAAAAATGAAAAAACGAGATATGAAGAAAAGTCTAAAAGAAAACATAAGAGAAGAAGAAGAAGATAAGAGAAGAAGAAGATGAGATTGAAAAACTACAAAGCAAGAGAACAACAAAAAGGTAAAAATTCTAAATCACAAACTTAATAGACATTGGGTTAAAAGGGTTGAGGAAAGATTACGAGTCTAGAATAAAAGCTGAGAAACAGCACAAAAAATAAAAAAATCATTAACAAAAGTTCATCGTGCACTGAATCCTCATCAACTGAATCGAGTGAGAATGATTCCGAATCACAGAGATATAACAAAAGTTCATCGTGCACTGAATCCTCATCATCTGAATCGAGTGAGAATGATTCCGAATCACAGAGATATAACAAAAGTTCATCGTGCACTGAATCCTCATCATCTGAATCGAGTGAGAATGATTCCGAATCACAGAGATATAACAAAAGTTCATCGTGCACTGAATCCTCATCATCTGAATCGAGTGAGAATGATTCCGAATCACAGAGATATAACAAAAGTTCATCGTGCACTGAATCCTCATCAACTGAATCGAGTGAGAATGATTCCGAATCACAGAGATATAACAAAAGTTCATCGTGCACTGAATCCTCATCAACTGAATCGAGTGAGAATGATTCCGAATCACAGAGATATAAGAAAAGTTCATCGTGCACTGAATCCTCATCAACTGAATCGAGTGAGAATGATTCCGAATCACAGAGATATAAGAAAAGTTCTTCATATAAGAAACAAGTTTCAGGTTTGGAGACAAATCTATCCAGGAAAGTTAAATTTCCCCAAGCATGTCCACAAGCATACTTACATGTAGATATAAGAAAAGTTCTTCATATGTGACCCGCCATATCAAATCCAGTCGGAAGTTGGGATTTTTTTACCCTGTGCCAATGCATTCTCTTATATATGCGAGTCGACCATAGGTCGCCTCGAATATATAAGAGAATGCATTGGCTTAACAATTTTTTATCATGTTTTTTAAATAAATGTTTCTTACAATTTAAAGGACATCAAATAAAAAAACATCCATTACCCTGCAGGGAGCCCCACACATATATAGAAGCACATAGAAGAGTGTCGTCTGCTCATGTTTGTCTGGGGCTCTGTATGGGTGAATTTATAAAATTGTTAAAGAATACAAGAACAAATTATTAAAATTGTAAAAAATTGTTAGGCCAATGCATTCTCTTATATATGCGAGGCGACCTATGGTCGACTCGCATATATAAGAGAATGCATTGGCACAGGGTAAATAAATCCCGACTTCCGACTGGATTTGATATGGCGGGTCACATATAAGAAAACAAGTTTCAGGTTTGAAGACAAATCTATCAATGAAAGTTAAATTTCCCCACACATGTCCATAGACATATTTACAAATGGAATATGTAAACTGTAAGGTGGGTTTCAAAATTTCGAGTTTGAACCAATTTTTTGCAGGGAGAGGGAAATCATTGTAGCTTGTGATGATGAAGAACAGAAAGGCAGGATGAACTTGTTAATGAAGATAGCATATGATTGGTCCTCATTAACAGATTTCTATGCGACTTGGATTTGTCGCATAGAATATGGGCAGAACAAATGGGATGATGATCCAACAAAAATTGAAACCCCAATTTTGGCAGGGAATTTCAGGAGGAAATAAAATATTCTTCCGAAAAGGTCAGGCAATTTCCAGAACAGTCAAAGAGAAAATTTTGGAAATAAACGATTTGGACCATTTGGTAATGTTAATAACAGCACCACTGAATCAAAAGGTGAAGTTTGGTATTGTCCTGATTATCAGAAATGGCTCTGTTCAATCCCGAATGCTCATTTCTCAGGGGTAAAATGAGGAATATGGCACACATTTGTTCAATTTGCTACCAGAGGGACAGGGCACAAAACAAAACAGAACAAAACAAACAAAAAATCACCCAGAAAAATTCTGATGAGTGCCAGCCTCATAAGAAATGACAATTAGAAACTACAAGGCTCCAAACTTTAAAACAAGAAACAGAATTAATTTCTCACAACAACCTGGAAAGTGAAAACCCTTCTGGTAGCAATATTGACAATAATGATAGGCCAAATGATCACATTGATAAATTGAACATTAATGAAAAGGGGGCAGAAACACATAATGGAGTGACTCAAACAATAATTGAAGTGCACAATGAAGTTTTACAGTCCGGACGTTGTAATGCGCTTGGGTGTAAGATTCCAATTCATTCAAGGTTAAATATAGGATACATTCAGGAATTCTTATATGGTTACAATGGTAGAGAAATTCTGGGTTCCCTATTAATTATGAAGGGAACGTACCGTTAGATGAAATTAAAATTAAACACACAGTGAACCACAAAGGGTTGAGGGAACACACGTTAGAAATTGAAAACTATCTGAAAAATGAGATAGAAAACAAGGCAGTGATAGGCCCCCTTGTTGACAATCCATTCAAATCAAAGGTGGTGTTATCCCCGCTCAACACGGTTTCAATGAGAGACTGTGTTGTACAGAGGATAATTTTTTATCTAAGTTTTCCTCCGAATAACTCAGTAAGCTCATTTATTCCCAAAGATACATATATGGGGGAAAACATCACATAAAGTATCCAACGGTTGATGATCTAGTAGAATTAATCAAACCTCAAGGAAATGGAACTGTATTAATGTAGAGAAGGGACTTACGAAGACCGTATAGACAAATACCTTGTTGTCCAGGGGATATCCATCTCCTGGGATATCAATTCCAAGGAAAATTATACTTTGCTCATGTTTTGACAATGGGTTTGAGATCAAGTGCATACATTTACATTTTCCAGAGAGTTTCGAATGCATTTGCAACTAAATGAAACTTAGTGTGACCATACCTATCGGCAAATCATGTATTGTGTACAAAACACACTAAGTTTCATTTTATGGATGTCAATGTTTTCATGCAATTTTGTTTTTATTTAAAATTTTCATGCACAGTTTCCTATTTATATTTTAAACCATAAATTACATATCAATGCTCTCGAATTACTTGCAATTGTTGTATCAGTGGGCTTATGGGGCAAATATTTCACTGGCAAAAGAATATTAGTTTATTGTGATAATCAATCAACAGTTTCTGTGTTGAATTCTGGTGCAACAAAGGATATTTTTCATCAAAAATGCTTAAGAGAAATTTGCTATGTAGCAGCCATTTATGAATTCCAGATTAGGGGCTTAGGGCTCAATATTATCCAGGTGAACAGAATAGATTGGCATTGTCAAGGTGGTACTTAGATGCACAATATAGGACAAGATCCATATATATGATACACATGGATTGTATAAGGAAATTGAAATTCCACAAAGGTTGTTCAAATTTTCTAATTAATGGCAAACTTCAGACAAACAACTAATAAAATTGGCCAAAGAAATAAAGATTTCACGATGTTCAGTCTTCGCGAAAGGAACTTAGTTATTTAGAGATTCAACTCAAAACATTCTTACAATTTTGTTTTTATTTCAAATTTGATCCATTTCCGGTTGAAAAAATGTGCTTAATTATTATGCACATTTTCTTAGCATGTCTTTCAAGTCTGTCACATCAGTGAAAAACTATATTTCTGGAGTAAAAACACTGCATGACATGTTAAATTTAGATTGTGAGGCTGTAGAATCTTATTCATTGAAATTACTACAATATTGCCAGATGGCAACCTTTTTTGTCAAGAGAGCAAGTCCAATTACAGTTGAAATTTTGAGAAAAGTGGCACAAATTATCGATTTCAACAATCCGGTGCACACAACAATGTGGTGCATAAGGGTGTGTGGGTTTTTCTGATGGCTAGAAAATCAAATTTAGTGGTAGATTCAATCAGTAAATTTGATTTAAATAAAGTGCTGAAACGAGAAGATATAACTGTTGAAAAATACTTCTTGCTAGTAAAATTTTAATGGTCAAAAACTATCCAATTTGGAGAAAAAGAATTAACAATACCTTTAGTTGACATTCCTGGACATATCCTTTGTCCAGTTTCAGCCTATAATAGAATGGTGAATATTGTAAAAACGGTGGGAACAAGCCCATCATTTGTTAGAAAAACTGGGAACGGTCTGGTACCAATTACCTACAAGTACATTACTCAGATTTTACGCGACAAACTTGACAATATTGGAGAAGAGTCTGAATTATTCTCATAAAATTCACTGAGAAGGGCCTTTAACCCTTTATCCAACAAAACGCCCAAATAAAGCTTCAACAGCCTAAAATATCTTCGGTCTGTCTCAATAGAACCATACAAATATGGATAACATTGGAACCGGCTCATTGACCACATTGTGATGGTTACAGTTATGCCCTGTGCCAATGCATTCTCTTATATATGCGAGTCGACCATAGGTCGCCTCGCATATATAAGAGAATGCATTGGCCTAAACAAAATCTTTTTTTAACACTTTTTACCATTTTTTCTTACATTCTTTAACAATTTTATAATTTTTAATGTGTTAAGCCAATGCATTCTCTTATATATGCGAGGCGACCTATGGTCGACTCGCATATATAAGAGAATGCATTGGCACAGGGCCCTTCTGTTGGGTAAAGGGTTAATATGGAGTTTCGGCTGAACTCATTCAGTTACATGGAAGGATGCCTAAAAAATATATTTAGAATTTACATTATAGGACAGATTATCATTCACACAAAAAATGGTTGATAAAATATAGAATGTCAATATGCCGCTCTTCTTCGATTAGAGTATTAGTATTCTTGTCATGTCACTGAATGGGTTAAAAAGAAACTCTTTGACTGAACAAAAATTCAAAGTTAAGGTGAATTAATGTAGCCTTTTTTACAGGTCAGATGAGCATCAGGTCAGTTTTGATACTGAGGGACTCAATAGTTAAATACATAGAAGGTATCGATTACACAGAAGTTCAAGCCTATACAAATTCATGTGGGCACTAACAATGTTGCAGAACATATGTCTGTAAAGGATTTTGAAGGAGCATATAGCAATATGTTGGCAGCACCTTTCAAAATGGTTATAGATTGTAATGCAAAATTGAGATATATAGCATTAGAGGATGAAAGAGTGGTAGAATATGTTAGTTCATATAAGCCATTTCTGAAAGATGGAATGCCAAAAACTAGGTAATTTTTGCTAGAAGTGATGGTGGATTCCATTTAAACTTTGAAGGTACAAGGCAACTGAAGAATTTTTCTTTATACAAGCGCTCAAACAATATAAATTGAGAGATATATAATAATACGTTATGAAAATGATGCAGTAATGATTAGATGGAGTGATGTCATCAGGCTTAGAATAAGATTTTTTTGTGTGAATGACTGAATTTTCAATGGTTAGTTCAGCTCTCACTCCCAACTACCCTGGGCCGGAAACCACTTGGTGAGTCCCGGGGAGTTGTGGCTGGGCTGGAAACCACTTGGTGAGTCCCGGGGAGTTGTGGACGTTTTCTCTCATTCTAAGATGGCTGACAACACTTTTTTAATCAAACGTACATCTAATAGATAATTAAGTCTCTTTACGGTAAAGAACATAAAGAGGTTGGCAGGATGGTATTGATGTAAGCTACTTCAGACTGTTCAGTAGTGTCAATCTTTCCTTTGGCACCTACGGTTTGGCAGCCTTTTAGGCCAATAATCAGTCAATATATTCAACTATGCAGGCTGAATACAGTATTACATGTATTTATTTAATGCATGATATTTATCTGATTTGTTTGCATGCTTGTTTCGCTAACATTTGTGTGTCCCTGTATTGTGTCAAATGTGAGAATTGTGTTGTATGCAGGTTTGCATGATTGTGTTATTTTATTTATCGAATGTTTATTTACATAAAACATATTTCGGCCAACAAAGGAATGTTAGTTTTAATTTGTGCCCTTCGGGTAATTGCGTTATTTTATTTCGGGATCAAAGGATACCGAATTAAAATGGCTAATTACCCGAGGAACAACAAAAATCTGTGGTCGAAATTTACCATGCTTCTGCATATTTTCCCGGAAGTGGAGAGTGGGCGTGTCGGCCGGAAGTATATTCACGAATCATGTATTGTGTACAAACGGAACAATTGGATGAAATATAGAGTTATTAAATAAATTAGAAAAGAATTTTATTGCTTCGATCACATTAATTCGTAAGAATATAACAACGAATGGTTATAGTGGATTAGCTAAAATAATTCGGAAATTGTTGCTAAGGTTAACTGGCCAGACAAATGGCAGCTTTTGATTGGTCTACAACATTCCCGTGAAATACGAATCGCTGTCATTGTTCTTTTGTACACAATTCATGATTCGCGAATATACTTCCGGCCGACACGCCCACTCTCCACTTCCGGGAAAATATGCAGAAGCATGGTAAATTTCAATCACTTTTCACTCGACCCGCAGGGTAGAGACTGTAGTTACTAGTGTTGTTATTGATGGTGTCATATTTAATCAATAAAAGGTAAACTACCACTACAAACAGCTACAAATGAATTTAAATTATAGTTCAATATTAGTAATTCTCATTTGCAATACCAGTAATCGAAAGACACAATAACAAAATTTTCTGATTACGACATTAATGCTTTAACCCCACCGATCTACTGTGCGACAAAAGTGCTCGCAAAATTCAAAACAGCAGTGTTGTACTAAATGAAAGTGTCAATGACACTGTAGCTCAACTTGGAAAGGGAATAATGTAATGTGCTACAGTCAATGGAGTGATTAGGAATGTGGAAAGTTGAAAGGTCTACATGTAGTAATGCAAAGAGTAAAATCTAAGATGGCCACTGGCAGCCATGTTTTTTTTTGCTGAATGACCCAAAAAGACTCGTTCCCATTTACATGTCATTGATAACATCCAGTACAAATTTCATGATAATCTGACAAATGATACGACATGTAGCCTGTGTCAAAGGAATTAGTCATGCAAAGAATAAAATCTAAGATGGCTGCTGGCAGCCATTCCCATTTGCATGTCATTGTTAACATAAATGATAAATTTCATGATGATCGGACCAAATATACGACTTGTAACCTGTGCCAAAGGATTTAGTGATGCAAAGAGTTAAATCCAAGATGGCTGCTGCGGACATGTTTTTTTGGCCAAACAACCCCAAAATTATTCGTTCCCATCTACGTCAATATTAACATCCATGACAAATAATCATGATCAGACGAGCAGTAAGACCTGTAGCCCATGCCAATGGATTGAATTTTGAAATCCAAGATGGCCGCTGGTGGCCATGTTTTTTTTTGCCAAATGACCCCAAAGCGACTCATTCCCATGTACATGTCAATGTCAACATTCATGACAAATTTCATAAAGATCAGACCAATGGTACGACCTGTAGCCGCGCCAAAGGATTTAGTCATGCAAAGAGTAAAATCCAAGATGGCTGCTGGTGGCCATGTTTTTTTACCGAACGACCCCAAAATGATTCGTTCACATCTACATGTCAATATTAACATCCATGATAAATTTCATTAAGATCCGACAAAAGCTACAACCTGTTAACACGTTGAGTGCCGGAAATCAATTAGTAATCTCGCCAGTTTGCTAAATCGTGGCAAGATAGATACCTCTAGTAGACCATAATTTGGCTTCAATGAAGCAAGAATTGGATGACGTCGCGACTTTAGATGACAGAAACGGCGATTGATAGTACTACGAGATAACTCGTAGCCGGCAATGGCGGAAGGAATTTGGGTATTCCCACCACCAGTGCCAACTACGAGTTATCTCGTAGACACAACTGGACACGTTTGAGCAACAAATATGAAGCAGAATGTAACCCAAACAAGTTATTTTGGTGGTAAGCATATTTATGGAGGTGCGTGTGTCCTTGTGGTGGTTATAGCTCGTTATATAGTTATATTATGGCTGATGCACGCTGGAGCAAATTATACTTATATGAGCATGCATGGCTACAGACAGTGAATCCGTCGTGGAATCGGGTGAACTTGTTTCCTGTGAGGATGAGTTTATTTCGTCCATGCAGTAATGACTACGCATGCATCTTTACAAGCATGCATCTTCTGTTGTATCGGGCATTGTAAGTTATCTCCCATTTAGCCTGATTTAGGACTATGCTATAGGGTTCCAAAGTACAGCCCAAAATAATAGTGTAGGAAGAATTGTCAGCACAAAATTAAAGTAACCATGCAATAGTAGCCAAATAGATCCCTGTACATTCAGGAGTGTGCTACATGTAACGATTCCATATAATCTATCCGTCTGGAAATAAGTTACCCTTTACACTAAACCTCTATGCTACACAAAACTATTTATCCGTACATACATGCAGAACAGTTCGATGGTCTGCATGACGTCTAAATTACGGTAATTGTTACGCTTTCCATTGTCCAACACGTTCGGAAGAGGATACAATGTAGCTTTGGGGAGTAATTATTCCGCTATACTTGAATTATAAATAATAAAATACCTAGCCCCCAAATGGAGCCGCACATTGTATTCCAAAAACAACTGCTGTGTTCCCTAATAATGAGATAATGGTAGCATCAACGAGCGTAACATCATCGATTATCCGCTTATCTTGGTCCGCTAATGCCAAGAATTCCCTTAGCATGGTATACGGTATATGGATGGAGTCGTACCAGTTGGCCTTCGGAAAGAATTCAAATTTGCCATCAGTCTTAAATGACAAACAACCAGCTTTGGAAAACAACCATTTCTGAAGTTTTTGCTAAACACAGTGTAGTGACTTAGGCTCACTTAGCGACAAAATTTTGTCATATTGGAACGGACTGGCCAAAAGTGCCATTTTTTTCTATTATGTCAAGTTAGGTGTGCTCTTTCAGAAAGTGAACTAGAAACAGGTTTCTGATCAATACTAACCCTTGTTTCCAAGATGGCGGCCAAATTCAATCATTATTTCACCATGACGTTCTAACTGGTATACAGTTTAAGGCACATGCATAATAAAGGCATCATTCCATCCGGCATTGTCATATTTTGACGATATTAGCAATCCAGGCTGACAAAATTTGAAAATTATAACTTTTTGGACCAAAAGCATGAAATTTTGTCATAAAATCATTCTCGTTTCAATTATTTCGGAATAATAAACAGACAATTTCTCAAAATTGTTTCAGTGCAGATCAAAGGTTAAGATCTTAAAAATCTTAAGATCTTAAAAATCTTGTAAACTACAAACAAAATATACAACATCTAGGACAAATTCGTAACCATATTTTAGACATTTTGGATTATCTTACCCCTCACCCCAAAAATCATGAAATTTGGTTTTTGTGATAAACATCCGATAGAAAATGGATGAGAATCTATAAATGACACTATTCGATCACATTTCTAAATACTGTAATTGCAATTACACACACAATGACCAAATATTTTGGTCCAATAAATAGTCATTTAGACATAGGATATTTGCGATAGTTCAAAATGTTTGGTCTTAAATGTTTTGGACATATATACTGAAAACAATGAATACATTTTTTGTGGTTAATATGTAACAACGTTTCAGAAAATTTGGTTTATGTTACCCCTCACTCCAAAAATCACGAAAATGTGACTTGGTTGTAAAGATTCAATAAATCTTTGGTTAAATCTTATAAAGTGAGTTTGTCGATGACAATTAGTCATATATTGTTATGTAATAATCTCATTGACAGTATACTGTTTAAATTTACAATTGTATGCCTAATAACAGCTATATTTTATGGTAAAATAACCATCATTTCAAATATTTTCTACCAATATATGGGCAATTTCTCAAACATTTCCCAAGATCGTATACCACATGCGGCTTTGAAAGTTTCGTCGAAAATGACTGTCGAATACAACACATTTAAAGGTGTATACATGTCATGTCTTGTTGAAATAGAATAAAATTCTAAAAATCTATTATACCGCAAATAATTTGAAGGTGTTGAATTATATAATCTACAATTGTAGCATACAAGAGGGGGTATATATAGACATGTAGTTCAGATCACAACTTTAATTTGTCTATCAATAATACACATAACATAAAGATGGTCTATACCGTCTATCTTTGTTTATTCTCTGTTCTTAAATTCACGTTTGTTATGTTGAACCTGTGTAACTATAATGTGCACATGCAGTCTGATCATACCAGCGGATATATAACAACTCATAGATTGTCATGTTATAATCACCGGTGACCATGTTGATACATTGAACAAATATTTTATGCATTCTTAATATCACAATTACAACTGCATAATTATGTGCATGGTAAATCACCTATTGCACATTTGCACCTGTTACAAGTTTGGGATTTGCAACAACACTTGATGAGTTCTGAACACACAGCTGCAGCTTCTGGTAATGTAGTCCACAATGGTTTACATCCATGATCTTCAACTGTCCATTCCCAGTCATGCGGGCCATGTATTGGAATTGTTATGTCATGACACAATCCTGCCTGGTATATGGCTCATTTCATACGCTATATTAGGGCCCCTTTTGAGCGACAAGTTTTGGAGAATTCTCTTCATATGCCTCGTTATCAGCAACTTTTGACAACCTTTATTAAAATTAATGGTAATGAAACGTTCGAGTTCTTTGAAAATATATGAGGACGAATCTAGTTGAATAAATGGTTGATTCGCCTATATAAGAAATGTACATGTATCTGTGATAACGGGATAATATTTCCTTGCTATTCAGAAACTTGTTCTGCCCTTTATATGGAAGAACAAAGTGGTATCAAAACCAGATATCGAATGAAAATTGGGTAGTGATAACAATTGTCAATGCCCAGAGCGGAAAATGTGCTGTTGTCATGGTACAATGTTTTAGTTTTGCCTGTTCCTAGAGAAACACATGTATCACCACCACTGTTAGCATCCGCAAACTTTGAAAACAGACCGATGACCATTACCAGGACATCTGTGTCAACAATCCGAACACGGATGGTCGTCAGCCCACAAGAAAGCGCATGGATAATGTGCGGCACAATTCTAATATCAGCTTCCTCCTGACAACAGTTTCTCAAGATTTACTAGGAAGAATTTGCTATTTTGAGAGTTGACGAACATTCTGTCATGTTTAACACTTTATCATCATGTTCTGATGCATTACTTGTCAGGAATACAAAAAGCTTATTGTCAGAATGACGGAGGAAGTCGTTCCATTTTTTTGGAATCTTAGTTTGGCCACCAACTTTTCGTCCAAGCTAGACCTATACCACGAATCTCATTAGTGCTGCCTTTTGTAATCATTAAAAGTACATGTAGATCCTATCGCAGGCACAATTATATGCACAAGAACGCCTCCATCAAATATCTTGCACGTACTTCCAATATTTTATTTCTTGTAATAATGTGTTCGAACAACATTTGGGCAGTTCAAAAACCCGAAATCGCTTCTCCGCTATTCCAAACGATCAAGTGCAGGAACAGGAGAACATCAAATTGAAAGAAAATGGAGGGTTGATAGGTTTAACAGAGAGCTCATCAACAATAACAAGATGGCTAGAACTCCCCGAACCAGACGTGTTTTTCTCTCATGAGAGTCGGCTATTTCCCCCGCCTTATCAACGGGAGGTATATTCAAGGGGACACAATCTGATTTGTTGGGATGTATCCAGGAAGCAATTGGAGATATATCGGACCCACCTAAAAATGTTCAGTGCAAGATATTTGATGGAGGCGTTCTTGTGGATATGATTGTACCTGCGATATAGTATCTACTTTTAATGATTACGCCCAGTCACTAATGAAGTTTCTACTCTACAGACTAAGAAGTGTTACTGTCATATATATGTGGTGCGGGACATATGAAACGAGCTGCCTACCAGCAGGTAGGATTGTGGTACACTTGTCATGCCAAGCTGCAGCTGTGTGCTCAGAACTCATTAAGTGTTGTTGCAAATCACAAACTTGTAACAGATGCAAATGTGCAACGCTGATTTACCATACACAGAGTTATGTAGATGTAATTGTGTGCTTAAAATATTTGTTCAACTTATAAACACAGGCAGCGGTGATATAACATGACAATCTATGAGTTACTATCTATCGGCTGGTATTATCAGTCTGTGAACATTATAGTTATATAACATAACAAACATGAATTTAAAAACAGGGTATAAACAGATAGTCCATCTTAATGTGTATTGTTGATTGACAATTTAAAGTTGTGACCTGAAATGCATATCTATACATGTATATACACCTCTCTTGAACGCTAGATTACACAAGTCAATGATATTGGGTCAAATATATCCATGAATGGTATTATAGATTCTTTTATTTTTATTTTATTTCACCGAAGCATTACATGTATATACCCTTATATGTGTTGTATATATATTTGATGTTCATTTTCGAAACTTTTAAGACTGCATATTGTATTTTATTGCATATTGCCATTCTATTGGTTGAACATATTTGAAATGATCAAATAAATTGTTATTAGGCATACAATTGTTAATTTCAACAGTATACTGACAATGAGATTGTTACATTATAATATATGACGAATTGCAATCGACAAACTCACTTTATAAGATTTAACAAAAGATTTATTGAATCCTTACAAGTCACATTTTCGTGATTTTTGGGGTGAGGGGTAACATAATCCAAGTTTTCTGAAACGTTGTTAGAATAGATTAGAATAGATCTTGTCAATGATATAGAAGAATGGAATTTGGAGGAAGGCACAAATGTTTATTTAAGCCGTTACCATGGCAACCGAGCAACTTTGTGTGATGTCTACCCTATTTGTTTTTGAAGGTATATAACCTACTGATTGAAGTACATATATAGTGAGTTCTCCACATGAAAATCCTACAGGGGTCTATGGTGGGGCCAGTACTACATTACTTGGTTGCACAGTGTGATGTTTTTAATAAAAAAATTTAAATAACAAGGGGTACGCATCTAAGATGCTTTTGTCGAGTTTATTGGCAGTCGAACCAAACTTCTGCCAATAAGGTGCAAAACGGTGATAACATTGCTAAAAATAGAAAAACTAAGACCCATAACTGCAGGAAAAAAATTCGAACAAACCTGGTTTTCGAACTCGTCCGAGATATTGTTGCAAGAGTCTCATAAACCAAATATTGTTGAAGTCGGTTAATTTTTCATCAAGTTATCGCGCTAACAGTGATAAAATAGACAAACTAAGACCCATAACTCCGAAAAAAAATTCGGACAAACCTGGTTTTCGAACTCAGCCGAGATATTGTTGCAAGAGTCTCATATACCAAATATTGTTGAAATTGGCATCAGTTATCGCGCTAACAGTGAAAAACTTAACTAAAATCCATCTAAGATGGATAACTCTTGTCAAAAAGTTCGGACGTGACCCATTTTCTACAGACAGTAAACAGGCATTGTGAGAAACTAACATACCAAAAATGTTTTGAATCCATTCACAAATGTCAAAGTTATAATGCATTCTTTAGGTCCGCCCGCGGGCCCGCCCGCCAACCGTACCTCGTCAAACCATAAGTCGAGTTTTTTATAAACTCGACTAACAATAGATATTCTTTTTTATATGTGTTTCCAAACAATTAACAATTTATGACAGTAAATGTTATCACAATCGCCTTCAATTGTATCAAAGCCAAGAGCTGATCCCTGGCTGTTCATTTCACCAACCGCAGAATAGAGAATTATAGTTCACATATTTTAAAGGCACGGACGGCATTCGTTGCAAAAATATTCATATTTATTCAAATCGCCATCAACAGAAGGAATATTAAAATATATAGTTTTGTTCATATGCCAAACATAATCAGCGCATAAATAGTATATTGCCATCAAGATGTACGATGGTGTATGTAAACAAAAGCCTGCTCGTGTTACAGACATTTTGCTTCTGTTTACATAACACAGCTAAATTCTATTGGTTAATCACAGACAAATAATATAAACGCTCTTTATTATTTCCATATCCGGAAAACAGTAATAAATAACACTATTTAGTATTTATATTTACCATATCCGAATCTAAACAAAAGCCAGGTAATGTAACGGTTTATTTTTTGCTTTTATTTACATAACAAAGGAAAATAATTGACAATAACCAGGCCTTAATATTCCCCACAACTCACAGCGTTTAACGATGTCCCTCGAAATATGCTATTTTCATATCAACTGAATCCCAAATGTACATACAAAAATTGTCCTGACTGCAATGATGTGTAATAAGTAGTATATTATTCGTAAAGCAATAACTGACATTGTATAATAAGAGAGAAGGATAAATAATACATGCTTATCATCTCCCCATCGCAGGAAATACAGGAATCTATTAATCGAATGCCTTATTTGAATGCCTTCAAGCCTTGTCCGACCCATTGGATAAACAATTATCATGGTTCTCGGGGCGCTGGCCTCATCCACATATTCATATTCCACATGCTTGTATTTTATATACCACGTCACAAACTGAGCGATGAACGGTGCAAGACAAACGAATTATACTAATATTCATAAAAAACAGACGTTTATATACCAATGTTTAAAGTTAACAAGACTAAACCTAGATGAACTAAAATTATTATTATTACATGTATAGTTATATTACTTTTCAATGGGGACGGCAGGTAGACAACCTTCTTGGTTATGTTGTCCCCGATAGCTCATTGCTATTACACTGTGTATATAATTGTATATACCATATGAATGAGTTATGAATAAATAATCATAGTCATAGTCCCCAAATTATAGATATGTCCCCAAATTAGAAGGCACATTTGACAAAATGTCACCGCAAAATCACTCTTTTTATGACCTGTTTGTGTGTGTATATTGCTTCATTTGATCACAACAAATCAAGTTTCTAAATTTTTTCAGGTTCACATATAGTGAGATTAAATTAAATTGAATTTGAAATACCCATGATCAGTTTGTTGGTGGACTGCTTGGTGAACTTTCAAGCACCATTATATATAACATCTATAAAATGGCTTTGTTGATGTCAAATGATCCAATATTCCCAAGTGGTCAATAAATGTCAGATTGTAACCTACAAAACTTGAAAATATAAGGGTAACATAACTTTCTTTCACCTTTCATAAACCCCTATACCCCCAATAGTCACGAGGGAGTATATATTCCCCCCTCACGAACCCATGAACCCCTCGGTCCCCCAAAATGTCCCCAAATTAGCGTAATCTAAAGGCCTGCAATAACATACTGTTCATGCCATATTTCTGATTGGTATAAGAATAATATCTGTCTATATTTTACTGTTCTTCCTGTTTATGGCGGTTTTTGACGGAGGTGAATATTTTAACAGCATACCCACCGCCAACGCCGCCCGTATCTTTAATATAAACTGTAACTGTTCTGCCTCCTTACAATAAACATTTCAAATAAATAATAAATACATTAATGCTATAAATAACCACAGAAGAATTATAGGTAACTTTTCAGGATTCATGGAAATGTGGCTTGTTGCCATTCATCAGAAAGCTCTCAGTGAGAGCTTTCCAATGAATAGCAACAAGCCATATTTCCGACTAAATCCTGAAAAGTTACCCATAATTCTTCTGTCGTTAAGGAGTCAATTATTTAGAGCATGTATATCTAACTCCCTCATCACATTTTATCTAGTCTAATTCCAGCTAATTCAGGTTTTTATTTTAATACAACAAAATTAAGAAGATTTAAAAACGTTCAATAAAAATTTGTGTATTGTCCAAGAACAATGATCTTGACAATGTCATTGATGACGTCAACCATAATAGTCCATGAGATAGAAAATGGAAAATTGACTTTCGTTGCACCCCAGGGGGGGGCAAAGGTTTTTTGGTGTCTATGGAAAGCTTATAGCACCAGGAACAAAATTTGACTTGTTCGCCTTGACAAAAAGTGTCCGTTTGGCCACTAGGGGGCGTAATCCAAGATGGCTGCCAATATTCCCGCCAAAATAGGAAATCATAGACAGGAAAAGACTGTGTGTCGATCAAAACGTTTTTTGCGGGCAATTGAGTTTCATGAAACATTTTAAACACATAAACAAACATTTAAGACATTAAAGTGGCACTTTGGGAGTCAAATGCTGTAAATAAAGAGCGTTTTATGATTTATATGACGGGAGTTGTTGGGTTTTTGTGCTTTCTTGCACCTTAATATGACAGTCTGTGAGGTAATGTCGGTACCAATGGGACTTAACGTTACCCCACCCATTTTGTTCATTATTATGTCCTTCAACTTTTAATGTTAACAAGAACAAAAAGTGGCCGTATAGACTCCAGACAAGATGGCGGCCATGATGGCCGCCGTTTTTCAGACCAGACCCTAAGTCAGTTTGATGCAAATTATAGCTGGAAACTCTAGTAAAATGTATACTAATGTATATATTTTCGTGAAGCTAGGACACAATGACACTTCGATAGGGCAAAATTTAAACTCCCAATCCAAAATGGCCACCGAAAGTTGAAAATATGACATTTTTTCACTTACATCTTCTAGATCAGTTTATTTTGTTTGGAAATGGTTGAGAAATGAGACTTTATTTTGTATTTTATATATTAACTGATCATTGGAGCAATAAAATATGCAATTACTGGGCTCCTAGCCCCGTCCGATCCCTCAACAATTCGATTTTACAGAATGCGGTATTAAATTTCACAAAAAAATCACAATTGGGATTCTAGTCATATTTCTACAAGAAATGAACAGAAATTTGTAATGTAAGTGAGGCATATCATTACCTATGAATATTTCAACTCATTGGAACCAAAATTGTTACTTTGGCTCAAAATGGCTGCCAAAAAGTCCGTCAAAATACGGGAAATGGCAGATACTGCCTCAGCATGCCCTGCAATCGCTTACAAGTTGTGATTGATGTATACAATTGGCTATTCTGTCTTCTATAATTGAATACGAACATGTCTGATGCACCATGGTTTATTGTTACTATTGTCACCACTGACATTACCAGAAATATTGGAGTTTTCTCTCACAAACTTGACCAAAAATATCGGCAAAAATTAACTTTTCAGGTCTGGATCATTTGTTCAAGTGAAATGTAACTATCTTTGATATGAAAGGTGATTGTTTTGGTCTATCATAATTGTGTCAGACTACAGCATTTATAAACCATTTTCTCAAGATGGCAACCAAATTTGGTAATAAAATTCATTTCTTTTACATATATCCCAAACATTAATCTCTGCGTTATCCGAAAAAGGTAGCAAATTCATTTTAAAGATGCAGTATGGAATTTTTCCCGAGAACCTCTTTTGTGATTCTGGCCATATTATTGAAAGGAAATGGGCAGAACTTTGCGACGGAACTGACATAAAACATAATATGTGGCTATTCTGGCCCATTATGATAAAAATTTATCAACTGGGTACAGGGTGGATGCCTAGATGACAGCCAGGGAGTTACTGTTTGATCATTGGTGAGGTGAATAGGCATACAAGGAGTGATTATATGGTTATGAGTGGGGTGTCCATGGTAAGATATGTAGGTATTCAAGGAGTGATCGTGATCATGTGTGAGGTGAAACGGTATGCATGGAGTGACTGTATGGTGTATGGTTGTATGTACCCAGTGTGGGTGTACCCGGTGTGGCTGTATGTCCATTGATATGGTGTATGGACATAACTAGAGAAGCTATATGGCCACCTGTGTATTGTTCATGTATATACATAGAGTGACTGTAAGGTCATGGGCGGGATTATGACAGGAGGGGTGTATATGTAGACATGTGCTGTCTGTATGGTCATGGAGTGTGTGGATAAATCGGGAGCGATTTAATGGTTATGGTAATATATAGGTGTATACAGTATGTGTGCATGGAATGACTGTACGGTCATGTTTGAAGTGTACATACATGGAGTAAGCTGGGTGGTCATTGGCTATGCGCGTGGGTATATAGGGCCTGCCATTCTGGTAAAGGGTGGGATAAATATTTACACGCGCCGCGTGTATAACTGGTGGCGAGATTCTCTTTTCTCGTGGGCGCTTACATTATCAATGGGTGTTTTATTAGTTTTATTTATAGAATGGGAATTTTTGGGATGATTAAAAGTCAAACTGCAAGCTGGAGGCAAAAGGTGTAGTTGGGGAATTTCAATTTCGTTTATTGTCGTTAATCAACGTTGATTAATTTTGATTTTTGGTTTGTGATAAACTATATGTCAATTACAAATAAAGAAATTTCTGCAGCCCACTGGGGGTTGTGGTCGGAGACGATCAAGTCGGCCGCCGGTTCGTTAATTAGGTGCTGGTTGTTTTTGTTATTTTAACGGAATTCTGAGTTGGCCATTCGCAAAACCAATATATTTTATATTCTACAATTACATTCTTGATATTGAGCGCGTTACCATTTCTGACGTTGGTTATATTGTTATATATGTCGTGGATGGATTATCATTGTTGGGTGTGTAGGCAGTATCTGTGTGATGATGGACGGCGTGCATGAGTATACAGTGAGTTGCTGAATTGTCATGTGTGAGGTGTATATGAAAGTATGGAAGGTATGAGTGGTCGTGGGTGCTGGTATTGGTACATTGGGAAGGGCTGAATGGCCATTGGCGATGTGTATATGTATACCTGGATTGAATCTATGGTCATGGGTGGGCTGTATATGTATTTATCGAGTGGTTATATATGACTATGGAGGTGCCGAATATGTATACAGGTAGTGACTGTATGGTCAATGGTGAGGTAAATAGGTATACAAGGAGTGACTTTATGATCCTGAATGTAGTGAATATGTATACAGAGAGTGACGATATGGTCATATGTCAGATATAGGAGTATGCCTGGTGTGCATGCATGGTCACTCGTGACTGTATGGTCATTTGTTGTGTGTACGGTATAACCAAGTATGGCTGTATGGTCATGGGTCAGGTGTACGTGTATAAAGTGGGTGACTATATTGTAATTTTTGTGGTGTTTCTGTGAGGTAATATGTGGGTTGTACATGTGAAACCTTGGGTGTCTATCGCTTTCCAAAATAGCTCAAGGATATGTTAATCAATTGAGAAGTAATGTCAGAGTTCTCATCATGATGGTCTTTATGTACAATGGAGGCAAGCGATAGCCACCCATTACCACACAGTAACTCCATATATACATAATCACCACACAAATGACAATATAGTCACCCACCGTATACACGTACACCAGATCCATGACCCATGACCATACAGCCATACTTGGTTATACCCGTATATACCCACCACAAATGACCATACATCCACGAGTTACAATACATAAACACAGGGTATGATCCTACACAGTACACACGACCCATAACCATATAATCACTCCCTGTATACATATTCACCATGTTCATGAACATAAGTCAATCCCTGTATACCCATTCACCTCACCATTGGCCATATAACGGTCACCACCCTATATACCTTTTATACACACCCATGGCCAAATAGACATTCAAGATATACATAAATACCACAACAATAAACATATGGTCAATCCAGGTATACATATCCACCTCACCACTGGTGATATAGCCACTTGCTTTGTGCACATACCCTCAGCCCTTTGTCTCCAATATGTATACTGTGTGATTTGGCCTACCCCTAAACTGACTGCCAAATTTGTGCTCCGTTGACAACAAAAAGGGGTGAAATCCATAAACATACCTTAGTATAATCGACAAAATGGATTCATTTGAATTAAAAAATGTTTTCATATGAAAGTTCAACTAGTTTTACCAATTAATCCTCACCTGTTTATTTTTTATAAACAAAAAATCAAGAAAAATGCCCAAAAAATTACATTTTCGAAAATAAGAGAATTTCAATAAGCCATAGGCCATAACGAAAATATTTTACATGTAATAACCAAAATTTCTTTACAATATAGTTAGACTAACATATTAAATATGTTGTGAAAACATCAAGATGTATGGAGATAAATTTACTGAGTATACAAGACCTCAAAAATGGCATTTCGTCACGCGACCCCATGTCACAAAGCCAAATTTGACTAGGTCCATGTTATGGAACGCACATTTCATCGGCATATTTTTTCTCATTCTTTACCATAAATGTATGAAAAATTTGATTTATGTGCTCTAACCAGTAGGTTAACCACTTAATTAGTGAAAAAACACAAAATAATTATGTATTTTAACAAATAATTGATCCTAAAATCTGCTTTTTAGCTTATTTTGAAAATACGCCGAAAATGGGGGCTCCGAAATCTGAAAAACGACCATTTTTTTGGTACAGAAATGTCCATAACTCAAAAAATATTAGACCAATTTGAAATTTTCATGAACATCCCTAACCTAAGCAATGTGACAAAATCGCAACTATTTTGGTCATTAATTCTAATTTTTTTTTTAAACGGACACCTAAATCAAGGGCCAACAAGTGAGATTTTGATCAGAACATATCTTACTATCATATTAAGCAATAAAACCTTTGCCCCCCTTGGGGTGCAGCCAAAATTTTATTTATGCATTTTCACAGTTCTATCTCATGGACTATAACAGAAATTGTCTTCACTAAATGAACTTATCATTTTTTACTTCAAATTCACATGATGGCTTAGCTTTCTTTGTATTTCCTTTTTTTTTCTTTTGTTCACTTGGTCCGGTATAATCAAATTCATCATCTGCAACAAACTAAATGAACTTACCATTTTTGACTTTTTTCTTTTTCTTATGTTCACTGGGACTGGGAAAACTTGGTCCACTATACATATTATCATCTTCATTATCTGCAACAAACAACTTGTTTCTGTGATAATATTTTAATACTTTCTGTACTAAATGGATTCACCCATTCAGTTATAAAACTATACATTGGAATAGCCTATTATTCATTCAGAGGGGTGTTCATGTAATAAAAGTAGATAATAGACAGCAAAAACAGAAAATAAAAGAGCAGAATTATTATACAATTGTCACCCGCTCGAGACCTGGAATGTCACCCGAGGGCCGCCATGGCACGAGGGTGACATTCCAAGTCAGTAGCAGCGACAAATCACTGTGTCTCACGAAAACAAGGGTGACAACTGTTTTGTTATCTGAAAAAGGAGTACACACGAACCTTCTTAACACATTGACTGCCAACCCCCATTCAATTACATGCAAAATGTATGAGATAACTTGTGGTCGGCAGTCAACGTGTTAATGGCATGCCTAAGTACGCGCTTATATTCATTAATCCAGCACGAAGAGTTTATTTTATGTTGGAATCCTCGCTTTTTAGAAAATAAAACGTTCACATTTTGGATCAATTGATACACCCATCATTTGCGGAGCTATTGTCCGGTCGCATGGTGAGAATCGGTTCATGGAAGGAGGAGAACAGCAATTTCTAAGTAGAGTAACCATGCGGCAAAATGTTCGGTGTCGTTTTAACCCTTTCAGTGCCAGGGGCCGATCTCATCGACCCTAATTTACGATCTGTAAAATGAGCCCAAAAAATAACTCTTTTTTTTTTTATATGTTTTTGGGTTGAATTTATTTTTGGATATGCTTAAGCATGCTATCGCGAATTTAAAAACAAACTGGATAAAACCTTAGGGGCATGTTATAACTCAAACCTATCACCAAGTATTCATAGTAATAATTTTGATGCCCATGAAAACCTAAGATTCCCTGGCACTAAACCTACAAAATAAGTCTGTTAAAGAATATAAGAAAAAATTATTAAAATTGTAAAAAATAATAACAAATGATGAAAAATTGTTAGGCCAATGCATTCTCTTATATATGCGAGGCGACCTATGGTCGACTCGCATATATAAGAGAATGCATTGGCACAGGGTATATGGGTTGATACAAAAATCGGACCTGGCACTGAAAGGGTTAAATGAGCGTAAAGACGCAGGTAGACATGTTAATTTCGAGAACGCTAAAATGAGAAACTTACACGTTGCTACTGACTGTTACGCAACATAAGGGTATTCCTGTGAAGTCGAAGGAATGTATAACCGAAGAAAATTGTCAATTGATAAATAGTAAAGAATGGCGATTTGATATTTAGAGCTTAGTACAGTAACGTATTTGTGACGTATGTACACCGTGTGTGCAATTGTCTACAGTACATACCAACTGCTTAATAAGGTTTATCTATTTGTTCCACGGCATTCATTATTGATATAAAAAGGTCCAATAGGAACATTACACCTTTATAATGGATTTAAGTCCGTGATAACACCACTTATACATAGCATGCTTTAATTGCAAATTAAAGACAACAATTATGCAAATTAGCAAACACCACAGTTCACGGTTGTTACGAAACAGTGGAGTTCATTAAATGCGTGTTTTCGGAAATTATAGAGAGCTGTGATGTAATCTCTATGCGTTGAGTTCTTCGTAGTTTTGTGTTTACTGGTAACAGCTGAGCAGTCAACAACTGCCGAAATGTTACCCTCGAGGGTAACAAGTGATTTGCAGCCCGCCATTTGATGCAACCTCAGCCAATCAGAAGAGAGTGAAATGGAATGAAGATAACAATCATATTTATTGACCCGTGAATAAGTTCAACAATCAATGATGCTTTAGTATAGAAAGAGTTAAACTTATTATCTGAACATTTACTATGGGATAACTACTCATCAATGATGCTTTAGTATAGAAAGGGTTAAACTTATTATCTAAACATTTACTATGGGATAGCTAACTACTCATCAATGATGCTTTAGTATAGAAAGGGTTAAACTTATTATCTGAACATTTACTATGGTATAACTACTCATCAATGATGCTTTAGTATAGAAAGGGTTAAATTTATTATCTGAACATTTACTATGGTATAACTACTCATCAATGATGCTTTAGTATAGAAAGAGTTAAAACTTATTATCTGAACATTTACTATGGGATAGCTAACTACTCATCAATGATGCTTTAGTATAGAAAGGGTTAAACTTATTTTATCACATAATTTGGTCATAAAAGCGGTTTCATAATTATCGATAAGAGACACGTTTAATATCAGCGCGTGCGATGACGTCACATCGTTCTTCAAATGACTTGCAATCGCTGCGGTTTTTATCGTTGTTTTCGATGGATATTTCGCATTGCTTCGCGTTTATTTGATCATGTGATAAAAAGTATCTCACACTCGTCCTATTTTATACGTAATTTATCAACCTCGTCCACTAAATTCTATTTGAGCCTCGGTAAACCTCGGCTCAAATCGAATTTAGTGAACTCGGTTGATAAATTCCGTATAAAATAGTAACTCATGTGAGATCCTCTATATCTGAACATTTACGATGGTATAACTACTCATCAATGATGCTTTAGTATAGAAAGGGTTAAACTTATTATCTGAACATTTACTATGGTATAACTACTCATCAATGATGCTTTAGTATAGAAAGGGTTAAACTTATTATCTGAACATTTGTATGGTATAACTACTCATCAATGATGCTTTAGTCTAGAAAGGGTTAAACTTATTATCTGAACATTTGTATGGTATAACTATTCATCAATGATGCTTTAGTCTAGAAAGGGTTAAACCTAGGGTTTAATCCCAGGACCGGGAATTCCCGGGTTCCCGGTTCCGGCAATCGGTCCTGATTCCCGGGAAATTCAATAAGCAGAACCGGGAATCAAAGTCCCTATATAATTAGCGCAATACCATCTAATACGTTCGATATTAGAGCCAATATACAGTAATGCCCTAAGTAATCGACCTCTTAACCAAAGCAGAATTATGGGTAACTTTTCAGGATTTAGTCGGAAATATGGCTTGTTCCAATTCATCGGAAAGCTCTCGGGGAGAGCTTTCCGATGAATGGCAAAAAGCCATATTTCCGACTAAATCCTGAAAAGTTACCCATAATTCTGCTTTGGTTAAGAGTCGATTACTTAGGGCATTACTGTATGATTTCTTTTCATAGAACAAAACATGAATATTAATGTCTGCCCTCACGGAAGCAGTGTCAAGAATTTAAAGAGTCATGATTGGCATGCACAGTCGCGTCACTCACGAGTCACTCACTCGTGATCCGTGGTGTCCCAGTCGCAGACTCGTTGTTCACGGCACTCACAGAGTCACGGGATGAACATGGTCGAGTAATGCCACAATGTGTATACGTGACTAACATGAGGCACACTGAGCGATTTGAGTGTCTATAAAGTATAAATAATAAAACCCAAAGGTGACATGTATTCACTCTTTAGTCTTTAACTGTGATTCGTCTGTGAAGTGCATGACGTCAGATTTCTCAGAAATTCGGATTCTTTTATTGTGTGTGTTCACCTGCAAATCGGCTATGATTAATACTGATTATATAACAGACCAAGTTTACCACCAAATTTGACCGAATGGCAACTTTTAGTTGAGTGTTTAGTTGTTTACGCCGTGAAATTACGCCTGTCGGAACTTCGGAAGTTAGGAATTTTGGAAGATGGTATGCTTTTATTGTTTATTTTGATGTATGTACCTGAAAATAAGTCTGACATAAGAATATAAAGAATATGTAATGTGCGGCACCCTACTTGTGTTTCTGTGTCTTTAAACCACATATTCATTTGTCGGTCATTCCTGTTGGTCTGTAAATTACCCGGGAAAATTCCCAGTTCCCGGTTTTGATGACGTTTTCAGTCCCGTTCCCAGTTCCGCAAAATCCGGGAATATATTAAACCCTAGTTAAACTTAATATCTGAACATTTCCTATGGGATAACTACTCATTGATGATGCTTTAGTATAGAAATGGTTAAACTTATTATCTGAACATTTCCTATGGGATAACTACTCATCATTGATGCTTTAGTATAGAAAGGGTTAAACTTATTATCTGAACATTTCCTATGGGATAACTACTCATCAATGATGGTTTAGTATAGAAATGATTAAACTTATTATCTGAACATTTCCTATGGGATAACTACTCATTGATGATGCTTTAGTATAGAAATGGTTAAACTTATTATCTGAACATTTCCTATGGGATAACTACTCATCAATGATGGTTTAGTATAGAAATGATTAAACTTATTATCTGAACATTTCCTATGGGATAACTACTCATCAATGATGGTTTAGTATAGAAATGATTAAACTTATTATCTGAACATTTCCTATGGGATAACTACTCATCAATGATGGTTTAGTATAGAAATGATTAAACTTATTATCTGAACATTTCCTATGGGATAATATTAGATATTTTCAGCAACATCGGGGGTACATGGAGATTTAATACCTGGATGTCGATTTTCGATTTTCAAAAAGAGACATCCAGGTATTAAATCTCCATGTACCCCATGATGTTGCCAGAGATAACGATTTTGTCCCCACAACAATAACCATGTCTCTTCAATTTAAGTGTGTTTTTCATAGGTAATTCACACCAATAAGAACATGAGGTACGCTGTCGCGTGGCATTTGGTCCGGAAACCCCAAAACAATCATCACTTCTAGAAATTCCGGAAACCCAAAAACAAGCGATCCGGAAACCCAAAAAGGAAATTCAAATTTTCTAAGTTGAAAAATGGGCCATAACTCTGGCAAAAATCATCAGATCATACCCAAATTCGCACTTGTATTGACATGTATTTTCATATAACTGATCCACAAAAATACGGGATTTGCAATCGTACCACCAAAGCTCACGCTATCATCTGGAAACCCAAAAAAACAAGAGAAAATTTAATTTTCTAAGTAAAAAAAGGACCATAACTCTGGTGAAAATGGGTGGACGAAACCCGCGCTATGCATGTAGCTGTTCCCCCATGCTGCTCTATCACCATACCAAATATCAGCTAAATCTGCCCAGTGGTTGCTGAACAATAATGCAAAATGTTTGTACGGACAGACAAAATTGAATTTTCTAAGTAAAAAAAGGGCCATAACTCTGGTGAAAATGGGTGGACGAAACCCGCGCTATGCATATAGCTGTTCCCCCATGCTGCTCTATCACCATACCAAATATCAGCTAAATCTGCCCAGCGGTTGCTGAACAATAATGCAAAATGTTTGTATGTACAGACAGAGACGTCGACTATATACCCGCCGACTTCAAGTCGTGGGCATAATAATTCAGTAGCTGACCTAAGGATCCGGCGTCAGGTGACGTCAAATTCGGCGTGCGAGAGCAACGTCACAATTGGCGGAAACTGCCAGTTCAAGGGTGATTTATATACCACCGATGTTTCACATGCCCTAAATTATACCTCCGATGATTGGCGCACATTCTCTTATATCCCGCTGTCAAGGGTGACGGGGGACATGGTGATTTAAATGTGACTTGTAGCCAATCAGATTGCTAGTTACATCCAGATGTGGACAACTACTCATCAATGATGCTTTCGTATAGAAAGGGTTAAATTTATTATCTGAACATTTCCTATGGGGTAACTACTCATCAATGATGATTTAATTGAGAAAGGATTAAACTTAATCCAAATTCACCAACACACCAGAATGAGGTATATTGTTATTAAAATGACAAATCTGCAGGTAGGACCTTTTAAAAAACAAATTTAGTTTAGTACTTTATTTCCATGTTCCTAGGAAACCAAACCTATTTCATCCCACCATTAGTTCAAGAAAATATGTTAAATTATTTTTTAATTGCTAATTTGTCCCTACAAGAGAAAATAAACATTTTTAACACTTTCTATGCTAAAACTCATTGACAAGTAGTTCTCCCATAGGAAATGTTCAGATAATATGTTCAACAAACGACCATGCTCTTTTTGGGGAGGGTTTCCCTCAATAAATAGGGCTGTTTCTGTCATTTTCTTTATCGGTCACCTGTTTTTATCACCTTTATAACATCCCTCCAAATAATAGACCATTCCAATGTACACTTTTTAACTGACTGGGAAAATCCATTTAGTATTGAAACAGTTAATGTACCGTATTGAAAGGGATTGATTTCTCAGTAGATCTTTTGGTGTTGATTGAAGATTAAAAATATACAAACTTATAGATAAAATAAAAAAAACATTAAAAAACATATCAAGCACAGGTGCGTTAAACTGACAAGTTAGCAATCGGGCGCTATGCCAACTGGAGGAATGTAACATTCTACTGGCATGGCCGAAAATTTAAAGAAAAAACGACCATTCCACTCCATAGAAAAATTGTTTGAACTGGGCTCAATTGTAAATATTTACTACTTGATTCAGGATCGACGCATCAATCGGTGATAAATTAATGAAAATGATTCGCCATCAAGAGTTACTACATTTAACTAATATATATGAATGAATGTGTGTGTTGTCTGTTTGGATATAATTCAAAAAATTACGGCATTGAACAAGATTATTCTCAATTTCTATTTTATCACCGGGGAGTTTCACTTCACTTCAAATTAAACAAGCAGTCGCAGATGACGATATCCCCCAGTGAATTGTGCAGTTGGGGGAAGTGCATTCTCAATAATGTTTGCATTCTCAGTATGTGCTAAACAAGAGATGGGATTTTGTCCAAAACAAATTTGTGAAAATTAGCCATGTGACGTCGTCAATTTGCACCAAAATTAATAAACAAAGTCCAATACCTCTGCTGAAAATATCCAGTGATAAATTTGACCAAAAAAATAAACAAAGTCCAATAATTCCGAAAAAATTATCCGGCCGAACCTGGCTTAGAGAACTCATTCTAGGTAATGGTCAGGTGAACTCATATACCACAAATCTTTGAAATCCGTTTACATTAGTTCAAATTATGACTCTTACAAATTCTGGACGGACGGACAAACAGGCAGACAGACAGACGGAAACCCGTTGCTATGTCCCCCGCAAATTTGGCGGGGGATAGATATGTAATATCCACATCCAAATAGTACAGTTGGTTACATAAAATGACTAACATAGAAAAACAATACCTAGTTATTAAATAAAACACATTCTCTTCAAAGAATTTTACACGCATCTAACTTGTGGCATCACGAGACAAGTATAGTAATGCTCTAAGTAATCAACCTCTTAACCAAAGCAGAAATATGGGTAACTTTTCAGAATTTAGTCGGAAATATGGCTTGTTGCCATTCATCGGAAAGCTCTCACTGAGAACTTTCCGATGAATGACAACAAGCCATATTTCTGACTAAATCCTGAAAAGTTACCCATAACTCTGCTTTGGTTAAGAGGTCGTTTACTTAGGGCATTACTGTACATCATACCGGAGCTTGTTATTCTGACACGTTTTTGTAACATCAAGAACTTCATACCAGCAGTAACCATCTCAGGATAGGCTGCACATTTTGGGATATATGAAGTCCCAAACATAAAGTAACCAATTGAGTTCCACATCTACCAATCAAGCTCTGTGTAGATAATTTACATATTGTTGATACAGGTTACAAAAACATGCAACGAACATGTAACAAGCAGCGATCAATCATCGAAGCACATTATTTGCATAATGCATATCTATATTCTGAATGGCCTGGTTTCAAAATTGAATATCTTTGTTGTCTAACTTGACAATCTTGTTCTTCAATTTTTGTGAGTTCAAGTCATTTGGCATGTGTTATTTGGATGCAAACGAGAGGCCGATCATGATCGGAAGATGTTTAACCCATACCTTGGCGATAGCGATTTGCTATTTGTATAAATCCTTACACCAACCATTTCATGAGTCCAAAAGTTTCAATAATTCACACTTTATATAGAGATTGTGTGAAACATATTTACTTATTACATTGTGTCAACTGGTTTGGTGGAGGATGTTAATATTTTTAAGCAAATGACCCTCATTCAGGGGTGTGTTATCATAATCACAGTTTGATTTTCTGGAACCCTGCTTGTGAATACAGATAAAAATGTCATATCGCCCCTATCACCTTTAATTTTGCATTAAATAAGCCTTAATTGTCATTGTATTTTTAATTGTCCGATTATTTTCAATGTTAAATTCATGTGTTGCCCATTCTAATCACATGGGAAACTTTAAAGGGAAAGGTTCTAAATATACCTTCAATTAGTTCAATATTGAATCAACAATTACAGTGACCATGAACATTTTGACAAAAGGGACGAGTGCAAATTTTAGCACCCGTGATTAAACATTGCTCAAGTCTTCTGGGAAGGACTGACTACGGAATTCCATCTGCTCAGGTCTATATGGGAGTTCAGTGACTACAGTAATGCTCTAATTAATCGACCCCTTAACCACAGCAAATATGGCTTTCCGAAGAATGGCAACAAGCTATATTTCCAACTAAATCAGGGGTGGGTGGGTGATCAAAGCCACCAACAAGCAATTTTTTCTGCAACTAAAAAAAAAAATTCCTGCTTGTTTTTTTAGTGTGTTGGGCTTCAAAACCACTTTGAATGAGAGAAATAATGTAATTCTAACTGGTAAACTGACTGCAGGCCGTTATCGTGTTGTATTTTGTTGCAAATTTTGAAATCCAAGATGGCCGCTGGCAGCTATGTTTTTTTGGCCGAATGACCTCAAAATGACTCATTCCTATTTACATGTCCATGTTAACATCCATGATAAATAGTATGCACAGAAATTCATATACAGCTATTTACTGTGAATTTCCCCCGCAAATCTCTGTTTTAGTGTTAAAAGGGGGGGTGGGTTAGGGTTAGGGTTTATATTTTACTAAATCCTGAAAAGTTACCCATAATTCTGCTGTGGTTAAGGTGTTGATTACTTAGGGCATTACTGTATGTGGGGGTTCAGTGGTTACTAATATCAGCAAGGAAGGATTTAACCTGTAAGCTAGCCAGGGCATTAATTAATGTGGGGGTTCAGTGGTTAATAATATCAGCAAGGAAGGAGATGAAATTCATATAGTTTACTGTACCTGAACAAAATCTGATGTGCATGTTCCAACAAGGTTCTGAAAGTTAAACATACTTGTTAATCTTTTCATGTGTTACATTTGTTTTATAGGTTAACCATTTCAGATAAGTGGGTGCCTGACCAGGTGACACATCAGTCCGGGTCAACGAAAATCTGAAAGTTAACCCTTTACCCAACAGAACAGAACGGCCCTGTGCCAATGCATTCTCTTATATATACGAGTCGACCATAGGTTGCCTCTCATATATAAGAGAATACATTGGCTTAACACATATTAAAAATGATAAAATTGTCAAAGAATGTAGAAAATATTATAAAAATTGTTAAAAAAAAGTAAGAAAACATTATAAATTGTTAAAGAATGTAAGAACAAATAGTAAAAAGTGTTAACCAAAATTTTGTTTTTAGGCCAATGCATTCTCTTACCTATGCATTCGCACAGGGCATAACTGTAACCATCACAATGTGGTCATCAAACCGGTTCCAATGATATCCATATTTGTATGGTGTTACTGAGGCAGAACGAAGATATTTTAGGCTGTTGAAGCTTTATTTGGGCGTTTTGTTGGGTAAAGGGTTAAACATGCTTGTTAATCTTTTCATGTGTTACATTTGCATAATGAGTTTCCCTCTATGAGAATTTAGTGATGCTACCCTGTACAGCAAGCTACAGTAATGCCCTAATTATTTGACTGCTTACCCACAGTGAGAGCTTTCCATTGAATGGCAACAAGCCAAATTTCGGACTAGATCCTGAAAAGTTACCCATAATTCTGCTGTGATTATGGAGTCGATTAATTAAAGCATTACTGTAGCAATGCCAAATTTGTTTTTAATTTGCAGATTTCAATTTGCAGACAATAAAATGCTTTATCAAGGTGACTAATGGGTGAACATCACCAACTTCAACTAGGGAACTTCAATATGTATAATCCTAGGCAAGACAGCCAAGGTAAGTGCACTTTAATTACAGAGAAAATGTCAGAGTAAATCACTAGCAGGTTGACCAAATGGCATTTAAGTAAGTTAAACGAAGAGAAAAGCAAAAACCGCTTATAAAATGAAATATAAACTCAAATTGGCACAATAGCAACAAATTTCTAATAAAAAACAGGTCCGGACAAAGATTCATCCCATGAAGTGCGATTCTATGTTGATGAATGACACAAACTCCACCGACAAAATAACTACAACTGAAATCAAAATCACAGATCAGATGAAGTACAATTCTATGTTGATGAATGACACAAACTCCACCGACAAAATAACTACAACTGAAATCAAAATCGCAGATCCCATGAAGTACAATTCTATGTTGATGAATGACACAAACTCCACAGACAAAATAACTACAACTGAAATCAAAATTGCAGATCCCATGAAGTACAATTCTATGTTGATGAATGACACAAACTCCACCACAAAAATAACTACAACTGGTTAATGGTTAATGGTTAATATCAATTTTTATTTTAATTGACTGGAAAATGACAGAACATGAACGAAAATGATAAAATATACAGACCCAGACAAAATATGCATCCCAGGATTTATGACTCTATGTCGAACAATAACAATAACTCCGCCAAAATGAGTCCAACCAAAGCCTTATGTCAAACAATAGCAATAACTCCGCCAAAATGAGTTCAACCAAAGCCTATGCTGGTTGATATATGTGTTAGGTTTAAAAGAAATCCCGGATGGACAGACAGACGGAAGGATGGACAAGGTCCAGTACTATAGTCCTCCGACAGAATAGCAAGAGCATCGCTAGGGTGTGAAAAAAAACGCCCTATAGCCATTTTGAATTGTACTACCACAAAATTCAATAACAGTCTGAGCTTACACGAAATGTTTGATACACCCCTAATTTCAATGTCAAACAAAATCTGATATACTGCTAATTTTAATATCTGATATATAATACCGGTAACCCCTAATTTCAATATCTGATATACCCCTAATTTCAATATCAAAGAATATCTGATATACTGCTAATTTCAATACAAGAAAACATCTGATATACCAGTACCTCCAATTTCAATGTCAATAAGCGGTCAAATTCTAAGTCGAACTTTAGTTCAGATCAATTGAGAACACACATGCCAGCACAAGTGGAAAAAAACAATTTCTAACCGATTCCACCGCGGCACACTCCTGCGAGAAACAGCTTTGGAGAAAACGATTAAAACCAAATCCATCATTTATGTTGACATTTCTAATAATAATTATTATTTATTTTATAAAGCGTAAATACATTGACATGCTCTGAAAAACTTACAATTATAATACAACATGAAGTATGGTAAAACAATAAATATATATAAGCAACACAATCTAAATTAAATGAAAGTGTCAATAACACTGTAGCTCAACTTGAAAAGGAAATAATTTGTTATACACTGGGGGGAAACTGTTTCACAAGAATCGATTCTATCGCCTATCGGGTTCCGTCTCTATCGAATTAAGTCCCGTTTCTTTCGCGACTTGAAACAAATGTTTTCAAAGTTTTGACCTCCATTTATACACTAAATGTTAAAACAGAACGTATTTTACAAAAACTATCGCTAGATTGTGTCTTTGTGCGTAATTATTGGTGATAATAATGCGAAGTCGGCTATTTTTTGCACACTTAGAAGAGTAATGTGTTTGTGTGCATTTCCTTTGTAAATTAAGCAGCATTTTGATGCTCCGTTTATCGCCTTTTTACCATTTAATTAGACTGAAATATGTCTTCTTGTATGATCGAACACCAGGACACGATTACAGCACAGCCCTCGATGGCTCCTCATAGTAAAATACCCTCAAATTAATTCATCAAAAGAAGCAACGCAATGTTCCGATTCTAATGTGATTTTTATGTTCACGATCAGTTCTTTCGCCCCCCGTTTAATGCAATATTATATTCGACCAGATAGTTCATTTGTGTTTCTAGTTGCCATATTACCATATATGGTTCAAACTATAGTCACAGCAACACCAATATGAGTTTTTCAGTAGTCACAAAGCATCATATGTTTGATATTAAAGATAATCGTCGGTCGATCATCTTTAATATCTGACCTATGATCGTTTGGCACCACTAAAACTCATCTATTGATTTACTATGGCTACAATTTTAAACCATATATGACCATGTTTTGTCATTGGGCAACTATAGATGTACAATCAAATAATCTGATCGAATATGAATGTACTGTAGACAGGAACGAAAGAACCGATCGTGAACATAAACATCACAATAGAATCGGAACCTTTTGTTGCTTTTTGAGGCACTAATTTGAAGGACTTGTACGGCGAGGAACCGTCGGAAGGTATTGTATTATAATTATCTAATGTTCAACCATAAAACTTGACAAGTTTCAGTCCAAATTAAAGTAGACAAGGCCGATAATCTGAGCATCAAAGTGCTGCTTAATTTTCATGGGAAATGCACCCAAATGCACTACGTCTCTAACTGTGCACAACATGCAGCCTATTTTGCATTACTGTCATCAATAAACACGTATAAAGACATAATCTGTCGATTGTTATTGGAGAATACATTCTGTTTTGACAATCAGTCTATAAACAACGGTCAAAACTTTGAAAATATGTTTTAGAAATCGCGAAAGAGTCGGAACTTAATTCGATAGAGACGGAACCGGAAGGGCGATAGAATCGATTCTGGTGAAACAGTTTCCCCCCAGTGTTATAGTCAATGGAGCGTTTAGGAATGCGAAAAGTTGATATGTCTAAGTAATACTAGATTATCAACATGGAGAGATATATATAAAGTAAAATCCAAGGCTATGTTTTCAAATGAAATTCCAAAACTTTTGACAGCTTCGATCTAGTAGATCAATATTAATATGAAGTTTGGTGATGATCGGCTGAGGGAAGTGAACTGTAGTGCGTGTCAAAGAATTTTGTCAATGCAATCCAAGATGAGTGCCACCAGACATGATTATGGCCGAATGACCCCATAATAACACGATCCCATCTACATGTCACTGATAACAGCCATGACAATGTTCATGATGATCCGACCAAAGGTACGACCTGTAGACCACGCCAAAGGATTTAGAGTTATGCAAAGAGTAAAATCCAATACCAACATGCCGGCGGCGATGTTTTATGGCCAAATGATCCCAAAATGACTCGTTTCCACAATATTAACATCCATGACAAATTTCATGATGATCACACAAATAGTACGGCATGTGACCCATGCTAATGGATTGAATTTTTAAATTTAAGATGGCCACTGGCAGCCATGTTTTTTATGCCAAATGACCCCAAAATGAGTCGTTCCCTTTTACATGTCAATGTTAAGATCCATAACAAATTTCATTATGAACTGACCACCTGTATCCTGTGTCAAAGGATTTAGTCATAAAATAGTAAAATTCAAGATGGCTGCCAGCGGCCATGTTTTATGGCCAAATGACCCCAAAATGAAACGTTCCCATCCACATGTCAATATTAACTTCCACAGCAAATTTTAGGATGATCAGACAAACACTTCGGTCTGTATAGCCAGTGCTAATGGATTAAATTTTGAAATCTAAGATGGCTGCTGGTGGCCATATTTTTTTGCCAAAATGACTCATTCCCATCTACATGCCCATGTCAAAATTTCATAATGATCCAACTAAAGATACAACCTGTAGCCCGTGCTAAAGAAAATTGTTGACGAATCAAGCCCATACTCACACGGACGATTGATACCATTTAAGCCATGGCAATAGTCTAAACTTTAGAAAAAAGTTGAGCTAAAAATCCAGTTAATTCAGTAAGATCAGGTGAATTAACATTACTATCTGAATGATATTAACAATGTATAATAGGTCGATCAAAACTTGGAGATGGAACTCTGAATTAGATGGCATTGCAAACCCTTATGAAAATACAGTATTATACAGTAGTAGATATTACTAGATCGGCCCCTGGCACTCTACAGATCTACCATAAATTAGGGCCAACTAGATCGGCCACTGGCATCCTACCAAAAGTAAATTTGTCAACATAATATCCTCCCCCCCCCCCTTGGCAGCAACTGGGTCAATTACTAATATGTGAGATACTTGTAGGCCCCTTCATTCAACCCCCCCCCCCCCCCCACTGGCAGCGACTGGGTCATTCCCATTTATGTGAGATTGGCAGCGAAAAAGTTAAAATGATTGTTGTTGAATTTCATGTGATCATTAAATCTTACTATTAGTACTCATCTCTCTTCTTGGCAGCAAAAAAGTTAACCCCTTCAGGGCCAAGTCCGATTTTTGTATCAACCCATAAACCCTGTGCCAATACATTCTCTTATATATGCCAGTCGCCCCGCATATATAAGAGTATGCATTGGCCTACCAAATTTTCATCATGTGTTATTATTTTTTTACAATTTTTTATAATTTTTTTTTACTATTCTTCCAACTTTCATAAAAAATAGAAATTAACGCACATGAAGCCTCACACAGATGGAAGCATGCACTACAGAGTGTCTTCTGCCCAGTCTGTGTGGGGCTCTCTATGGGATAATAGATCACTCACATGAGGCTAATCATAGACGCATTTATCAGTAACATTAACCCACATGGAGCCTCACACAGATGGAAGCATGCACTGCAGAGTGTCGTCTGCTCAGTCTGTGTGGGGCTCTCTATGGGATAATAGATCACTCACATGAGGTTAATCATAGACGCAATTATCTGTAACATTAACCCACATGGAGCCTCACACAGATGGAAGCATGCACTGCAGAGTGTCGTCTGCTCAGTCTGTGTGGGGCTCTCTATGGGATAATAGATCACTCACATGAGGTTAATCATAGACGCAATTATCTGTAACATTAACCCACATGGAGCCTCACACAGATGGAAGCATGCACTACAGTGTCGTCTGCTCAGTCTGTGTGGGGCTCTCTATGGGATAATAGATCACTCACATGAGGTTAATCATAGACGCAATTATCTGTAACATTAACCCACATGGAGCCTCACACAGATGGAAGCATGCACTGCAGAGTGTCGTCTGCTCAGTCTGTGTGGGGCTCTCTATGGGATAATAGATCACTCACATGAGGTTAATCATAGACGCAATTATCTGTAACATTAACCCACATGGAGCCTCACACAGATGGAAGCATGCACTACAGTGTCGTCTGCTCAGTCTGTGTGGGGTAATGGGATAATTAATTGTTGATCATTAAATCTTACTATTTGTAGTCATCTTTTCCCTTTACCTGAAGAAAAAAAACATATGATGAGACACCAACAGCAAACAACAAATCAAAATATAAACCCACAGAGAGCCCCACATACAGTGGAGCAGATGACACTCTGTAGTGCATGCTTCCATCTGTGTGAGGCTCCCTGTGGGATGTAATGAACCCATAGAGAGCCCCACATAGAATGGAGCAGATGACACTCTGTAGTGCATGCTTCCATCTGTGTGGGGCTCCCTGTGGGATGTAATGAACCCATAGAGAGCCCCACATAGAATGGAGCAGACGACACTCTGTAGTGCATGCTTCCATCTGTGTGGGGCTCCCTGTGGGATGTAATGAACCCATAGAGAGCCCCACATAGAATGGAGCAGACGACACTCTGTAGTGCATGCTTCCATCTGTGTGGGGCTCCCTGTGGGATGTAATGAACCCATAGAGAGCCCCACATAGAATGGAGCAGATGACACTCTGTAGTGCATGCTTCCATCTGTGTGGGGCTCCCTGTGGGATGTAATGAACCCATAGATAGCCCCACATAGAATGGAGCAGATGACACTCTGTAGTGCATGCTTCCATCTGTGTGGGGCTCCCTGTGGGATGTAATGAGCCCATAGAGAGCCCCACATAGAATGGAGCAGATGACACTCTGTAGTGCATGCTTCCATCTGTGTGGGGCTCCCTGTGGGATGTAATGAACCCATAGAGAGCCCCACATAGAGTGGAGCGAATGACACTCTGTAGTGCATGCTTCCATCTGTGTGGGGCTCCCTGTGGGATGTAATGAACCCATAGAGAGCCCCACATAGTGGAGCAGACTACACTATGTAGTGCATGCTTCCATCTGTGTGAGGCTCCCTGTGGGATGTAATGAACCCATAGAGAGCCCCACATAGAGTGGAGCAGATGACACTCTGTAGTGCATGCTTCCATCTGTGTGAGGCTCCCTGTGGGATGTAATGAACCCATAGAGAGCCCCACATATAATGGAGCAGATGACACTCTGTAGTGCATGCTTCCATCTGTGTGGGGCTCCCTGTGGTTTAAATTTATTTAGAGTGCTGGAAATATCTCCCCATGCCAAGTCCGTAGCCAGCCACTAACAAAGACAGTTCGTCATATATAATGAGGGCATTGGACACGAGCTGGAAAGCGACGAGATGGGGTGTTTCCCCTTTCGCATTGAGGGGGGTCTGGGGTTTCTCCCCGGGGAAAATTTTGGAAAAATACGATGCAAACGGCGTAATTTAGATCCTCCCTGACACAAGAAGTTGAGCTTTGATTTTTCCAAGTTTTCTCTCACAGGCCTGGATTTGAATGGTATCTACATGTATATAGCCTAGCTATTCTGAATGAACCAAATGTCTTGTTAATTAATGATTGTAACAGATAATGATTGTAACAGATAATGATTTTAACAGAATCCAGTGGGCCCGACCATGGTTCGAATCAGTATCAGACAAGTTTGTGACCTGAACCTGAAAATTGTTAAATCAACATCTATAGTAGTCCATCTGCAGGGAATCCTCCTCCTCATTTTGTTTTTCTTAAGTTATTTATAAGTTTTTAACTGATCATATGGGAGGGACCAGGACACACAGGGCCGACCATGGTTCAGCCCTGTGTGAGAAAATTTTGAAATATGAACATATAAATTGCAAAATCCTAGCATCCATTCAGCAGCCTCAAGATTTCCAAGTGTTAGCAACTTCAAACCTGACACCCCCTATAAGTTTGGAAAATTTCCAACTGATGGTCATTTCAGTCCAAAATTTGGACCAAAAGTAGGACAATATGCAAATGATGGTCTAAAACAAAATATTCCCCACCAATAGATTGTAGGAAAATCTATCCACGAAAACAATTTCAACCTATTGTTTCGAGTGAAATTTCCAACTATTATTGTGACGGGCATGATATTTCGAACAATTGAAAATTTTGACCAAGGTTGATGGACATAGCTTAATTGGCACTCTGTCGTATTTGCGTGTACCGGTCTCTGCCCCGGGTATATGTAGGCTGAAATGATATTCGCCGGACGTTCGATGGGATGTGCACATGCTTTACACGACACCCATTCGCTGTATGCATGGGTCTTTATATCCAGTGATTCCGTCAGGCTACTTTTTGTTAGTTATGTTGTTGAACCCAATGCATGAATTCCGGAATCTTAAGCTGCTTTCACATACCTGCTGCTGACACATGCGGCCAATGCATGGGGCTGTCGGGACGCCTCAAACCGTACATATACATGTATATCACTGGGGTTGCGGCTGACGCATCCGATTTCAAAACGTTGCGCTTAACTGCGTCAGCCGCAACTCCAGTTATGTATGATTTGAAACGTTGCGCCTATATAACCCGATAGCCTCATGCATCAGCAGCATGTCAGTGAAAGCAGCTTTTTACCGACATGGGTTGGCGGTCTGTATTTATTGAATTTGTATGCACCAGTCTCTATTCAGACTAAGCCTGCATGTACTATATGTCCTATATGACTATATTTATATACGTCGTTCGTTCGAATAGATGTCCCGCTCAGGAATTGCCATTTGGTCAACTGCTGCACATGACACGTTCGGTCGAACAGCGAACGGCAATTACCCCCACCGGGCACATGCAGGAAGAAGGGCTGTTCGTTCGAAGGGTACGAACCCCCCTGGCTACGGGCTTGCCATGCATAACATCTCTCACACTTTCATTCATCAAAAATCTTAATGCCTATGTCATTATTCTTAAACAAGAAAACCATAGTCAGAAATGGTAACGCCACCAAGATCATATTATTAGCCATAAATATAAATTATAATATAATTATAATATAAACTAGCTTTCAAATTCCATCTGGGAAATTTGGATACTTCCATATATCAAGTTTTCCCGTTTCTCGTGTTATACATTACATTCTTCAAACTGTCTTTTTTATTACACTAGCTGGTGGGCCCCGACATCGTCCGGGCTGTTTCCCCATCTGATTTCCGGCGAAAGGCGCGATTTGACCTTCAATTGACTATTTTGAAAGTCAAGGTCAGGTCGGAGTCATGATTTGACCCGTCAAAAACACTCAACGGAGAAAAGTACCTCATAGCTGTCACATTTCGTCAAAATCCATCCGTTTTACCCAACTTGACCGTTAATTGACCATTTTGAAGCTCAGGTCAGGTCGGGGTCATAATTTGACCCATCCAAAACACTCCCCTGATAAGTGCTCATATGTATCAAATTTCGTCGAAATCCATCCGTTTTACCCAATTTGACCTTTGATTGACCATATTGAAGGTCAAGGTCACACCAGAGCCACAATTTGACCCGTCCAAAACACTCCCCGGACAAAGGTACTCCTAGCTATCAATTTTCGTCAAAATCCGCCGTTGGACTCAATTTGACCTTGAATTGACCATTTTGAAGGTCAAGGTCAGGTCGAATTCACGATTTAATCCGCCCAAAACACTTCCCAAACACAAGTACCCCTAAGTATCAAATTTCGTCGAAATCTATGAAAAGCCGAAGGGGACATATGCTAGTTGCTAATTGCTAGTTGCTAGTTATACGACGCACGATTTGACGCGTTTTTTTCAGGGTGTTTCAAATTAGGAAATAGAATTATTCTGTGTTTCAAATGGTGATGAATTATAGTATTTTATTCATATTTTATGGCATAAATTGTTATTAAAACCGTATATACTATAAAAAATCGATGACTCTAAAATTAAGTGGGCCTTTAAAGTCAATACAAAGTCATAATTGCAGTTAGGTTCATATCATACTTGTCTATTCAGCGATATTCTGCTAGGCAGTTTGTTATAGCCTCCAGTATTCATTAAGCGTTATAGCCCCACTGTTATAATCCGCCTTTAGCTGGCATATACTTGCATCTGAGATTATTGAGATATTATCTCACACGTAATGACATTAAATCACATGGAAACCCACGAAAACAAAACATAATCACATTAATTGTTTAATGATTTAAGTTATTTCCTCCATAAAAAGAATCTTCATGATAATGAACCCTCTCTATACTTTAGAATATAGAATTAACCTTAAAATAACAAAAACCTTCGGAATAGAAAACCTTCGGAATAGCGAACCTTCTTTCGGAATAGCGAACATTGAGAATAGAGAACCTTCGTAATAGTGAACCTTCGGAATAGCGAACATTCGGAATAGAGACATGCCCTCCAACATTCATATTATATGCCTAGAGTTCAAAGGTATGGACCCATAAATTTCTAAAATTGGCCCTTAAAATATTGAACCCGAAATTGGAGCCTGCGAAAAACAAAACTTAAGTCAACTGTATCTGTGCCATACCCCAATGCAGGAGGGTCCATATATGTAACCACACATTCATATTACATGCCAAGAATTCAAAGGTATGGGCCCATAAATATTTTCTAAGATTGGCCCTTAAAATATTGAACCCCAAATTGGAGCCAGTGCAGAAAAACCTAAGTCAGCTATACCTGTGACATATGTCCCTTTGATTTTGATTATACTATAACTAGCAACCAGCAGTTAGCAACTAGCATATGTCCCCTTCGGCTTTCCATCTTTGATTATCACACGATCGCATGCTTTTCAAAGGGTGTTGTTTATAATACCAATATCAGCACATGTGCTAATTAAGCTGTGTCGGACTATCGTGATTCTATCAGTATGGTTTACTCAAGTACATAAGAATACCTATATACCCATAATGCATTCGCCTATTGGTCCACGGGTTATTAAAATTTCCAAAACATCTTACCGGTGGCGTAAATGAATTTAAAGATTTCAAATGGTTTCACTATCAAACCAAGTTTGCTACCATTTAACTCCAAAATTGATCTTAACAAAACGCGAAATGCATTTATCTTCATTAAAAAGGCAGAATTAACTTATTGTAAAACAAATGAAAGTGTCAATGACACTGTAGCTCAACTTGGAAAGGGAATAATTTCTTGTGTTACAGTCAATGGAGTGATTAAGAATGTGTTAAGTTGAAAGGCCTAGTTATGCAAAGAGTAAAATCCAAGATGGCCACTGGCAGCCATGTTTTTTTGCCGAATGACCCCAAAAAGACTCGTTCCCATTTACATGTCATTAACATCCATCACAAATTTCATGATGATCCGACAAAAGATACGACCTGTAGCCTGTGTCAAATGATTTAGTCATGCAAAGAGTAAAATCCAAGATGACTGCTGGCGGACATGATTTTTGGTGGAATGACCCCAAAATTACTCGTTCCCATCTACATGTCTATATTAACATCCATGACAAATTTCATGATGATCAGACGAATAGTACGTCCTGTAGCTGTTTTTTGGCCGAATGACCCCAAAATGACTCGTTCCCATCTACATGTCAATATTAACTTCCACGACAAATTTCATGATGATCAGACGAACATTCCGGCCTGTAGTCTATGCTAATTTATTGAATTATGAAATCCACGACGGCCACTGGCGGGCATGTTTTTTTGCCGAATGACCCCAAAATGACTCGTTCCCATCTATATGTCAATGTCAACAGACATGACAAATTTCATAATGATCTGAACAAAGGTACGACCTGTTGTCTGTGCCAAAAGATTTAGTCATGCAAAGAGTAAAATCCAAGAAGGCTGCTGGCGGCCATGTTTTTTGGCCAAATAACCCCAAAATGACTCGTTCCCATCTAGATGTCAATGTCAACAGCCATGACAAATATCATAATGATCCGACCAAAGGTACGACCTGTAGCCCGTGCCAAAGGATTTAGTCATGCAAAGAGTAAAATCCAAGATGGCTGCTGGCGGCCATGTTTTTTTGACGAATGACCCCAAAATGACTTGTTCCCATCTACATGTTATTGTTAACATCCATGACAAATTTCATGATGATCCGACCAAAGGTACGACCCGTGCCAAAGGATTTAGTCATGCAAAGAGTAAAATCCAAGATGGCTGCTGGCGGCCATGTTTTTTGGCCGAACAACCCCAAAATTACTTGTTCCCATCTACATGTCAATATTAACTTCCATGACAAATTTCATGATGATCAGACAAATACTCTGGCCTGTAGCCCATGCTAATGGATTGAATATTGAAATCCAAGATGGTCACTGGCGGCCATGTTTTTCGGCCGAATCACCCCAAAATGACTCGTTCCCATCTACATGTCAATGTCAACCCCCATGACAAATTTCATAATGATTCGACCAAAGGTACGACCTGTAGCCCGTGCCAAAGGATTTAGTCATGCAAAGAGTAAAATCCAAGATGGCTGCTGGCAGCCATGTTTTTTGGCCGAACGACCCCAAAATGACTCGTTCCCATCTACATGTCAATAATAACATCCATGACAAATTTCATGATGATCAGACGAACAGTAGGACCTGTAGCCCGTGCTAATGGATTGAATTTTGAAATCCAAGATGGCCACTGGCGGCCATGTTTTTTTCCCGAATGACGCCAAAATGACTCGTTCCCATCTACATGTCAATGTCAACAGCTATGACAAATTTTATAATGATCCGACCAAAGGTATGACCTGTAGCCCGTGCTAAAGGAAATTGTTGATGCATCACACACGCACACACAGACAATGGACGACAAAGCCATTGCAATAGCTCAAACTTTACAAAGTAAAGTTGAGCTAAAAATGCGTGTTGTGTGATTTCTTATGTCTGTCGTTCGTAGGAACGGGGGAAATTTTCATCGGGTCAGTTTTTCCGCCCGATGTACCTTAAATCATACCTCTTTTAGGGACGGGTACCATAATTTCTCTTGATTAAAAAGGCAGAATTAACTCATTGAAAAACAAAAAATGCGTGTTGTTATTCTTATATTCTTACGATTCTTATGTCTGTCGTTCCTAGGAAAGGGGAGAATTTCATCGGGTCAGTTTTTCCGCCCGAAAAAGGCAGAATTAACTCATTGAAAAACAATAAATTAAATTAGAAAATTAAAAAGGCGGAATTAACTCATTGAAAAACAAAAAAAATCAATTACAAAATTAATTTTAAAAATCAATTAAAAAAATTTAAAATCTAAAATATTATAAATTAAAAAAAATAATTTAATTAAAAAAAATAATTTAAAAAATGTTATGTTTCTGACCAACCAAGCCAGTGGCGGGCTGACCTGCTAGTATATTTTATATAAGGGACACCCCCTGGTCATAAAAGGGATCTTGCAGTATATACTGGAGGATTGATTCCCTCATTTAGCCTATATAGACTTTAATGTTTTTAGGCCTGTGCCATTTAAAATTAATTCAGGGGGGAATCAATGCATATTAAGTTAAATTATTTGCACTTAAAGGGGTACTGTACACAGAGATAGGCAATTTTTTTTATTTACTCCCATTGACATAACTTTCAAGTTAGATTGTGTTTGTGTTATATGAGTTTCGTATAAACCTAATTTAGCGACGAAAATATTGATCTTGGAAATAAAAATATTACGATTTCAAACTACGCGCCATGTTTTTGACCTTCACCGGAGAAGACGCAGGTTGCAGGATGAACCGGAAATTCAATTGATGCCTGCAATCTCTTCCATCGAACAATCTCACCCCCTATAAAATACTTGACGCTTTATGAATCTTGTTTCTTCTCTTTTTTTCCAAATTGGTTATAGCGGGACTTCCTTTTGCATGTAACATGTTTTGTTCGCAACTCAATAATGTTCGTCGTAAACGGCCGTCGATAAAAGACACCCAACATGTGAGATTTCAAGAACGGTAACTCGTAATGGCATAATTCGCCATTTTATGACTCCAGCAGACCTGTTAAGTTTTGAAAATGTCAATCCGTGAGATTTTTGCGGGAGGTATGCCCAAATAATTTTTATGATGAAGATTGCATAATTTTTATGATGAAGATTGCATAATTTTTATGAGTTTCTATTTTATAAATATATAGACCTAAATAAAATGGCAATGAATGTCCTGTTGGTAATTGTAATAGAGCTGCTCTGTGTGGGAGATACCACCATTTATTAAAAAGAAAGAAGCAGATCACACTTCGTAAAAATACTCAGAATTCCACCGGAAACAGCCGGATATGCGTGAAACCGAAAGTACAACATCGTAATAAACGACAAAATGGACTCGTCTTACGGTTTAACCCACAAAAGAAATGCACACATTCCACCATTTATGAACAAATTTTAAGAAGCAGAAACTTTGTTTAAAGTTAGTCAAAACGAATCCGAGTTACACAGGTGACAACCGGACATGTATGCGTGAAACCGAAAGTACAAAATGACCCGTCTTAAAAATTTTACCCGCAAAATAAAAGACACATTCCGTTCTCAATGCATACCACTATCAGTGAACTTAAATCATAAAGTATCCATTACTTATGTTCATCAATGAGGCCTCACAATACAGCTGCACACTTGTGATTAAACGTATTGTTTTATTTCGTTTGCAATGCATGCCACTAATCCATTACTAAGAAATGTTCATCAATGAGGCCTAACAATACAGAACTTTGCACACTTGTGATTATACGTATTGTTTACTAAAACAACACCCTCCATACGTGTGGCTTCACCAGAGTGTGAAAATCAATTAATATCAGTCACAGTTCACCACAAATTGAGTCTTCAATCAAAAGTTACCGACGATACATTCTGTGAATGTTAATGTGTGGGTATTTACGGTACCGGAAATAAGGAAGTCACTGTCATTTGGGGAATTCCCGCAAATGCACGAATTTAAAAAATAAAAAAAACTTCGTTTTGGGATTTTCAATGTGGGGTTTTGACGAATCCGTGAGAAATTGGGGGTTATCCGTGTTTGCGGAATTGCCGTGGAAATCCGTGAGTCTCACGGACAATCCGTGGAACTTAACAGCTCTGGACTCCAGCCATAAATTCATTTATATTAAATAATTCAATTTGACTTTTATGATAGCCTGTTAACCGGAACGTTTTCAGTAGACATCGTCGACTCAAACACGTTATTTTAAAATATAATATTGATATTAGATCGCAATTGTTACCGGGAATTTATTGAAATTAGCGTACAGTACCCCTTTAAGCACAAATATGATCTATTTGCGCTAAAGCGAAATTGATTTGCTCTTAACTTAAGCGTAAATGATTTTAATCACAATTTTTTTTACTTTTAAGTGCAAAAGATTTAACTTAAGGCCAAAGCATAAATATTTGCGCTTAAGTTATGCGCAAATAATTTATATCATATAGCTTATTTGCACTTATATATATATTTATATGATCTATATGCGCTTAAAGGGGTACTGTACCCCAATTTCAATAAATTCCCGGTGACAATAGCGATCTAATATGAATATTATATTATAAAATAACTAATTCGAGTCGACGATGTCTACTGAAAAAGTTCCGGTTAACAGGCTATCGTAAAAGTAACATTGAATTATTTAATATAAAATAATTTATGGCTGGAGTCATAAAATGGAGAATTATGCCATTACGAGTTACCGTTCTTGAAATCGCATCTGTTTCATGTCTTTTATTGACATGATTGAGTTGCAAACAAAACTTGTTACCTGCAAAAGACGGCCCGTTATAACCGATTCGGAAAAAAAGGAGAAAGAAACAAGAGTCATAAAGCGTCAAGTATTTTATAGGGAGTGAGATTGTTCGATGGAAGAGATTGAATGCATCAATCGAAGCTGTGAGCAATGAACTTCCGGTACTTCCTGCGACCTGCGTGTTCTCCGGTGAAGGTCAAAAACATGGCGCGTAGTTTGAAATCGTAATATTTTTGTTTCCAAGATCAATATTTTCTTCGCTAAATTAGGTTTATACGAAACTCATATAACACGAACACAATCTAACTTGAAAGTTATTTCAATGGGAGTAAATAAAAAAATCGCCTATCTCTGTGTACAGTACCCCTTTAAGAGTAAATAAATAATAAATGTGAAAAGTACTCCCATACATTAATACTGATAGTGATGTTTGTTTAAACTTTACCCAACAAGACGGCCAAAAACGCCCAAATAAAGCAGCCTAAAATGTCTTCGGTCTGTCTCAATGACACCATACAAATATGGATATCATTGGAAACGGTTCATTGACCACATTGTGATGGTTACAGTTATGCCCTGTGCCAATGCATTCTCTTATATATGCGAGTCGACCATAGGTCGCCTCGCATATATAAGAGAATGCATTGGCCTAAAAAAAACTCCTTTTTTTTAACACTTTTTACCATTTTTTCTTACATTCTTTAACAATTTTATAATTTTTTCTTACATTTTTTAACAATTTTTATAATATTTTTCTACATTCTTTGACAATGTTATCATTTTTTGATGTGTTAAACCAATGCATTCTCTTATATATGCGCGGCGACCTATGGTCAACTCGCATATATAAGAGAATGCATTGGCCTAAAAAATACTCTTTTTTTTAACACTTTTTACCATTTTTTCTTACATTCTTTGACAATGTTATCATTTTTTAATGTGTTAAACCAATGCATTCTCTTATATATGCGCGGCGACCTATGGTCGACTCGCATATGTAAGAGAATGCATTGGCACAGGGCCGTTCTGTTGGGTAAAGGGTTAATTTATTTATACTCAAGAGTCATAGCCATACTGTCACTCATATAAATTATAATGATAGACCAAAACTGCAAAATTCAAAAGATCTGTAATCTAGTTCAAATTATAAACTGTTCATTTGCTGGTAACACCGATATGATTTATGATTACAAAGTTGACAATTGTTCTTGCACTTTGGATTAATTTTAAGCAGAAAATTGATTTATATAATTATACAAAATTAAATACCACGTGCTGCGTGTACCTTGAAATTTCGAGTAATCCGAATGCGGTTTGAACGCACCCAGCATTTTTATTTGGATTAAGCTTCCCAGCGTCAATATCATCAGAGGCAGGACATCATTTTCCAGGTACTTGAGAAACAATTGATATTGGATCCCTATCAGTCTATGGTCCATTCAGAATCAAGTTGCATATGCCTACATGATGTCTCTGGGGAGAAAGCGGCGAAATGAATTTAATTTAACACCTTTTGAAGTGCTCTGATTGGATTTCCATGACATAGGCCTACTACTACCAACTTAGATGCAGTACATACAAGAAAACCATAGTCAGAAATGGTAACGCCACCAATATCATATTATTAGCCATAAATATAAATTATAATATAATTATACTATAAACTAGCTTTCAAATTTTATGTGGGAAATTTGCATACTTCCATATTTCAAGTTTTCCCGTTTCTCGTGTTATACATTACATTCTTCAAACTGTCTTCTTTATTACACAAGCTGATGGGCCCGACTTCGTCCGGGCTGTTTCCCATCTGATTTCCGGCGAAAGACGCGATTTGACCTTGAATTGACTATTTCGAAAGTCAAGGTCAGGTCAGTGTCATGATTTGACCCGTCCAAAACACCCCCACCCGGAGAAAAGTACCCCTAGGTATCAAATTTCGTCGAAATCCGTCCGTTTTACCCCACTTGACCTTTAATTAACAATTTTGAAGGTCAAGGTAAGGTCGGAGTCATGATTTGACCCGTCCAAAACACTCCCCCGACAAAAGTACCCATAGGTATCAAATTTCGTCGAAATCCATCCGTTTTACCCGATTTGACCTTTGATTTACCACATTGAAGGTCAAGGTCACGCCGAGGTCACGATTTGACCCGTTCAAAACACTCCCCGGACAAAAGTATCCCTATGTATCAAATTTCGCCGAAATTCGTCCGTTTTACCCAAATTGACCTTGCATTGACAGTTTTAAAGGTCAAGGTGAGGTCGGGGTCACGATTTGACCCGTCCAAAACACTTCCCGGACACAAATACCCCTAAGTATCAAATTACGTTGAAATCTATGGAAAGCCGAAGAGGACATGTTAGTTGCTAATTGCTAGATATACGACGCACGACTTGTCGCGGTATTTTAAAGGTGTTTCAAACAAGGAGATAGAAGTATTCTGCGTTTCAAATGGTGATGAATTATAGTATTTTATTCAAATTTTATGGCATAAATTGTTATTAAAACCGTATATACTATAAAAAAAAAATGAATGACTCGAAAATTAAGTGGGCCTTTAAACAAAGTCACAATTGCAGTTAGGCTCATCTCATACTCGTCTATTCAGCGATATTCTGCTGCGCAGTTTGTTATAGCCTCCAGTATTCATTGGGCGTTATAGCCACACTGTTATAATTCGCCTTTAGCAGGCGTACTCTTGCCTCAGATTATTGAGATAGTAGGTCACACGTAATGACATTAAATCGCATGGAAACATAGCAATTGTGTGGGCTGCTTGGCGTGAATAGGTAATGAGAAATAAGGTCATACGTAATGACATAAACTCAAGAAAACCCACGAAAACAAAAGAAAATCACATTTAATTTCCTTCATAAAAAGAATCTTCGTGATAATGAACCCTCTCAATACTTTAGAATATAGAATTAACCTCAAGGCTTAAAATAACAAAAACCTTCGGAATAACGAACCTTCGGATTGGTGAACCTTCGGAATAGCGAACATTCAGATAAATTTCGGAATAGTGGACCTTCAGGATAGTGAACCTTCGGAATAGAGACATGCCCCCCAATATTCATATTATATGCCCAGAGTTCAAAGGTATGGGCCCATAAAATTCTAAATTTGGCCCTTCAAATTTGGTGGTTCACCACAAATGGTTTAAAAAAACTGCAAGAATGTATTATGTAGATTCCCGCCTAATCGGTAGGCCTATACGTCATATTGGGACTTCTGTCGATTTAAGACTGCTATCACTGACATCTTGTGGTATTATGCGTGCATCATTGAAGGATGAATCCTTATATATTATTTCATCACTGACATCTTGCGGTATTATGCGTTCAAACTATTTTCTGTTCTATTCTATAGGTTATGTACATATATTGACAAATACCAGCAATGTCTGAGACTGCACGAATCATGTCGAAATAAACAATTCATATTTTAACCCTTTCAAGTTTCAATGCTGAATGGATGCTCCTATTCAGATGAAATCATGCATTGGAATAGTCTATTCCACATTGAGAGGCCCATGTGTTCTGATAATATAACAACCAAGCAGTGTCCATATAATACATTTATGCCGATATTATCATCTTAGTGATTCACAGTACAGTTGTGCTTGATATATAATATGGTTCAGCCGTTTTTAAATTCCGGTGGCGGAGTTTTTTTTCTCCATGTGGCTGACGTTAGGATAATATGGCTGGCGGCGGCTTGTGGCCAATATGGCTGGTGGCGGCGGCGTGCGATTGCGGCTTCAGGCTCTAACCGGTAGCCAGCTAACTGGGACATTGGCTAACTGGGCCCTTGGCTAACTGGGACCTTGGATAACTGGGGACCTTGGCTGACTGTGACCTTTGGCCAGCTGCGACCTTGACTAACTGATAGATAGAATTTGGAGGTTAATGAACGGGACCCCACACACACCACTTTTAAAAACGCCCGGGGAAGAATAGGCCTATACTTCTGAACTAATTCATTTGCATCAGCTATATACGAAAGCGTATTCGGGACATGGTAGAAAAAAAATTAAGTCAAAATTTTGACTTTTTATCTCAAAATTTTGATTTTATAAACTAAAAATTTTGACTTTTTATCTCAAAATTTTGACTTTCAAACTAAAAATTTTGACTTTTTATCTCAAACTTTTGACTTATTATCTCAAAATTTTGACTTTCATACTCAAAATTTAGACTTTTTATCTCAAAATTTTGACTTTGAAACTCAAAAATTTAACTTTCAAAGTCAAAATTTTGACTTTTTAGAATTTTCTAAAAATAGAATCACACTGCTTATTCTATGTTTAGAAAATTCTATAAAAAGTCAAAAAATTTAGTTTGAAAGTCAAAAATTTGACTTAGAAAGTCGAAATTTCGAGATAATAAGTCAAAAGTTTGAGATAAAAAGTCAAAATTTTGACTTTATTTTTTTTCTACCATGTCCCGAATACGCCTCCGTGGCTATAGCACTAACACAAACTGTTGTTGTATATTTTCTTATTATTCATTGTTCTTATTGTAAAGTTGTATTTAGTATTGTTGACTTCGGGAGAGGAGGTCCATCTAAGTGGCTAGCGCTTGTCCTCCAATCCCGTCACCATGTCATTTTGATAAATACATATGTTTAAACCAGCATAAGTATAAACCAATAGCAATCATATAAGGACACGAGTGATATACAAATAGTAACCCTAACCCTAACCCTAACCCAATCATATAAATATACGAGTGATATACATATAGTACGATAGTGGCAGCGATGACAGAATTTCAGTCTGTATGATTGATTGATTGGGGTTTAACGTCGTTTTAGCAATAAAGCAATATCACGTAACTTTGTAATCAGTATTTAAATAAGACTATTTCAATCAAATACTGTAATCCGAGAAGTTGCGATTTGACTGTACAGCTCGGTGTCTTTGCTCAGTTATATAAGATAAACTGCTTCTGCATTCAGGTAGTCCAGGAGATATTGGTAGACCTCTGCACCCCCCCCCCCCAAGACTCAACTTCACCGCACAAATTGTCTTAATATCTCCTCTAATTTTTTCAGTTGTTAACAAGAAAAAAAAGTGGCCGCAGAGACTCCAGACAAGATGGCGTCCATTTGTTTTATATGCACCGGGTCTCTTTGGTCGCCATTATATTAAAGATCATGTCACATGCGGTCTTGATTTCCGTTCGATTCATTATGGTAATATACAACCCTTACAAATTAGCCCAAAATCCAATATGGCGGCCAAGATAGTCGCCGAAATGTGAAACGTTGCTATTTTTTTGACATTTCACCACCTTTCGTTTATCTCTGTGGGAAAATATTGGCACCTTGATGAGATTTTATACATTTATCGTCTAGAAGAGTCATTGACGAACACAATGGGACCATAATATGCATTCCTTGTTGATATTTTTGTCCGATATCACGTTTTCCCAAATACCGGTATAATCTGGTCAAAGCCAAATCGACGCTAATAACGCCATGTCTGTTTTGAATCAATGAATGTTATTGCTATCATAACACAACCCATGCATATATATGTACAGGAGATACTCGAGCTAGGATTCCTATTATACCTGAGTTGAGAAATATTCACCCAAATCCAAGATGGCGGCCAAAATGGCCACCAGAAATAGAAAAATCTCCGAAAATCGCTGATTTTAACATCAGTGAGAGTTATTATCACGACAACTCCACATCTGCTTACTATTGTGAGTTGGGAACACTGAGTCGAAGAACTGTCCTTATATTGCATCCAAATAAAAGTCCCCCAAATCCAGAATGGCGCCCAAAATGGCGGACATATTTAGAAAAATCCCTCATATTCACACCATTGGGCATTATTTTCGAGACAACTTGAAACCAAAGTCGCGGACGAATAAACAGACTAACCATCTCCAATATAAAATAATTCTTTATTGTGTAGTTATCTTATAGTGTAGATGGGCAATAATTAAATAACCGTTGATTTTACTATAATAATCAGTCCACCGACATTTCTGATTGTCCACTCTATCCTGAGTCTACAACAACAAGGTCGGTGTTTGGATTCGAGGTTCGAGGTTCGGTTCGAGTCGAAACCGAGACGATGATTCGGTTTCAAAGTTCGGTTCGACCTAAAATTTAAGGTTCGCAGGGCCCTAGCGTCAACACGACACCATGATTCGTTCGAACTATATCACGATATATTTAGCTGGTTAACTGGGTCAAGTACAGGTGCGGCAAATTTAAATTTAGTTGTATTCCATTCGTTCGAGGGTACATATACATTTACATTTAACGTCTAATTAAGCAAAAATAAAAGTTTCGCTTTACAACACTGATATAGAATAGTCAAAAAATATCTTTATGAAATTACCGCTTGACCTAAATTGACCTTTATGCGGAACGTCGGCTATAGAGTGGTGACACATTTCTTCCAGATCTGGAAATAATCATCCGCGAAAAATGACTGCTAATTGATCTAATTGCACCAGAGCTGGCCCAGAGGTCATAGGTCGATTAGTCCAGAATGCCCGTGTAATATGAAGTTATTGGTTCAATTGCGTTGACATGAAACAGATCCAAAGAAAGCTTTAAATAGCTGACCTCATTACAGTGTAGCTTCATGCTGAGCACGTGACACGTGACGTCACATGCTATGTAAAACAAAATTGAAGCACACACTGAATGAATTTGTACAGTCGCGATCAGAACTGTCTTCGATAACGACCAATGTGGGGAGGGGCACAATTAGCTATGAAATACGCTTAGATCCACGTTGAACTTGGAAGCAGTCTCGCGAAAACAAAATTGAGTAGACAGAACTATAAAAGCTTCACAGTTGTCAAAAGACAACAGGTGTGGGAACGTGGGAAATCTCAAGACAAATATGACAGCAATTATGATCCATTAAATTATTACAGTTCACGAAGTCATGGTCGCCGATAAAATATATCTGTGGGGTTGATCGTCAAAATAATTACACACAGCATAGCAGTGTAATCCAGTTAAATTGTCCACATGGGTTTAGTCCAGATCATCTTAACTTACAGCAATTTAATAATATGAATCATACGTGGAGCAACCACACATGCTGTATCCCGAATTTGCTTTTCATCACCAACGCAGGTCCCGTCATAAAAGAATTAATGCTGCGCCAGCACAAGTGCCGTCATGAAATGGTTGATGCTGCACCAATGCAGCTCCCGTCATAAAAGGGTTAATGCTGCACCAGCAAAGCTACCCCGGCGTCATGAAAGGGTTAAAGCTGCACCAGCACAGCTGCCGTCATGAAATGGTAAATGCTGCACCAATGCAGCTCCCGTGGCTGTAAACATATACAGGTTCCATTAAATAACCAAACATATAGTATCATTAGAAATCTCAAGTGTAAGCTCCAGGAAGAACATGTGAAAGAATTCAAGAGATCTATATTTGACGACTCAAAACGAGATGGCCATAAAAATAAACTCAGAACATATAGATTGTTTAAAAATGATTATATCTTAGAGACTTACTTAATAAACACAACATCTTTAAAATATAGGATCAGTTTTACAAACTCCGTGTTAGTGATCACAAACTCGCTATTGAAAAAGGTAGACATCATCAGCCTATAATTAAGGAGGGGAAGAGACTGTGCATTAAATGCAGGTCCGGTTCGGATTTAGAAAATGAGTATCATTCCATTATGGAATGTCCACACTATTGCGATCTCAGAGATGAACTATTCCAAATTGTCGGTAGATATCACAGCTATTTTACAAGTATGTCAAACGATCAGAAATTTAATCTTGTAATGAAAAATTATAACCCTGAAATAAGCAGCAAAATCAGCAACGTGGTCCGGCGCTTCTTTGATAAGCGTTCTGAATGAATATTATGCTTGCCATCACACAATAAAATACATATAGCTAGACATGCCATGTTCACATGTAATTGTTTATTAATTGTTTATTGTTTTATTATTATTTGTATCGTTAGCATACTGCCTTTATTGGTGTTTATGCAAATAAATCGTATCGTATCGTATCGTAAAAGGGTTAATGCTGCACCAGCACAGCTCCCGTCATGAAAGGGTTAATGTTGCACCAGCACAGCTCCCGTGATAAAGGGTTAATGCTGCACCAGCACAGTTACCCGTCATGAAAAGGTTAATGCTGCACCAGTACATATGCCATCATGAAATAATTAATGATGCACAAACGCAGCTCCCGTCATGAAATAGTTAATGGTGCACCGGCGCAGCTCCCTTCGTGAAAGGGTTAATGCTGCACCAACGCAGCTCCCATCATAAATAGGTTAATGCTGCATCAGCACACCTCCCGCCATGAAAGAATTAATGCTGCACCAGGATAGTTCCCATCATAAAAAGGTTAATGTTGCACCAGCACAGCTCACGTCATGAAATAATTAATGCTGTCCCAACGCAGCTCCCATCATAAATAGGTTAATGCTGCATCAGCACAGCTCCCGCCATGAAAGTGTTAATGCTGCACCAGGACAGCTCCCATTATAAAAAAGGTTAATGCTGCACCAGCACAGCTCGCGTCATGAAAGGGTTAATGCTGCACCAGCACATATCCCATCATAAAATAATTAATGCGGCACCAACGCAGCTCCAGTCATGAAATAATTAATGCTGCACCAGCGCAGCTCCCGCCATAAAAGTGGTAAAGCTGCACCAGCGCAGCTCCCGCCATGAAAGGGTTAATGCCGCACCAACGCAGCTCCCGTTGTGAAAGGGTTAATGCTGCACCAACGCAGCTCCCATCATAAATAGGTTAATGCTGCATCAGCGCAGCTCCCGCCATGAAAGGGTTAATGCCGCACCAACGCAGCTCCCGTTGTGAAAGGGTTAATGCTGCACCAACGCAGCTCCCATCATAAATAGGTTAATGCTGCACCAGCGCAGCTCCCGCCATGAAAGGGTTAATGCCGCACCAACGCAGCTCCCGTTGTGAAAGGGTTAATGCTGTCCCAACGCAGCTCCCATCATAAATAGGTTAATGCTGCATCAGCACAGCTCCCGCCATGAAAGAATTAATGCTGCACCAGGACAGTTCCCATCATAAAAAGGTTAATGTTGCACCAGCACAGCTCACGCCATGAAATAATTAATGCTACCCGAACGCAGTTCCCGTCATGAAATAATTAATGCTGCACCAGCACAGCTCCCGTCATGAAAGAATTAATGCTGCACCAGCACAGCTCCCGTCATAAAAAGGTTAATGTTGCACCAGCACAGTTCCTTCCATGAAAGGGTTAATGCTGCACCAACGCATATCCCGTCATGAAAGGGTTATTGCTGCACCAGCACATCTCCAGTCATGAAAGGGTTAATGCTGCACCAACGCAACTCCAATAATCAATTAATTAATGCTGCACCAACGTAGCTCCCGTCATGAAATAATTAATGCTGCACTAGCGCAGCTCCCGTCATGAAAGAGTTAATGCTGCACCAACGCAGCTCCCGTCACAAGCACAGCTCCCATCATAAAACATTAATGATGCACCAGCACAGTTCTTTCCATGAAAGGGTTAATGCTGCACCAACGCAGCTTTCGTCATGAAAGCATTAATGCTGCACCAACATAGTTCCCATCATAAAATAATTAATACTGCACCAACGCAGCTCCCATCATGAAAGGGTTAATGCTGCACCAACACAGCTCCCCGTCATGAAAGGGTTAATGCTGCACCAGCACAGCTCCCATCATGAATGGGTTAATGCTGCACCAACGCAGCTCCCGCCAACGAAATAATTAATGCTGCACCAGCACAGCCCCATCATGAATGGGTTGATGCTGCACCAACGCACCATCATACAAAATGTTAATTCTGCACCAGCACAGCTCAAATCATAAAAGAATTAATGTTGCACCAGGAAAGGGTTAATGCTCCACCAACGGAGCTCCCATCATAAAAAGGTTAATACTGCACCAACGCAGCTCCTGTCATGAAAGGATTAATGCTGCGCCAGCACAGCTCCCGTCATAAAAAGGTTAATGCTGCACCAACGCAGCTCCCGTCATGAAAGGGTTAATGCTGCACCAGCACAGCTCCCCGTCATGAAAGGGTTAATGCTGCACCAGCACAGCTCCCGTTATAAAAACATTAATGTTGCATCGCGAAAGGGTTAAATGGCGTCATGAGCCGTGGTATTTCTTCTCGTTGTTTCACTTCCGATTCCGCAATTTTTAACAGTTGCTAATCGGAAGTCACATGTCAATTCCTCCAGGGAATAAGTTAGGGACATATCCAGGCCGTTTTTCATACCGTTTACCGGTTTGGGCGCCCAAACTCCAGGCGCCCAAAAACAAATTACCACCAAAAAAAAAGCCAAGCCAATTGGCTCTGTAAGTAAGGCACATGCCACACAGTGCCACACGCAATTGCGGACATCTTGACATGCGGCTATCCCATTTTCAGGAACGATAACTCTAAAATCTACAATGACGTCAGCAAGTTTTGGAGTTTTGAAAGTGCCAAAGGTGAGTTTGTTTTTAAGAATAGTTACAATTAAATTGAGTTATTTAAGACAATTAACATTATAAGAATTTATACAGCAAACGCGCGGAGAATAACTGTTTGTTATAGTTGCTGTTGCAACGAATATTTGATCAAATCGGTATGAATTTAGACATTTCAGTCAATAAAACAGCCCTCGTAATTGGCTACGGCAATCTACAATGCCGAAGCCATTTGCTGAAGCAAACTGGGCCACGGTAAAGGGTTGTAATCTATTTTATCATATTTTAACTAGAATTTCCTCAATACAGCAGTTCAACTTATATTGTAATGTACGATGACAGTATTTGGCCAGTTGCATATATTGTTACTGCTGCCTGTATTTCGGGTTTCCATCTTTCGGTCATGGACAGACCAGTCCAAAGCCGGCCATACATGGCAGTGGTGCGTATATGCAAGTGGCGAAGGGCTGTTGAAGTTGCATTACATGTGTATTGACTTATTTGATTAGCTTTTCCTCTCCATATAAGTCTCGTTCTGAAATGGCTTTTATTTAATTTATATTTTAAATACTTTTATACATTGTGCTCCGAAGTTTTGAACTTCACTCACTGCCCATGTGCCGAAAGCCACCAGGGACCGCAATGGAATTAAGTTCTCATTTAGAGAACTTTTTGCGTTATGATCCCCGTTATCCCTGATGGTCTCAGGTCACATGAGTATTTCTATTTTTATACAGATTTCTGCCACATAATTTACCTTATTTACACAGTCTGAACTCTTAACTGTCTTATCAGAACCCAACATATAACATATTTATATTTAATATAAACTATTATAATTATAATATGTATATACTGTTGTGTATTATATTGATTCAACTTGTAAACATACCCATAATGTATTCATGTACACATGTATAACCTGAACTATCAAAATAAATCTAATCTAATATAATCTGCCATAGCAGATTGCCGAAGCCAAACAATCTGAATTAAAAGGACTGATAAAATGACGTTTTTCCTGTTGGGAATGAACTAAATGATGGTGGTCATTGTCTCTCATTGAGGCCATTTAACTTAAGGGGGTGCCAGCTCGGAGATTAATTGCATTTTATTGGGTATTGCATTTGACCTGAGGCCATGTAAGAGTGTTGCAATCGTGACGTTTACAATACAATTTGTTGAAATTGACTGTTCTGTTAGAGATAATTAGAATAATATTATTTTTATATCAATATATTATATACAAGTTAAAGGGGTACTGTACGCCATTTTCAATAAATTCCCGGTGATAACAACGATCTATTATCGATACTATATAGAAATATAAGTAATTTGAGTCGAAGATGTATTCTGTAAACGCTCAGGTTAATAGGCTATCTTAAAATTTAATAATTTAAAAGTTAATAATTTAATATAAATTGATTTTATGGCTCCAGCCATAAAATGGCGTCTCTTAAAATTGGAATTTCCGTGTACAAAGCGTAATCAAATTATAATTGAGGGATACTGGATTAATAAAACAATTGCACACACGATCGTTTGAAACATTATGCTTATACGGGGAGAAAACCCAAGCCACTCATTGACTAGTGACCATACACTAACTTAAATGAGTATATGGGACTGCTAAGCATATAATATAATGTTTATTTGATTCATTTGGTTGAAAACTGTACAAAAATTACTCGACAACGACAATTTGTATTTTTGCATTCCGGTAAATTTGCCATCCGTAACAATACTTCGTACTCAACAGACTTTCAATAAATGGAAAAGTTGTTACCTTATTCTCCGACTCGGGGATTATAGAAACCAACAACAACATCTTGGGTACAGTACCCCTTTAAGGTTAGTTAAACTCACGGTTGTTCCTGACAACAGGCTTGGTCTCTTTTGTCAGCTCTGCATTAGTTATCTGACTTATCTTTATCATTTCCAATTTCCCATGATTGCCAATATAAATGGAAAGCTGTATAACTATAAAGTGATTTTATATTGTACCATAAATGATAACAATTTAATTGATTATCAAATTCATTTCACCATCACAGCAGCATCTGATTCTGATGCAATTCAATTTATTTGTTTGTTAAATCTGGTTAAAATTAAATGATAAATCTCTTGATTTGTGTTGTGGCTAGATTACTATAACTTATAAGATTAATATGATTAATGACATTATGGTATTAAAATTAATTATTCCACCAACCAATGTTGAACCATGTACTAGTATTCAAATAAGTTTGACTATTGAATCACGGTAGTTATTAAATTTTTCCATGGAATCATTATCTCTCAATAAACAAACAATTTCTCTACTGAAACACCAAAACAGTCTAAAGTACTATTATTGAATTAATCCCAGTTCCCACCCATGGTATGAATTTTGTTTATATTTACAGCTATTAATCTCCAGGTTGCAGTTGACAGTGCACACTCAGTTCAGAAAGAGATATCTACAAAAGAGTCAAGCAGTCATACTGTAGCAAGCGAAAAGAGAGCAAAGATGGCAGACAATGAAAATAGTGAGTTTTTTTATTCTATCAATCAGATTCAGAGATGGGATTTCAACTCAAAAGCAAAATTTCTGAGTCTTGAAATTCTTAATGGAATATCGGACATTTCAGATGGAGATTTAGTTAATGTTATTGAACCTCCAGTAGTTATGGCGAACGTCACTCAGCTCACATGTATCCCGCCAATGGAGGATGTTACATCCTGTTTAAATCAATTAAATAAAATAGACAAGCCTGACAAAAAACACTTTGTGTCTACAGCTTTTGGAAATCTTTCTGCACAGTGATTCAGCCAAATCAAAGCTATTCATAAACAAAGACAAATGTGCCAAAAAGCTGCATTAGAAGTCACTTGGTTTCATAATTTAGAAACAGTCACCAATGAAATATGTGTGACTCCTGTGTCGTCTAACATTGTCAGAAAATTTTGCGACAACAAGTATCACCCATGATTGGAGGTTTTCACTTTTCCTGTTTCCGAAACTAACAAATATCTCACTTTATTTTGTTTTCAGATGCAAACGTTTGCTGTGTCTGTTAACCCTTTACCCAACAAACCGGCCAAAACCGGCCAAATAAAGCTTCCACAGCCTAAAATATCTTCGGTCTGTCTCAATAGAACCATACAAATATGGATATCATTGGAACCGGCTCCTTGACCACATTGTGATAGTTACAGTTATGCCCTGTGCCAATGCATTCTCTTATATATGCGAGTCGACCATAGGTCGCCTCGCATATATAAGAGAATGCATTGGCCTAAAACAAAATCTTTTTTTAACACTTTTTACCATTTTTTCTTACATTCTTTAACAATTTTATAATTTTTAATGTGTTAAGCCAATGCATTCTCTTATATATGCGAGGCGACCTATGGTCGACTCGCATATATAAGAGAATGCATTGGCACAGGGCCGTTCTGTTGGGTAAAGGGTTAACTGAAGACTAAGATAACTTGGGCTGAACAGGAGATAAAAAGAGACATTTGTGTTACAGCATAGATTTAAATTGTATCAATATATGTTATCTGAATATCTTAATGCCGGAAATCAATGCTGGTTTAATATAAATCAATCAACGTCATTAGTGTCTTTCGTCATGAACCCTACCTTACTGAATAGGAGTTATTAATACACCCTTGTTATGCCCGAACCGAAGGAGAAGTCAAGGTTATATTAGTGGAGACCGTCATCTGTCCATCTGTAACATAGATATTTGTTTTGGATTTCGTCCATTCATTTTTACCGGCGTCAGAATTACAGCACTTGATTCTGAATTTTGTCTCTGTATGAACTGTTCAACCTGTACCTTGTGCATTGATAATCGGATTTGGTTATATTTGACATATATATATACATATATATATATATACTATTTAGCTAGCCATATTGATAGTTATAACCTCCTAGATAGACTGACTAATCTCTATGACTAGCTATAGTGACTAATGTAACTAGCTAGATATAGGCTCCACCCTTGTTAGATACATGGACTATTTTAAATTTCTGGCTATATATACTAGCCACCATAGCTAGCCATATTGATAGTTATAACTTCCTAGATAGACTGACTAATGTCTATGACTAGCTATAGTGACTAATGTAACTAGCTAGATATATGCTCCACCCTTGTTAGATACATAGACTATTCTAAATTGCTAGCTATATATACTAGCCACCATAGCTAGCCATATTGATAGTTATAACTTCCTAGATAGACTGACTAATGTCTATGAATAGCTATAGTGACTAATGTAACTAGCTAGATATATGCTCCACCCTTGTTAGATACATGGACTATTCTAAATTGCTGGCTATATATACTAGCCACCATAGCTAGCCATATTGATAGTTATAACTTCCTAGATAGACTGACTAATGTCTATGACTAGCTATAGTGACTAATGTAACTAGCTAGATATATGCTCCACCCTTGTTAGATACATGGACTATTCTAAATTACTGGCTAGATAGACTGGCCACAATAGCTAGCCATATTGATAGTTATAACTTCCTAGATAGACTGACTAATGTCTATGACTAGCTATAGTGACTAATGTAACTAGCTAGATATATGCTCCACCCTTGTTAGATACATGGACTATTCTAAATTACTGGCTATATATACTAGCCACCATAGCTAGCCATATTGATAGTTATAACTTCCTAGATAGACTGACTAATCTCTATGACTAGCTATAGTGACTAATGTAACTAGCTAGATATATGCTCCACCCTTGTTAGATACATGGACTATTCTAAATTACTGGCTATATATACTAGCCACCATAGCTAGCCATATTGATAGTTATAACCTCCTAGATAGACTGACTAATCTCTATGACTAGCTATAGTGACTAATGTAACTAGCTAGATATAGGCTCCACCCTTGTTAGATACATGGACTATTCTCAATTACTGGCTATATATACTAGCCACCATAGCTAGCCATATTGATAGTTATAACTTCCTAGATAGACTGACTAATGTCTATGACTAGCTATAGTGACTAATGTAACTAGCTAGATATATGCTCCACCCTTGTTAGATACATGGACTATTCTAAATTACTGGCTATATATACTAGCCACCATAGCTAGCCATATTGATAGTTATAACCTCCTAGATAGACTGACTAATCTCTATGACTAGCTATAGTGACTAATGTAACTAGCTAGATATAGGCTCCACCCTTGTTAGATACATGGACTATTCTAAATTACTGGCTAGATAGACTGGCCACAATAGCTAGCCATATTGATAGTTATAACCTCCTAGATAGACTGACTAATGTCTATGACTAGCTATAGTGACTAATGTAACTAGCTAGATATATGCTCCACCCTTGTTAGATACATGGACTATTCTAAATTGCTGGCTATATATACTAGCCACCATAGCTAGCCATATTGATAGTTATAACTTCCTAGATAGACTGACTAAACTCTATGACTAGTTATAGTGACTAACGTAACTAGCTAGATATAGGCTCCACCTTGTTAGATACATGGACTATTCTAAATTACTGGCTATATATACTAGCCACCATAGCTAGCCATATTGATAGTTATAACCTCCTAGATAGACTGACTAATCTCTATGACTAGCTATAGTGACTAATATAACTAGCTAGATATAGGCTCCACCCTTGCTAGATACATAGCTGGCTATATATACTAGCCACCATAGCTAGCCATATTGATAGTTATAACTTCCTAGATAGACTGACTAAACTCTATGACTAGTTATAGTGACTAACGTAACTAGCTAGATATAGGCTCCACCTTGTTAGATACATAGACTATTCTAAATTGCTGGCTATATATACTAGCCAACATAGCTAGCCATATTGATAGTTATAACTTCCTAGATAGACTGACTAAACTCTATGACTAGTTATAGTGACTAACGTAACTAGCTAGATATAGGCTCCACCTTGTTAGATACATAGACTATTCTAAATTGCTGGCTATATATACTAGCCAACATAGCTAGCCATATTGATAGTTATAACCTCCTAGATAGACTGACTAATCTCTATGACTAGCTATAGTGACTAATGTAACTAGCTAGATATAGGCTCCACCCTTGCTAGATACATAGCTGGCTATATATACTAGCCACCATAGCTAGCCATATTGATAGTTATAACTTCCTAGATAGACTGACTAAACTCTATGACTAGTTATAGTGACTAACGTAACTAGCTAGATATAGGCTCCACCTTGTTAGATACATAGACTATTCTAAATTGCTGGCTATATATACTAGCCAACATAGCTAGCCATATTGATAGTTATAACCTCCTAGATAGACTGACTAATCTCTATGACTAGCTATAGTGACTAATGTAACTAGCTAGATATAGGCTCCATCCTTGTTAGATACATGGACTATTCTAAATTGCTGGCTATATATACTAGCCACCATAGCTAGCCATATTGATAGTTATAACTTCCTAGATAGACTGACTAAACTCTATGACTAGTTATAGTGACTACTGTAACTATCTAGATATAGGCTCCACCCTTGTTAGATACATGGACTATTCTAAATTACTGGCTAGATAGACTGGCCACAATAGCTAATAAAATTTGGCAATATTACTTCCTATATAGACTAACCATAACTACCTATAGTGACTAATGTAAATGTCAGTCATCCAATGACAATCTATATTAACTAGTGACATTGCTGATATTCTAAACACCATTACATTCATGCCACATTCTGGGTGAGACAAAATATCAATAGCAATATATAGGTTCAACAAATTATTTTATATGTTTAAAAAATAGCTGAATAGCCCTGGAGCTATCTAAGACACATCTGAAATATTTGGGCTCAATAAGCTCTTTCGTTAAAACTAGATAAATCATAGACGATATTTCTCAACAATAGAAATAAACTACTCAAGGGATAGAAATTATATTATAATGTTTAAAGTTTGATGACATAATTTAAAATTTCACTATTATAGTTATAGCTTCACAAACTTTTTTCCTGAAAGTTAACATGTCTCCCTAATCATGTCTATACAGGTGCCAAATGATATTTAGTCATGCAAAGAGTAAAATCCAAGATGGCCACCAGTAGCCATGTTTTTTGGTCGAATGACTCCAAAATGACTTGTTCCCATCTGCATGTCAACATTCATTACAAATTTCATAAAGATCAGACCTAAGCTACGACCTGTAGCCCACGCAAAAGGAAATTGTTGATGGACACACGCACACACGGATGCCAACCCATGGCAATAGCTCAAACTTACAAAGTAAGTTGAGCTAAAAATGTTGATTGCATAATAAGGATCATATAACTTACCCTAGTCCAACAAATTAGACTATTCGGATTAATACATATTTTAATATTTGGACATTTACGATTGTATTACTCCTTATAGTCTAATAAAACAGCTGAAAACCAAGATTGCAAAATTTTTTAAGCAGGTCAACACCAGTGACCACCGATATAACCCCTTCAAAATACCATTCTATCTGAAATTTTCTACAAATACATGAGTCTTACCTGTAGCGGAGATAGTATTCTTTATGTTCAAACATAGATTGTGATATAAACGTTGTCAGAATTACAGATTTGTTAGTTTAATCTCGGAGTCGAAAACATATCACTATTTTCTAATACAGACGATAATGATGACGTCACGCTTCTAAAATAAAGGCCACACAAATTAATTACTCGTGAAAATCAATATATGCCGTGCAGATATGGAAATATCAACTGGGTCAATTTGTTGGCATTTATAGATAGCACATTAGCGCCAAATGTTGTTTGTCTGATAAATAACAATAATAAGGGTCTGTTCGTCCGGTTTTGTTGACATTTTCATCATAGAAGTGTTCTTATAAAAATTATACCATTGATATTTTTGTACCAAAAATAAAGATGCCTTTTCTTAAGTAAACAATATTTGAAGGGATATGGAAATTATTTTATTAGTTTTGAAATTCAAATTGATTAACCGGTTAACCGGATGCTTGGTCTTTCAAGCTTTCCGGTATGTCAAGATTCGACGAGAGTATGATATTCGTGGGTAATAGTTATTATTATTAGTCACTTATGTGGATTATATTCGTATTCCTGTGGATTTTCGTGTAAGTAAATCAGTTGTAATCGATGAATTCAACGACCACCTGCCCCATGAAATGTTCACAAGTCAAAAACTATGACCAAATTGTCACCAAAAGCCGGATTATATAGGTCTATGTTCGATATTTTGGCATAAAACCAACACATTTCTAGTGATAAACAGATTAACTGAAACGGCACTTCGACTATATTTTCGTTTGCCTGTTTATAATCGACATCGAGAAAAAAAACCTGCCGTTACGATGGTTACCGATTATTACCGCTTTTTCCAGTAAAATGAGATAACGGTAAATCAACGTTCAAATAAACAGTTGTGTTAATGTTTTCTACAGTAGTAATGGTAAGTATGGTCATCCTATTATATGTTTAAAATAATATATGGTCATTAATACGGCGAATATGTGTACGTGTTTAAACGTATATTGTAAAACTTGGAGATAAATTGAAGTATGTACCTGTACATACGCTACCGTACCGAAAATAGTTGCCTGACTGTGTTAAATTGGAAATTACACAATTGGCAATAGACCCGCCTACATATAATATTATTATTGATACGGAAAACCTAAACATGCCTTAGCGCGCCGCACACGCGTACGATGCGATATATATTGTACGACAAATATCGGGCACCGGTTAAGCCTATATTGTAGGCTATATATATAGGTAAAATCGTAGCTTGTGCGGTGGAAAATCGCAGGACATTTTGACGCACGATCGGCCTCGCAAAGAATCGAATAATTTTGATTTTCTACGATCGAGTCGTACTATTTATTGGAGGTAGCCAATCATATTCAGTCGCTCGACTAAAATCGTACCTGTGGCGGGCACTGGCGGCTACAAATTATATAGAATAATTGAACTCGTATACATATATGCATTTTCGTAGCTGTGTCATTCTCAATTATCAAAGCGAAGCTCGTTTTTATATGTATAAAATACAAGACCACGTGGCAGCGAATATATTCCCATCCGGTAACAAATTGCGCCCAAAATTGCATTTAGACGTCTGCTATGAAACTTCTAGCAATTTCGACGACGATGCTATATAATGTGTGTGTTTATATATATCTCGATTTATCACTACAAATTTCACATTATATATATGACCACAGTAATACTCGCATATCAAAACAAATTCAACATGTTAGGCACAAACTTTCCAATTGTTGAAACTGAAGGCCTACTTGACACCCATCCACTATAGCTTTCCTTGCGTTTTTGTACTGTATGTGGCTTGACAGCCAGTTAGCGTTTTTATCTAGCGTTTATTACATATATACTTAATATATAGATGTGAACAAAAATCATTCACTCCGAAAAATTATAAGGATATAGATCCAATAATGTCTATAAAAATCAGCCTGCTCCTACGTGGTCTGGAACAATGAAACTGCGAAATAAGTTTGGTGTGGCCTAAAAATTTTCCATGATTTCTGTTCCTTTACGCATGCGCGTAATCTCAATACCGCGCGTAATCCTTACGCAGACGATGTTGATATTTCTGACGTGTGTATTCTGATCAAATTTTAATGGATTAATAGTGACAAAAAATATTCTAGTTAGTTCAGTCATGATACTAAACATTCCAACAACAGGTATGTGTTTTTTATTCATGGTTTTATTTGTGTCATTGGACGTGAACAGTGTAAGTTAAAGGGGCATGCCCTTGCCATGTAAAATAAGTGGCTTCGCAGCGTTCCTATTTTTCACGCCTAGTATTAGACTGAAGGATTAAATGGTCCATAAATGTCCAAATATTAAAATTCCAATTAATCCGAAAGTCTAATTTGTTGGACTAAACTTACCCCTGATACAACTCTCAAAGTCAATGACAATCAGGACATCTCTATTTGGCTCTGAAAGTGTTAGACAAGAATATAGCAATCTATCTACACACATCTATCATATGTATAATCATCCTTATTAATTAGCTATAGGTTATCGGCTTCAATAAGTAGAACGTGTCATAAGTAACAAAACGTCGGCCAATAAGTAGAAAACGGGACCAATAAGTAACAAAAAGTCGGCCAATAAGTAGAAAACGCAGCCAATAAGTCAAAGTAACATAAATGACATCATACGTAATTAGCTCGATCGGCAAAGAATATTGGGTCGACGGAAGATAGATTGCAGTTGATTTCGGATGAATTACGGACAGTCACTGTTTTTGGGAGTATATATTCCTGTACGTGGATGAACTACATGTATCCGTATCAATATCATTCCCAGTGGAAACTGACATTAATGTGAAAGTTCTTCACAAAGTTCACAAGAATAAACATTGCTGGAATAATTGTTAATTTAATAAAACACACAATGGTATATCTATGTTAATATATTCATCCTGTTAAACAATTATTGCCATTGTTGCTATAAAATACTTAATAATTGGTTGTTTCCACATTGACTGAGTTATGAGGCCTCGGTCTGTCGTATTAGCCTTCGGCCTGCGGCCTCAGGCCAATACGACGAACCTCGGCCAATATGGAAACAACCAATTAATAACATATATTCTATCCTGATTTATGAACATAATTCACAATAATTCAAATTCAACATCGGTATAACTAAATTGAAAGTGGAAAAAGTTTCACTCTAATATCCCTGGAAACAAATGAATGACACAAATTTCAGCTGTTATGCTCTCCAGTAAAATGTGTTCCCTAGGAATACCAAAATAATTTAAATGTGGCAAATTCCCACTATTTAAAGGCACGTGAGGCCTTAGTTGTCGAAAATATTCATATTCGTTCCAATCACCGTAAACAGAAAAACATTAAAACGAATACAGTTTCGTTCATATATACCATGACCATCGCGTAAACAGCATGTTATCATAAATATTTACTATATTTTACATAAGCAAGAGCCTGGTTGTGTTACAGAAGACAGCACAATGCTGTTGTCTAATCACACACAGATGGCATAAACGCTCTTTATTCGTTCCATATCAGGAATTCACCAACAAAGAACGCTCTTTATGTTTACCATCATAATATAAACAAACACCAGAAAAGTAACTTTTTATGCTTTTGTTTACATAACAATGGTCAAATATATGACAACAACATACTGTTTATGCGATATTTCTTATTTGTATACGGACAAAGTCTGTCTACATTTTGTTGTTCTTTCTGTTTGTGGCGGTTTTTGACGGGTGGAAATATTTTCACAGGATACCCACCGCCAAGGCCAACCGTACCTTTAATGGGGAAGCATAAAATAAAATATATATTATGTAACATGTGTTGATATTCAAGATTTAGAACTCAATCGGAAATTTTATGATATGTTTAGCGATAGTAGAATCATTGCAATGTACTTACTACGTTCACAATTTCCGGATTCCTGCAGGTGGATATGCCTTCTTTGCATAGGTTTCAGTCCCTAAAACGAGCAAACAACTTATAACATAACTGCTATAATGAAATTTAATGAGTAATTAACAATTTTGAAGCAAATTTAAACTAAAAATGAAGTAGGTGTACCTATCACTGACGGGAGATGCGTCCAGAGGGGTTCAACTAGAGGACCCATGCAATTTATCGGCCCCTTCAGGAACCCCTTAACATATTTAAAAATTGACCCCACCCCAATAATACTTAATCATAAGTGAGTGCAATTAAATTGTATAAGAAACATCCCCATTTGGGAACAAGCTGGTCTGGTGTTGCTCATAGGGCGGACTTTTTGGGAAAATGGTTAGTCACTTAAGTGTAATTATAAGTCCAAATATTTGGTACTTAGCATTTGCACTTTTGGGCTTAAATGCAAATGCTAAGTAGGAACTACCAAATATTTGGACTTAAGTGCAAATATTTTGACTTAAGTCCAAATGCTAAGTAGGAACTAGATTATGGGGCGCCATCCCTGCAAATATTCGTTTTCGGAGATATCTCCTCGTAATTCGGAGATATCTCGTCGGTTTCGAGGAGATATCTCCTTGGAATTGCAATTCCTAGCAGATATCCTAGAAAATATTTCCGAGGAGATATCTCCAGATTCCAAGCAGATATATTCTTGAAACCGAGGACATATCTCCATAATGCGAGCAGATATCTTCTTAATCCAAGGAGATATCTCCGAAAACGAATATTTGCAGGGATGGCGCCCCATACTAGATGACCTCTCTGGACATGCCATAAATGTAGTTATGTTGACACATGGGCATGCATGGTCCTTTCCCTACTTACAGGGTCGTAGCCTATCTATTTAAGACTGAGATATTAAATCACACAAACTTACTTCTGTCAAAATTGATTGAAGGTTTCTTCGGTGTGTGAGATGGAAGAGCTCACCATTTACCTGACTTATTCTAAGTTTTTCTGTGGAGTCATCCTCTAGCTGAAAACATGGAATAAAATATATTATATCATCACAGTACCAGGCCAATTTCCATAGCCTTGGTATCCTACATATACAAGTTTGTAGTGCTGTTGTTTTCTAAAACGAAAATGCTCATCTAGTGATCTAATTTCATATCCAATACACTGTTACAATGAGCTAAGTAGTGTTATGTTGGGTATTCTGAGAACTTACGGTACCATTGGAACATGATCTTTAATGCTGCACCAACGCAGCTCCCATGATGAGATAGTTAATAAAAGGATAAAAATGAACAAGCAATGACAGTCTGTGTTTGTGTATTTTTAATTCTTCAACATGAAGTTGACAGACCAAGCTCAGAATTTCAAAAATAACATGAATGTGACAATGGTTCAGGAAGGATAACTCTAAAATATAATAACATTCACATTTTCAATCAGTAAAGACCTACTAGATGGACATCTCCTGCACAGATATATAGGAATCACGGAACTAAATGGTTTCCCATAGGCGACAGTGTTAACGTTTCGGCCAAATTCGCTGAATTGAAGCCTGCAGGCCATACCAGTGATGTTTACCCAGCTAGATTGACACCAGTTGATCACGAAAATGCAAGAAAAATCATAGGTCATGTGTTTACTTTTAAAAATAAATCCCCAAGTGTACGACAGGGCTATCTCACAGCCAAATTTGATCTGGAAAAACCCAGATCTACAACAGCTAGTTAAATACATTTCCCGCTCACAAAAATCCGTTCCCCCATTCATTCACCAGTTTAAATTATTTAGATATTATGTACAAATCAAATAAACGCGATGTCATCCTTTAATAACGTGTCGCATGTATCAGGTGAAGGTCATTCTTCAGTTACCTTCACCTTTAGGGTTCCACGGTGTACTCGCTCCCCGACTCTAGAACACATTTAGCTCCCTGATTCCTATAGCATGTCCCTGGTCACAAAAAGGGAATTTGTGGTTACTGGGGGCCTTCTTCCCTCATATGGTGGGCCTATAGACTTGAAAATTGAAGAAAAAACATACTTCCAATTGAATATCAGCATCCCATGAATCAGAATGTGTCTCCACCTTGGAGCTGTAGTATATTTGATTAAAGGGACATCTCCTGTACAGATATATGCAATTTACATGGTTATCGATCTAGATCAAAACAGTCAAGGGAATTTCCAACACCGACATGACAAACACCTCCATAGTATAGGATCAAAGTGCCACAATTTTATGGTTAGTTTAACCCTTTACCCAACAGAACGGCCCTGTGCCAATGCATTCTCTTATATATGCGAGTCGACCATAGGTCGCCTCGCATATATAAGAGAATGCATTGGCTTAACACATATTAATCGAAACTGTTCATATGTGTTAGAAAATATGAAAAGTTCAAAACATTATTATGGAGAGATAATGCATTATCGATCTTATAACTAGTCTGGATTGTCTCACAACCACACCGATACTTGTTTGTGATATGCCCTAAATACTATGTTCTAGATACTTTTATATGTATATGATTATAGTCTGTACGTGTGCGTGGATATGAAATACAAGCCATCGATTCAATTATTTATAGTGATATAGGGGGTAGCAGGAAGACAGCCCGATAGGGCTAGGCTAACCCCCAACAATATACAACATTACCTTTTATGTGTTACTTCCATTGTATTATTCATGTGTATATTGTAAATAAATTATCCTATCCTTAAAAATTATAAAATTGTTAAAGAATGTAAGAAAAAATGGTAAAAAGTGTTTAAAAAGTTTTTTTTAGGCCAATGCATTCTCTTATATATGCGAGGCGACCTATGGTCGACTCGCATATATAAGAGAATGCATTGGCACAGGGCATAACTGTAACTATCACAATGTGGTCAAGGAGCCGGTTCCAATGATATCCATATTTGTATGGTTCTATTGAGACAGACCGAAGATATTTTAGGCTGTTGAAGCTTTATTTGGCCGGTTTTGGCCGGTTTGTTGGGTAAAGGGTTAATAGGCTATATATGGTTTATTTTATCTCATGTAAAGTAAATTTGAAAAAAATTCATAGTACATGTACTGGCCTCTGGCAAGTACAATTGAATTAATATATTAATATTATAAAAATATAATATATATATATAATAATTTCTCATAATAATCATGCAATCTAAAGTTCTTCTTTTAGAATACCAGCGCGGTCTCCAGTCAGATTCGAACTGACAATCCCCTCAGTGTAAACTGAGGTGCACTCACCAATGTGCTGTAGAAACTGATATAAAGCTGGCATTAAAAAACAACAAATTTGAGTAGAACCCCCCCCCCCCCCCCCCCCCCCCCCCCCCCCCCCCCGGCCAGTGCATCACTGCATGTACTAATACTATAAAAAAAATTATATTTTCTTTACATGTGACAAAATAGATCATATATACCGGTAGCTTATTAAACTAACCATAAAATTGTGGTGCTTTGAATCCTAGGCATAGATGTATTTGTCTGGTTGATGTTGAAAATTCGCTTGAGCGTTTTGATCTAGACATTGATGACGGCGCCGGCTTATTTTCATCATTCAGTATAAAACTTGGTATTCGCTACATTCTAAATGGTCTGATTGTTTGTTGCTAAGAAATCAACATCAAAATATACACAATGGGCCAGCAACTTTTTCGCCTATGAATAAAAAACAAACCCCACATGCTTGAAATGCGTGAGTCGAAAACAGGTAACTGATCACAATTAAACATACTTTTAACCCTTTACCCAACAAAACGGCCCTGTGCCAATGCATTCTCTTATATATGCGAGTCGACCATAGGTCGCCTCGCATATATAAGAGAATGCATTGGCTTAACACATTAAAAATTATAAAATTGTTAAAGAATGTAAGAAAAAATGGTAAGTGTTAAAAAAAGATTTTTTTTAGGCCAATGCATTCTCTTATATATGCGAGGCGACCTATGGTCGACTCGCATATATAAGAGAATGCATTGGCACAGGGCATAACTGTAACCATCACAATGTGGTCAATGAGCCGGTTCCAATGATATCCATATTTGTATGGTTTTATTGAGACAGACCCAAGATAATTTAGGCTGTTGCAGCTTTATTTGGCCGTTTTGTTGGGTAAAGGGTTAATATCATTCCCGAAATAAATAAACACTGTCACTGTCGTATATTGAAAAACTAATGGTGTAACTTATTGATTATGGATATATAAGATGTAATTAAATGTAAATTGTAGATAAAAATGATGATCTTATCGTAGCAATAAAAATTGTAAATAAATTCGCAATCGAAAATATCACGTGACAACCGTATCTCATGAATATATTCATGAGCTCAGCCTAAACCAGGCCTCAAATACATTTGCTAGCCTGGGTACTAGGCTACATAGACCCTGATAGTCTCTGGCAATTGCCAATTTTAATTACACTGCTTATACCAGGCTATACAGGAAATTTACGACTTTTAGAGTAGTCATCTAGAGTTCACCCAAAAGAAGTTTGGTGACGATCGGATTACAGATGTGGTCTGAAGGGTGTGCCAAAGGATAGTCATGCAATGAGTAAAATCCAAGATGGCTGCTGGCGGCCATGTTTTTATTTGAAAATTGTTTAAATTTGATATCTTCCATCTAAAGGAAGATCAATATGAAGTCTGGTGATGATCATAAGAGATATGCGGATGTCAACCCATGGCTATAGCTCAACTTTGTCAAGTTGCAATGAGCTAAATATTCAATGTCAAAAGACTACCATACTCACATCAACAGTGTGGCCATGGGTGGCCCTGATCATTAGATGCCCATCTCTCCCGATAAATTCCACCCTATTGGCATGATCCAAGGACCTTTTCAGCATTGCCACGCTAACATATCCAAACAAATTGCTGATATATGCATGGCTCAATACGTCTTCAACTGCAACATATCCACCTAAAAGAGATATTAAAAATAGATAGATGTGTACTGTTTGTAGATGATAGTTGAATCCTCACAAACCATCGCATTACCTTAAAGGCCTACCCACCTACCACCTAGTGTTCGGAAACAAATTTGCAGGACCCCCCCCCCCCCCCCCCCCCCCAAGTTACCGATTAATTTATTTTATAGTGACTTGATATACTAGTACGGCTTTAATAACAATCTGTGGTATGGAATGCGTCAGCTCTTAGACATATGTGCTTGTGAAGCTGACAGGCTCAACCTGATATTTAATCCAACAAAGACGGTAGCCATGACCAACTTGATGTAAAAATGCCATAGAGTAATCACTTAATTACAAGAATTAAATTCAATAATTCACTTGGGTTTAAGAACTCGTTTCTTACTGACTCTCTTGTCTCTCATGAATGATGAATTATTTATGAACCTAATTCTTGGAACCAATTGATTACTCTCTATATAATGACACCATTTGAAACATCTGTGTCTAAGAAGTTGCCCATAGAGAAATAGAAAAGAGCCTAAAATCAGAGAAATATTCTGGCTCCCGGAATGCAAACTATAAATGTATTTTCAATGGAAGGGGAATAACTCTATCTTTAAGATATAGCAATTTCCCCCTTCATTGAAAAAAATGCACTTTTTATTACAATCCAGATGACAAAAACATGTTGGTAACTGAACAAATACAACATGTTCACAGTTTATTGCACCGGATAACTTGATAATACAATGTTTTGGAGCTTCCTCTTTCAAATAGTATATATTTCATATACTATGAGTGTTTTATGGAGCCCATATACATAATGAGCAGTACATGATAGAAGCTAGTAACTGGAATGCACTGTATTGAATCACAATAATACTTGATATAAAAAGACAATTCTGCAAATTTAGTCTTTTCTATTATTCGATACCGTACATGTCAAGCATTCACATTATTGGGCTTTTGTGATATTTCATAATCATCGTGATGGCCTAGCAATAATGATGGCAGGTTACCTTCGTCCAATGTCAACAGTTGAAACTTTTCATCACCATGTCTCAGGATCTTTAATACAACTCGCGACAAATCTGAAAATAGATAATACCTACATTTTTTGTTTGCATATCACATAAATCAACAAAATCAATCACATTTTGATATATATATGCAGCCCTTCAAACTGGCCACGGCAATGAGCAACATGTGGCATCTAACATGGCATCTAACATGGCATCTAACATGCCACAGCATTAACCCTTTACCCAACAGAACGGCCCTGTGCCAATGCATTCTCTTATATATGCGAGTCGACCATAGGTCGCCTCGCATATATAAGAGAATGCATTGGCTTAACACATTAAAAATTATAAAATTGTTAAAGAATGTAAGAAAAAATGGTAAAAAAAGATTTTTTTTAGGCCAATGCATTCTCTTATATATGCGAGGCGACCTATGGTCGACTCGCATATATAAGAGAATGCATTGGCACAGGGCATAACTGTAACTATCACAATGTGGTCAAGGAGCCGGTTCCAATGATATCCATATTTGTATGGTTCTATTGAGACAGACCGAAGATATTTTAGGCTGTTGAAGCTTTATTTGGCCGGTTTTGGCCGGTTTGTTGGGTAAAGGGTTAATAGGCTATATATGGTTTATTTTATCTCATGTAAAGTAAATTTGAAAAAAATTCATAGTACATGTACTGGCCTCTGGCAAGTACAATTGAATTAATATATTAATATTATAAAAATATAATATATATATATAATAATTTCTCATAATAATCATGCAATCTAAAGTTCTTCTTTTAGAATACCAGCGCGGTCTCCAGTCAGATTCGAACTGACAATCCCCTCAGTGTAAACTGAGGTGCACTCACCAATGTGCTGTAGAAACTGATATAAAGCTGGCATTAAAAAACAACAAATTTGAGTAGAACCCCCCCCCCCCCCCCCCCCCCCCGGCCAGTGCATCACTGCATGTACTAATACTATAAAAAAAATTATATTTTCTTTACATGTGACAAAATAGATCATATATACCGGTAGCTTATTAAACTAACCATAAAATTGTGGTGCTTTGAATCCTAGGCATAGATGTATTTGTCTGGTTGATGTTGAAAATTCGCTTGAGCGTTTTGATCTAGACATTGATGACGGCGCCGGCTTATTTTCATCATTCAGTATAAAACTTGGTATTCGCTACATTCTAAATGGTCTGATTGTTTGTTGCTAAGAAATCAACATCAAAATATACACAATGGGCCAGCAACTTTTTCGCCTATGAATAAAAAACAAACCCCACATGCTTGAAATGCGTGAGTCGAAAACAGGTAACTGATCACAATTAAACATACTTTTAACCCTTTACCCAACAAAACGGCCCTGTGCCAATGCATTCTCTTATATATGCGAGTCGACCATAGGTCGCCTCGCATATATAAGAGAATGCATTGGCTTAACACATTAAAAATTATAAAATTGTTAAAGAATGTAAGAAAAAATGGTAAGTGTTAAAAAAAGATTTTTTTTAGGCCAATGCATTCTCTTATATATGCGAGGCGACCTATGGTCGACTCGCATATATAAGAGAATGCATTGGCACAGGGCATAACTGTAACCATCACAATGTGGTCAATGAGCCGGTTCCAATGATATCCATATTTGTATGGTTTTATTGAGACAGACCCAAGATAATTTAGGCTGTTGCAGCTTTATTTGGCCGTTTTGTTGGGTAAAGGGTTAATATCATTCCCGAAATAAATAAACACTGTCACTGTCGTATATTGAAAAACTAATGGTGTAACTTATTGATTATGGATATATAAGATGTAATTAAATGTAAATTGTAGATAAAAATGATGATCTTATCGTAGCAATAAAAATTGTAAATAAATTCGCAATCGAAAATATCACGTGACAACCGTATCTCATGAATATATTCATGAGCTCAGCCTAAACCAGGCCTCAAATACATTTGCTAGCCTGGGTACTAGGCTACATAGACCCTGATAGTCTCTGGCAATTGCCAATTTTAATTACACTGCTTATACCAGGCTATACAGGAAATTTACGACTTTTAGAGTAGTCATCTAGAGTTCACCCAAAAGAAGTTTGGTGACGATCGGATTACAGATGTGGTCTGAAGGGTGTGCCAAAGGATAGTCATGCAATGAGTAAAATCCAAGATGGCTGCTGGCGGCCATGTTTTTATTTGAAAATTGTTTAAATTTGATATCTTCCATCTAAAGGAAGATCAATATGAAGTCTGGTGATGATCATAAGAGATATGCGGATGTCAACCCATGGCTATAGCTCAACTTTGTCAAGTTGCAATGAGCTAAATATTCAATGTCAAAAGACTACCATACTCACATCAACAGTGTGGCCATGGGTGGCCCTGATCATTAGATGCCCATCTCTCCCGATAAATTCCACCCTATTGGCATGATCCAAGGACCTTTTCAGCATTGCCACGCTAACATATCCAAACAAATTGCTGATATATGCATGGCTCAATACGTCTTCAACTGCAACATATCCACCTAAAAGAGATATTAAAAATAGATAGATGTGTACTGTTTGTAGATGATAGTTGAATCCTCACAAACCATCGCATTACCTTAAAGGCCTACCCACCTACCACCTAGTGTTCGGAAACAAATTTGCAGGACCCCCCCCCCCCCCCCCCCAAGTTACCGATTAATTTATTTTATAGTGACTTGATATACTAGTACGGCTTTAATAACAATCTGTGGTATGGAATGCGTCAGCTCTTAGACATATGTGCTTGTGAAGCTGACAGGCTCAACCTGATATTTAATCCAACAAAGACGGTAGCCATGACCAACTTGATGTAAAAATGCCATAGAGTAATCACTTAATTCCAAGAATTAAATTCAATAATTCACTTGGGTTTAAGAACTCGTTTCTTACTGACTCTCTTGTCTCTCATGAATGATGAATTATTTATGAACCTAATTCTTGGAACCAATTGATTACTCTCTATATAATGACACCATTTGAAACATCTGTGTCTAAGAAGTTGCCCATAGAGAAATAGAAAAGAGCCTAAAATCAGAGAAATATTCTGGCTCCCGGAATGCAAACTATAAATGTATTTTCAATGGAAGGGGAATAACTCTATCTTTAAGATATAGCAATTTCCCCCTTCATTGAAAAAAATGCACTTTTTATTACAATCCAGATGACAAAAACATGTTGGTAACTGAACAAATACAACATGTTCACAGTTTATTGCACCGGATAACTTGATAATACAATGTTTTGGAGCTTCCTCTTTCAAATAGTATATATTTCATATACTATGAGTGTTTTATGGAGCCCATATACATAATGAGCAGTACATGATAGAAGCTAGTAACTGGAATGCACTGTATTGAATCACAATAATACTTGATATAAAAAGACAATTCTGCAAATTTAGTCTTTTCTATTATTCGATACCGTACATGTCAAGCATTCACATTATTGGGCTTTTGTGATATTTCATAATCATCGTGATGGCCTAGCAATAATGATGGCAGGTTACCTTCGTCCAATGTCAACAGTTGAAACTTTTCATCACCATGTCTCAGGATCTTTAATACAACTCGCGACAAATCTGAAAATAGATAATACCTACATTTTTTGTTTGCATATCACATAAATCAACAAAATCAATCACATTTTGATATATATATGCAGCCCTTCAAACTGGCCACGGCAATGAGCAACATGTGGCATCTAACATGGCATCTAACATGGCATCTAACATGCCACAGCATTAACCCTTTACCCAACAGAACGGCCCTGTGCCAATGCATTCTCTTATATATGCGAGTCGACCATAGGTCGCCTCGCATATATAAGAGAATGCATTGGCTTAACACATTAAAAATTATAAAATTGTTAAAGAATGTAAGAAAAAATGGTAAAAAAAGATTTTTTTTAGGCCAATGCATTCTCTTATATATGCGAGGCGACCTATGGTCGACTCGCATATATAAGAGAATGCATTGGCACAGGGCATAACTGTAACTATCACAATGTGGTCAAGGAGCCGGTTCCAATGATATCCATATTTGTATGGTTCTATTGAGGCAGACCGAAGATATTGTAGGCTGTTGAAGCTTTATTTGGCCGGTTATGGCCGGTTTGTTGGGTAAAGGGTTAAATTTGCCATGGGACATTTTTCCTAATTCCGAGGGCCGATACATGTAACGTTATTTAAGAAATGGATGTTGATTTGCTTGCACAAAGAATTCCATTGCGTACGGATGCAAGTTGGTCTGACATTTTGTGTAGTGTTGAAACGATTAGTGAATTTCAAAATTGACTAGTCGAGGCCCAAATGTCGCGTTGCGTCGACTAGTCGGTACCCAATATCAAAACTTTCAAACATAACATGGTACGGAAAATTCATCAGACATGGCATTCACTGATGCCTGATGCAATGACGGTCTAGTGTATTTCCCTGCATAGACACCAATTTATTTGGGAAATAATACAGTAAACATGATATTTATCCAACACACTGAATCAAATTATATAATTAGACATGTGGTGGATAATGATTAGAAACATGATAATTTGTACAGGTTTTAAATTTAATGTCAGCTTTGAGATTTCGTTTAGTCACGTGATCACCAATAAACCGGTGCTGAGCGGTGTCACTATAAAATGTTAATGTTCTGACTAAATACGTACTATACCTGGTAGTATAGGCGCTACGTTGTAGAATATGATAGCCAGTTCTTATTAACAGTATAATTTATATACGGTAGCACCAATGACGTCACCTTATATTTATTTACTTAAAGAGCGATCCAGTACTAGCTAGCATATATATTTATGTGTATGCCACAATCAACAATGATATCTGCAATAAAGAGCGTTTACTGTTGTATAATTTCTTTGTGAATCAAGCCTTTTTGGTTATTTTATTCCGATAGGCCTATATTTAATAATGCATTTAAAAGTAATTGATAAACTAGAGTGCATTGAATAAAGAGCTACCATTCTCTAACTGATTAAATTAAATATGCTATCACCAGCCCTTTTATTTATTATAGTGATAGGCTTTAAAGAAATATAAGGGCTGGCGATATCATGTAATTCAATCAGTTAAATATTAATGAACGCTCTTTATTCAATGGCCTACCTAAAATAAAGAGCATTCAATCAGTCGGACAAATACATGTAAGTAAGTGCATGCTATGTAACTAAACAACTGATTGTTACAATAAAGGACTTTCAAGGCTGGACAAAAACACACTCACCAATGATTAAATTTGGTTTATTGTATAACTATATAAATACAGAGTTTTTTTTTTAGAATTTTCTATTCTCTAGCTAGCATCAAAATAAGAGCATAATATTAGCCTTCCCATGGTTCCCTATCTATATGGTTCACTATCCTAGTTCAACACCAATTAACAGTTCAAAACTACACGACAAGTAGGATGTTCAATTACGCTATTTCTGATATCTTAATAAATACAAATTTGAATACATCTATTCTTTATATTACGGTAAGTGGGCTAATTAATTCAAAAATATATAATATCACTCAATTATCACTGTTTAGAAGGCCTGTACATAGTCAGACTCAGTGTGAAAGAAACTAACACGTTTTACCCACATTACCCATCGCAGTTGTTCCCTTTGAGCTCAATCAATTGTTTTTACAGTCATGTAGATATATGCTAGTTAGCGCGGCTTAATTAGGTTAGAAGACACGGTTGTTCTCCCATTGTCGTAACTTGCTTTATCTTATATTATTGTAAGAATTAAAAAAAAACTTAACTGGTACCATGCATGTTTCAATATATATATAAAAGTGTTAAATCTATACCAGTAGATAGATAGATATAAATCATGCGATTTACGGGGCATCTCGGAGATTTGCGTTATTTTGGAAAGTGCAATAATTTCGAAATAACGCGGATATCAGTAAAATGAAAGTAATAGTCATGCGCATCCGCCATGTGCGGAACGATAAATTCTTGAAAAAATAATGAAAAATTGTAAATTTCGTCGCTATAAGGGAAATTTCTTTTGTTTGAAATTTTGAAGCATTCTTTAGAAAATTACGTCATCAAAAAGACAAAAGAATGCCCCGTAAAATGGCATTATATATGTATGTATATGTATGTGTGTGTGTTTATGCAATGACCAACTGCATCGCTGATTGACAGTGCCGCGCGTCAAAATAAAAAGATAATTACGTCATCAGTATTCAGGAGTAAGAGGCACATGAGACGCAAACACATTGTAGCAATCGACATCAGTTGCCACATCGTATAACTGATTGCTGGAGTTAACATGATTTCTTGTCATCCGTGCAGCGACTCTTCAAATCCAATTTTAATAGACTTGAACATATATGTAGGTTCATAATGTTTTTTACGTCAGTTGGTGTAATCATAGTATATTGTTCCAATCATAATAACATATATTATACACATTAAACTTTACTCGGTATATCAAAATACCCGTAGGTCAATAAATACTTGAACCATACCTTTCTAGGAACATATACCGGTATCCTGTAATAGCTGTATATACATATGTGCATTGAAGTCATAAAACATAACTTTGAACACGATGCTTGCCCCCCCCCCCCCCCCCCCCCCCCCCCTACAAAGCAACAGCCGTCTGCACGGTATGGAACAGAAAAGAGGCTAGAGCGTTCCGTGTAGTCTAGATAATACATGCGAAAAAATTAAAACAAATACATTTTGTTATAACAGCTTCAATTATTATTTTTTTCAGAATAATTAGTTTTTCGATTTGTTGCACGCCTGTATCATATGTAGCTTATGGTTCATAGTTTGCCTCCTTTTAATTCGTACCCCTTCTTCGTTAAGTGGACAGGCGGGGGGGGGGTCAGATGGGAACGAATGGAAATAAATGGGAAGATTTTTCGGAAGGATATACTTAAGATGAACGATTAATGGGTTCTCTATTCGAGTATAAATCAACTTGAACAAATATCCAGACTTTGTTACTTTCATCTGAATGTAAGTTGAAATGAAGCATGACTTAATTTTATTTAGATTGTGTTGTGTACTGCATGTACATGCACGGTTACCACACGAACCCGCAATTAGCAGAGGGAGGGACACATAACAAATTAAAAGGATAAGACGATATATTATATTAGGAAATATATATACATATGTTTACATAAGAGCACATATACAAATATAAATTCAGCCTCTCTCGTGTAGATGGTCATATATGGGGCTCTCGGTGTCGGTTGAAAGATGGAGTCAATTATGCATGTCTGCCGTACGTCTTGTTGATTGGCGACAAATGCATGGGTGGTGGCGGCGTTAAATATCCCTCCGGTAGCTGATTTTCAATTTTCACCTGAGTGGAGTGGGTTGGCCTTTCTTGGTTGGTCCCTTGCCATAGCAACTCCACTAACTCGCTCACATCCAGGGAGTGAGTTGCGGTTTCATCCCACTCAGGCTCAGATGAGGTATCATTCTGAAATTAATATAACGGAAATGATTAATGAACTTCTCCCCAACTCAATTTGAAATGTAAAGAATTTACAGCGAAAATGCATAAATCAGAATAGGTTTCGACAAAGAAATAGTTCGTCCGATATGACCAATACTGGTGAAAATTCTTTATTGAATATCAGACCACAATAGCACATGTTCAATCCTCTTTCTAAATATCAATGTATCTATATGTGTATTGTGTTTAAAATGTTTGATTTTTTGAAAATAAATATTGTTTACACAAATATATTAGAACGACACTGTGTGTTGCCAATATAGATTGGCAATAAGTATACCCTAATCGAGCCACCATTCACCCTTTGATACCATTTGCATAATGAACTACAATAAGAATTAAGAAATTGTATACCATGGTATGCATGGTTCTGTTTGCCGCAGTCAGGCAGTGCTCTAGCGGTGTCAGGCGTACATGTCTCTGTTTTGTCCACTTTTGTCACTTTCAGAGAGACTTTTAATTTTACCACAAACAGTACATGGTTATAGCTTCAAAATGTTATGTCCATCTATTGTGTTATTTAGTTGTTGATGTCATTGCAGCTGGCGACTTCCTGCATGTGAACCGTGCATGGCTTATTCGTCGTTACGCTTAGCGACTTGTGTTCAACAAGATTCTCGTGTTTTCACGACGACGAATGAAATGATTGCCATTACAAATACTAGATAAAAAAATAAGGCCACACTGTGATCAAGATTTAGGGTCATAACATCAGCTATCTCCGACAACGATGAGATGAATAACGATCGCGAACTTAATGCAAAATGGTGTATTTGTGTTGAAATCGGAAACCATAATAGTAAATACGCCTAGTGGTAAACGACAACAAATTGTAGTGTATATTATCCTAATCTTAATTCTGTCGGAGTTCATTAGACAAAAGGTGTCTATTATCAATTGCACAGTACCCCCTATTTCAATTAATTGGCATAACTGACTTACCTGTCTTTGAGATTCGTCGATCTGAATTTCCTCGGGATTCATGTTTTATTTTTATACCGGTATGTCTTGATTTCGTGATCGAATGAATGTTTAACGGCGAAGAGAATGTTTAATACTATATTGTGAAGGGTATTTATATAGTCTGGTTTGCAACCGTGATTCACACCTCTATATTCAGCTTGCCTGACCATCTGCGCTGAGAACGGTCTTCATCGCAGTTGTTCCCTTTGAGCTCAATCAATTGTTTTTACAGTCATGTAGATATATGCAAGTTAGCGCGGCTTAATTAGGTTAGAAGACACGGTTGCAATCACGATCAAACACAACAGTCGGTATTTTTAGGACAGCGTTTTGTTGTTACAAACACATCTGCTGACCCATCAAGGTAATCTAAATTAAAAACATTGCGACAATGCATGGTTCTCCTGCAAACATCCACATGAGAGAGGTCTTTTTAAAATAAGAGCCGGACATTTTGACGGGATGTCGCATTTCTGTGTTACAAATGTGATATCTCGGAAATAAATATTTCATTTTGTACGTATACTTATTTTTATTTCATCATTATTCAGGGGGGAGGGGGTAAAAAAAAAATCCGGCACATATACTTGTTTTTTTAGTGTTTTGGCAATGAGTTGGGCTTCAAAACCACTTTGAATGAGAGAAATAATGTAATTCTAACTGGTAAACTGACAGTTATCGTGTTGTAATTTGTTGCAAATTTTGAAATCCAAGATGGCCGCTGGCAGCCATGTTTTTTTGGCCGAATGACCTCAAAATGACTCATTCCTATTTACATGTCCATGTTAACATCCATGATAAATAGTATGCACAGAAATTCATATACAGCTGCCCCCGCAAATCTCTGTTTTAGTGTTAAAAGGGGGGTGGGTGTCAAAAAATGGTCGGAAAAAACTGCCGACAAGAGAAAAAAAATTGGCGGTGGGTGGGTACAAAAAATGATCGAAAGGTAAAAAATGTCATACGACTCAGTATATCATATAAATTCATCTGAGTCGAACAGGACTGGCCGGAAAGCTATTTCCAGACTTGGGGATATTCCAGGAAATTCCTTGTTTTGATTGGAAGCGGTACCAGAAACCGTTAACCCCGATTGGCTAACCGATAACAGCTGCGCGTGTCCCGTAAAAATAGCTCAGTTGTCATCAAAAACACGTGTGTATATTGATCTAAATTTTTTTTTTAAAGAAAGACATTTATTCATCGGTAAAACTCGTTTTCGACGCTTTTGATAATCTCATCACAATAGGAAAATGAGTGTTACAGTGGACAAAGACCGAAACGATGTGTCATTGAAGTGTGTTTCGTCTATCTTGAAAGAGACAGTTATTTCAGAGTTGAAATCTGAACAATAAATGTGCGCATAAATTATTCCTTATTTGGAATGTCTGCGACATCAGTATGACGTCACGATATTGGGGGAAGCCCATTGTTCTGGAAATGGGTTTTTACATGAATTGGTGTCGACGTAATATTATAATTATTACGGAGATGTTTACGTCGACTGCAATATGACATGACAACGTAGGAGGTCCCCGTTTGTTTTATTGGTAATACCGGTATATGTTAACAAAATCACGAGTCGTGGTCGCAGGAAATTCGGCAAAGGGGGGACACAAATGGTTTTTTTTAGTGACGAGCTAAACTGAGCCACCTTTTATTGAAGAAACCAATTTCCTAACATTTTAGTTTGAGAAAACTTTTCAGTTTTGTTATTTTTTTTCTATCTGTCGTTCCTATTTTTTTTTATGCAGAACCAAAAACAAATTTGATTAAATTTTAATTATATTAATTTTTATTTTTCGCCCGACTGATCCATTCCACATTAAAAATCCATAAACTCACCAACTGAACTAACGCGGAACAGCGGCCTAATTAACGCATACCATTATTGATAATTTATTATTATAGCGCGTGGACATATCAAATTGATGCGAAATGCACAATCGGGTTCGTATATCGACCGACATGCATGACTAATCGAAAGTTCAATACAGTTGAAAACATTCATGACATTTTTCAGCATGCTTTCATGTGAAAAAAAAGTACCCGAAATCGTTATTTAGGAAATACGGTACATTTCTATCATAAGATCGGCAACATGGTTGAAAGTAAAACATCTATTTAAGTCTTCGAAACACTTGTACGGTACGGGTAATTAAAAACTGGATGACGCGGCTCAACCGTCCACAACCGCGAACTGCATGCTTTAGAAGCGCGGTGTACTTGCCGTTCGGCCCGCGGTGTACTTGCCGTTCGACCGCGGTGTACTTGCCGTTCGGCCCGCGGTGTACTTGCCGTTCGACCGTGTTTACACAAAGTGACACCGCGGCCGAACGGCAAGTACACCGCGGTGGCAGTGGACACTTGTTTTGTCCAGCGGGGTATATAATCGGGGATATCAATATCGATCTACTAAATTTCGATGCGCACAATAAAACAAACGACTTTTTAAACAATGTATTCACACGAGGATTCGTGCCCATGATAACAAAACCGACAAGAATGACCGATCACTCAGCGACCCTTATCGATCATATATACACAAATAATCTTCGAAACGAGCACTGCTCTGGTATAGTTACATGTGATTTGTCAGATCACTTTGGGGTATTTCTCACTGACACCGAAGGTCATAACGGACATAACCGATTAAAAACCCCACATGAAACCATGCGCACTCCTCGACGAAACTTTTCCCAAAAAAATATTAATAAATTCAACGATACTCTTAAATCGTGTAATTTCCATTCGGTTTGTGATTGTAATAATGTAGATCAAGCATACGAAAACTTTTTGGATATCTATCTGACAGCATACAACGTAGCTTTTCCGCCCATTACCCGAAACATACCCAAAAAATTCATCAAACGCGAACCATGGATGACCACAGAATTAATAAGATCTTCACTTAAGAAACAAGAACTATATACCAGTAAACTAAGCTCGCCTTCCTCCATCCATACGAATTCCTACCTCAAATATCGACAACTATATAACAAACTTATCCGGAAAAGAAGAAGCATGTATTACTGTGAAATATTAGAAAAGAATAAGCATAGATTAAAAGAAACATGGAAGACCCTCAAAGGTGCAATAAAACGAGACAAAAATACGGACGGATACCCGAATGTTCTACATGATAACAACATACAGTTTACAAATCCTGACACTATCGCTGATAATTTTACTGACTATTTTTCCAATATAGGTCAAAAAACCAAAGAACTTATTGAAAATCACACAGATGTAAACTTCCTCGATTATTTAACGGATAGACAAAGCAACGAGCTAAATATTACGCCCACCACAATCCAAGAGGTTATTTTAACTTGCTACTCAATGAATGGAAAAACCAGCAGTGACTTCAATGGAATATCTACAAAACTGATGAAGGAAACCATATTTTCTGTAGCACCAGCATTAAAGCATATATTCAACTTGTCGTTCAAACAAGGTCATGTTCCCAACAAAATGAAAATAGCTAAAGTTGTACCAATACCGAAAAATAGTGACAAGGGGGATATAAACAATTATCGTCCAATAAGCATTCTTCCCAGTTCTTCCCGCATTTTCTAAACTACTCGAAAAACTCATGCAAAACGTTTAGTTGATTTTCTTAATGAATCGGACATCTTATTTAAACATCAGTACGGATTTCGCCCTAACCATTCAACTTATCATCCCTTCATTCATCTACTGGATCATGTTGTGAAAAATAACGACAAGCCCACGAAAGATTCCACCGTAGCCCTTTTTCTTGATCTGTCCAAAGCTTTTGACACAATACACCACGAAATCTTACTTACAAAATTTGAACATTATGGAATTAGAGGCAAACAACTGGTTTCGGAGCTATCTCAATGAGAGACGACAATACGTAGAATTCAATGGAAGCAAGTCAAATCTCATTAAAACATAATGAGGTGTTCCTCAGGGCCCATAATTTTTCTCCTCTAAGTGAACGATATGTCAAATTCAACTACTATGGATCTCTTATCATATGCCGACGATACAACCCTTATGGCCAGTGGACAAAATGAAGTGTTAATCCAAAGTTATGTCAATAACGAATTAAGAATTCTATCTGACTGGTGTTGCTGCAACAAACTAGCCATCAATGCTAACAAAAGCAATTATATGCTCTTGCATCCACAAAACAATGACAACAAATGGAATACAATTAAAATATATCTCAATGGAGCCGAACTTCGACGGATAGGGAACATGCGGAACGAATCGTCTGCCAAATTTTTAGGTATCCATATAGATGAAAACCTGACCTTTAATAAACACATTTCTATTGTATGCTCAAAAATGGCACAAGCCAATTTATTGCATTAATAAAGTTAAACATTTTCTCCCGAGCAAGGCTCTCAAAATATTATACTTCGCCCTAATTCAAAGCCACTTAGTTTATGGCATCCAAATATGGGGACATGTATCGGCAGTGAAGAAACTATTTTATTACAAAAACGAGCCATCAGAATTATATGTAACAAAAAATATAGAAGTCACACCGATCCTCTTTTCAAACAAGAAAACATTTTAAAAATAGATGATTTACATAAATTACATGCATCCATTTTCATGCATGATTGGTACTACGATCGCTTACCAGTGTCTTTTTCTGGTATGTATGACAAGAGAGCAAAACCAAATAGACGACAACCTAATCCTATAGTACAAAAAAAATTCAGAACCATCTCTTTTTCTAAAGTTCTCCCATACCATTCATTCCCAGGGTCCGCGCTGGACCAAAATTTACTTTTGCCAATAAATTTGCCAAATAAAAATATTTTTTGCCAAATTATTTTAGCAGTTGCCAAATGCTATCCCTGATAGTATCATTTTTTGCAACCTTAAGTCTTATGATTCGACACTCGCGGTTTGAACGACTTTTGATATCGATAGAAAAGTTAATTTATATAATTAAACTTGCATCTATTGAGATTTATCATACAACAATAAGCCAATCACTTAACAATACAATGGTAGAAGGGTTTCTCCATCAGAAGGGCACATCACAGGATGACTAGTAATCCCTCCAACTATCAGTACTAATGCTATGAGATTAACTGCATCTTAATAGAGGTGTTAACCTTCCCTAAACCTTAAATAACACCACAAATATAATTATGTTGTAAGAGTTTCCTGAAATTTACGGTATTGATTGACCAATATTTGTCAAATTGCTTGAGGAACTAAAAAGTGACTTGCCAAAACTTTTGCCAAATGAAAATATTTTTTGCCAAATGTGAATTAAATTTGCCATTGGCAAATTTGACAAGTGGCAGCGCGAACCCTGTTCATTCCCCTTTATGTGGAATTCCCTAGAAAGTAAATATACCTCTAAACAATCAAGACATGTGTTACGATAACGTTTGAAAACGGATATCATTAATACCTATTCAGCGAGCGTGCAATGCAAAAACCGAAGATGCCCTGATTGCACAAACGATACATAATTTTCTGATAACAAAATAAACAAAACAAACAAACAATACAAAACAAAATTCACTCTAGTATGCATGTTAATTGAAAAAAAAAAAACAATTCCCAAAACCTCACTCACATTATTCCTACTCGGTTCCACTCACATATGTATATTCATAGTAATCATTCATTATATCGACCAAGTAGGTACCCATACATACATATGAACCACTTTTCGTACCATCGCCCTAACAACGGCTATATATTAAAAACCCAGTCTGCACATGATAAACGTAACCAAGTTAATTCGGCCATCTTCATCATATAATCTGTCACTACATCCAGGGGCGGTAGGAAGACAGTCAGCCATGACTATATCACCCCTAGCAATATACATGTATAGTCTATTAATATTATATTTATTTGTAATTGTACTTTCCATGTATGTGTATTGTGAATAAAATTATCCTATCCTATCCTATCTCTGATGCATAAATGTTCACCATTCAATAAGCACAGATTAAAGTATTTCAGCAACAGTCATTGTCAAAGTAATTGATGGAAATGTTTGAGACTCACCTGAAATTCAAATAGTATGGGATTTTGTTCAGGAATCTTGTATGCATCACTGCAAGTCTCAGTTCTACGTGAGCAGTTGATCCCCGCTCTAACCAGTCCACACGATGAACCTCAGGCAATGGCTCATGTTCGCATGCTGTAGGAGCACCGAGTCCCTCCCCAAGTAACCAAGTATGCTTGTTAGTAACATGATCAAGCATCGACCTCCATCGTCCCTGTAAATAATTTCATGAAATGAACATTAAGACAATTTGAACAGTAAAGCAATGTTAAAGAGTTCCAGTTTTAAACAGTAAACTTTCTAGGTATCACAACATTTATTGATAATAGACATAACAGTGCATTTCATGGTTTAGTAGTTGTTTTAAGCTATTTCTACAATCTCTTGTCGGTTAGTCACCAAACTTCAATTTGATCTTTGGGGTGAGCACTAGATGGGGGCTATCAATTTTAATTTTTAATGTCATTGAAAAATATGGCCACCAGTTCCATCTTGGATTTGACTGTATATGTATCTTAGAACTTTCAACATTCCTGATCGATCCATTGACTGTAAAACATGAAACTATCCCCTCTCCAAGTTCAGCTACAGTGGACATTTCAATGTTTGTGCAGGTGCTTGACAAGGGCAACATGAATGCTTTGCGTTATTTTTATAAGAGGGTAACTGGATTCATTCAGAATCTTATGTGTATTATTTAACTAAATACTGTACATTCACTACATTGTTTTACACCAATCTGATATATGATGGTGCTCATAAAAATCATTGTTTGAAACAACCTCTTGCAAAAGCTGAACTTTTCAGGATCAAACAGAAGCATCGAGAGAAGCAATGACTTGATCCGATCTGATTCTCATCAGGTCGATACTTTGGTTTACTTGTGTATTCAAAGTAATTTTTCAAATTCAACTGATTCTGTTGGTAGATACTGTATATAAATGAGACTGACCATGAATTCTTCAACAGTGGAACTTTTCCGGCAGCAATACAAGAAATGGTTGGTGATGTCCTTAATCCAGTTTTGCAACTGTGAGCATCCGGCTTTCTGTGAAGCCTGAAAGTAACCAAAAAACATTTACTATCAACATACATGTGATATGATGGAATGAACAGTCTGAAGTATTAAACAGACACTGGTAGTGTTGAAACAATTAGTGAATTTCAGAGTCGACTAGTCGAGGCCCAAAAGTCGCGTTGCGTCGACTAGTCGGTACCCGATATCAAAACTTTCAAACATAACATTGTACGGAAAATTCATCGTACATGGCGTACACTGATGACTGATGCAATGACAGTCTATTGCGTTGCGCATTTCCCTGCATACACACCAATTTATTTGGGAAATAATACTGTAAACATCTTGATATTTATCCAACACACTGAATGTAATTATATAATTAGACATGTGGTGGATAATGATTCGAAACACGATCATTTATGCAGGTTTTAAATTTAATATCAGCATTCGAGATTATTTCGTTTAGTCACGTGATCACCAATAAACTGGTGCCGAGCAGCGTCACTATAAAATATTAATGTTCCGACTAAATATGCCATATAGTATAGGCTACGTTGTAGAATATGATAGCCAGTTCTTAATTTCAGTATCATTTATATACGGTAGCACCAATGACGTCACCTTAAGCGACCTTCACCCAGCGTCGCATCATAACCTGACAGTGCAAGATCAATTGAAATATACACAGTGTATATAAAAGCGGTCTCGGACAAACGACAAAGCTGCGTCAATCATTGCCATCATGTCTTTGACCTCAAACGACGAGTGAGACATTGTGTTGTAAATTTCATTCCTTCAATTAATAGTCGAGGTCACAGGTCCGTGTGTGTCTATACTAGTAACACTGTCAATTCCGGGTGCCACCAAACGTTATACTTACCATAACGTACGCGCAGTTAACCACGTTTATGCCGGAATTGATCTTGAAAACGTTATACATGCAACTAATACACTATATTCCGACTATTCAACGGCAAAATTCAGAGTCAACGTTCTGACATTTCAGCGTCGTCTACGACTAGTCGATTAATCGTTTCAACCCTAGACACTGGTAATAGTTCTTCAGAGATTCTTCATCCATTTACAATAAATATTCCTTTAATTTTACGTTTGGACATCAAGGGTGACTTGTACAGCACACTGATTTATGTACCGGTAACTCAATGTCAAAATTGATTTTGATTAATAGTAATGTTAGAAAAAAGGGAATCATGTCCTAGCAATCTCTATGTGGCAAATATGTTAAGATCACATGGGATAGCAACTATGGTATAATAGCATGGGTCTGTCTTCATAAACAAGACATGTCATAAAATATAAACACCTTCAAATGACAAATATGTTAAGATCACATGGGATAGCAACTATGGTATAATAGCATGGGTCTGTCTTCATAAACAAGACATGTCATAAAATATAAACACCTTCAAATGACAAATATGTTAAGATCACATGGGATAGCAACTATGGTATAATAGCATGGGTCTGTCTTCATAAACAAGACATGTCATAAAATATAAACACCTTCAAATGACAAATATGTTAAGATCACATGGGATAGCAACTATGGCATAATAGCATGGGTCTGTCTTCATAAACAAGACATGTCATAAAATATAAACACCTTCAAATGACAAATATGTTAAGATCACATGGGATAGCAACTATAGCATGGGTCTGTCTTCATAAACAAGACATGTCATAAAATATAAACACCTTCAAATGACAAATATGTTAAGATCACATGGGATAGCAACTATGGTATAATAGCATGGGTCTGTCTTCATAAACAAGACATGTCATAAAATATAAACACCTTCAAATGACAAATATGTTAAGATCACATGGGATAGCAACTATAGCATGGGTCTGTCTTCATAAACAAGACATGTCATAAACACCTTCAAATGACAAATATGTTAGTTATCAAATCAGATAGCATATATCTATGGAACCAATACTTTCTATTAACCCAGGTCTGCATCTCCAAATAATTCTTTAAATGGGAAGGATTAACTGTTTTCTAACCATATCAACCGATCGATACCAAAACTATACATGTGAGCGATGTTTCATCAGAAACCTGCAAATAAAGTATGACAAGTCCAATAATAATACTGGTACTTGAGTTACCATGGTGAGCATTGATACATTAGCTCCATCATGAAAAACTCACCTTCCTGATTCGCTTGGCCAATAACTTTGCTCCATGCCATATATATCGTAACTGTGTTTCTTTTCCGGGTATTTCTTCTCTGAAATAAAATGTTTAATAACATAAACTTTACATATTCTCTGTCTATTTTAAATGTTGAAATTCTCGAATTCGAAAAGGGTTAATAACTCCTTAAAAAAATATTTCCGTCATCTATATTCATGTTGCACATCTCCAATATGTGGGTAACAATACTCTGAAGATTCAAATATCTACAATCAAAACTGTAAGAGGAGTTGATAACACCAGGAAGGTACCCTCATACTGAAAATTAAAAAAAAATGTTGAAATTTTCTAAGTAAAAAAGGGTTAAATAACTCTGTCAAAAAATAGTTTTCCCGCGGATCTTGAGAACATGTACCCGGTACTATATATATATTGACCTTTATTATTTTATGAGTGGAATAATGTTGCCCAATGTTAGTTAAAATTGTATATACACACATAGTTATGTTTTTATTAATTTCACATTAATCTATATACATGTTACACATATTGAATATATGGGCAACAACAATATTCTTAAGTTTCAAATCTCTGGGATGAAATATGCAGGAGACTGGTTACACCATGAAGGTTCTCAAAAGTGTGACGAACAGACAGACAAACAGAACGACGGACAGAGCCCATTTCTATAGTCCACTTTTCTTTCAGAATGACGGGGGACAATAATACTTAATTATGTTGACAAAGTTACCTCAATGGAGTGCGTGGTCTGTGTAACAGCAGGCCCACATATGTTCAGCACGCTACCGGTCAGAATGCTGACTAGAGTATCAATATTAACCTTGAAATATGTTTTATTGAGTGATGGTTTTCACACAAAAGGATAATCCTTCCAGACTGCAGAGCCCTCTTGGACATATTGATATCAAGTTACAACAAAGTTTCTGACACTTTTCTTGAATACTATATATCTGCTATATAAAAAATATTGTTTGTCATATGCCCATCAGACAGAACAAGTGAACAGTCTATCAACATTCTGAGGTGTACATTTGCCTGCTTACTTAATACTCATGATTGATGAGATCTGTTGGTGTTCATCACTGGCAAACTCTTTCACAATTACTCCAGCATCCGCCATCGTCTTTTCAAATCCGCGTGTCTCCATTGCTGTTGAGTTGAAAGCTGTCTCTCTTTTGTCAATTATCTTGAGTGCCAATAAGTCACGTGTCTCATTGCCGTGTATGTGCAGTATGCTGCAGAGTGACCAGGTGAGTCACATCTTCCATCTCCTAAAAGAAAAACAAGTTCTACGATAATTTGCATGCATGTGCGATCCGTCACCACATATTTCTAGCTCAACTTGACAAAGTCAAGTTTGAGCTATTGCCATGGGCTGACGTCCGTCTGTTAACAATTTCCTTTGGTATTGTACACCCTACAGGCCAGATCCATCACCGAATGGTCACAAAATATGCATGTCTGGGTGATCGAGTGGGAGCTGAGAGATATTTCCCCCGATTTAAAAAAAAATAATTTGGATTATTAATTTTGAATCAAATGGCACACCATGCAGCCCACTGTTATCGGCAAAATGTTTTTAAAACTTACTTTCATGTTTGGGAACTTTAGATGGGATGTATGAATTTTTCTTATAAAACATGGCCACCACCAGCCATCTTGTATTTTACTCTTTGCATGACAAAATCATTTGTCACTACCTATAAACACTAACCATTACCATCCAATTGATCTCAAACTTCATAGAGATCTTTGGGGTGAACTTTGGATGAGAGATTTCAAATTTGAACTTTTTTTTAGCAAAACATGGCCGCAAGCATCCATCTTTAATTTCAATCTTTGCATGAAAAAATTTCCATCATGAAATAGATATTTAAATCCATTGGTAGACCATGAAGCCCATATTTATTGCAGATGTTTTTGACATGTATAGGATGGGATGGGAGCTATCGAATTAAAAACATGGCTACTCGAAGCCATCTTGTATTTGGCTCTTTGCATGATAAATTCTGCGGTCACACCAGATGATCATAAGGTCCCATCCGAATTTATCCTAAATATTGCATAAAGATATGCATGGCCTTCGTGGTGGGTTTTGGTTTAACATAGTGACATGCGTTAAAACCACCATAAACAGAAGACATATTTTATACCAATCATAAATATTGCACAAATAGAATGTTGTTGTCAACAAGACAGTCAAAGACTGTGGGGTCGCTCACCAGACTGCAAAGACTGATAAAACTGGGACTCTTGAGACCATAACAGTCCGAACTTTTCATAATCACTTTAAAAGAAGCGGATCTACACAGGATATGTGGCTAGAGAGGCTTTATGTCGATCAGCGAATATCTACCTTTAAATTACCAATGGAACACTACAGATCCCCCTCCAGCTCAACATATCCCCTCCTGACCGGGCTCCAGATTCCCAAGTCATAGGTTAGAATTTCACAACTGACGTCTCAAACTTACTCAATTGTTCGAAATTTCCAATCTCACAAGCACCGTTTTATAAACTATTTAGACATGTTTGAAGCCCAATTATCCATGAACCCGAAAACAACATATATATGTCAAGATTAATCAGTCAGGTAGTTCCAAGGTAGATGTTTTAAGTGAAGTCCCCATAGCCCCGTCATTTCTTGACAGGTTGACCTCATGTTAACAAATCTGAATCTCAGTCACTAAAGGATCCTCCATACTATATGTAAGCTAAATAGTCCAACCTCTCTTGAGAAGACATTTTTAAGTATTACTATAGAGACATACAGTTATGTCCCTGGTCCCAGTCTATTTAATCTGGTGACCCCATCTGAATAAATTTGAATCCCAGATACCAAAGAACCCTTCATACTAAATATCAATAAAATAGACCTGATGGTCTGTGTGGAGGAAGCATATTAAGAGGAAAACTTTCCTTTGCTTGACCCCTAGTTGACAAGTTGACCCCATTTAAAACCAATGACCCCATTTGAAAAAAAAATCTGAACTCCAGGTCACCCAAGGACTGTTCATACCAAATATGAACCCGTTCAACCTGATGGTACAGCAGAAGAGGTAGTTTTTAAGAATTACTATGGAGAGCAAGAGTTACGGCCCTGCCTTCATAACCATTTGATAGAGTGACCTCATTTAAACAAATATGAATGTAAGTCACCTAGGGAACATCTACACCAAATATGAACCCATTCAGTCTAGATAAGATGTGAGCTCAAAAATTACATTTCATTGAACAAATCTGTAAATCACCCCCCCCCCCCCCCCCCCCCCCCCCAACACAGTGGCGACATCCCTGCAAGAATATGACATACATCATTTATTTGGATGCCTATTGCCTTAACAAAATTACCATGACCTGGAAAGCCAGTGCATTCTCTTTTATATGGGAGGCAATTTGTATCTGAGATAAACATGGGATAAAATTCCATTCATAAAGCCACTATCAGCAACAAGAATGTCTGGGAGACCTGTTGACATGAAGATAATTAATGATGGCACAAACATTTGCCCAGTGATACCAATGTATTGTGTTACTCCTACAGCTGTGTTCAAAACAAGGATTTACATCCACACCTACATATTTAAACCCATTTGGTCTTTAATATGTATCTGGAGAAGAAAACAATTGATGGACGGATAGAGACATAATGACAGATGGATGGATGGGAAAACAGTCTGACATAGATACTGACAAATTCAATCCAATATACCCACCCCCCCAAGTTTTCTTTTCAGGGTATAATGAGTTCAATTGGATACTGGTGGTTAAGAACATAATATTCGAACAGCCAAGCCTGAACATAGTGTTTGACATTTGCACAATGAGGTCCCCAAAGGGTGAATTTAATGACACAATCCTTCAATGCAGGCTAGCATCACCAAATTCACCCTCTGAGGACCTCATTCTGTGTAGGCCTCAACTGCTATGGGAGACATAGCATTAGATTGAAGTTCTCCAGTTAAAGTTGGTGATGTGCACCCACTGGCACCTCAATTATGCATTTTATATTCACAAATTAGGGGATATAGAAACTAAATAGAAGGGAAAAAGTAAGTAAAAATGTCAATTTAAGTGCCTATATACTTCCCAGAAGATGAGGCTTACTCTCCCCTGCCTAATAATAGTGATGGCCAAATAATAGTGATGGTGCACATTTTCGGGTGTTATTAATAATAGTGATGGTGCCAAATAATAGTGATGGCGCACAATGATGGCATTTTACCATATTTCTACTATAAATGAAGCAGAATGTAGGCCTTAATTAATTTGGCATTGTTGGGCAAGTTCCCATGCATGCAAGTTGTTCTCATTGGCTCCTTTAATAATGACAGTAAGTAATTTGGTAACAGTACCAGTCTGAGTAAGGTAAAGTACTGTGGTGATTGTAGCCAGGTTGGGTGGAAGCAGGCACGGCTTTCTCAAAATCACAGCGAGGCTGCCAAGGAGGCCTCGCTAAATAATTTGCGAGGCTGCCTCACCTTTTTTGGGGCTGATTTTTTATAAACTCTAAAGATAGCCTTAAATTGGCTATTTTGACTGCTCTGTCGGCAAGTTGATTCTTTTGTTGTAACGAATATTTCTTTTTCTTTTTCCACGTTTGAGTGTGAGGTTCACCCATCTTGAGGTCCACAAACAAAAACAAAACTATTTTAATTTTCCCATTTTCGTCTGCTGTAGAATTATTTTAAATTCCAGATTGGAAACAAAAACGGAACAATAACGGAACGCGCGGTTTGAAATGCTGTAATGGAGCTTATAAAACGGACCACATTAATTCAACCAGTTCTATAATGCGAAAAACAAATATAGTGGGGAAACTTCTATTATTATTTATGATAAATAAAGTTCGGCATTTTGATCAGTGACAATGAGTAAAAGGTGGAACTTGCGGGAAATTAGTTGGCATATCGGTTGCATCATCCATCAATATTTCGCTCGAGATGTAAATTAGAGTTATCTTTCTTATGTCGCACATCGGCTATTTAAAATCCGACATAAAACTTAAATCCGACATAAAACGTAAGTTGTGGTTAATAATGTGGAACTGTTGCCAAGTCATCGCATTCATAATTAAACTGTGCTTTGAATACACGGACATGTTATTGTATTGCTTTATTGCATAGATTTAAATACATGTTCCTGTGTACACACAGAAGCTACTGCGGTGTCGTAACTTTCCATTTATAGCCAAAACCAGTCACGCATGTGTGCACACGACTCACAGCTTCTGTGTCTTCATGATAGCGCATAATTGGGTCACGATAACAGTATTGTTTGGAGAAGTCGGCCACGTCAAGTTAAATTAGTTCATCAGTTGTCACTCAGATTAGTTTCACTGATTATTTTATAATATAAGCCTGGTGATGTGATTTTAGCATTAAGTCCCGTTTTGATAGTAGAAGTCGGTTCCGTCCCAACGATAATTAGTTGTCACTGTGTGATTATAAGCTTTGATGAGTTGTAATTAACTGCGATAATCCGTCTGTTTATACACGGACATCATGATCTAGAGGCCTAAATCCTGTTAGGAATGAGATTCTCCCACATTCCTGTCAACTTGTCAAGTGCACTTCTATTTTTTTTAGTGAGCTGCACGTTTTTTCTAACTTTTTGACTGAAAATTCCGCGACTTTGCAAGAACTTTAAATAATCGTGATGGCGCCTAATAATCGTGATGCTGTCGTATTTTTCTTTAAATAAATAAACGTGACGTCACGTTTATTTGGCAGGAGAGAGTAAGCAGAATGAGGACCCTGGCTAGTGTATTTAGTGATGCTAGACTGCTGTGCAAGGTAGCATAACTAAATTCACCCTCTGGGAACCCTCTGCAAATGCCAGACACACTAAATGCAGGTTAGAGAACAATAATTTGTTTTTATTTTAATAACACACATTGGCATGAGTGCTGTCTGGTGCATTAAGTTCACACCTGTCAGCCTGATAAACATCTCAATTGATGCCTGTGTGTGTATTTATATTAACTCTCTCTGTCTGTAGCTAGTACAATTGACTTAATATGCTGGTGGGGGAGATCCTGTGAGTTAGGAAATGAGATAGGGTGGAATGCTGTTGGTTGGGGGCAGGGTGGGGTTCTGGTTCATGTGGGGGGAGGGTGATAATTTTTTTTTTATGTTAAATTGATCAAGGAGTTCCTGAATTTTTTATTATTTTTTTGGGAATTATGGCCCTGCCTGCACCAGAATTTGACCCAGTGACCCCATTTGAACAAATCTGAACCCCAGTCATTCAATGACCCCACATACCAAATATAAACTAAATCGGCACAATGGTTATAGACAAGAAGTCGTTATAAGAATTACCAAGGAGGAATATAGTTATGGCCCTGGTTTCGCAACTGTTTGACACAGTGACCTCATTTGAACAAATCTGAATGACAGTCACCTAGGGAACATCCACACCAAATATGATCAAAATACAAAAATGTAATTTTTTGGTTTTTAGAGTTATGTCCCTGGCTCTGCCCCTAATGACCCAGTGATCCAATTTGAACAAATCTGATTCCCAGTCACCCAAGGTCCCTCAGTACCAAATATAAGCTAAATCGGCCCAATATTTTTGTAGAAGAAGTCATTGTAAGAATTACTATGAGTTATGGCCCTGGTTTCTCAACTAATTGACCGGGTGACCTCATTTGAACAAATCTGAACACCAGTCACCCAAGGACCCTCCATACCAAATATTAGCTAAATCGGCACAATGGTTATGGACAAGAAGTTGTTGTAAGAATTACTGTGGAGGAATAGAGTTATGACCCTGGTTTCGCAACTATTTGACCAGTGACCTCATTTGAACAAATCTGAATGAGAGTCACCTAGGGAACATCCACACCAAATATGAACCAATTTGGTATGATGGTTTCAGAGGAGAAGATGTTTTTTAAAAAGTTGACGGACGGACAGACGGACGGACGAGGAGTGATGACTATAGCTCCACCGGAGACTTCGTCTCAGGTGAGCTAAAAATGTACCTAGTGTTAGCATAGTAAACAAAGAAATATTATGTCACAGTACATTACATAAAGAGTGTGCATTAAACAAAACACTAAAAACCGGAGAGATCCACCAAGTTAACTTGGTTAAAACTTTACCATGTTGTTTATAACATACCATTTTGGATATTTGAATGGGTCGCCTTAGAACAATCTCACAAAAATTAACCAATGTTCAGTTTTGCTTATCACACTCCCTTTATGCATGTAACCAGCAGAAATGTTCCACTCCCATCTGATTGTTTTTGTAAGACATGATATGACTTCAGACATTCTTTACATCTAGAAGCCAGTTGTATTGATTTCTTTGTCTGGCTTTGTTCAAACTTCATTGTACATATTCCCTATCGCTATCATCTGAATATCACTTCAAAGTTAAATTACCATGATTAATTTAATTTGCGTGAAGATATCATGATTGTAGAAAATAATAATCAATGAAAGTGTCAATGACACTGTAGCTCAACTTGGAAAGGGAATAATTTAATATATTACAGTCAATGGAGCGATTAGGAATGTGGAAAGTTGAATGTCTAATACTAGTTTATAGACATGAAGAGAAAAGTAAAATCCAAGATGGCTGCTGGCGGCCATGTTTTCGGCCGAATGACCCCAAAATGAGTCGTTCCCATCTACATGTCATCGTTAACATCAATGACAAATTTTATGACGATCAGACTAAAGGTACGACCTGTAGCCCATGCTATAGAATTTAGTCATACAAAGAGTAAAATCCAAGATGGCTGCTGGCGGCCATGTTGTTTGGCCGATTGACCCCAAAATGACTCGTTCCAATCTACATGTCATTGTTAACATCCATGACAAATTTGATGATGATCAGACTAAAGGTACGACCTGTAGCCCATGCTAAAGAATTTAGTCATACAAAGAGTAAAATCCAAGATGGCTGCTGGCGGCCACGTTTTTTTCCGCCAAATGACCCCAAAATTACTCGTTTCCATCTACATATCAACATTAACATCCAGGACAAATTTCATGATGATCAGACGAATCGTACGACCTGTGGCCCGTGCTAATGGATTAAATTTTGAAATCCAAGATGGCCGCTGGCGGCCATGTTTTTTGTCTGAATGACCCCAAAATGACTTGTTCCCATTTACATTCCAATTTCAACAGCCATGAAAAATTTTATGATGATCAGACTAAAGGTACGACCTGTAGCCCGTGCTAAAGGATTTAGTCATACAAAGAGTAAAATCCAAGATGGCTGCTGGCGGCCATCTTTTTTGGTCGAATGACCCCAAAATGACTCGTTCCCATCTACATGTCATTATTAACATTCACGAAAAATTTTATGATGATCAGACTAAAGATACAACCTGTAGTCCGTGCTAAAGATTTAGTCATACAAAGAGTAAAATCCAAGATGGCTGCTGGCGACCATGTTTTTTGGCCGATTGACCCCAAGATTACTCGTTCCCATCTACATGTCATTGTTAACATCCATGACAAATTTTATGATGATCAGACTAAAGGTACGACCTGCAGCCCGTGATAAAGAATTTAGTCATACAAAGAGTAAAATCTAAGATGGCTGCTGGTGGCCATGTTTTTTGGCCGAATGACCCCAAAATTACTCGTTCCCATCTACATGTAAATATTATCATCCATGACAAATTTCATGATGATCAGACAATCAGTACGACCTGTGGCCCGTGCTAATGGATTAAATTTTGAAATCCAAGATGGCCGCTGGCGGCCATGTTTTTTGTCCGAATGACCCCAAAATGACTCGTTCCCATCTACATTCCAATATCAACAGCCATGACAAATTTTATAATGATCAGACTAAAGGTACGACCTGTAGCCCGTGCTAAAGGATTTAGTCATACAAAGAGTAAAATCCAAGATGGCTGCTGACGGCCATGTTTTTTGGCCGAATGACCCCAAAATGACTCGTTCCCATCTACATGTCATTATTAACATTCTTGACAAATTTTATGATGATCAGACTAAAAGTAGGACCTGTAGCCCGTGCTAAAGGATTTAGTCATGCAAAGAGTAAAATCCAAGACGGCTGCTGGCGGCCATGTTTTTTGGCCGATTGACCCCAAAATGACTCGTTCCCATCTACATGTCAATATTAACATCCATGACAAATTTCATGACGATCAGACGAACAGTGCGACCTGTGGCCCGTGCTAATGGATTGAATTTTGAAAACAAAGATGGCCACTGGCGGCCATGTTTTTTGTCCGAATGACCCCAAAATGACTCGTTCCCATCTACATTCCAATTTCAACAACCATGATAAATTTCATGATTATCAGACTAAAGGTACGACCTGTAGCCGGTGCTAAAGGATTTAGTCATACAAAGAGTAAAATCCAAGATGGCTGCTGGCGGCCATGTTTTTTGCCCGAATAACCCAAAAATGACTCGTTCCCATCTACATGTCATTGTTAACATCCATGACAAATTTTATGACGATCTGACTAAAGGTACGACCTGTAGCCCGTGCTAAAGTATTTAGTCATATAAAGAGTAAAATCCAAGATGGCTGCTGGCGGCCATCTTTTTTGGCCGAATGACCCCAAAATGACTCGTTCCCATCTACATGTCATTATTAACATTCTTGACAAATTTTATGATGATCAGACTAAAAGTAGGACCTGTAGCCCGTGCTAAAGGATTTAGTCATGCAAAGAGTAAAATCCAAGACGGCTGCTGGCGGCCATGTTTTTTGGCCGATTGACCCCAAAATGACTCGTTCCAATCTACATGTCATTGTTAACATGTCATTGTTAACATGCATGACAAATTTGATGATGATCAGACTAAAGGTACGACGTGTAGCCCGTGCTAAAGAATTTAGTCATACAAAGAGTAAAATCCAAGATGGCTGCTGGCGGCCATGTTTTTGGGCGAATGACCCCAAAATTACTCGTTCCCATCTACATGTCAATATTAACATCCATGACAAATTTCATGACGATCAGACGAACAGTGCGACCTGTGGCCCGTGCTAATGGATTGAATTTTGAAAACAAAGATGGCCACTGGCGGCCATGTTTTTTGTCCGAATGACCCCAAAATGACTCGTTCCCATCTACATTCCAATTTCAACAACCATGATAAATTTCATGATTATCAGACTAAAGGTACGACCTGTAGCCCGTGCTAAAGGATTTAGTCATACAAAGAGTAAAATCCAAGATGACTGCTGGCGGCCATGTTTTTTGCCCGAATAACCCAAAAATGACTCGTTCCCATCTACATGTCATTGTTAACATCCATGACAAATTTTTTGACGATCTGACTAAAGGTACGACCTGTAGCCCGTGCTAAAGGATTTAGTCATACAAAGAGTAAAATCCAAGATGGCTGCTGGCGGCCATCTTTTTTGGCCGATTGACCCCAAAATTACTCGTTCCCATCTACATGTCATTGTTAACATCCATGACAAATTTTATGATGATCAGACTAAAGGTACGACCTGCAGCCCGTGATAAAGAATTTAGTCATACAAAGAGTAAAATCTAAGATGGCTGCTGGTGGCCATGTTTTTTGGCCGAATGACCCCAAAATTACTCGTTCCCATCTACATGTAAATATTATCATCCATGACAAATTTCATGATGATCAGACAATCAGTACGACCTGTGGCCCGTGCTAATGGATTAAATTTTGAAATCCAAGATGGCCGCTGGCGGCCATGTTTTTTGTCCGAATGACCCCAAAATGACTCGTTCCCATCTACATTCCAATATCAACAGCCATGACAAATTTTATAATGATCAGACTAAAGGTACGACCTGTAGCCCGTGCTAAAGGATTTAGTCATACAAAGAGTAAAATCCAAGATGGCTGCTGACGGCCATGTTTTTTGGCCGAATGACCCCAAAATGACTCGTTCCCATCTACATGTCATTATTAACATTCTTGACAAATTTTATGATGATCAGACTAAAAGTAGGACCTGTAGCCCGTGCTAAAGGATTTAGTCATGCAAAGAGTAAAATCCAAGACGGCTGCTGGCGGCCATGTTTTTTGGCCGATTGACCCCAAAATGACTCGTTCCCATCTACATGTCAATATTAACATCCATGACAAATTTCATGACGATCAGACGAACAGTGCGACCTGTGGCCCGTGCTAATGGATTGAATTTTGAAAACAAAGATGGCCACTGGCGGCCATGTTTTTTGTCCGAATGACCCCAAAATGACTCGTTCCCATCTACATTCCAATTTCAACAACCATGATAAATTTCATGATTATCAGACTAAAGGTACGACCTGTAGCCGGTGCTAAAGGATTTAGTCATACAAAGAGTAAAATCCAAGATGGCTGCTGGCGGCCATGTTTTTTGCCCGAATAACCCAAAAATGACTCGTTCCCATCTACATGTCATTGTTAACATCCATGACAAATTTTATGACGATCTGACTAAAGGTACGACCTGTAGCCCGTGCTAAAGTATTTAGTCATATAAAGAGTAAAATCCAAGATGGCTGCTGGCGGCCATCTTTTTTGGCCGAATGACCCCAAAATGACTCGTTCCCATCTACATGTCATTATTAACATTCTTGACAAATTTTATGATGATCAGACTAAAAGTAGGACCTGTAGCCCGTGCTAAAGGATTTAGTCATGCAAAGAGTAAAATCCAAGACGGCTGCTGGCGGCCATGTTTTTTGGCCGATTGACCCCAAAATGACTCGTTCCAATCTACATGTCATTGTTAACATGTCATTGTTAACATGCATGACAAATTTGATGATGATCAGACTAAAGGTACGACGTGTAGCCCGTGCTAAAGAATTTAGTCATACAAAGAGTAAAATCCAAGATGGCTGCTGGCGGCCATGTTTTTGGGCCGAATGACCCCAAAATTACTCGTTCCCATCTACATGTCAATATTAACATCCATGACAAATTTCATGACGATCAGACGAACAGTGCGACCTGTGGCCCGTGCTAATGGATTGAATTTTGAAAACAAAGATGGCCACTGGCGGCCATGTTTTTTGTCCGAATGACCCCAAAATGACTCGTTCCCATCTACATTCCAATTTCAACAACCATGATAAATTTCATGATTATCAGACTAAAGGTACGACCTGTAGCCCGTGCTAAAGGATTTAGTCATACAAAGAGTAAAATCCAAGATGACTGCTGGCGGCCATGTTTTTTGCCCGAATAACCCAAAAATGACTCGTTCCCATCTACATGTCATTGTTAACATCCATGACAAATTTTTTGACGATCTGACTAAAGGTACGACCTGTAGCCCGTGCTAAAGGATTTAGTCATACAAAGAGTAAAATCCAAGATGGCTGCTGGCGGCCATCTTTTTTGGCCGATTGACCCCAAAATTACTCGTTCCCATCTACATGTCATTGTTAACATCCATGACAAATTTTATGATGATCAGACTAAAGGTACGACCTGCAGCCCGTGATAAAGAATTTAGTCATACAAAGAGTAAAATCTAAGATGGCTGCTGGTGGCCATGTTTTTTGGCCGAATGACCCCAAAATTACTCGTTCCCATCTACATGTAAATATTATCATCCATGACAAATTTCATGATGATCAGACAATCAGTACGACCTGTGGCCCGTGCTAATGGATTAAATTTTGAAATCCAAGATGGCCGCTGGCGGCCATGTTTTTTGTCCGAATGACCCCAAAATGACTCGTTCCCATCTACATTCCAATATCAACAGCCATGACAAATTTTATAATGATCAGACTAAAGGTACGACCTGTAGCCCGTGCTAAAGGATTTAGTCATACAAAGAGTAAAATCCAAGATGGCTGCTGACGGCCATGTTTTTTGGCCGAATGACCCCAAAATGACTCGTTCCCATCTACATGTCATTATTAACATTCTTGACAAATTTTATGATGATCAGACTAAAAGTAGGACCTGTAGCCCGTGCTAAAGGATTTAGTCATGCAAAGAGTAAAATCCAAGACGGCTGCTGGCGGCCATGTTTTTTGGCCGATTGACCCCAAAATGACTCGTTCCAATCTACATGTCATTGTTAACATCCATGACAAATTTGATGATGATCAGACTAAAGGTACGACCTGTAGCCCGTGCTAAAGAATTTAGTCATACAAAGAGTAAAATCCAAGATGGCTGCTGGCGGCATGTTTTTGGGCCGAATGACCCCAAAATTACTCGTTCCCATCTACATGTCAATATTAACATCCATGACAAATTTCATGACGATCAGACGAACAGTGCGACCTGTGGCCCGTGCTAATGGATTGAATTTTGAAAACAAAGATGGCCACTGGCGGCCATGTTTTTTGTCCGAATGACCCCAAAATGACTCGTTCCCATCTACATTCCAATTTCAACAACCATGATAAATTTCATGATTATCAGACTAAAGGTACGACCTGTAGCCGGTGCTAAAGGATTTAGTCATACAAAGAGTAAAATCCAAGATGGCTGCTGGCGGCCATGTTTTTTGCCCGAATAACCCAAAAATGACTCGTTCCCATCTACATGTCATTGTTAACATCCATGACAAATTTTATGACGATCTGACTAAAGGTACGACCTGTAGCCCGTGCTAAAGTATTTAGTCATATAAAGAGTAAAATCCAAGATGGCTGCTGGCGGCCATCTTTTTTGGCCGAATGACCCCAAAATGACTCGTTCCCATCTACATGTCATTATTAACATTCTTGACAAATTTTATGATGATCAGACTAAAAGTAGGACCTGTAGCCCGTGCTAAAGGATTTAGTCATGCAAAGAGTAAAATCCAAGACGGCTGCTGGCGGCCATGTTTTTTGGCCGATTGACCCCAAAATGACTCGTTCCAATCTACATGTCATTGTTAACATGTCATTGTTAACATGCATGACAAATTTGATGATGATCAGACTAAAGGTACGACGTGTAGCCCGTGCTAAAGAATTTAGTCATACAAAGAGTAAAATCCAAGATGGCTGCTGGCGGCCATGTTTTTGGGCCGAATGACCCCAAAATTACTCGTTCCCATCTACATGTCAATATTAACATCCATGACAAATTTCATGACGATCAGACGAACAGTGCGACCTGTGGCCCGTGCTAATGGATTGAATTTTGAAAACAAAGATGGCCACTGGCGGCCATGTTTTTTGTCCGAATGACCCCAAAATGACTCGTTCCCATCTACATTCCAATTTCAACAACCATGATAAATTTCATGATTATCAGACTAAAGGTACGACCTGTAGCCCGTGCTAAAGGATTTAGTCATACAAAGAGTAAAATCCAAGATGACTGCTGGCGGCCATGTTTTTTGCCCGAATAACCCAAAAATGACTCGTTCCCATCTACATGTCATTGTTAACATCCATGACAAATTTTTTGACGATCTGACTAAAGGTACGACCTGTAGCCCGTGCTAAAGGATTTAGTCATACAAAGAGTAAAATCCAAGATGGCTGCTGGCGGCCATCTTTTTTGGCCGATTGACCCCAAAATTACTCGTTCCCATCTACATGTCATTGTTAACATCCATGACAAATTTTATGATGATCAGACTAAAGGTACGACCTGCAGCCCGTGATAAAGAATTTAGTCATACAAAGAGTAAAATCTAAGATGGCTGCTGGTGGCCATGTTTTTTGGCCGAATGACCCCAAAATTACTCGTTCCCATCTACATGTAAATATTATCATCCATGACAAATTTCATGATGATCAGACAATCAGTACGACCTGTGGCCCGTGCTAATGGATTAAATTTTGAAATCCAAGATGGCCGCTGGCGGCCATGTTTTTTGTCCGAATGACCCCAAAATGACTCGTTCCCATCTACATTCCAATATCAACAGCCATGACAAATTTTATAATGATCAGACTAAAGGTACGACCTGTAGCCCGTGCTAAAGGATTTAGTCATACAAAGAGTAAAATCCAAGATGGCTGCTGACGGCCATGTTTTTTGGCCGAATGACCCCAAAATGACTCGTTCCCATCTACATGTCATTATTAACATTCTTGACAAATTTTATGATGATCAGACTAAAAGTAGGACCTGTAGCCCGTGCTAAAGGATTTAGTCATGCAAAGAGTAAAATCCAAGACGGCTGCTGGCGGCCATGTTTTTTGGCCGATTGACCCCAAAATGACTCGTTCCAATCTACATGTCATTGTTAACATCCATGACAAATTTGATGATGATCAGACTAAAGGTACGACCTGTAGCCCGTGCTAAAGAATTTAGTCATACAAAGAGTAAAATCCAAGATGGCTGCTGGCGGCATGTTTTTGGGCCGAATGACCCCAAAATTACTCGTTCCCATCTACATGTCAATATTAACATCCATGACAAATTTCATGACGATCAGACGAACAGTGCGACCTGTGGCCCGTGCTAATGGATTGAATTTTGAAAACAAAGATGGCCACTGGCGGCCATGTTTTTTGTCCGAATGACCCCAAAATGACTCGTTCCCATCTACATTCCAATTTCAACAGCCATGATAAATTTCATGATTATCAGACTAAAGGTACGACCTGTAGCCCGTGCTAAAGGATTTAGTCATACAAAGAGTAAAATCCAAGATGGCTGCTGGCGGCCATGTTTTTTGCCCGAATAACCCAAAAATGACTCGTTCCCATCTACATGTCATTGTTAACATCCATGACAAATTTTATGACGATCTGACTAAAGGTACGACCTGTAGCCCGTGCTAAAGGATTTAGTCATGCAAAGAGTAAAATCGAAGATGACTGCTGGCGGCCATGTTTTTTGGCCGAATGACCCCAAAATTACTCGTTCCCATCTACATGTCAATATTAACATCCATGACAAATTTCATGACGATCAGACGAACAGTACGGCCTGTAGCCCGTGCTAATGGATTGAACTTTGAAATCTAAGATGGCCGCTGGCGGCCATGTTTTTTTTCCGTATGACCCCAAAATGAATAATTCCGGTACAAATGTTGATGTCAACAGCTATGACAAATTTCATAATGATCCGATCAAAGGTACGACCTGTAGCCTCTATTGTTGACGCGTTACGTACACACGCACACACGGACGACGGACGACAAAGCCATGGCAATAGCTCAAACTTTACAAAGTAAAGTTGAGCTAACAATGGGCCTGGCCAAACTAGAGGTGTGACTGTCACAATGGGAATAAAGATACCCCCCACCCCATGTTTTTAAAATACTAAGATGTTTCACATGTCAGTAAACATTTAGTTAAAATAATAAAATAACAGTTCCTATTGCAGGTGCACAAACCTAACCATAATATTAAACCTAATGACCGAAAAATGTAGGAATAAATGCTCGGACAAAATTATGCTTTTTGCAAAAGTGTTCTAAGTCGAAAAAGGGGAATAACTCCACAAAAAAGTCAGACAGACATCATAATCGCAGGTGCACAGGTTCTCATGGTACTAAATATCAGTGCTAAGATTAAAAAACATCATCCTAAAAACGTAGAAATAAAAGCTCGGACAAAATTAGGCATGTTGCAAATAAATTTCTAAGTCGAAAAAGGGGGAATAACTCCACCAAAAAAAGTCCGACAGACATCATAATCGCAGGTGCACAGGTTCCCATGGTGGTTGATGCATGTGCCAAGTTTCACGGAAATTGATAAAAAAAACGACTGAGAAAAACTCCTGACAAATTTGTGTCCACGGAAGGACAAGTTCACTCCAGTATACCCCCAAGGGCGGATCCAAGGGGGGAGCCCCCGGCGCGCGCCCCCCCTATTTTCGCCAGAGCAAGGAATTTTTGTGAGGTGTACTGGAGCCATTTGTCTCGGGCGCCCGAAGATTCCACACTGCCGGTGGCCATGTTTTTTGGCCGATCAACCCCAAAATTACTCGTTCCCATCTACATGTCAATATTAACATCCATGACAAATTTCATGATGATCAGACAAACAGTACGACCTGTAGCCCGTGCTAATGGATTGAATATTGAAATCCAAGATGGCCACTGGCGGCCATGTTTTTTTTCCGAATGAACCCAAAATGACTCGTTCCCATCTACATGTCAATGTCAACAGCTATGACAAATTTCATAATGATCCGACCAAAGGTACGACCTGTAGCCTGTGCTAAAGGAAATTGTTGATGCATCACGCACACATACACGCACACACAGACGACGGACGACAAAGTTGAGCTAAAAATGCCTGAAATGTTTATTCCGACCCCCCCCCCCCCCCCCCCCTGAATTGCCCAATATATAAGCTTACCCATTGCAGAATAAGAGCTGTCCCAATCTGCTTTGAGGCGATGTCGAGACATTTTGAGCAATCCTTCTTGCAGCAACTGGTCATTTGAAGATCTAACAGTTGCAGCAAGCATTTCTTATAAGCATTGCAAGGAGAATAACTGTTAGCTGCTCCAGCATTCACGGATATCCGTTCAGGCAGCTTTTGAGGTCCAATATCATATAGAATGCATTTTGCACAGTAGAGTCATCGTCAACATCGTTGTTATTTGGCCAATAAGACAGAGAATCATGAACGTGTTTAATAGTTATGACAGAAAGATATGAGCATTGACCTTTTCCTCATCACTAAATAGACTAAGTCCTACCCATATAGAAAATTATCTTACTAAGGCACATTTTACAGATGTATTTCTCTGCCCCAGTTAGAGACAGTATTTGGGTCATATCAGTGTATAGTCTTCATCGTCACACAGCGAGTGAGAAAATATACACCCACGATTGGTCTTATATATATAGTTTTGATGTGTGCTTTCTCATTGGTTCACAATTGATCTTGGCTATACTCAACGAGAGGCCGATCACGATAATTCACACAAGTGAAAACACACTTACTGGGCACCTTGCTCACATCAACACAATGTTAACGCAGATGTGGCTTTGATTTCAACTTATTAGGGACTCCAACACAGATGTTTTATAGAGTGATAAAGCTAATTAAACTCATCGTAGTCTGAGAGAAACACCATAGCTGTTAAATATAAAATAGTAAATAAACATCATAGCAACTCAATTTACTTATATAATTAAAGTTATGGTTAATATTTTCAAAACTATTCAAGTGATACCAAAAACTATACAGGTGAGGGGCGTGTCATTATAAACCTACATATAAAAAATAAATAAGTTATGGCATCAATAGAACATGACCAAGTATGGATGGAAAGTGTTAATAATTTCTTAACTGATCAACTGATCAATATAAAAAAACTATACAGGTGAGGAGTGTGTCATTGTAAATATGCAAATAAAATTTGAACACGATCCGATAAAAATTATTTGAGTAATCGAAACGGATAGTAAGTGTCCACAGACAGAAGGATGGTTGATCTGAATGTTGGCATTATGTGTACCATACATGGTATGGGTACACATAAAAAGCATGTGCCAAAACTAGCAGATTAAAGACATATTATGGACATGTTCAGATGAGTGAAATGGATAACTTGTAGGCGCTATACCGATGGCGGGAAAGTTATATTCTACTAACATCGCTGAAAATCTCAAGGAAAAAGACCGTACACTCCATAGAGAACATTAGCTGCACTACACTCAATTATAAATATATTAATCTCAATTCCATATGGAAATATTGGCGATAAACTAATGAAAATGATTACGGCATTGAGAGTCACTGCATTTAGTTACTATATAAGAACGATGGTGTGTGTAGTCAATTCGGACACATATGTAAAAAAAAAAAAAAAAAAAAAAAAACTAATTTGAGCAATATTAATCTCCATTTCATTTCTATTTGGCAAGTCTACTGGAGTGTTTCACATCACTTTAAGACCAATGGTGGGTGCGAATCAACTTGTGTAACACTTTCAATGTTACACGGCGTATATAAGGTTAATTTGGAAGTCAATACTCTAGCTAAATGTCCATATTTTAAGCGTGGGAAACTAATCTGGGAAGCAATGGCATGTGCTATTCCTTCACGGGTTAGTGGTCCTATAAAGAATATATTATATCTTAACCTGTTGGACAGGCCAACACGTGTACCAATGAGATTGTCAAACATACGTGAGGCCCATCAGGTGTGGCTTACAGATTCCCATATATACTTGTTTCAGCCGAGACTAGATGGATTTCGATACTCTTGTTCTGAACGTATTTCTGAGAAGATATTCTTATTTATTATTCTCCGTGACCGCCTGATGTGAATATGTATATAGTTGTATAAATAAATCTCATCGACATGTCTGGGAACTGCCAACTTAATGTTAAAGAACCTGGGACCAACCCTAGAGTGGTACACTTGTTGTGTAACAATAGACAAAACGCACCTAAATATCATTGCCAGTCGAGTCATAGCATAGCATGTGTAAACAGTGCCTTAGTCATAATCACAAGCTTTCACATATTTACCATAAATGACTGCTGGTCTGCTACCAGTCAATGGACCATACTTCGAAAATAAATTTGATATTGCCTAATAGTGGTGTATTGTTTCAGTTGTAGTATCACTGCTGCTCCTTCTGTTGTGAATAATTATCCTTCATGTTCACAGGAAAACTATTCTTCCTTGATCTTGATTATCAATTTTAATTTCGGTGACAGAAATATATTTGGTAAAATTGAAAGTAGTGAAAATACATACCAAACAAGAGGTGTAACCCCACCGTGGCAAATTCAACCCGCATTATCCGTAAACTCAACCAAAAGATTTTTAACTTTAAAGAAAAATTCGGACTAATGATATCGATACGGTGTCACAAGAAGCTTGTACAGAAACAATTATTCAAATCGGTTCATATTTGTTAAAGTTATTAAGTCAGACAGAATTTTCTAAGTCAAAATAAGTCGAAAATGAGGTGTAATATTACGAAAAACAGTCTGAGCCAATCGCTAGCCGCATCATGTAGAGAGGGTATTGTGAGAAGCATGTATACCAAAAATTATTGAAATCGGTTCATATTTGTTAAAGTTATTAAGTCGGACAGAATTTTCTAAGTCAAAATAAGTCGAAAAAGAGGCGTAACTTGAAAAAACGAAGTCGGACCGAACCGCTATTAGCATCATGCGGAGAGACCGTCCTAATGAGATTGCATACAAAAAACTATTGAAATCGGTTCTTAGTTGTCAGAGTTATGAGGTCGGACGGACGGACAAACGGACAGAGAAAATGTGACGGACGGAGATGTCGACTATATACCCACCGACTTCAAGTCGGGGGCATAATAAACCGCTCCGGGATCCAGCTTCTACCTAAAAATTATTGTCATCAGAACGAGGGAAATTTTTCTGCGAGAAATTGGGACCTTGGTCATCATCAATTTTAGCCTTGAATCTTCTTTAATATGCCTATAGCAGACAAAACTCCCATTTCTTTTGACATCTATACATTTGTGCACCATCTTCATTATGTTGGGAAATTATATGACGGATAGGTTTGAGCCATTGTTTCTTTCACTATATTTATTTTGACAGATGTAAGGGCTATGTGGTCCGTCACGACTATCAGCCCATCCTCGGTTCTAACAATAATTATGAATTGACTCATGAAATAACACGGGGACGTTTGCGGATTGTTCAGTGATAAGTTCCAGGTCCGACACCATATATACATAGGCGGCGCCACATAACAAACGGGACAACATTGTAAAGATATCGCGGGAATTTGGTCATTTTCGGATAAGTTTGTTACTTTCCATTAGAGCACTAAACAGAATAAAAGCATGAAATGACAAGTTGAAAAATTTGGTGGGTATATATAAGCCCCGAGGCCCTGCATAAGCACCACTAACTTCTAGCTACTGGCCAATCGCCATGCAGAAGCTGCACCAGGCCACGTGCTCCGGCTTAACCCTTTGAACCCTAGCTCCCCACAACGATCGACACACCGACCCTGGGCTCCCAGTGGTATTTATTATATTGTGGCCAGTGTTTAGATGTATGGTGTTGTTTATGTTCAAGTGGTGTCACATTTCTGAAACTTTAGATGTATGTTCCCCATGGACCACTGATTATTTTACGATCTGGTTACATTGCCACCTGGTCACTCCCTGGTAACGGTTGCTAGGCATCTACCCGATATTGAAAGTAAAATACAATTATAGCTTTTACGGTCGTAATTCAGCCCAAGGAAATGGCGTTTTTGATGCAATCAAAACCCTATTGTGAAATTTGAGATATATCTGGCCAAAAGTCTGATCCTAACTTGTATTTAAGGGTAGCAACGGTTGCTAAGCAAATACCCCAAATGATCGAATGACACCATTGCCCTGTGAATCCAATTGTATTATGCCCAAATTTTGGCATGCACATGCTGATGGTTATGTTAAAATGGTGCTACAGGTCTGAAATATTACAGGTATGTTCCCAACTTCCCATGGGCCACTGTGTATTTTTTTTAGAACGGTATACTTTGCCACACGATCACTCCCTGGTAACGGTTTCTAAGCAACTACCCGGAACTGAAAGTATAATGCAATTATAGCTTATAGCGTCGTATAATTATGCGCTAAGAAACAGCATTTTGTATGCAGTCAATACCCTATTGTGAAACTGGAGATGCATCAGGTCAGAAGATTGAACCTGCATGTAGTTTGTATTTAACGTATCAATGGTTGCTAAGCATATAGCCCAAGTGATCGAATGACACCACTTCCCTGTGCATTCAATGGCATTACGTTCCGTTTTAGACATCGCCTATAGGGCACAGTGATGGTCATGTTCAAATGGTGCCACGAGTATTAAACTTTACATAATTGCTCAATAATGCACGATTTGACCACGTGTTTGTAATGTGCACGCGCAAGTAGATGGTATTGTGACCATGCAAGCCATTTCCACAGTACTACTATGGTGCAATGTCAAAACGTGCAGCTGTATAACGCAAATTTATGTACTATGGAGATCCTTGATGTGATTGTATCATTTCACAAAAATCCATACATTTATCATTTTATCCTATGCGCATGCGCGAAACAAATCGACTCAAATAAGAAACTGCTTGCACCTTCCTCACATATGACAGAACACTGATTATGTATGCAATACTAATTTAAACCAAAAAGAGTGATCGAAATGGTGTCTTTCTACAATCCTGCGAACCGCTTTACCCGAATCGCTTCAAATAATGTACGTTTGTTGAATTCTGCGCTGTGCGCATGCGCATGTTTTTCTACCCCAACTAGTCGGCAACAAACTCATACACATGCACCCAGGGAACTGCTGAAGTTCCTTGGGATCATTTACATAGATATAAGTGGACATACCAATGGTTATAACATGTATACACATGCTACATAGGTTTATGATGTCACTGAATGCTGCTGGCCGCTTTTGCGGCCAGTCGGGTGTATAAATAATGTACGTTTGTTGAATTCTGCGCTGTGCGCATGCGCATGTTTTTCTACCCCAACTAGTCGGCAACAAACTCATACACATGCACCCAGGGAACTGCTGAAGTTCCTTGGGATCATTTACATAGATATAAGTGGACATACCAATGGTTATAACATGTATACACATGCTACATAGGTTTATGATGTCACTGAATGCTGCTGGCCGCTTTTGCGGCCAGTCGGGTGTATGAACGTTTTCTGGCTGCGGCACTCCGGCTTATTGACTTAGTCGCTGCTAATCCCTTGCTATTGACCAATCGGGACTCAGGGAGGCTGGGTGCGTGAGGCCACCTGCCATGGATTAATACTTTAATCTGTTATAATTCGGTTTAGCCAATAAATCTGAATTAATCTCATAGTTCGGATTGATGACCTAATCGCTGCTAATCCCTGAGCTGGATCATCAGGCCAATTTAATGCAGCACTGTACTATAATTATACGATTATTCATAAAAGGTGACCTTAATTTTTAAATTAATCGTTAATGTTTCGAAATATTTTGCAACTATTTCATAAGTTAACCCTTTACCCAACAGAACGGCCCTGTGCCAATACATTCTCTTATATATGCGAGCCGACCATAGGTCGCCTCGCATATATAAGAGAATGCATTGGCTTAGCACATTTTAAATTATAAAATTGTTAAAGAATGTAAGAAAAAATGGTAAAAAAAGATTTTTTTTAGGCCAATGCATTCTCTTATATATGCGAGGCGACCTATGGTCGACTCGCATATATAAGAGAATGCATTGGCACAGGGCATAACTGTAACTATCACAATGTGGTCAATGAGCCAGTTCCAATGATATCCATATGTGTATGGTTTTATTGAGACAGACCCAAGATAATTTAGGCTGTTGAAGCTTCATTCGGGCGTTTCTGGGCATTCTGTTGGGTAAAGGATTAACATCAGTTATTTTTATTTATAGATATATTGAAAACGCTCTTTATTGTTCTAGAATTCCAATAACGAAAAAACTATTTATAATAATTCATTAATTAACTAACATTCAGCTTTTAGTATGCGTTGTTCCGTAAATTCACCATAACTTTCAAACTATTTAACATACCCAATTTATCGAGAAAAAAAAATGAAATGCGTGTGCTTTGTAATTTCCGTAAAATGTAATGTTTTGTAATACACGATGGCGTCCAAGATGGCTGGCATTTTTGCAACAAAAAAATGCTCAGACCGGATTTTAGCGAATTTTGGATATGTTATAGAGGAGAATTGCCAGCTTTCGCCAGGAGCAGGCATACCGATCGGTATATCTCCTCCTGCCCAGGCCACACTACGAGGAAGCATAGGATATCCTAAGGCTGGCTTTAGTGGCCCACCCCCTCTCGCCAAATGTGCAAATGCCAAAATATTTTTTTTTTGTATTTAAGTTTTTCGTTTTATATACAAACTAGCCGATGAGCCAGACGTTGTCCGGGCTATTCAAAAACCAAATTTCAAGTCGATAGCTCCACCCATTTCCGAGATCTGGTCTGCGCATGCGCGAAGCTGGCGTCGCACGGGCTCGGCGACCCGATAAAATTTGTATCCGGGGCAAGATACAGTCACATAGCAAATTTCAAGTCGATAGCTCCACCCGTTTTCGAGATCTCGTCTGCGCATGCACGAAGCTGACGTCGCATTGGTTCGGCGACCGATAAAATTGGTATCCGGGGCAAGATACATTCACATAGGAAATTTAAAGTCGATAGCTCTATCCGTTTCCGAGATCTCGTCTGCGCATGTGCTGCACGGGCTCGCCAATACAACAACGACCACCGCCTGGTCAAACTACACACACGTACCAAGTTTCGTCCCGATCGGTCGAGAATCGTAGATTTGTATAAATGACAAACATACAGACAGACAGACATACATACAGAGGTCTTCAAAATATATATGAGATATGAACACAATAAACTCGCATACCACACATAAAAACTCACATGTTTCGAAAGGCTCTGTTATTACTTGCGCCAATCTGACCGTTTGAGCCGTACATTATGACCTCGCACACAAGCAAACAACCAACAGAGTGTAAGGGCAAGCTTCGAATTTACTTGCACGTGCCCGTACACTTGAGCTGCTGGTTGCCTGCTTTTACAGACACTTAAAAATATGATACATTCAAGTGGAAACTCGCGTGTTTTGAAAGGCTCCATTATCACTTGCGCCAATCTAACCGTTTGAGCTGTACATGATGACATCGCACACAAGCAAGCAGCCCCCAGCATGTAAGAGCAGGCTCTGAATTCACTTGAGCTTGCCCGTACACTTGAACTGCTGGCTGCCCGCCTTTACAAAGATATGTAATATAATAAATATACATAATATGAATACAAAACAACAGTAAACAAGGGAAACTCAAGTATTGGACAGACAAGCTCCGTTAATACTTGCGCCCTCTGAACAATGGCTTGAGTTCCACTTGTTATGCAATCCAATAAATAGGCATGCTATAAATACAAAACAATAGTACCCTACTTTTTGAAGAGATCACCTTCTCAATTGCGGCCATTTGTTCCTTTCGCTCCTTAAATGTACGTTTGCTACTCATCAAATGGTAGTGTTCCTCGGCTATTTCCTCACTATGGTCCCTGCATGCCCGCATTGCTTCAATCATCTCCAAGTCATTTGCATCACGTGGCTTTGTATCCTTAATTTTCCTCGCCTTGGTGACAGTCATGTAGTCCTTTGGCTCAATTCCGCATTTGGCGTGCAACTCATTGTTCGACTTGGCAAAGTTTTTGCAGGGTACGCCGTGTTGTCCAAGAAAGAACTTATCAGAGTCGGTGCATTTTGGTCGAATGTAGTCCAGGTAGAATTTAGAGATCCTGTGTACACTATTGCAAAGACTGATGGAATCATTCTTATTCTTGCCAAGCAACGTGGTTACTTGGATAGCATCGTTTGTTTCGTTCCATTTGGCGTTGCTCCAGTGGTCTAGAGTACAATCCTGGATAATCATGCCTCTGGTGCATCCTGTTCCAATCGTCCAGACTCATTTCCAGTATGTCGTTGGCCCATTGGCGCACGGGCTTGTCGTCGAGACGTCCTTTCTGAAAAATAGCAGGCTCTGATTGTGGCAATAAACGGTCGTTATTTGGAATTTCGTCTACACGTACCTGCATATGTTCGACGAGAACACCTTTCTCGATCGTCTTCAAGAAATCAGCTAGGCCACTCCAGGGATTTTGCCCTTCCTGGCCACTTACCTGGGACAGGCCTTTTGGCCCTATTATTTATAACATGCATTAATGTCTTAAGATATGCTCTAACTGTTTCCTTTCGCACGCAAGTCCTTTGTAGAACTCTAAAGAAATCTTGTATTCTATCTAAATTGGATACATCTCAAACATGCAATTTGACGTGGGTGTCACATAGGAAAATGGCTTCTGGATGAATATGTCGGATTAGCCTAGAGATTTGATTCCTAATGGCTTCTGGATGAATATGTCTGATTAGCCTAGAGATTTGATTCCACTTTTCTATTTTTTTTATTCGAGACTTAATCGAAGAGAAAATCTTATCAAATGTACGGGGCATTCGTACTGGTTGCTTCGTGCCGTGATAATCGTACGTAAGCGTAGGTAACTCGGTTTGTATGTGAGCTGTCTTCGCCTTGACTGAGATAGACTTACTTTTTCTGCTTGTCGATTACACCGCCATTGTGCAATCATCACCGGTCGGTTCAATTGCCGATGGCTCTGCCGTTGCGCAATCATTGTCGGTTGGTTCCGCTGTAGCAACATCAGCCTCAATTGTCCATGGCTTTGCCCTTGCGCAAACATCGTCGGTTGGTGCAACTGTAGCAACATCAGCCTCTGTCTGTGCCACTGCTGCCTGAGAGTTGTCGGATGAGTCACTATACGATGAAGTCGGACTTACCTGTCGTTTAGGCTGTGGCGCACACTCCTTGTGAACGCGGCTGGTCACGATATCTACCACCCTGAATCCTTGCGAATTCAAATATTCCCGGATCAAGTTTCGGCTTGCCATCATCTTCTTTCCGGAAAGATTTTTTTTCCTTCTTGAGAAATTCCTCAATGATGTTCTCCAGGAACACTTGGTTATCGATGACGTGATTCCTGTACAATAGGGATTCGTTGACCGCTTCACTAATCACACTTTCTGGTTCATCTTTGTAGCAAACTTTCCGCATGTGCTTCCGAACGTCCAGATATAGTTTAGAACAAACACCGTGGACACATTTGGTGGCTGCTCAATGGCACATCACTTTTCTTTTTCTGAGATTGATCTCCGCTATCTTCGGTGAAGCCGGTTTGACATGTCGCGTACACGTCTGCGGGATCAAGTTCGTGGGAATCCCCTTGTGTAACCTTGCGATAATTATACTGCTTCACTTTAACTAAACATTCACTGAGCTCCTCTCCTTGCATGTCGTGATCCTTTGACAGGTGATCGGATACATCGTCGAACTTACCTAAACAACTGAGAACTGGACACACTCCAGATATCGGCACAACATCCTGCACTGAAGAAGTAATCTTATCCGTTTCCATCCTGCAAAGAGATGACATGCGTGCTATAAAAAAAAAAAACCCTCTTATTCAATAGGAAAATATGGACTCTTTCCAAATTATGTTGAAATATTTCCCACTAATTTACATAATGTTTTACATGTTCAAGATGGCCGCCAAAGTGGCATTTCATTCTTTGCGAAAAATTATAACATTTTAATAGAAACAATACAAAAAATTGGAAATCCCAATCCAAGATGCTGCCAACGCAGAGTGTTTGCGTTTTTAACTAATACATTTAGGTTTCAGTGGTTTGGAACGCACAATTCTCAACCAGGGCCACCCATATATCCATAAAGAGAGACTTTATAAATCGCTATTTATTTATTTGAATTTTTTTTTAATTTAATTAATGTTACTTTTGCAAATCAAGATGGCTGCCAATTTCCTATAAGTGGATTTATTCAACATTTATAGGTAAAATTAATTGAAAACATTTCAACACAATTTGGGAAGGTTTATTAATTCACAATCTCAGAATGGCCGATATTCCGTCTTTAAGGCCATGTTTTAAAGGAACACGCGGGTGTAATTTTCTTTATTTTATAAATCTTAATCCAAGATGGCCGCCAAAATGGCTGACCGGAAGTGGAGCTTTTGCGTTTTTTAAATAATATATTTAAGTTGCTGTGGTTTGGAACAGCACAATTCTCAACCAGTACCAAACCACGTTTAAAATGGCGACCGGAAGTCGAGAGGAAATTCTAGCTAAATTCTAGTGGGAACATATGACACATTTATAGCTAAAATTAATTGGAAATATTTCAACAGAAAGATCTATTAATTCTGGAGTTCTAGAACAATGAAGAGCGTTTTTGAAAAGTTAGGATCGTGTGGTCAAACACTACTGAATGCAGTTTTCTGCGCTGTACAGCGTTTGTCCCTTGGTTATTTTAGCTATGTCAACTACTTGGAGAAAAATACAGGGACCAAAGATGCTCTCAATCCATTACTGATTTGTGAAGAATAAACATGTATTTTGTGAACTAAGAACTGGTGTTGATGACAAAGCTGTAAGGCAACATTGCCATAAATATACTTTCGTTATATAATCATGGATCTATTGAAAAAGTGATTTGATAATATGACAAATCACCGCAAAATATGATATAATTGATTTGTTGGAGTATCAAAAACCTGCATGCATGCACGGAGATGCTTGCTGTTGACATTTCTTATTATAACATTGTCCTAATGAACGTGTTACAAATAGACTTATATAATGTTGGACAATTTTGGCTTGAGAACACCGTGCTTTCAACTATGGGCAACATTTTACAGTATTTTATCATTCATATATCACAGACATTTTCAAATCAGTTTTGTATTTTTCATGTATTAGTCTGGGGGACGAAATCATAAATGAACTTTTCGCTAAACATACTGGGTAAAGCTTGACAACCAGTGATTCGATCCAGGAGTACAAATTCATTCAATCTAACCCGGTTGTCATTTCTAAAAAAATCAATATTTTAATTTTGAAGACTTTAAAAAACGCATTTTTTATCAGAAAATTTTCCCCATGTTATAACTGTTAACGGCATTCCGTACAATTTGCGCGCGATGTAAACTAGGTACCCATGGCAACGAAAATGAACTTCTGCAAACTAAAGATAATTCTGTGATCGTATTTAATAGAATGTCTCATTATGTCTGCATAAATTAGTCAAACTAATGTAAGTTGTGCTCAGGTAACCTTATAACTATTCCCGTATCCCCAGCCATTATGAGCCATATAGGCCTACGTCGTAATCGACAGCCCCATACATCGGTTGGCGATGTCAAACGGCGCCTAGTAGTAGTACTGTCAAAATACTCAAATTAGATCGATCAATATCAATAATGTGCTATTGTTTATTTAATTGAAACGCATGGTAATATATAAAACATGGGGGTGTAAATTTGTCGTTATATCATAGCTTAAACGTCATCGCAATCACTAAAAAATTCCCAAATTCGTGCACGCGCATGTCCTCGCTGAAATTTTCACAAACTACGGAAAGCCGATTCATAAAAAATTCTAGTCTTTTTGTGGAAAAACCTTTAAACATGCGATTAATCTGGCTTTAGGTTGAACGTATGAAAAACAATTTAAATTCCGTGTTTCTTATATCATAATCCGTAATGATTTTGCGTTTGCTATGTTCATTTTTGTTAATTGATTTAATGTTCTCGTTTGTGTTTTTTACTTGTTTTTTCCCCGACATCACGAAGAAGATAGGCCTACCATATTCGCCGAGAAAGAAGCAGACGGGGATGGTCAGGGCTGTAAGTATTTTAATATGTTCATTAGTTATATTTGCTGTTCATTAATTTTTCTTTAAATTGTTCTTTATTTTGTGTCTGTGTCTTAAGTGCATATCTTTATTATTTCAGAACACCCATGCAAGGAACCAGACGTATTCTCACCGGCAAAACGTCGAAAACAAGAATGCAACGCAGTGTGGATAGAAGGGAAGTGTTTTATGTGCCAAGAGAGCAAGCCGCAGACCACACTTTCAATTTCTACGGAGGATGGACTGGCCAGGGTTACTGAATGCATATCAGTACGACGGAAATATGGAGACGAAAATTCCAATCACATCATTGAACGTTGGGACAATAACTCAATCGCAATAGCACACAACAATGTGCACTGGCATAAGTCATGCTATGCGAACTTTACAAACTGCACAAACCTCGATCAGGTACAAAAACGCGCGGAGAAATGTCAGCCACCACCTGCTAATGGAAATGTTACAATTCGTTCGTCCCAAAATACATCGAATCCAACAGACTGGGATAGGTGTTTGTTTTGTCAGTCTGGCGAAACGACTACAACGCTGCATAATATCGAGTATGAAGATACATCAAACTTCATCATGAAACATGCACCCAAGGACACTACAATGAGCTGTAGGTTAGCTGATGTGAATGACCTAATGGCTGCAGAGGGGAAATACCATCTCAAATGCTATACAAAATTAAAAAAGAAATACACGAAGGGAATGCGTGGTGACGGACCAGGGTTGCCTGACTCGCATCAGGCGAAACAAGAAAAGGCATTTGTTGAAGTAATGAACGAATTGCAACATGGTCTTAATGGAGGGGGCGTGTTTTCATTGTCGACTGTGTGGGAGAGATATTCTTAAAAACTTGTAGAAAATGGAGAAGATCGGGAATATACCAAAGTAACCGATTCAAGGATAGAATTACATCACACTTTATAAATTCCATCGGATTAGTCAGACCACTCAACAAACGAGAATCTCTGCTTATTTACAAGGACTGGTCCGTCGATGATGCCGTTTTTGTGTTGCAAGATTTGCAGCCCGAATCGTATGCCGGTCTACAGTCGAAGAACCAACATGGCAACATATAGGTGAGAGTTAATTTACATATTCAGGATAAGACATATGCAAAACTGGATATTGATATTTACAAAACTAACGTTTCAGGGATGTGTATATCTTGTTACGAACGTTGTTGTTAAAATGAAAATAAAATAAACCAATGTATACATGCACCAATTGAGTTTTATATGTAACTGTGACATGTATGACAGTTTCAAGAATGCCACCGTGACCCTTACAAATTGGCATGTTCACATTCAGACGGCTACAAAATGTTCCAAATAAGCTCACAACATGACATAAATTTTATTACTCTAAATGTTCAAATCTCAATAGGGTGCCGACTAATGAGTTTTATGCATGTCATACGTCCGTAGACAGTACGAACCCTTGCAGACATGACCACATGCAGTAACAGGCGTTCTGTTTTATGATAATATACCTAACATTTGGTAAATTAGTGCAATCGTTTGTACCATTGATATAATGGTCATTGATTGTTTCACTGCATGTTGAAATTTAGTGCCGGGCGCTTCACCCTGCATCAATTTAAAGTTTAAAACAGACGACCGGGCATTGTTTCTATATGAATACTGGCTCCAATGAGTGTCCGTTCCCGATTCTAAATTGGCTCCGCCCACATATGATGACGTCTATCGTGAAAATCGCTATTGTTGAAAGCTGTCATATTCCAAGCATCGTCTTGACGTTGGGTATATCTGGGACGGATGCTCAAACCTGAAATCCTGGAGAAATGAACCAAATCTTATAAAGAATCTTTTAGATCACTTGGCTTGCCAGCATATGTGTATTTATAAATCATAAGAATCTTTTAGATCACTTGGCTTGCCAGCATATGTGTATTTATAAATCATAAGAATCTTTTAGATCACTTGGCTTGCCAGCATATGTGTATTTATAAATCATAAGAAAACAAACTTTTCAATATTATCTGTATTACATCAAGGACTAGTCCATTTTTATTTCAAATGAGCATGATTTCTCCCATGAGATGTCGCTGCTCAGCAGGTAAATAATTTGTCTTTTTTATGGTCTCCTGAAACATATAACTTGAGTCAGATGGAAGAAAATCAGATGTGTTTTGCTTTGTTGTGAATCAACATACAATAACGCTCAAGCTCAAATTTGGGTTTGGTACAATGATTTTTTTTCAACAAGACAGAATACAATAATAAAATTGGAATTGGCAGCTATTCTTTAAGGTCGTCGGGAGTCGAAAACAAACAACTTTTTTTGTTTGACCTAATGTACAATGTATGTATATCTCATTTTCGGGTAGTATAAAGCAAGCACCAACATCCAATAATTTTGCATCCCAATATCAACTGATTGTTAATCCAAGATGACATGAAGAAATTGTGGTACATACCATCGTCATGCCAATTTGTTCATTCCTGAGGCTGCCACTGGTATCCAATATCTCAACAATGTTTTGCAGTATCCATATTTTCCTGGGATAAACTGATCCAGAAACAGCTACAATTAAAAAATATATAATTACATGTAGCACAATATTAACTACAATACATTGAGATAAATTCTTCATTTTAATTCTATTTTAGTAAATTTGGTATGCGAGTTGTTGGCTCCAAAATACGGCGAAGTTTAAATTTGGGTCCAGTCTGATCATTTTTAGTGATTTATGGATCCTTTCAACTTCGCAATGTCAGGTTTTGAGTTTCCCAGATGCTAATTTCGTTTTGGGTCACTTTATCACAAAATTGGGAACCAAATTTGTCATCTTAAGTTCTCTGCCGAAAACGTAGACCTGTCAAGTTACATTATGGGTCTGATCTGATATGGAACAATTTTGACAAAGATTAATAAGTATTTTTTTTAATTTTATGACCATGCTTATACCAGCTTAACTTAGTTTCCCCTAGATATATATACAGCCATATTTTAGTTACCTGGCGATGGTTGGCATGGTAGAGTGGAAAGTTTGTACTCAAGCTCTCTCACAGTGACATCGAGTTCCTTCACTCTGGAAAGAGCATCATCTCTTTCCTTTGTCATGATCGCTAATCTGCTATTGTCTGTGAAAGTTGCAACTGAAAAGGATTCTGCCAAGTGTTCACTAGCACTATTTGGAGCATACCATAGAGTGTTGGTAGCAGTTGGTACCGAGATGGTAGTATTTAACTTCCCTGCATCTGTAATTGCATGAAACATGCTCATAAACATGTAGCAGCATCATATTGCTCAGAAATTAAGACTAGGTTCATACATTTGAATATGAATTATTACTCACAGCAAAGTCATGTCATTTCCATAGAGTTTAGTGTTACTTTTCCCCCCCGACACTATTAGCTGGATTGACTCTTCCAAAATTTGTTGCCCTATGATTCAAAATGCCACCCAAATTTAGTGTGGTGTAACCTTCAATCACTATCTAGGTGCTAGATCTAGCAATGTCACATTTGATTCTATCTACATGAATAGATGTGTGATCAGCTTACCTTCATGAACTTCTGTTTGTGATATGATCTCCTGACATCCTTTGCATCTACAGCCCTTCGTTTCTCCAGCTAGATAATTAAATAAATCACATGTGATATGATCTCCTGACATCCTTTGCATCTACGGCCCTTCGTTTCTCCAGCTAGATAATTAAATAAATCACATGCACATCAAAATTTCATCAAACAATTCCAAATGATTTTAAAACATGATTTTCAATATTTCTCAACATGCTGCACCCGTGACGTTACTAGTAGTGGTGTTGTGGTTTAAGTGGCAACATGCTGCCCATGCAGTAATATCACTATTTTATATGGCAAGTAATATGCAGCACTATGCTGTTGTGGTAGAATGGTTTGGCTACAGCACCCAAATGCCATAGCAGAACACCTGCCGACCTTAATTGTCTACCACAGTGAAATCTCTATCACTGTTTCTGGGTAGAATTTTTTCAGTAGAAATTTGCATATGACCCAATTTCAACTGGCTGTGAATAGAATTTCGGAACAGGTTTGCAACTAATATATGATGTAATATTCATCTTAAAATGTGTTACATTTAAAAGGATCTAAAAATTATGATGCTGGGATATAATTAATATCAGATTTTCTGAAAATCGTTGAGAAATTCGATTCACTAGTCACCAAAAAGGCTTGTTGTGAATGAAATTTATAGATGATCATTTCATAAAATCCGATATCCCAAGTTCGCAACATAACTGGGTGATCCGCTCTATATATATTCTAAATAGCTCATCGTATAGTCACCTTTTCAACTGCTTTGGTGGTTTTCACCTCCTTTTCCCCCCTTTGCTCTGCTAATACATGCATCTGTTTCCTTTATTTTCCTTTGGTTCGGCTTCAGGTTTTTTGAGATACTTGTACCATCTGCGTTCTCCCTCGGTATCAGGTTCTTAGACGCATGAGTCTTTTCTTTCGGCTTCTTAACTCTTTAATTTGTGTGTCCTTCTTGGTCTTATTCTCATTAGGCACATTTGACAAAAAGATTGACTAGAGATTGCTGATTATCGGAAAAGAAAAGGCTGGTCTGTGGCGATTAAGGTATATGGTGCACCAGAGTCAACTATACGGGGGTGGAACAAAGATTAGTTGAAAGACAACCTGAGCAGATTGGTAAATCTAACCTTACTAGCAAGATCAGCCTTCAGACGACGGCTGTATTCTTTTTAAATTGTTTGTCCTTCTTGGTCTTATTCTCATTATCCTTATCTGGTCGTTCTGAAATAAAATCAAGAAATTATTGATCACTTAATACTTCATGTCAATTTTCAGGCCTTGCATGTACACCATATTGAGAGATAACATATGCTACAGCAGTGAACAAAACATTCTCCAAAAGTTCATAAATTAATTTTACCCATCCCTCACACTTGAGATATGCAACTGAAAATCTGGGTCCAGCACTCATGCATCAATTTGTTATCAAACGGATAATCACATGCTGTTAATTAGAAATATGGTTGATGTGGATGTTTTATGGTTTATGGCAATTATGCCAAAGGGGATGTCAGGAATGATAACTTATTGGCAAGGTCCGCAAGCACCACACCGACACACCGAGCAGGCAGATAAAAACCCGCGTGATGCATCGACTGGTAACCGGAAGGCGTGAACCCACGGCTATGCAACTGAAAATCTGGGTCCAGCACTCATGCATCAATTTGTTATCAAACGGATAATCACATGCTGTTAATTAGAAATATGGTTGATGTGGATGCCCTCGACTTGGTATTGGATGGCTACTTGTTCAGAGAGCGTCTTTAGGAATATGGTTCTAGTCACTAAATTTGATATCTAAATTGACAGGATGAATAAACCTGTAAATACTTACAAAATGAACTAAACCTTTGATGAATGGCTGATTTAACGTGATACCCATTTCATTGATAACTTCTTCTGGCGATAGATCTGTGCCCTTCACAAGCAGTTTTTGCTTTTCACTTGACTCCCGGAGTTCTTCAGCATTTCTGGTCACTATACATGTATGAATGAAAAAGAGGATTGTTTCAGCTAACTTCAGTATAAGATATATCTCAATTAAAATTAGTTATGTCTGGTTTTGCTAGTTATTTGCATCTGCTTACATATGTAGGAAACATGAGATTTTTATTTTGAATGTGACACTGAATGATAGAGAAAACATTTGACAACAAATATAATTAATTTTGATCTGGAACTGCAATCCCATAACATCGTTCTAATTCAAAAATATTAATTATCCACACACACAGCCCTCTTAATTCAGATTGATTGGCTTCGACAATCCGCTATGACAACCATTTGCCATGGCCCGGTTTGCTTTAGCAAACTGCTTTATAATAGGCATTGCTGATTGCCATAGCAAATTACGAGGGCTGATACACAGTTGTACAAGTGATTTTCATGCAGAATCATTGTTTTACTGGAAAAGTAAAAAAATAAGTATTTTCAAAGAATTTTTTTTTTCAAACAAAGCAGAAAGCTTGAATTCAAAGTGACTAGAATGTAAGTTGATGATAATCACTGAACTCACGATGAGATCCTAATCGAGGCTGATGCCAGACATTGCGCAATGTACACTAGGCAAAGTTGACTCAGCACAGAGTTGCCACATGACACTGTATGGTATTTTTTTTTTGCTACAAATTTTACCATTGCCGGAAGTGGAACTCGCATCGACTCGTGCATTAAAGAACTGTTATTTGAGATATAGCGCAATGTTTCAATTCTCATAACAAGTCATATCCATGGAAGGAATATCTACACAATATCATGAAAATGATCCATTACTACCAACCTTGTAATGGAAACCAGATCAACACCCACCCAGACTACATTGAAAAGGTTTAATATACGAAACAAATCAAATCAAAGGTGAAGATTTCCTATCAAAATGTCACCTGCAGATTTCAAAACACCGATTACATCATCATCGCAGACACAGATTAAACAATTCCGCCTTTGGTAATGCGAGCTGATTGGTCAATTGCTCTGTACATTGATGTAGATTATGAAGCCCGGTAGAATAACACAGAACTATATTTATATATAGATCTCCATCGCGAGATACATATAAGCAATAGGTTGCTTTTTTGTTTAACCCTTTGAGTGCCAGGTCGATTTTTGTATCAACCCATATACCCTGTGCCAATGCATTCTCTTATATATGCGAGTCGACCATAGGTCGCCTCGCATATATAAGAGAATGCATTGGCCTAAAAAAATTAGCGTAGTTTATATCATATATCTTAGGCTATTCTGAGATATATATGTTGTGGCAAACACAATTTACGAAAAACAACATAATTACTTTTTTGACACAAAAATAATTTCTTGAAATTTTTATTCCAATTTAGTCATATATATGGAAATAGTAATAGCACTCCGATAGAATCCCAAAATTGACGAACTTTACTATTGTTAAATTGAATTCTATATATTGAGAAATGCAAACGAGTTGCAAAATGATATGCTAATAAGGAAATTCCAGCTGAAGCTGGAAAATCCCAAAGAGCTTGACATAATTTTGGCATTATTTGAATTTGAATCAACAAAAGTGCTATGTATGTTTCAAATAAATGCGAATATATAAATAAAATTGTATCCCGTTTGGAAACACACACTGAAAAAATCATTCTAATACCCCTAAACCCTATCTGACATAAGGCCATGTTTTTTTAATTATGTGGTTTACGGATTTTTTGGACATTTTTTTAGTAGGGTCGGTCGGAATAAAAAATAAAATAAAATTGTGATTCCATTTTTTTTTTTAGGCATGTTAACTTTTCACTGCTGAAATGCAAACTACGGTTTTGCTCCTCTGTATAAAATTGGGACAAACATATTAAATGCAGAAATTATATTCAAGTGATGAAAATAGACACAATATAAACTTGAATATGAAATGTTTTAATCAGAACAAGTCTATCATTATAGGCGAATTTATCGAAATCCGATTTAATACCGTAAGCGATTTCGATTACCCCTAAAATTGCATTTATCGAATCCGATTACCCCCATCATGATAGCGTAAAGGTCGAAGTCAACGTATTTATCGAAACGGTCACGTGGGGTATAATATATCGCTTACCGTAATCGGAGTAATCGTGTCGGGAGCATGCCATTTTGGATTCAATCAATTGAATGCAAGCGAAATCAAAGCTGTTAAATAGCTTTGATTTCGCTTGCATTCAATTGCTTGATTCCAAAATGGCGGTAAATATGGGTTGAAGTGAATTTGATATAAAAAAAATATCTGAAATTTAATTTGAGACAAAATTCAATGCACTTTTTCTTTGGCAAGTTGCAATATCTGCTATTCTTTTCATTTATTTGGCGCATCACATCAAATGCATTCAAGGATTTCTGTGCAGGCAGTTCTTCATCCTCCGAATCTCAGATGGTTTGCACTAGGTATTTGATTTTGAACTCCGCCAGATTCTCCACAGGAAACTCAGCTGGTAGATCCATCCCTATTTCGTTTTCGGCACTTTTCTTGTCAATGTCAGGATATGATTTGAACCCCGTAATTTTCTCATGCTTTTCTGAGGAAAAACAGTCTGCTACTTCATCGCCGGGGAATCGTTTGTCTACGAATCTTCCCTTCTTTTTTTTAAATGCCGCCAACCAAATAGCATTGCTAGCAGAAAGCCATTTTGAACGTTGTGTATACGTTTTAGAACACCCTAAATAGTGTAACAGAAGATGATTATATAGCCCACATCGATTTCACAAAAAAATTAAATTGTGCCAAGTCTCCGACTTCATTTATCAAAAAGACTCTGCTAATCATCTGAAAGTGTATCTACTATACTGAAATGGAAAGGGTGAATGTTCAATCATAGTTCGCAACGTGCAGTTCTGTGCCGGAGTCGGTAACCTGTTTTATAACGGCCACGGAAAAGGCGTGTTTAGTAGAATGGTATTTCCACGATATACTTATTTCCGCTGCATTTACACTTCCGCTTTGCATTTCGCGAAATGAAACATCGATTACAAATTGTCGCTGAATATTGAGAGTTCGGAGTTCGTCGGGCATAAATAAATAAAAAATCTGAATGCATTTTTTTTAATCACGGGGGGTCCAGCAGGTCGGTCGGCGGATCCGTAAACCAAATAATAAAAACATGGCCTAACCCAATCTACTACTCTATTTATAAGCTCACTTCTTTCCTATCCTTAACTTAGACTTATACTGTATTACCATTACTGATGATCTATCTCTTCCCATCAACATTGTCAGCAGCATTTCGAACATGATGCGTTATTATTTCCTTTAAAATAGACTAAAAAGACCCTATTATATCTCTATTTAATATATATAACATATATAATAACACGTTAATGAAAAGAGGAGGAAAGAAGTGTTAGTGAAAAGAAATATGTTGGACGCTTTTGCGACACAAATTTTATTCTACATGCACATATCTGTATCTATACTGAAACATAGGGAAGAGATACACCATCATTATCTATAAACATTAATTTGTTCTTCATGCCTATACACAATTAAACAATGCCATTACCTGACGTACATATACCCACCCCACCTCGCGAGAGTAATAATCAGCTACATGGAACGACAGTAAAATCTTGATTAACTAGAGGTGTGACTGTCCCAATGGGACTACGGATACCCCCATGTTTCACATGTCAGTAAACATTTAGTTAAAATAATAAATTAACAGTTCCCATTGCAAGTGTACAACCATAACCCTAATCTTAAACCTATTGACCGAAAAATGTAGGAATAAAAGCTTGGACAAAATTATGTATGTTGCGAAAAAATTTCTAAGTCGAAAAAGGGGAATAACTCCACACACAAAATGTCGGACAGACGTCATAATCGCAGGTGCACAGGTTCCCATGGTACTAAATAACAGTGCCAAGATTAAAAAACATTTACCGAAAAATGTAGGAATAAAAGCTCGGACAAAAGTATACATGTTGCGAAAAAAGTTTCTAAGTCGAAAAAGGGGGGATAACTCCACCAAATAAAGTCCGACAGACGTCATAATCGCAGGTGCACAGGTTCCCATGGTGGTTGATGTCTGTGCCAAGTTTCACGGAAATTGATCAAAAAACGACTGAGAAAAACTCCGGACAAATTTGTGTCCACGGACGGACGGACGACGGACAAGCTGACTCCAGTATACCCCCCCTAACTTCGTTGCGGGGGGGGTATAATAATAGTGTATCATGACACAATATTATATAAATCAGACATTCGCTCTCTCGCTGGGTGGGGTGGATAAAACTGATTCCCGGAAACGACTCACATAACCACACACGCTTGATGTCGAATCCGGTCCATGATGTTATATTCTGATGTATTGTATTTTTTGTTGTATTGCTCATGGAAGAAATACTGTTTAAACCAGAAATACACACTACAATTCTGGGACTTGGCGACATGGGGGGGGGGGGAGGTGCTCTCCCAACTTTGGGCAAAATTTTCAATATAGTTGGGGATTTCACAGAAAGGTAATTTTACTTGTAAAAGCTTTTACGTTGTGGATGGATAAGGGTGATATAATGCCACCGGGTACCTCAAGCGCAATTCATTTCAATTATGCGCAAATGTCATATGTGTGCTTCAGCGCGATATGTGGTATATGCGCTTAAGCGCAATTCATTATTAAATGTGAATTTGACCTCCATACAGTTAATTTTTTGTCTATATATATGAACGAGTAGGGTCTGTCTGCATGTCTTCTGTCTGCTTAAATTTGAATATATACGCGACCATTTGCGTTAAAAACTTCCCAACCAAATTATCCAGTGTGTGAATCAATGTGGAAACAATTAATTATGGCGCGATTTGAATACAACAGGACAAAAATCACGTACCTATATATTTACAAAAGTAACTTGCATCTGGTTCCACATTCAGCTGTACGCATAGATTGGAATTTTACCTGCTATATACATGTAGGAAACACAACACTTCTACATTAATGGACAGCCAAGGTGTGATTAAGAATACAACAACTCGAAAGAACACTGGAGTTTTCCTGATGTTTCTATTCTCTATATCAACCGAGAGTACCAATATTTCGTATAGTATTGTATAGTATAGTATTGTATAGTATTTTATTATAAATAATTTTTATATTTTTTATTTTCAATAATTTTATTTTCAAACATTCATTCGGGTGTTGTAAAATCCCATCGTCGATTGTCTCAGCGAAGCCGCAAGCCTTTGTCTCACAGTGGTTACATATATGAAGGCAGGCATGCGATCCTCTTGACAGTATATATCACCTGGAATTATAAAATAATATCGCTTAGTGGACTTGAACATAAGCTAATATTAGTAACAGCTGTACACCCCTCCGACTATGTAGTCCCCTCCTCATTATTGTTTTAACAATTGCTGAAAAATGTCATATAACTCCACACAAAAATGTCTGACATATTTCATAATCATATATGTTCGCAAGTTCCCATGGTACTAAATATATATATATGCCAAGCCAAAAAAACAAATGACCGCAAAACTTAGGAATAAAAACTCGGAAAATTGCATCCACGAAAGGACGAACAAGCTAAAGTTGTGGGCCACAACTCGTTGCGAGTGTATAATCAAATATAAAGGGTAAAAATCGGCACACCGCTGCATTTTTCTGAAAAAAGTTGGATGTAAATCATTTTTTTTTATGTCGGCCTTCCGAGAGGGATGACAAGTCAGAGTTAACAATATGACATACATCAAAACTTATATGTCTACCAAACATGTACTTCGTAGTTGGATTTCAGTTACAGGTTACAGTTCAGTTATATATATAAGTCACCGCCTGGATGTTATGTTGTACCAGGAGACATATACAACATTATGAACACCCAGAACCATTGTGGCCACGCAAAAGTCAAATGAAACGCCCATCATCTGCGGCAAAATTGCTTTTTCGACCAGAAATTGAAGATGGCAGACCTTAGCAAAATCACGACTAAGCGGACAGATCTTTTACAACTAATGATTAAATTTTTTGGGACTAACCGGACAGTATTTTCGAGGTGGGTACCTACATCAAAAGCTGAAATTTGGAATTTTGAGACAGTCCGTGAAAATACTCAAAATATGCATTTGTGGGGGGGAAACAGGCCTTTCAACCGGTATATAGGTTGTTGCGACAGCTGTCTGCGATGAATGTGAAAAGTATGAATTTCTGGGATATTTTGGGGAAGAAATAGTCTCGCGGCGATGATTAAATGACATTTTTTCCGCGATCAAACAATGACAACTGACTTAAATTGATCGTCGGTGTCCGAACATTAGCGAAGAAATATTCACTCACCTTCAGTTGGTCAGATATGCTATCCAAGCGTTTATTTTCCCAAAAAAACGTCAACAAATATTTGTCGACAGATATTTCTCCACTTCTTAGTTTCAGGGTTAAGCCAAAAAAAAAAATGTTTTGGTTCTCGGGCAATTTTTTTTTCAAATCAATGAGGGAGGGAGGGTTTTATTTTTATTTTTTTCTGTGCATAGTAAGCATGGACAAAGATACCTTCCTCTGTCTAGTAATAACCAGAAAGGTAGAGGGAACTGTTATGCATATAAACTCATTTAGTCTTATATAAAAATGACATTGTACTACCAGTGTATGACTGGGATTACCTAACAATATATAATGCCCCTGACATTAACTACTGTTATTGTTGTCTAAAAACTGATACCTCCCCATTCTAATATGCGATCCTGAATTTAGTCCTGTGCCTTTCAATTGTATAAAGTTACAATTAGTGTAAGTTGTTCACAATGACTAATTGTAAGAAGAGTGTAACAATTATGCCTTGTGTCAATTGTATTGTAAATCAGTGAAGGCTCTTTAAACATGGGTTGTCGCATTAAATCGGAAAGGTAATTGTCTCTTTAAATATTCGAGCGAGATCAATCATTAATTCACGGGTGAATGCACGCTGAGTTTGAACGATAGCTTGTGAAGCGTCGTTCACTCACGGTGATTGACAACAGGAATCTCGGGTAAACCCATGTAATTTACGATTGGCTCGCGACGGTCATTGAAGGGCTATTTAGGACAAAGATTTCTAGTGAATCGGCAGTTGACTTGAATTTCCAAAGACTAAGGTATGTGTTGCTAAAATTTCTTCTTAGGGGGGTGGCAATTATTTCGCGAGTTTCGGGGAGATGACAATATTTTTATTTAATTTTCCATGTTCGACCGAGTTAATTTTCCAAGCTAATTTGTCTTGTCCGAATGTATTCGGGCTTGAAATAATTCCCTGAGTTAATTGATATTCATAACCATTACAAACGCGATAATATTACGCTATATTAATGGTGTACCCTAGCCACCGATGTATATCTGGCATAAACTTCTATATCGGACGTTGTTAAGTGTAAAACACGTGTCAATGGGGAACGGAATATCGTCGCGACACTGGGCCATGGTATGACTAATTTTGGACTAACTTAGGGCGTCGATGTCCAATTGTCAATTTATCTTACTTGCGCATACCGTCAAACAAAGGTTGAGACCAAATAGATAAATCTGTTCAATCGAGAATTTAGACTCATCACAGAATTCCTCGAAAACATTGTCATTAAACCATATGTAAATTTACTGTACTCATCGTCGTTGGCGGCAAAATTACTCTCTTCCTGCACCAGCACCACTATCCTCTCTTAAGGTCATTATTATTGCATGCCAGTATTCTTTAGTTTGTTATTTTATTTAGTTTATGCAAAATCTGATAGAATAGACTAACTACGATGAGTACAGGGGTGTGGAAAAATTGAATTTTATGGACGGGTCTGCTTTGTCACCCCTTTTTGACATTTGTTGTTAAAAGTTATATATTACTCAACGGAAGGATGCGATGAGTCTATGTCAAATAATATGGATGATGGTTTCAAATATTCTCAAATAAAATTACCCCCCATTTCTGTTTACATTATCATTGGGAAATTTCGCGCCACACCGAAATAACCTTTGCCGGAAGTAACGAAAATCGTGTGTGATACGAACCACGTACATTTGTAAAAATGTCATTTCTGTTCTGGTATGGTATTTGGGTAAATACGGCCCCAAAAATTTAGCCAAGATAAAAGCGAGCAGTTGTCGAATTATGATAAATTATATGTCAAATAACTTGTATTATGGTTCTAATGTTAAAAACGAGCAGTTGTGGAATTATGGTAAATTATATGCCAAATAACTTGTATTATGTTTCTAATGTTAATGGCGAGCAGGTGGAATTATGATAAAATTTATGTCAAGTGGACTTGTATGATGTTTCTTATTAGCTCAATTAGATATCACGCTCTGTTGGTTCCATGTAAAGGAAATGTGCAATCGTTGAAAGGTGCATCGTTTTGTTTTCCCCCTCGGGTGGGTAAGTTCCTACAACTTCGTAAGCTTTGGTAATCCCTTTACTCTCGAATCTGTCAGTACATGACCAACTCCTGGAATTTTGCTTGCTGATTTATTCCCGATGGGTTCATCATAGATTTATGGGTCTAAATGTTTCCTTGTAAACGTAATCCGACGTTTGTTTGTCATAATTGTGAAACCATATTTTCGAGGCTTATTACCTTGCGGAAACAAAGCTCTTTATTGTTGTTGTTGTTTTGCCAAACAGGAAATAATTCAAGTTCAAATGTTTCTTTGTAAACGTAATCAGACGTTGTTTGACACAATTATCAAACTATATTTTCCGAGGCTTACTACCTTACTGAGACAACGCTCTTTATTGTTGTTGTTGTTTTTTTCCAAACAGTAAATAATTCATGTTCAAATGCGTCTGTGTACGTATTCTTGCCCTGTGTTTCATACACGACAGATTATACTGAAGAGTCTGACTAACTCAAATAAACACGACGCTCTGAATTATATCATGGTCCAATAATGCTGGTATATAACTGGTTATCTGCGAGTGTTGTCCTCTTGCTTTGACAGATGTTTATAGAGTTTTCACTGCCTTTCATCCTTTTTGGATTTGATTAAGGGGTAATTGATATAATGAAAATAATTTGCTTTTGAGTATGCATTGGATTTGATTAAGGTGGTAGTTATTATAATATAATATTTTGCTTATGGTTATACATTGGATTTGATTAAGGGGTAATTGATATAATGAAAATAATTTGCTTTTGAGTATACATTGGATTTGATTAAGGTGGTAGTTATGCTTTATTATTATTAAGGGGGTGGACTTTGATAAATGTATTTGTTATTATTGGGGTGGGTGGATGAAAAGTTTTAGTTTTTTTGTTATGCCGTGATCATATTTTGACGCCCAGAGGTGAATCAGTTATGTCCCGTTATATAAATAAACTTAATGAGTTACTCCCATGATTCTCATGGGGTCGGCTGAGTTTGGATTTCCGGGAGACCGCCGAGATGGGATTTCTTAGGGATCCTTACTCAGTTAGCCCCTTTATACCTACCACTGGATAACACTTAATAATTTAATTTAATTTAATATTTATTGAATGATTTAATTTATGAATATTTAGACTCCACCTCACTATATTGTCACGGCATATCAAAATAGAAATAATCATCAAATATATATAGACAATAAATCGCATCAATTTTTAGTTTTGTTTGTGTTATCTCCCTTTTTCATCAGCCTGGGTATATCCTTGTTAGGTTCCATCAGTTGTAGTCGTCTCTACCTTGCCATGTGAGCAAGACACTTTGCTTTAGCTGCTCGTTTCTCTGTTATTAATAGATTGAACCTACATTTCTAAATCCGCTATTTATATTTATAAAATAATCTTAACTTATTCCGAGTGGGGTCATAGTACAAGTTTCGACTTAGACTTGTGACACTACTGGGAATAGGTCACAATTTGACTGCATTTTTTTTTTTGGTCTTATCTTAAGTTAAGGTATAAGTTGATCTATATTAAATGACACATAGTTCCCTTTTTTTTTTTTATCTTTCATTCTTGCACAACAAGTATAATTAGTCTTGACTACATTTAGTTCACCACACATAACAAGTTTTGGGCTTATAACTGACTCCAAGTTATTCACAATTATGGAGTTCCATCGCTTAGCGCGTCAATGGTAACAATGAACCCCATTCCATTCTTGATTAACGGTCCTCCCATTAAAAGAGAAATAAAACTGTAGTTTCTATATACCCCTAGAGTACAATTCGCTACAAGAGCATGAGGATCAGCTAATCATTTTCTTAATTGTAGTCATCTACTTCATGTTGTAAGCCTGCAAGTCACTTTTTAACACATTACATGTTAGAGCTCAATGCACACTAATATTCAACACATATCTGCTATGGACATGTTGATAAAATCCACAATTTTTTTTTTTTCTTCAAATTTTTGTTTGTTTGTTAATCCACGTTGATTTAAATCTATTTAATTACCACTTTAGATTGAACTTTAGACATTTGTGCAGACAATTTGCACCAGGAAGTGTAGTTTGCCACCTAATTGTCATGGGGACACTGTGGTCAATGACAGTTTATTATAGTTATATCTGAGTAAGTTGTGAGAAATGTTCAATTTCGGTCAGAAACCCCAGCAGGATCCATCTATGTGCGCGATTTTGATGAAATGCGTTTAATGAAAACAATGCAGTTTCAAAATGGTAGAAATCAGATTTCCAGCAAAATATTTTGATGGAGTGTTCAATTTTATGGACCAATATTGTTCAATATCGGGTGTAGCACTCCTTTTTGACAAAAATCAGGAAAAACATTGATTCCCCCCCTCTCAAATTAGGACTAATCCTTGTTTATTAGTTGGTAAACGAAACGTTATTTTTTGCAGATCCAGGATAATGGATGAACAAGATGAACAAGATCATTGTGAATATACAGTCAGGAAACGTGTGCGCCCTTCAGGGCTTACATATAGGAAATACCTCACAAGCTTACATTCGTTTTCCGATGCACCCAAAAAGTTACAGTCGTCAGTTTGGAATATTCTGCGTTCTGAGCAAAGTGTTCAAGTATGGCAAGGGAATGAGAATATTGTTGGCGGCGACTTCACCGATTATGTTACTTGTGCAGATGATGTAAATGGTGACGTTCAAAATGCAATGTGTACTGAAACGTCGGAAAAATCGTTTGAGAGCGATGAACATATTGTGCCAGATGATAGTGATATTGATGATGAATATGGTTTGGAATTCGATGACTCAACTGGTCAAATAAGTTTTCTAAACACGACAACTGACCGGGACGGTGCAGATCCAGATGACATTGATGTTGAGACACCGGAAGACGCATTCGAAAACTGTTCACTTTACTTCCGATCACAATTAACATTGGGAGAAAGTGTATTAGCTATAATGACATTCAATAAAGCACAAGGTAACCAGTGAAGAATTGTCAGATTTGCTTCAGTTGATTGAACTTCACTGTGCTAAAGTTAATGTGTTACCCAAATCAGCTTATGGTTTGAAAAAATGGTTCAACCATTTGAAGGTTAACAAAGCGAGGCACTATTATTGCAACGCATGATTGAAACTAGTGTCTTCCGATAATGCGATGTATACAGCATGCAGACAACAACTAGGATCGAAGGGGAGTAAAACTTTTTTGTTGAGGCACCTATTGTCGAACAGGTCACAAATCTATTTACCAAAAATAATGAGTTTATGCCTCTTCTAAATTCTAAATACAACAGAAACATGGACAGAAACATAATGGATATGTGCGATGGAAAGTACTATCAGGATGTGAGAAGAACTCACAATTTAACACAAAACGACTTCACCTTGCTGATGAACACAGATGGAGCATGTCTCTTTAAAAGTTCTAAAACATCAATGTGGCCACTTTTTTTGTTATGAATGAACTACCCAACACCATCAGACGAAAACCAGAGAATATGATCCTTGCCGGACTATGGATAGGTTCTAAAAAACCTCTGATGTCTACATTCCTGCAGCCGTTCGTTAAAAGTCTTAAGACGTTAGAAAATGGTATTCAACTACCAAGTACAGAAGGAACTGAAGAGCAGGAAATCACAGTTCGGGGTCACCTGCTATGTTCAACTGCCGACTTGCCGGCAAAATGTCTGGTGAATAATATGATGCAGTTCAATGGAGAAGGTAGCTGTCCTCAATGTGAGCAAATGGGACAGACTGCTGTGTCGGGTAAAGGTCGGTCGCACGTATTTCCGTTTGACAGTCCCACATCACCAGGACGAACGCACGCTGGTTGTGCCGACTGTGTACAGAAAGGGCATGAAAAAAAAAATCACAGAAAAGGTTTAAAAGGACCATGTATATTAACGGAACTTTGCGCGTACGATTTTGTCAAAGGGGACTGCATTGACTATATGCATTGCGTTCTTTTGGGCATTACCAAACGACTTGTATCATTGTGGTTTTCAAAGGAATTTTCCAAACAACAGTACTCATCACACACAAAATCGGAAGTGAGTTCTCTGATGCGTCATATGAAGCCTCCATTATTTATTAAGCGAGCCCCACTTGGCCTGTCCGACATCAAATATTGGAAAGGGTCGGAATACAAATCTTTTCTTTTATATTATGGACCAGTCATACTTAAGGGCGTAATAAGCCAGCCGAGATATGAACACTTCTTGATGTTGAGCGAAGCGATGTACATTATTCTGAAGACGTCAATTAGCCCTCTGAAATTAGATTATGCGGAGGACCTTTTAAAAAATTTGGTGGCAATTTTCTCCGAATTGTACCAGGAACGCTTTCAGACATTAAATATTCATTTTTTGCTACATCTAACAGACAATGTCCGCCGACTGGGCCCACTGTGGGCTTATTCGTGTTTTCCATTCGAAGATGCGAATGTTTTTTTTGCTAAAGTTGATAAGGGGCTCCCAGTGCGTTTATTCTCAAATAATTGATTCGTTTTCGATAATACACGGGTTATCGGCACTGAGGAAAGAATTTGTTGATGTTAACTCCAACACAATATTCAATGAATTTATCAGAAACATCAACAGCAATGATTCCAAAAATAAAACAGAGCTTTTCGTCGGCTGTTGTGCATTGGGACTGATTGTAACACTTGACATCAATCATGTATCGACGGACATATTCAATGCATTGTACGATTACATTGATGCGCTCCCCATTGGCCACATCGGTTTATTCAAGCGGTTGTGTCTGAAAGGAAAAATCGTGCATTCCAGAGACTATTCGCGCGTCAGAAATAATTTTACTGTGAGTTTCTCTGATGACAACATTGGCCAAATCGAACAATTCATCCTATATAAGGACCAAGTTCACTCGGGTAGAAAGGTGCTGGCCGTAGTTTCAATGTTGGAAGAAAGATCAGAACAGTTGTTCCCATTCAATGACAACACATGCAGGCTTTTTGCCGGCCAATGCATTCTTCCACCAAAAATTAATTGAAAATATTACAACAGAAAGATCTATTAATTCTCTTTTTAGACTTCCGGTCAGCCATTTTGGCCGCCATCTTGGACGAGTGGTTTCAATGTTTGCACATAAAAGCTCCGTTTCCGGTCAGCCATTTTGGTGGCCATCTTGGATTGGAATTTCGAGATGGTGTTTAATATGGTTGGCATTTTCCTATGTCACATCACCTTTATGAGGGGGACCACCCCCTTTTCGTACGCCGGATTCGGGGGTTAATTATAGAGTATTCCGGATGCCGAGTGTCAGTACGCCGGATGCCGCAACCTGTATATTTCGTATTCCGGATGCCGAAATTACAAAGACAGATATTATTTAGTGTTGTTTTTTGCATTCATAATTAACTAATAATTAACATATTTTATTTTCCTACCCGTCAATAGAAACAATGACAACAATAGTGTAGACGGTGAACGCAAAATGTATAGTACGACAGAGTACGAGAGATAAATCTATCGCTTTCGAGACTTCGACTTGCGACCTTGAAAATCTAACTTAGTAAACATGGCTCTCAAATTTGAGGCATCTAGTCCAGGAGATATTAGTCGACCTCTGCAACCAAGGACTCAACTTCACTCCACGAATTTTCTTTCTTAATGTCTCCTCTAATTTTGTTCGGTCGTTAACCAGAAAAAAAAGTGGCCGCAGAGACTCCAGACAAGATAGCGTCCACCATGGCGGCCATTTTATTTATATGCACCAGGTCTATTTGATCGCCGTTATAGTAAAGATGATATCACATGTGGTCTTGTTTTCCGCTCGATTCGTTATTCTAATATACAACCCTTACAAATTAGCAAACAATCCGACACCAGAATCCAATATGGCGGCAAAGATGGCCGCCGAAATGTGAAAATAAGCTATTTTTCTGACATTTCACCACATTTCGTTTGTCTCTGTGGCAAAATATTGGCATCTTCGCGTGAATTTATACATATATCGTATAGAACAGTCATTATCAAACACAATGCGACCATAATATACTTTCATTGTGGGATATTTTTGTCCGATATCACGTTTTCCCAAATGCCGGTATAATAGGTCAAAGCCGAATCGACGCTAATAACGCGATGTAATGTTTCGAATCAATGAATGTTATTGCTATTATAACAACACCCATGCATATATATGAGTTGGGAACACTTAGGCGAAGAATAATCATTGCACCATATCCAAATAAAAGTCCCCCAAAATCTATAATGGCGCCCACAATGGCCGAAATATTTTGAAAAATCAACGAAATTCCCTCATTTCCACATCATTGGGCATTATTTTCGAGACAACTGGACACATGCTGACAGTTGAGTTAGAAATACTGAGGTGAAGTAATGACCTTGCATCTCATGCAAGAATTTGTTTTCCAAATTGAAGATGGTGGCCAAAATGGCGACCGAAATTTGAAAACAAGCTCACATTCCTTTACTTTCTTACGATGGGCCTTGTTGCTACGCGATTTATGCCCACAATTACATGTTCATATGGAAAATGTATATGAGGTACTCAATTGAGCTTGGCAAATTCTCACAGTCAAGATGGCGATCAAACTGGCGGCCAGAAATTGAAAAGAAGTCGATTTTATCACATACTACTAGTAATTTCAGCTTTTTGTCATTATTTCGATGGACAAAACGGTACATAATATAAGCCATCTATGAGTTCCAACATAAGTCGTATCCTTCTGGAAGGATGAAAACCCACAATTAATAATCGCGATGTGGCATTTCGAAATCCATTCTCCACTAAGCGCCCATAATGGCCGTAACCGTATATAGGTGGCCCGAATAGTCATATTTTAACTTCCAATAATCAAAACAACAGTACCTGAGTTTATACTGATTTGCCATATTCAGCATTATCTGGACCTCACACCAACACAATTTTCTAAACTTCTTTGTAGAAAGTCCCACTAATCGGAATGTGTCAAACAATGCATATGCCCGTCTCTATCTGCGTATTGTCAGCTTTGGTAACCTGATGGGGATAATAACATGTGCACTTGGTGATCTTCCCAAACAGCTACTTCTCAATATATGGTTCATCAATTCACATACTCATCTAATGCACTGACGTACCCGGAAAACTTCTGTATATGTCTTCGAATGTTGAAAGCCTGACATTTGACGGGAGCCTTTCTGCTAAGGCGTAGAAGACCATAATGCATAATATACCCACACTTCTTGACCGCCTACTTGACTGTGAGTATCAATTGCCAAACTCAAATGAATACATACTTCATATCAATATTCCATATCAACATGTAATGGTGGGTAGAAATCGCGAAACAATAACGCCCATCGTAAGAAAGTAAATGAATGTAGGCGTGTTTTCAAATTTTGGTCGCCATTTTGGCCGTCATCTTCGATTTGGAAAACAATTTCTTGTATGAGATGTAAGGTAATTATTTCACCTTAGTATTTCCAACTCAACTGTAAGAATCGGTGAGTTGTCTCGACAATAAATGTATAAATTTACGCCAAGATACCAATATTTTCCCACAGAGACAAACGAAAGGCGGTGAAATGTCAGAAAAATAGCATATTTTCACATTTCGGTGGTCATCTTGACCGCCATATTGGATTCTGGTGTCGGATTTTTTGCTAACTTGTAATGGTTGTATATTAGCATAACGAATCGAGCGGAAACAAGACCCCATGTGATATCATCTTTACTATAATGGTGCTTAAAGATACCTGGTGCATATAAAAAAAAATGGCCGCCTTGATGGACGCCATCTTGTCTGGAGTCTCTGTGACCACTTTATTTTCTTGTTAACAACAGAAAAAAATTAGAGGAGACATTAAGAAAGAAAATTAGTGGGATGAAGTTGAGTCCTGGGGGGGGGGGGGGGGGGGGGGGGTTGCAGAGGTCGACCAATATCTCCTGGACTAATCCATCCGGATGGAATTCAGTTATCACGCCGTCCGGAACAGCGGAGTTTTTGTTTGTCTCTGTCAAATGGAACCAATATTTCATTATCGGAGCTAAAAACCCTCCTCATCAATGATTACGGTGTTACTCAGTGGGCCGCATCGTTGGGTGTGGCAGAATTTCAAAACAAAAATATCATTGAAGAGGCTAAACCCGACCAGAATTCCCCCATGGAAGGTGTTTATGCTGTGACACGGAGACGGAATGGAGTAACGTAAAGAGATAGTTGCATAGTACCCCCACGTCTCATTCTTTCTTTGAGTATATATGGTCATATATAGAATGAATTGCATATTTGATACTACCAATGCGTTGTTTTAGCTATAAACGTTTGGCAACAATGGGTTAAATGGGTATAAATAGTATTCCGGATGCCACCCTCTGTTATGGAGTATTCCAGATGCCACCCCCCATTTTAGGCCGGATGCCGGATGCCAGAGGGGGTGGGGTGGTCCCCCTCCTTTATGTGCAAACAGATAGCGGCCAAAAATAATTATATATTTTTTAAAATAAATAAAACCAAATTAAACTTCCTTAAAAACATGATTGGGTTGCCGTTTTTTTAAGTGGTCACCTTGATGCCACCCTTATGTGCCAACACTGAACTCCTCTTCTAAGATGGCGGCCCAAATGTCGCCAGCATTGTTTGGATATGTTATAGAGGAGACATCATGCTCAAGAATTGCCAGCTTTCACCAAGAGCAGGCATACCGATCAGTATATCTGCTCCTGCCCAGGCCACACTACGAGGAAGCATAGGATATTTAAATAATATCCTAAGGCTGGCTTTAGTGGCCCACCCCTCTCGCCAAATGTGCAAATGCCGAAATAAAAGAATTTTTTTTGTTGTATTTTTTCGTTTTATATACAAATATGTACACAATAAACTCGCATACCACGCACATAAGTACAATATGACCTCGCACACAAGCAAACTGCTTTTACAGACACTTAAAAATATCATACATTCAAGTTGAAACTCACGTGTTTTGAAAGGCGAGTTATTACTTGCGCCAATCTAACCGTTTGAGCTGTACATGATGATCTCGCACACAAGCAAGCGTGCAAGGGCAAGTTCAAAATTCACTTGAACTGCTGGCTGCCCGCCTTTACAAAGATATGTAATATAATAAATATACATAATATGAATACAAAACAACATGTCACAAGGGAAACTCAAGTATCGGACATAGACGAGCTCTGTTAATACTTGCGCCCTCTGAACAATGGCTTGAGTTCCACTTGTTATGCAATCTAATAAATAGGCATGCTATAAATACAAAACAACAGTAAACAAGGGAAACTCAAGTATCGGACAGACAAGCTCCGTTATTACTTGCGCCCTCTGAACAATGGCTTGAGTTCCACTTGTTGCACATGCTAAATATAAACATACATGAATATGGTCAATGAGAATAGAGAACTTATATGGGCAGTTTACCACAGAGCTTCCCACAAACACACTGTTTCCACCACGCAATCTCGTCTTGCGCTTTCACAGTGTCACCATAATCAAAAAGTAGTTCTTCACCAGCAAAGATTTTTCGTGTGGCCACGAAGATCAGATGCCAAGAACCTTCATGTATCACAACTTTGGGACTAAGGTTTGGATGTATTTTTGTATGATTAATCAAACGCCCTTTTTTGTTTCCATCTGTTTGGCCAAGTATAGCCCAATACTTGCCATCAATTATGGTAGGAATTTGAAAAGTGTAAATTGAATTGCCAAGTGGCAATTCGTCCAAAAGCTTTTCCAGATCAGATTTTCATTTTTTACTAATACGAGTGCCCTCGTATGAGCAGACAACATTGTGTTGTGGCAAGTCTTGTGTTGCCATTAAACCCCTACCTCTGGTGCAAAATTGTCTGGCGTGCAGAAGGGGCCAACTATTGTCATTGCCACTCACAGTGGCTTTCATCCTGGCCGAGTCCGACAATGGACCGTCCAGTGGCACTAATGGTTTTCTAGCTAAAAATTCACGCACTCTGGCCTTAAGGCTGTTATGTCTTGTTTTCATGTAAGGGCGCATTCCTGGAATATGTTGTTTGATTTCAGCGTTGATCGTGTCTTCATAAGTCCATTTCAATTTTTAATTGAAAACGAGTTTCCTCTAAAAGGTTAATGTTGGCCGTCCCCCCTTCTGTCATTGTTTTTTGTTCTAAAACGTCAACCACTGCCAGATCTGCCCTAACGTTGTCCCAATTGGCCCGTTCTTTTGTGAAATTGCAATTGCTAGGAAAAATTTGCTTAGAATGTGGATACTTTTCCTCCAACTCTACTCTTGGCTTTATCTCTAATTTTGGACCCAACTGTACTGTTGGCATCGACTCTAATGTTTGACCCAACTGGACTGTTGGCATCGACTCTAGAGTTGGACCCAACTGGACTGTTGGATTCAACTCTACATTCAAATCTACCGTTGCATCCAACACTAATGTTGGATTTAACCCAGAAGTGGATGAGATTGCACTTTGCTCCAGAGGTAGAGGATTGACAGCACCACAAGAACCGAGTGGTCTTGTGGTTGGATGTGATACGCTATCAATTATGATGGTTAGTATATGGTTAATTGATCGACGACTCTGGATCAATCCCTTAGCATAGGCAACACTCTGCTAGTGGGTTTTGGCCACCTGTGCGCAATGCTGAGCCCAATCATGAATCAATTTCTTCTGACCTTCATCCAATCTAGCTGCAGCAGATGCAGTCTCCATCATTTTTCTGTAATCTTTGTTGCATAACTCATTGAGATTATACCTTGTATACTGGTCATGGAGCTCACGTGATAATTTCGTCTGCTGCCCTCCAGTATTACGATTGGAGAACACATTGTTTACTATCTCGAAACAAATTTTTTACTTGTTTTTTTTTTGGTCTTTTCTTAGCTGGCGAGAAGCTGGCATTTGATCAAAATCAATATACCGATGATAGTCATCGGTTGGGGAAGTTCTCATGTTCTCGATGAATTGACTCATAACCTTGTACTCGGCGCCGTTAGTTTAAAGAATCCGGGTTTTGAAGCGGATGTTTTATGTTCAAGCACATAGAAATAATACTCGTCATCTTCGGGGTCATAAATGTGTTTGAAAAATTCATCTAATGAAAAACCCTGCATTGCGCCGGGCCTCAGTCCTTCACGGACTTGCATTATTGCAGAAAAATACCCGAGGACGTGATTGTATTGTTCTGCTGCTTCATACTTTCCACGCTTTTCAAAATGATCTCGCGGTTGTGCGGTTAACTTGAGCATAAACTAGGCAATTGGAATGGCGACATTGCGTTCAATCGGATTTTTGCGCCTTTCTTCTGCGTGCTGAGTTTGAAGCATGGATGAAAGTCTTTTTGTATGGCTACAATTTCATTTATTTTATTGGCAATCTGATTGCTAACTTGAAGCTAAATTTTTACCATGTTGTACGATTCCCTCTTTTACTCTACGAACTCCGTCTAAGTTGACCACAGGGTCGAAAGAAATGTCGGCTAGGCAACCTTTGTAAGTTGCCCACTTATTCCTGAATTCGGGTCTATCAATATCGGAATGGTTGATTTTTTCTGCCGCTTCGTGGGTGGTTGGTCAGAACTGAACCGTGATGAAGTCGAAGGGTGGGAGGAAGAGGCGCAGCTCTCCCCAGCACCCGATTCGCATTCGTTTCCAGCCATTTCTGACCCCTCATCCACAAATTCGGTTTCGGAGTCAGTGATCGGATTAACTATTCGCCTTTTGTGGGGTCACATAACTTCTAAAATTGAACTAACGGAGCCAGAGTCAGGTTGTCCTACATTCATGATGTCTGAGGCTGTGGCAATTGGGGAAGTTTTTGTGGTAGTTAAGAACTGTTGCCCACTGCATTTGATATGTATGGGGCATCACTACAAACGCGTCTTTAAAAATTGTATCGAGACACGAAATTTTGGTTTGGAATACTTCCTCTAACTCTAGTGTCTGGTCTGACAGACCTAGCTTGCTTTGCACAATGTAAAATAGACACAACATACTTGAAGCTAAATTTTACCGTGTTGCACGATTCCCTCTTTACTCTGCGAACTCCATCTGAGTTGACCACGGGGTCGATAGCAATATCGGCTTGGCGACCTTTGCCAATAAAATTAATGAGATTGTAACAATGCAAAAAGACTTTCGCTCCTTGCTTGAACACCAGCACGCAGAAGAGAGACGCAAAAATGCAATTGAAAATCCGATCGATCCCAGGGACGCTCCTGTAGCACTGGCTCTTTTAAATGTAACTGTCAAAACAGGCGATGTCACCGTTCCAATTACCGAGTTCATGCTCAAGTTAACCGCACAACCGCGAGATCATTTTGAAAAGCGTGGAAAGTATGAAGCAGCAGAACAATACAATCACGTCCTCGGGTATTTTTCTGCAATAATGCAAGTCCGTGAAGGACTGAGGCCCAGCGCAATGCAGGGTTTTTCGATAGATGAATTTTTCAAACACATGTATGACCCCGAAGATGACGATTATTATTTCTATGTGCTTGAACATAAGACATCCGCTTCAAAACCCGCACTCTTTAAACTAACGGTGCCAGAGTACAAGGTTCTGTGTCAATTCATCGAGAACTTCACCAACCGATGAATATCATCGGTATATTGATGATGATAAAATGCCAACTTCTCGCCTCACCAGAAAAGACCAAAAAAGCCTCGCCAGAAAAGACCAAAAAAAACCAAGTCAAAAATATGTTTCGAGACAGTAAACAATATGTGTTCTCAAATCGTAGTACTGGAAAGCAGCACACGAAATTATCACGTGAGCTCCATGACCAGTTTACAAGGTATAATATCAAAGAGTTTGTGCAACAAAGATTTCAGAAAAATGATGGAGACTGCATCTGCTGCAGCTAGATTGGATGAAAGTCAGAGGAAATTGGTTCATGATTGGGCTCAGCATGGCGCACAGGTGGCCAGAACCCACTACCAGAGTGTTGCCTATGCTAAGGGCGTGACCCTGAGTCGTCGATCAATTAACAATATACTATAATACTAACCATCATACTTGATAAGGTATCACATCCAACAACGAGACCACATGGTTATTGTGCTGCTGTCAATCCTCTACCTCTGGAGCAAAGTGCAATCCCATCCACTTCTGGGTTAAATCCAACATTAGCGCTGGATGCAACGGTAGATTTGAATGTAGAATTGGATCCAACCATAGAGTCGAATCCAACAGTCCAGTTGGGTCAAACATCAGAGTCGACGCCAATAGTACAGTTGGGTCAAACACTAGAGTCGATGCCAACAGTACAGTCGATGCCAACAGTACAGTTGGGTCCAAATATAGAGACAAATCCAAGAGTAGAGTTTGAGGCAAAGTATCCACATTTCAATCACTTTTTTCCGAGCAAGGAGGAATTCAGCAATGAATTTCCCCATTGCGATTTAAAAAAAGAACAGGCCAATTGGGACAAAGTTAGGGCAGATCTGGCAGTGGTTGATGTCTTAGAACAAAAAAAGAGGGGACGGCCAACATTAACCTTGCGGAGCAAACTCTTTTTCAATTAAAAATTGAAATAGACCGTTATGTAGACACGATTAACGCTGAAATCAAATATCACATTCCACAAATGCGCCCTTACATGAAGACACGACACAACAGCCTTAAGGCCAGAGTGCGTGAATTCTGAGCTAGAAAAACATTAGTGCCACTGGACGGTCCATTGTCGGACTCGGCCAGGATAAAAGCAACTGTGAGTGGCAATGACAATAATTGGCCCCTTCTGCACGCCAGACAATTTTGCACCAGAGGTAGGGGTTTAATGGCAACACAGGACTTGTCACAACACAGTGTTGTCTGCTCATACGAGGGCACTCGTATTAGTGAAAAACGAAAATCCGATCTGGAAAAGCTTTTGGACGAATTTGCCACTTGGCCAAATAACTTACACTTTTCCAATTCCTACGGTAATTGATGGCAAGTATTGGGCTATACTTGGCCAAACAGATGGAAGCAAAAAGGAACTTTTGATCAACCATACAAAAATACATCCAAACCTTAGTCCCAAAGTTGCGATACATGAAAGTTCTTGGCATCTGATCTTCGTGGCCACACGAAAAATCTTTACTGGTGAAGAACTACTTTTTGATTATGGTGACACTGTGAAAGCGCAAGACGAGATGGCGTGGTGGAAAGAGTGTGTCTGTAGGAAGCTCTGTGGTAAACTCCCCATATAAGTTCTCAGTTCTCATGTATGTTTATATTTAGCATGTGCAACAAGTGGAACTCAAGCCATTGTTCGGAGGGCGCAAGTAATAACGGAGCTTGTCTGTCCGATACTTGAGTTTGCCTTGTTTACTGTTGTTTTGTATTCATATTATGTATATTTATTATATTGCCGTCAGAGATAAAAAAGTATATGATAGAATAGGTTAACAGCTATTACCTATTTCATCATAATCAGTTAAACATCCGACAGGAAACGGCCTAATTAGTGAGATATATGCCTCGGAAAAACATTCATTTTTTTCATATTTCGAGAGACTTTAGAAAGTCTCATGGAGCATCAGAAAAGAGCGTCTATGCGTCCTGTCAGACAAGTGGATGGAATTGATAGACAAGGCCATCGTAAGCAAACCAGAAACGAGAGGCCGATCATGATCGGCAGATGTTAACCCATCCCTTGGCGATAGTAAATTACTCTGATCGGAATCATAAATGAGAGTTTTGATGTTGAATTATAGAGTATACTGTTAGGTACTATTATAGACAATGCACATAAAACAAATTACTGGAATTTATGTGTCACTCACATTTATATAAGAGAATGCACTTGAACAGGATCTGTAATGCTGAACCACCACAGCCTTGGGTTAAATGTGAAAAGGTGACCTGGACATGCAATACTTGATCAAGAGATTCCAATATAATGATAATGTATCAAATTCTACCCACAACAGCAATCAAGATGAACACCTCACTGCTGACCGATTAATATCTGTTATACAGCAGAGCTGTCAATAAATCACAGGTTTATGTTAAATAGGGCAAAGAATTCTAACTAAATTTAATTTTTAAGAGTGAATATTTTTTTTGTTGAAAAAGAGCCATAAATCAGTTAAAAATTGTCTGATCAAACACATATTCGAACTCGATCTGTCTTTTGTGCTGAGAAATTCATATACAAAACTTTGGTTCTGATCATATAAAAAATGTTTGAGTTATCGCACCATGCGTAAAGTGTCTACAGACAAACAGATGGATGGACTAATGACAGTTGGTCAATCCGGATGTTGACACTTCCATACTATGATATGGGTAAACATAAAAATTAGTCTTTTGTGGGTATTAAAGTATAAATTTTCCCATCTCCACCAGCATGGGCATGCAATTGATTTTTTTGTCTGTGAAACACTGGACAAACATGACAAAATATGTGATAAAACACAATTTATTCCCATCTTTCCTGGCATAGAGACCTTCTCAGAAACCCAGAGTAAGAGTGCAAATTAATTAGATAGAGCTACAGCCTGTTAGCCAGTGTCCTGTCCCTCAAAAACATATATCTGGTTACACCTCACACTAATGTCTAAAAATAACTCTAATTATCAATAACTCAGATTTACTGTTTGTCTCCACAGAGCTAAAGTGATACTGCTGGTAATCAATTAGTTGTTGACTGCTATGGTTATCTGTTCAATTCTTAGTTGAAAAAGGGCCATAACTCTGGTATAAAATGTTGGATCTAACCCATATTCAATCTCGATTTGTATTTTGAGTTGAGAAACTCGCATACCAAATTTGGTTCTTATCAGCTGAAAAACGGTTGATTTATCAAAATATGCAGAAATTCTAAGTCAAAGGGCCATAACTCCATTAAAAAATATCGAATCAAACCCATATTCGAACTCGGTCTATATTTTGGTCCGAGAAACTTGCATACCAAATTTGGTTCTGATCAGATAACATTTTTTGAAGTTATCGAAGCATGTGTGAATTCTAAGTAAAAAAAGGGCCATAACTCTGTAAAAAAAACTCTGATTAAACCCATAATTGAACTCGATCTGTATTTTGGTCTGAGAAACACATATACAAAATTTGGTTCCAATCAGATATAAAATATTTGAGTTATTGCACCAAGCGTAAAGTGTCCACGGACAGACAGACAGACGGACGGACGGACGCACGATGAGTGGTCAATCCGGACGTCGACATTATGTTTACCATACTATGGTATGGGTAAACATAAAAACGACAAGCTCCTGTGCAAAGCTGTTAGCTACAGAAGAGTGTACCGATGAACGCTGATCAGAGTGTGTTTTCAGCCAAACAAACGGGCCACCATATCTTAACAAAGAGAGACTTTATAAATTGCTAAATCTGTTCACATCATATACGTATAATACAAGTATTAGAACGTTATAATGTCGATAATCTGGGAGGAAGTCCGAATTTAATTCTTATATAAGTAAATTAATACACGGGGTTCGCGCTGTTACTTGCCAATGGCAAAAATATGTCACATTTGGCAAACAATATTTTCATTTGGCAAGTCACATATAATTAAATTAAAATAATTTGCTTCTAAATTATGTTGAAATATTTCCAATTAATTAACAATAATGAAAGAGGCAGTTAATCTGATCAGATTAGTGTCGATCGGTGGCTGGATTATCCATATGTAGTGTGATATTCAGATTACTGTTGATTGTGTTTTTCTGCAGGGCCTCGAGACGCTATATAATCCAACCCCTGCCAGACAATTGTCATATCTGATACTCGAGTAAATATTCTCTCTCTTCTACTTCAAGCAGTGCATACGTATCATGGCACAGTCAGACTTTTGCCGCACGGGCCGAATTAGGGAGGTTCTTATGACGCCCGCGCGACTTAAATTACAGAAAAGATCACAATGGCTAAGAACCAAATTGCAGTCCTTGACGAAAAGATAATAGATCTGAACAGAAGACTCGTTAGGTCGATTTATGAAGATTATAACAGGTCGATTTATGAAGATTATGGTTATAGAGCGATGCGAATTCTTCCACTTTAGAAGAATTCGCAACTGCAGAAACAGTTGTTGAATCATGTAACAGTTGTTACATGATTCAACAACAGAGAAATTTAAGGGACCTGACGAACAGATCTAGACGCATACATCGAGCGTGTTTTCGACAAGACTTATGATTGCATTGATCCACAACCATGGAAGCAGGACAGACGGTTTTGAGGGCCACCCGTAAATACATACAGAGGCATTATAAATTGATGTTTTTATTTCACAATGTAGGTACGTATATTGCCAATATTAATACTAGCTTATTCCTACGTCGATAATCTGAAAACGTTCTTTATTGTTAAAACATGTGGTAATTTCCCCCCCCATGTAAAACATAGTGCTAATCATATATTTTCCTGAACGCGCTCTTTATGTTGAAATATCCCCAATTAATTTAAATCAAATATAAGTGAATTAACTTAGCCGTTCGGACGTTGTCTTATTATTATTGCTGATTATCTGCCTGTTTAGTTCAGTTTGTGCTGACGCATATGCAACACGGTTTCAGCTTCCAACCATAAGCTTGAAATAACGTCCAGTCGACATATTTTATAGAATCGAATGGGCGCGGGCTCCAAGACTTAGCGGTATTCCGAATCTGACTGTATACACAATACACGGGGCTTTCCACTGGCAATGATTTCAGTTTCGGTTTCCATATATGGTACTGGCAAAATTTGGGAGAATACAACTTTGCAGGCTCACTATTCTTGAATTGTACAAATAAAAAAGTCGATAATTTTAGTTTTCACTGTTTAATATGTCAATGCACGATAAGTTTAGTTTTCATGGTTTAATACATCAAAAGCACTCGATCAACACACTTATACAATTTTCACACACACGATGGGTACACATCTTTTTCTACACAGGGCACGTTCCGTTCGGGCGTTGTCTTTTATTATTATGTTTGATGTTTCGTAAATAACTTTCTCTCCCTGTTCCATGGTGGGGGGAACTTAGAGGTTTCTCTGTTACCACATTCAGTTCGATCTTAATGTGATTTATCTCGGACATGAATGACTGACTTACAAAGGCAACTTACAAAGGTCGCCAAGCCGACATTTCTCTCGACCCCGTGGTCAACTTAGAAGGAGTTCGTAGAGTAAAGAGGGCATCGTACAACATGGTAAAAATTTAGCTTCAAATATGTTGCGTCTCTTTTACCTTGTGCAAAGCAAGCTAGGTCTGTCAGACCAGATACACTTCTGCAATATTGCAACTCCGTGAAGGACTGAGGCCCGGCGCAATGCAGGGTTTTTCGATAGATGAATTTTTCAAACACATTTATGACCCCGAAGATGACGATTATTATTTCTATGTGCTTGAACATAAGACATCCGCTTCAAAACCCGCACTCTTTAAATTAACGGCGCCAGAGTACAAGGTTCTGTGTCAATTCATCGAGAACATGAGAACTTCACCAACGGATGACTATCATCGGTATATTGATGATGATAAAATGCCAACTTCTCGCCACGCCAGAAAAGACCAAAAAAAAAACCAGTCAATAATATGTTTCGAGACAGTAAACAATATGTGTTCTCAAATCGTAGTACTGTAAAGCAGCACACGAAATTATCACGTGAGCTCCATGACCAGTTTACAAGGTACAATATCAGAGTTGTGCAACAAAGATTTCAGAATAATGATGGAGACTGCATCTGCTGCAGCCAGATTGGATGAAAGTCAGAGGAAATTGGTTCATGATTGGGCTCAGCATGGCGCACAGGTGGCCAGAACCCACTACCAGAGTGTTGCCTATGCTAAGGGCGTGATCCAGAGTCGTCGATCAATTAGCAATATACTAACCATCGTACTTGATAGTGTATCACATCCAACCACAAGACCACTCGGTCCTTTTGGTGCTGTCAATCCTCTACCTCTGGAGCAAAGTGCAATCCCATCCACTTCTGGGTTAAATCCAACATTAGCGCTGGATGCAACGGTAGATTTGAATGTAGAATTGGATCCAACCATAGAGTCGAATCCAACAGTCCAGTTGGGTCAAACATCAGAGTCGACGCCAACAGTACAGTTGGGTCAAACATTAGAGTCGATGCCAACAGTACAGTCGATGCCAACAGTACAGTCGATGCCAACAGTACAGTTGGGTCCAAATATAGAGACAAATCCAAGAGTAGAGTTGGAGGCAAAGTATCCACATTTCAATCACTTTTTTCCGAGCAAGGAGGAATTCAGCAATGAATTTCCCCATTGCGATTTCAAAAAAGAACGGGCCAATTGGGACAAAGTTAGGGCAGTGGTTGATGTCTTAGAACAAAAAACAATGACAGAAGAGGGGACGGCCAACATTAACCTTGCGGAGCAAACTCTTTTTCAATTAAAAATTGAAATAGACCGTTATGTAGACACGATTAACGCTGAAATCAAACATCACATTCCACAAATGCGCCCTTACATGAAGACACGACATAACAGCCTTAAGGCCAGAGTGCGGGAATTCTTAGCTAGAAAAACATTAGTGCCACTGGACGGTCCATTATCGGACTCGGCCAGGATAAAAGCAACTGAGTGGCAATGACAATAATTGGCCCCTTCTGCACGCCAGACAATTTTGCACCAGAGGTAGGGGGTTTAATGGCAACACAGGACTTGTCACAACACAGTGTTGTCTGCTCATACGAGGGCACTCGTATTAGTGAAAAACGAAAATCCGATCTGGAAAAGCTTTTGGACGAATTTGCCACTTGGCCAAATAACTTACACTTTTCAAATTCCTACGGTAATTGATGGCAAGTATTGGGCTATACTTGGCCAAACAGATGGAAGCAAAAAGGGATTTTTGATCAACCATACAAAAATACATCCAAACCTTAGTCCCAAAGTTGTGATACATGAAAGTTCTTGGCATCTGATCTTCGTGGCCACACGAAAAATCTTTGCTGGTGAAGAACTACTTTTTGATTATGGTGACACTGTGGAAGCGCAAGACGAGATGGCGTGGTGGAAAGAGTGTGTCTGTTGGAAGCTCTGTGGTAAACGCCTGTAGTATAATTACGGAAACTCCCCGTCGTATATAATGAGACCCCGGGCTTTGGGTCACGTGGGTCCTGCCCCAAAGGAGCGACCTCGACTTGACTGATAAAGATAGACGAACACGGACGTAAACCTGCTGGAACCGAAGCGGTCGACCGCAAGCCAGGTGTGGGTCCAGAACGAACACAAGGTGAGTGAAACGTGTGATTGTCACCACCTTGTGAGTAGAATAGAACAGTGGAGAGCTGATTCTCCATATTGGCGAAGCGAAAGACGAATTCTATTCGGGAAATTCCCATTCGAATTGGCCGCCATTATGAGCCAATGAGGATGTGTGTTCGATTTTGAGCGGAAAATATAATCGCTTGACATCGGTTACTTTTGGGTCGCATCCGACCCGCTAATTAACTTTAATTCAATTGTAGTGATTTATTAATTGTTATTCCGGGAACAATTTTCCCGACTTTTGTATATTTTAAATATTTGAGGTGGTGATAGTTCATGTTTCACTCATTTTTGATAGGGTGCATTTTATGTCAATAACCCTCCCTGTGTTTCAGCCCGCGAATTTTGACGGGACCTTTTTGCCCTCGCGTCGTGTGCTGACCATTTAGGGTCATTTTTCCACCCTGTAAGTACTTGGTACAATTGATTTTCCAACGTGTTGGAAAAATATTTGGGTACTTCAATCATAAAATTATATTGGGTCCCCAAGCATTTACTGTGGGGTCTGTACTAGGGTTATAGTAATACCAGTTGGAAAACCCAATTAGGCTATTTGAATTTTCAGGGTCAGTGGGACTTTGAAAGAATGGCGACTGCAATTAATGGGTCTTCTGATCTTGATTCGGACGATGGGTTGACCGATCGTCTTCAGATCAATAAGTGCGATTTTTATTCGCTATTGATCCTACAACGGGTCAATACTGAGAGAGCCCGAAATATATTAGCTAAAAGAGCTGAATTGGGAAATTTTACGGTGGATAACATCAACCAGGTAACTTCCCTCCGGGTGTCAAGGGCTTTGATAAGAAGTGTGGATTTTATACCACACCAGGATGATGATATTGATGGACGATCTAATTGCGTCTTGTCCAATCAAGCTCAGATGGATGAGCAATTGCGGCACAGGTTGGTTATTCGCAACCAACGAGGCATGGGCGATCAGACATCTGCGCCCAGTTCGCCGGTGGGGGTACAAATAATAACACTAAGCTCACCGGCCCCAGGAAATTCTCATCGAAGGGGTTTATCCCCGCCATCACCATCCTCAGAATCTGAGGAACACATGGGGTCACGGGACCCCCACCGTTCGCGGGAAGGTAGAATTTCCAACCGGGATCCGCCACCGTCATATGAGCAATCGCGTTATATGACAATACCGACGTCACCAAGGGGTAACCGCCTCCAACGTCCAATATCAAGATTGGACGCCTGGATGGAAAATAACCCATTAGTGCCACATGCCCTGGCAATGTAAACCAGTGTTCACAAGCAGAGTAAATCATGGGGAAACCCAGGATGCCCGAAGAACGGGAATGACACGACCACAGGTTGGTGAGGGGGATCGCTATCGGAAAGATCAGTACAGAGACCCTCAGTCTCGCTCCAGTGGGCGGTCATATGATATACTGAATAGACATCCGAGTCCGCAAAGAAGTCATAGTGATAGACCACAAGGGAAAAGAAACCCTCAATGACATAGAAAGTTGCCACATATCCCCCGATCTTTGGAATATGACGGCACCACAAATTGGCAATCCTTTCAGTTAAAGTTCATTCACATGATGGATTTTGAGGGATGGGATGGACCAGAGGGCCGGGACTACTTGTGTTGGTGTTTACAGGGGAAAGCGGCAGACTATTTTACAACCCTAATATGTCAAAACCCCCAGACACCTTTTGACGACATGATGCACAAATTAGAAAAAAGGTTTGCGCACATTGAATTGCCCGAAACTGTCTTGATTCAATTTAATCAAGCAGTTCAGAAACAAACGGAGTCCCTGGAAGAATGGGCAGATAGGGTATTAACCCTAGCTGCAAGAGCATTTGACGATTTACCCGAACGTCACATGTTCAGACAAGCAGTGTTGAGATTTTGTTTTGGGGTCTTAGATAAGGAGGCTGGAATGGCGATATCTGCCACCCGGCCAGGTTTCAATGGAGGAGGCCATAGACCGGGTAAAGTGGTTTCAACATTCGACACTGGCAATTTATGGGCCAAACAATATGGCCTCTATAGACACAACACCCCGGCCGGAAAGTAGGCGAACTAGAACTGTTCGGGAACGTGAGGCCCCAGCACGGGTACAATACACCCAAGCAAACCCGAAAATACAATCAACTGGGGGACAGAGTGGGTCTAATAAAATTGCCCAATAAATTGGAACAAGATTTTGGGGGGTTCGCGACATCAATGATGGAGGGTATGAAGATTCAATGAACCGCATCTCTGAATCAATGGCAACATTAACCCTCAGATTATCCCGAACCTCTGACCAAAATAGAAGGGAGTTTCCTAGAAGTAGGACACCCTCACCGAATAGGCCGGGGTGCTGGACATGTGGTAGTAAATCACATTTAATGAGAGAATGTCCATCGAGGTTAACGGGGAACCAAGTAACCAACCGGGAGGGCCCTGAAAGGTCGGCTAAATTAAATTCTGGCCCGGTTCCGGGGGCACAAAAAAAATCCCCAAAGGGTAGCATTCATGGAAAATGTGGATTTAAACAGCAGTGGGTCGGAGCAGGATTGCTAGGTACAGAGCCGACCCCATTAACTCCCCTTGACCTAGTGAATGTGAATCCCAGAATAGAAACTAAAAAACAAATCGATAGTGGGTCAGAATACAAAGGCGAAACCCAAGTAACAGATATACAGCCAGTCGTGAGCGCTCGCGATAGCACCGAAAGGTACGGGGAAAGTAATAGATCCCCGGAGATAATTAAAATCGCGCAATTGACAGAGCGACTATCGTATACTGTGGGTATTCAGGTGGAAAATGTAGATCTCGACTGCCTGGTGGATACTGGGGCAGAGGTCACGGTAATATCGGATGACATTTTCAAAAGCATTGCACCGGTACCCAAACTAGTTAAGGAAATAAAAGTGCAAACTGCGGGCCGGGACCAAAATACAATCACGGGTAAAGTAGTTGGCCCCATACGCATGAGAGTGGGAAGGCATTGGTATTTGAGGACAGTGTATGTAGCACCGATAACATGTCCTATGATTTTGGGATTAGATTTTCTGAAGGAATTTGAGGCGTCCTTAAATTTGAAAGAAAATGATATGTATTTGGGAGATGAAATAATTCCCATGAAATTGTACACATCAGGACCCTCTGAAGAAGCAAGGCATGTCACAATTGCCTTGACAAAATCGGTAATAATTCCCGCAAATTCAGCTAAATATGTAGCTATTGAACAAAGAATCAATTTACCGGATTATGTCATAGAACCCAGTTTGGGACTCAATGTGTTGGTACTGGTGACATTTCATAGGGCAAAAACTAAGCCTATGATGCTGTTCCTAAACATATCAGATGGGGATATCAAGCTTAAAGCTGGCCGAATGGTGGGGACCGCAATAACAAATGGTGATTCAGAAGTTGTTGACCTCAGAAAATTAGATATAGAAGAACCAGATGTGACCCCCTATTTATGTAAGGGAGATGAACTCCCTGAGTATCTAGTAGATTTTTTTGAGCGTTCTCGGGAATTGTTGTCTCCCGAACAAGCTATCCAATTGAAAAAATTATTAATTCGGTACCAATTGGCATTTGCGAAAGATGAAAATGATTTGGGGGATTTTACAGCACTGAAACATAATATTCCCACGGGTGATGCCCGTCCTGTTAAAAATAGAATGCGCCGAGTCCCAGCATGTTTTGCAGAGGAGGAAGAAAAACTTCTAACGCGAATGTTAAAAGCGGGAATAATACGCCCCAGTGATTCCGAATGGACAAGCGCGCCGGTGTTATTGCGAAAACGATGTGGTTCAGTGCGGTGGGCTTTGGACTTCAGGGGTTTAAATTCAGTAACTGTAGGGGATGGTTTCCCCTTACCCCTTGCGGAAGAATGTTTTCAAACAATAAGTAAACATAAAATATGGTCCCGGCTAGATGCTAACCGGGCGTACTTCCAAGTATACATAGCCGAAGAAGATCGTAAGAAAACAGGTTTCTTGACAAAATATGGCGAATATGAGATGATTCGAATGGGTTTTGGTCTAAAATCAGCGCCGGCCACTTACATGCGCGCTATGAATTTAGTGTTGCGTGGTTTATTATGGGACGTGGCTTTGGCCTTTTTGGATGATATTTCTGTACTATCGGTATCTATGGAGTCCCAATTTGAGAACTTGGAGAAAGTGTTTGTTAGGTTCATACATTACAAGCTTAAATTGAAGCCCAAAAAATGTTTATTATGTCAAGACAAAATGACGTTTTTGGGTCGATTGGTGACTGCAAAAGGATTGGAAATGGGGGATGCCGCAACCGATGCCGTTAAAAATTGGCCAATACCCCAGAATAACAAAGAGGTGGAACGATTTTTGGGTTGGGCTAATTATCATCGAATGTTTATCAAAGATTTTGCGGTGAGTGCAGCCCCGTTGTATAAAGTGACGGGAAAGAAACCATTTAATTGGACCGAAATGGAACAAACAGCATTTGAAACCCTCAAAACCGCGTTGGGTTCGCCGCCGCTGCTCACGTTTGCAAATGAAACTGACCCATTTATATTGGATTGTGATGGGAGTACAAAGGGAATAGGAGGGGAGCTTCAGATACAGGATGGGGTCGAGAGGGTAATAGCATATGGGAGTTATGGGCTTTCGCCCGAACAAAGTAGGTATTGTGCTACCCGAATTGAAATTTTAGCGGTGGTCAGGTTTACGCGGCAATTCAGATATTGGCTTCTGGGACGACCTTTTATTATTCGGTCGGATCATAATAGTTTGCGATGGCTTCTGACTTTTAAGAAGCCCGAAGGGCAAATAGCCCGCTGGTTGGAAGAATTAAGCCAATACGATTTCACCATTCAGCATAGGGCGGGAGCAAAACATGTAAATGCAGATGCCCTCAGTAGACTCCCAGAATGGGATGAGTGTGGGGAGTATAGAATTGGAATCCCAGTATCACAGTTGCTGTGCAAGGGGTGTAGATATTGTCAAAGGATACAAAACAATTGGGGTGAATTCTTTCAAGAAGTGGACGATATTGTTTCATTACCCCATAGAACCAATAAACGCGTGGCGAAAATGGAGTGTCAAGGGAATATTGTGGGGGACATTCAAGCATTATTCTCCGAACCTTTGGAGATCCTTCAGATTGGGCAGTCTGGGAGTGATAATGTGCCAGATGTGGGGTTGGGGAATGCAGATGACCAGTTTATGTTTGGGGGAAAATCCCGAAAAGATATCCTGGAAGCCCAGAGGGTTGATTCAAATCTTACCCTAATTAGAAAATGGTTGGGTGATAAAATCGACCCACCTGAGTCCGAGATCAAAATAGGGAGTGCCGAGGCCAAAAATTATTGGGCTAATCGGGAAAGGTACCAACTAGAAAATGATTTATTGTGTAAAACCAAAAAGAACAACAAGGATAAGGTCTTGGTTATACCGTATTCTTTGAGGGCTGATATAATAGCTATATGCCATGATTTGCCCTCAGCAGGACATCAGGGCATAAATCGAACCCGGGAAAAAATAAAATCAAGATTTTATTGGCCAAATTTAGCATCAGATATAGAAAATTTCATTTCGGCATGCCCAGTATGCAACAAGCAGAAAAAGCCCAGCAGAAAAAGTAAACATCCACTGCTTCCATATTATTCGGGGTTCCCTATGGAAAGAATACACATAGATTATTTGGGACCTTTACCCCACACACCGAGGGGTAATGAATATATTTTAAAGGTCACAGATCATTTTACTAAATGGGTGGAGTGTTTACCCGTCCCCTCACAAACAGCAGATGTTACCGCAACGGCTTTAATTACCCAGGTGTTTTCGAGACTGGGGTGCCCGTTGGAAATATTTTCGGACCGAGGGACAAATTTTGAAAGTGAACTCTTTCAAGAGGTGTGTAAAACCCTCCGCATTCATAAAAGTCGAACAACCAGTCATCGCGCTTCATCCAATGGGCAAGTAGATCGGATGAACCGTACATTATTGGATGCAATAAGATGTTTTATTGGGACCAAACAGAGTAATTGGGATTTATATGTATCCCAGCTGGCAGGGGCGATACGATCTTCAGTGAATAGAACAACGGGTTTTACCCCAAATCAAATGATGTTGGGGAGGGAAGTGTGCCAACCAGTGGATCTCGTATTTGGGCCAGTCCCTAAACAACCATGTCATACAACAATACAATATGTAAATCAACTTGAAAATGATATGCGGGAAACACATGATTGGGCCCGAGATAAGTTAAAACAAGAGCAGAAATATCGTAAGCAAAGATACGATCTGGCAGCAAAAACCCGAAAATATCAAGTGGGTGATGTTATATATATGCTGGATTTGGGTTCCAAGAAGGGGCAAACTAAGAAATTAGCTCCTGTATGGAAAGGACCAGGGATCATTACACAAGTTATAAGCACCTTTTTATTTCGGGTTCAACTTCCCCGTAAATCATTAACGGTTCATCATGATAATTTAAAGATCTGTAAAGACTGGGTGTTGCCCGCATGGATAGAACGACATAAGTCTTTGGTAGAAGAAAGGGATACCGACACAGCAAGATTCTGTATCTGCAGGGGACCCGAAGTAGGGTTTATGGTTCAATGTACCCACTGCCTGGATTGGTTTCATGGGAATTGTGTAAATCTCACTGCCGGGGCAGCTGGAAAGCTAGATAAATACTCATGCCCCTATTGTGAAATAGCTCATCCTATGACTAATTAGTTTTGTTTATTTTGTTGTAGTGAATGACACAATGAGTGACTCTGACATTAATGGGACCCCTGGGGCGGATCCCTCGGAAGAGGAGGGATCGCCCAAAAGATCTTGGGCGGCAGAAAGGCCGTCCAGATCACCCACAAGGGGGGTGGCTGATATCAGGCCAGGTGTCGCCCGAGTCCGCTATGGCTCGGGCGATCGAAATGCATTACAGCAAGGGTTTCAAGTAGCCCCTCATGGGAGGGGCTACACCCTGCATTCGATACCAGATCCGCCGGGGATTGGACGGTCATCCTTGGTCGGGCGGTCCTCTTCCAGCCGGCCTCCGGGGCCGACTGGAACGAGGAGGGCTCGGGCAGGGGCCTCGCACGTATGCTGAGGTGGCCGCCCAGCCCGGGCGGGTTATGTGGCAGTCGACTTCCCCAGGCCCCAAATCGGGGGGTGGAGATCGAAACAGGTCCTTATCAGGTCCCCGGGAGAGGGGTCGACCCGGGGCTAAAGGTGGAGGTAGAAGCAAAAGTGTGGGGCCGTTGGGAGGCCGTCACCAGTCTTCGGGCGTTGGGCGACGGGTGGGCTCCCGGCACGGCAGCTCGCGCCGTGACGTGTGCGGCGAGGTCACTCGCCAGTTCCAACGCCACGTGGAAAGGTGGCACCTCCCGGGGGCATTATGGTAGCCATCCGCTAGGCATACTTCAGCAAAGCCTCAGCAAAAGCGGACGGCTCTCATGGCCTACGTGAAACCCTTAAGGGTTACCTTGGAGGCCTTGGCAGGGGTGGCGGCTCGGGAGGGCCCTTTCCTGTTCCCTATCTCAGAGCCTATGAGGCATCAGGTTGGGGAGCTGGAGAGGGCCTTCGCGATCAGCCCAGCTAAGGCCACTAAGTTTGATGCGTATGGGAGGGTGCTGGCCCACCCAGCAAACATTACTTTCCTATTTCATTGGAGAGTACTTCGCTGGGTGGCAGGAAGGTTGTGGCGGGCCGGTTTCGGGGTCGATGGGGATCTGCGGGCAGCAACGCCCCGGGGCTCCACCGGCCACGAGACCTGCCTTAGCTCTGCTGTCTCCCCGCAGCGTCGTGGGTCAGGGGGTGCAAACTCCCAAGCCTCGGCACAGCGGGCCCCCAGCCAGGCCAGTGAGCATGGCAGGGGGGCATGGGGGAGTCCTCTAGGGTGGCGTCGGGACCCGGGGTACCGACTGGGGGAGCAATCCCCAGGTCGAGGCCCAGGGACTCTGGGCCATCCGGAGGACAGCAGGAACTGATGGTACCCCCGGTGGGGGGTAAAGCCGTTCCTGTGCGGAGTTCCCCGCCCGCCAAGGTTGCAAAACCTGGCGGGTCTCGAACTCCCCCTCAGGTCGAGAGGGCGGGTCAGGGTAACAGGCTCGTCACCACTATGTTGAACCAGCCCCTCTCCCGTCCTACATTGGAGATACCTCCCCTAATGCAGGTAGACACGAGTGGGTTTATGGGGGGCATAGATACCGATAGGTCGCCCAATACCCGCACCACGATAAAGCCTGGGGGGAATGGAGCCATGACACTCCATTCCTCTTGTGGGATGCCAGTCTAGGACTGGAAAGGGCGCTTCACTGGAGTGGTAGGGCTGATCTCTCCCCGGAGGAGATGGTGGGGGGATTAACACCCTCTGCCACTCCACTGGCAGTCCTCCCTTGTGGAGGACTGGTGGAGATCGACCCTGGCACTTTGGGAAGTATCCCGCTTCCCCTCAGCAGGCGCTTCAGGGTGGCGTTGGCAATCCCACCACGGGATATATTGCCACACCATGTGGGTCTGGGACAACTGATCCCCCAGATCCGCATGGCAGCCACCCTCATAGATGCTGTAGGCCCGGTAGGCGTCGATCGACGCCTACCTTGGGATCGCCATTGGGCTCAGGATATCATCCTGGGTCAGATGGCATCCTGGGCCCGCACTATTGGCAAGCCCCTCGTCGTGTCCTTAACAGGGCACGAGGGGGACCCCTTAGGCAGGGACGTGGCCTGCCGGGTAAGGGAGATCTTGCGGGATGCGCGGCGATATGGTGGAGTGATGGCTTCGGGATTTCCCTAACTCTTTCTTCACCATATCGCCCCGTATTCTGGAGGTACCGCGTTTGCGATTGGCTGTTGCTGTCCGGGGACGAGCCGGAGTTCCCGGCCGACTCCGAGGTTGGGTATGTTACCGAGTCTAGGCTCGGTGATTTGGTCAACCTCGTGAGTGGGTCGGGGAAGTCCCCGGTGGAGGTTATCCGAGGGGTTAACCTCAATATGGAAATACTTTTCCATTTTTGAGGCACCCCTCAGGTTGGTCCGTAGGTTGCACAAAGGGAGAGAAGGGTAGAGATTGTTATAAATTTTGATGCGGTGGATTACTTAACTTTTGGGGAAACGTCACACTTTTAGCCCAGGTTAAAGGTATTGTTCGGAAATTTTTGGGTAAAGTTATACTTTTTTATATTCTAAATTTGGCAAAGAACATTTTTGGGGCGTGACGTTTCTCGTGATTGTTAAGGATTCCACCGATCGACACTATGTGTCACTCTGAGTCATATACCCGTTGTATAATGGGTGGCTCGTCATACAGGTTATTACCCTTTAACGAATAACAATCTTTTTCTCCGGTCCCTTCACAAAAATCCCTGTACCCTACTGACCACCTATATGTATACACATACTCATTGATTGATTGAACTGTCTCGGAAGATAGGGTTGATCTGGGCTGCATCATTATATAAGATACTGATTTATTAGTGACACAGGGTGGTTTGATTCAAACAGAGTGGTATTTCATAGCCACAGTCGGATTAGTCAGCAGGGGGGTATGACAAGAAAATAGGAATATTACCCCATATAGTAGTCACGAACATGGTATACCTTCGACAATATTATATTCATGTTTATGGTGAATTCCCATAATAACTAACAGGTTACCAAAGTTATATATAACATGGATGTAGTTAAAATTATCTCAGCACCAAGTAACCTGGTGGTAGAATGTTGGAAGAGGGGGCATTTGAGTCATGAGAATTAAAAATCATGCACCCTTGAAACAGGTGTCGTATTGATCTAAATATCACTAGTAGTTATTTTGATATAGTGCAGCTAGTGAATTAAGATGAGCCAGATCAACCCTAGATGCAAATCCGTCCATATTAACATATCAACCTCAAGGGTGGTTTGATGTCCAGATGGGCAAGTAACCATAGTCAGTGTGCATTTGATTGTTCGGGGTTTTTTCCCCGTAGGGTGCGGGTACTAACACCCATGATGGGGATATAATGCCCCGGTTAATATTGTTGGGGGGAATAATGCACACTGCAAACTGGATATCTCCCCTCCCTGCATGTATATACTATTGAGTATTAAGGGGATTTGGTGAGGTTTTTCCCTTGGTGAGGTTTTTCCCACCCCTTGTTAAGTTTATAATGTTGTGATATATTTGTGGATATTAATACATTCCCGGGCTGGTGGCGGCCCGATGTTAAGGGGGGGAGGTCATTCTGGGAAATGTGGACAATAATAAGTGGGGGGGTGGATTTTTTAGTATTGATATTTATGGTAGTAAAAGTACGAAGAATGGGAGGGGGACATTAAGCCGTATAATGATAAAAAATGATAACCCATGATATACCCTTCTAACCCTTCAAGAAAATTGAAGTACCCATAGATTCAAAGGGTGGAGCACATTTAGAAAATGAGGGGGAATGTAGTATAATTACGGAAACTCCCCGACGTATATAATGAGACCCCGGGCTTTGGGTCACGTGGGTCCTGCCGAAGGAGCGACCTCGACTTGACTGATAAACATAGACGAACACGGACGTGAACCTGCTGGAACGGAAGCGGTCGACCGCAAGCCAGGTGTGGGTCCAGAACGAACACAAGGTGAGTGAAACGTGTGATTGTCACCACCTTGTGAGTAGAATAGAACAGTGGAGAGCTGATTCTCCATACTAGAGATGGGCGGTTGTGAAATTTTGCCTCGGTTTCGGTTTCGGTTGTGGAAAAAGAGTTGAGTCTCGGTTTCTAATTATGCTTCATCATATTACAAAGAAAACACACCAATTGTATCACCATAACTTGTGAGGTACATGTCCTTTTATAATATTAAATTATGTATCATATTGTTACTATTACATGTATATTGTTAATGTCCATGTCGAGTGGCAGTGCTAGAATGCAAGTGAGTCTGTGTATTGTGTATGACTGCAATTCAGCATCATATGATCATAAGTGTGAAATAATATAATGATCATTTATATTGGCATAAAACTAATGTATGTGACTAGATATATGTGTATAGTTATGATTTGAAAAATAAAATTGGAAATAAACAACAAAATGAAAATAAAACATGACTAGAATCTCTCAATCACATTATCTGGCTATATGCCTATTACCATATTTAGGGAACATAATATTGTACACACTATACAGTATACATGCATCCAATACAAGTCACCTGAATGAGTGCTATTTCTCAACAGTTTATCGACAAATGGTATAATTCATTCCGGCTCCGATTCCGGCATAACATTTTTAATCAACGGCGCACAAATATATTTGACGATTTAACATCCAAACAGTGATAAAAACTAATAGGGAATGCGGGTAACAATCATTGATACCTTTTGATATCGTATCCTCGTTATCAAATTCACCTTTCAGAGTATTTGTATGGCCTTAATGATTAAAATAACATGAAAAATAAACTGACTTGTCTTTTATTCTATTAACTATTTAATATAATTTAATTAATATGATTTATATATTTTTTGTGATATTCCTGTGTTCACTGCGTCAACACATGTCGGTGATTAATTATCACTGAACAGGTGTTTGTTTTTGTAGGACAAAGGAACTTTCTGGGAGTTTCTCCTTTGAATCTCATTTGAAGATTTGTTTGTTTTCTTAACCAGACTGAATCGGCACCGACGACGAGAAGGCTATGAAGCTTGGAGCCACATTTGCCTTCAAAAATGGGAAGAAGATATTGTGTGTACGCCATCTAAAGAACAATGGCCAGAGGATGGTACTTACAGCAGTCAGTGCGGGAAAAAAACCAGGACAACGAAAGAGAAAACGAACGGCAAAGACAACCACAATCCCCCCATAGCAAAGTTTCCAGGACCGGAGAGTGAAATTAAACAACATAGAGATAAAGAAAACAATTTTAATACATGTATCTGTATCCAAATAGATTTTTAATTCAATAAAATCTTCCCAAACGAATGCCTCAATACCTTGGTTTTTCCCTTTCCTTACTGGCCACATATATATACAATTTATTCTAATAAACTGTTCTTTCAGCTCACTGCTATATGTATATTTATAAAACTGTGCTCTATTTTTCTTTTGTTGCTATTCTACTATTCTCATGTTACTTGTTCGCATTTACCAATAAAAACATCTAAAACAAATCCAACTCTTAATTTTATCATTCAATGATTCAGTCCCACAATTCAGTCCAATTCCCTTCAATAATCTATCAGTATTACGATCAAATTAAAGCCCTTTGATTAAAGCCCTTTGTAATCAGCACCTCCACTGATTAAACATATCGTTGTGCAAACACGCATGGCTAATCTGCCGTAATCCACCCTCGGCGAGAGGGGGCTTCTAGACGTTTCGTACCTTGGTCGTTTCGTACAAAGACGTTTCGTACACTCTGGTCGATTCGTACCAATATTTTGGTTGTTTCGTACCAATCTTTTTGGTCGTTTCGTACCATCGAAAAAACAATATTCTAGCGTAATTTTTTCAAGTTTTATTATTATAACGAAATAAAAGTCATACATGAATAACAGTATTAATTAACAATAAATGAAAATGAATGAATGACACAAGTGTGAGTGCTCAATCAGTCTTCTGTGACTTCGGCAGCTTCGGTGGTTTTCTTTGGGATGGGAGCGAATAATTTCAGGCAGGATTTCAGGTTCTTCGATTAGAAGAGAAGGCTCATCGTGGTCCGAAGGGCAGTCGAAGGTCTTATTGATATGGAATGTGGAGTGATCGATGATATTGTCGTCGGTCATTTCAATGTCGAAGTTAGCGGCTGATGTGTCGGTGGTTTGGCTGTTGACCGTCGTCATTTCAATGTCGAAGTTGGCAGCTGGTATTTCGTTGGATGATGGTATGTCGCTGGTTGCGTACAGGTCGTTGGCTGTCTCCTCTACTGTGGTAGTAAGTAAGTAAAATAAAAATTACTAACCTTCGCACTGTAAACCGTGCTGTCTGGGACGCACTTCTCTGGAACACTCTAAACAATTCACGTCGGAATCTAGATCAGTCATGGTTATTGTCTGAATGCCTTGCTCTTGCGATCCGCATCATTTATAGGAGTCAAGGAAAACAACACACTTATCACTCGCGAATGCTGTAAAAACAAACCGTACGAAGTGTGAACTTGGTGATTAGTGCTTCTAAAGACTAATCACTGACTACAATTTTGTTGTAACAACATACCTGTGTGCGGTATAATTTACGAAACACAAGAAAAACAAAACGGTGACACATCAGCAAAGTGTGAAATCACTGATGAGCACTTCTAAAGACTAATCAGTGATCGGCAACCCTTCGCTGTAACAACATACCAAGTTTACTGAACAGACCTCGTACCGCCGATTTCTAGCTAGTATATACACATATATTAATACAGAAATAAAACAATGGTAATAGACATCTTTTCATTCAACACTATAGTAATTACAATTTTTTTTCCGATGGTACGAAACGACCAAAAAGATTGGTACGAAACAACCAAAATAATGGTACGAATCGACCAGAGTGTACGAAACGACCAAGGTACGAAACGTCCAGCACCCGCGAGAGGGACTTGCTGCATTTACCAGGGACTTGCTGCGTTTACCGGGGACTTGCTGCATATCCAGGGACTTGCTGCGTATAGTAGAACCGGTGTTTACTACGGCGAAAATAGGTGTACACGGAAGCAACGTAATTAATTCGTCGCGCGATTTCACCGTGCGAACTCCTTTCTGCATATATTACAGGTGGCACACTTAGATTTCTTATCTTTCTTTGAAAAATATTTCCACACAGGACTCGTTTGTTCGTCGTGTTCTGCCATGATTACAGGAAGTTGTGACAACCGAAATTACGGGTTTTCCCAACTTACCACGGTTGTCATTTCCGGTTTTTGCCGACAACCGAAACCGAAATGATTCCACGGTTAACCGCCCATCTCTACTCCATACTCCCCATATAAGTCCTCAGTTCTCATTGACCATATTCATGTATGTTTATATTTAGCATGTGCAACAAGTGGAACTCAAGCCATTGTTCGGAGGGCGCAAGTAATAACGGAGCTTGTCTGTCCGATACTTGAGTTTCCCTTTTTTACTGTTGTTTTGTATTCATATTATGTATATTTATTATATTGCCGTCAGAGATAAAAAAGTATATGATAGAATAGGTTAACGACTATTACCTATTTCATCATAATCAGTTCACCTGAGAAAGAAAGCAGTCCTACAAGGATTCAGCCGATACGTTCCAAAGTGACTCACAAATTTAAAAAATCCGACAGGAAACGGCCTAATTAGTGAGATATATGCCTCGGAAAAACATTAGTTTTTTCATATTTCGAGAGACTTTAGAAAGTCTCATGGAGAAGTCATTAAGAAAGAGCGTCTATGCGTCCTGTCAGACAAGTGGATGGAATTGATGGACAAGGCCATCGTAAGCAAACCAGAAAAAACGACAAGCTCCTGTGCAAAGCTGTTAGCTACAGAAGAGTGTACCGATGAACGCTGATCAGAGTGTGTTTTCAGCCAAACAAACGGCCTTATCAGGGCCACCATATCTTAACAAAGAGAGACTTTATAAATTGCTAAATCTGTTCACATCTTATACGCATATGTATAATACAAGTATTAGAACTTTATAATGTCGATAATCTGGGAGGAAGTCCGAATTTAATTCTTATATAAGTAAATTAATACACGGGGTTCGCGCTGTTACTTGCCAATGGCAAAAATAAGTCACATTTGGCAAACAATATTTTCATTTGGCAAGTCACATATAATTAAATTAAAATAATTTGCTTAATTAACAATAATGAAAGAGGCAGTTAATCTTATCAGATTAGTGTCAATCGGTGGCTGGATATCTGATACTCGAGTAAATATTCTCTCTCTTCTACTCCAAGCAGTGCATTCGTATCATGGTAGTCAGACTTTCGCCGCAAGGGCCGAATTAGGAAGGTTCTTATGATGACGCCTGTGCGACTTATTACAAAAATATCACAAAGGCTAAGAACCAAATTGCAGTCCTTGACGAAAAGATAATAGATCTGAACAGAAGACTCGTTAGGTCGATTTATGAAGATTATAACAGGTCGATCTATGAAGATTATGGTTATAGAGCGACGCGAACTCTTCTAAAGTTGAGAATTGTAACAGCAGAAACAGTTAGGGCCATGTACACCGACTACATGATTCAACAACAGAGAAATTTAAGGTACCTAATGAACAGATCTAGACGAATACGCTAAGCATGTTTTCGACGAGACTTATAATAATTGCATTGATCCACAACCATAGAAGCAGGACAGACGGTTTTGAGGGCCACCTGCAAATACATACAATGGCATTATAAATTGTTTTTATTTCACAATGTAGGTATGTATATTATGCAGCATCAGTATAACCCTGTATGCCCAGACCCTGAATCGGACTACTATGAGACTAGCAGTGGAGAATCTGATAATGAGAGTGAACCAGAAGAGCATCCTCCTACGATCAGAGGTGAACTTGCCGCTTGGGCAAAGACAAAAAATACCACACATGTTGCTCTTCGACATCTGAAAATACTTCGAAATGTTACTGATTTGACTGAGTTGCAGGCCCTTCCCATAGATCCAAGGACTTTACTCTCAACTCCATCTTCAGTTTCTGTTGAATTATTAGGCGGTGGTGAATTTTATTACTTCGGTATCAAAAGTCACATCACCAGAATATTCCAACAGTTAGTTTCGAAGCAGTTGAATCTCCCCCAGGCATCTTGTGCTGAAAACAAACATTGATGGACTTCCACTTTTCAAGTCTTCACATACTCAGTTTTGGCCCATTCTCGGACAGTTCGAGGGTTTAGATTCAGAACCTTTCGTTGTTGCCATTTCCTGTGGTAGCAGCAAGCCTACAGATGTTGGTGATTTTCTCAAAGATTTCATTGAGGAGTCCAATGAGTTAATTGATTCAGGCTTCAACCACGGCGATTCCACTTGTAAGTTTAGTATCAAATGTGTCATATGTGATGCTCCTGCACGTTCTTTTGTCAAAGGCATAAAATCTCACTCTGGCTACAGTGGTTGCGACAAATGTGTAGATGAAGGCTTGTATGTTGATCGGCGAATGATATTCCCAACACCTCGATCAGATGATTCGTTTAAGCGACAAGACCCTGCTTTCGATGAGATGCATCACAACATAGACTATCCATTAGAAAATTTTCCAATTGGCCCAGTTACATCATTCCCAATAGATTACATGTACCTTATCTGCCTTGGCGTCATGCGAAAGTTGCTGAAATTTTGGATAAGTGGGCCTTTTATTGACCGATGTCAATATTGCGGCCACATTGGTTGCAGGCAATCTTTACCTCAGCTTTGGACTTTCAATCCGGGAGTTGAGGTTATTTTGGTGGTCTAGAGAGGAGTGTGAATCTTGTCGGGGTGTTATGACATGAAAATTGACTTTGAAAACATAGGGGACATTATTTAGGAGTCTTCTTTTCTAGTCAAAGACTTTAGCTTTCCCTCCTCATGTTTCAAATTGCGTTTCTGTGACAATGCGGCCAGTATTTTCACCTGGGGTGCAGTCCGATCCGAGATAGGCTTGTTATTTTTCTATTTTTGTCTCGCCTTTCTCGCGAAAGAATTATTGTGCTACCCAATGTCCAGTGGGTGCCTGAGAGTGGCGCGTTGATGGCCAGGTAGATGTCAGCATTATTAAATTGTTGGCACTCAGGCAGCAAATGGAAACAAGTATGGACATGTTTATGCTTTGGGCATGTACATCGCGATGTTTTGTGTTCAATGGGTGAGTACAGCATGCAGGCGGTTTTTGAGATAGGTTCTTCAGATGCGGAGACAGCTGGAATCTTGCTAGTAGAGATGGATCAAGGCGAAGTGATTTTGATTCAAGTGGGGGAAGAGACTGCGGAAAACACTAGTTAGTCTGCGGAGGCTTCGGCGTCGACGAAAACGGATCCGAGTGTGGGAAAGAATGTGGCAGTTGGCAGATATAGATGGAGAGATCCAGGCAAAGACAGCTGAAATGAAGGCGGTGTCTGGTGCAAGGTTGGATATCATGTGGCATCTTAACACAGATCGAGACATTTTGCGGGAATTGGAAGGGCGCGATGCACAGGTGAGGGTTTTGGTGCAAACCAGCACGTGCCAATCTGCCTGAGCTGCTACAGCGAAGAACAATTGTTTACAGCCCTAAGGGGCTACCATATATTACAAAAAGAGAAACTTTTACAAAATGCTTGTGTGCTGTTGTGTTGAAATCTGCCATCTGCGAATATTTTTAAAGCAATAAAATATTTTATTTAAAAAAAAATGGAAAATCGAAACATAAATGAATCCAAAATGGCTGCAGTTATAAATCGCCCTTTATTGCGTGAAATCATGGCTACGCATTATAAACAGTATAACGGCGGTGCTGTTGTGTTGGGTTGGGACGATTGGGTTCTCGGACGAGGTAATTCAATGTTAAATCGCATACTAGTCAAGTGAGGACAAGGTCCTCCTATTGCATAAGACTATCGCGTGTACAAATGATTATAAATGTCAGACTATCAGCTTATAGTCAGTTCAACAGTTGTATAATTCGTATCTTTGAAATTAGGCTTATTATTTGCTTATTCGAACGTTCTTTATATTTTTGCGACAGACGATAATCCTCTTTATCGCATAACACGTGTCATTCGATAACAAAGTAAACAGCCAGATGTGTCCGTTTGGCTGTCGTGGAAGGCTGTGAAACACTGTGCTGTTGCGAACCGATGTTAATATGCAGCAATTAACAGTGGAATGACATTGCATGCATTGTTATAACACCCGGCAGAAACACGAAATGGTCAACAGACTAGCACTTATTTCGTTTGTCGGGTTCGTTGACGAGGTGCGTGTGGATAACACGAAATGGTCATCTTTCAACTTTCTGATATGCTTCACAATTCCCGTTCTTTTTATATGTGCATCGACAGCAGCACCCTTTAACGAGTCAGTTCAATATAATGGTAGTTTAACAGTCATACTATAGCTAGTGACAGTGTAGTTTAACCGACTGATAAACGGCATAGATGTTTCAACCGCAACCACAAATAGTGCATTTATGCGTCTTATCTCCCGCATGTATCATCTTGTGCTCCTCTAAATTAGCAGATTCTTGTTATCCATTGGTGTCTGCGATAGGACGTGAGTTGCATGCAGCTCCGGTCCTATTTTATGAGTTTCTAGGTGTGCACGTTGACTGACCTTCTGTCTGTTTTCCCAATAATATATTATAGAAATTTGGCAAATAAGATGTTATTGAGTTCATGCTTTTAAAAAATACATGTTTTCTAATTGAGTCTATAGCAGACAGGGTGGAACGGTAACGCCAACTCCAAGATGGATTAAATATCTTACCATATTCTTGGCGAAACATGCTGCCATGACCGGGTCCATATTTCGTTGGTGAAAATCACCGGGTAAGTAAAGTAAGTTTGAGAATAAATATTATATGCATAAGTCATAATATAAGTAATAAACTGTATCTAGAAATATCAGAAGACAAGTAGTCATGGATCATGTCAATAATGACAAAGTCAATAGTTCCATTCATAATTGTTTAAAATTAATATGTCATTCTGTATATTGAGTCTATAATGTGCTTATTGTGTCAATGAGTAACCCCTTCTGACCATGCGGTGGGCTTTGGACTTCAGGGGTTTAAATTCAGTAACTGTAGGGGATGGTTTCTCCTTAACCCTTGCGGAAGAATGTTTTCAAACAATAAGTAAACATAAAATATGGTCCCGGCTAGATGCTAACCAGGCGTACTTCCAAGTATACATAGCCGAAGAAGATCGTAAGAAAACGGGTTTCTTTACAAAATATGGCGAATATGAGATGATTCGAATGGGTTTTGGTCTAAAATCGGCGCCGGCCACTTACATGCGAGTTATGAATTTAGTGTTGCGTGGTTTATTATGGGACGTGGCTTTGGCCTTTTTGGATGATATTTCTGTACTATCGGTATCCACGCCCTATAACCCTATAGGCTGGTGGCTGTGAGTAGGCATATTGCTGTGGTGATATTGCGTGGCGGGTTTCGCAACCAAGGTATGTTTTAGATTATAATTGATCAAATACGCTGTAAAAGGTCAGATATTTTTATCACGTCGGATGCAGTAATGTCTGATTTATAAGTTGAACTTCTTGGTAACAATTTGGCATTGTAGAATACGTTGTTTGAAGACAAATATCTCGGATTTTGTCGACTTTTTCAAACTTTCAAAGTAAACAGACTCCCAAATTTGCTCAGCATGTCGATTTGTAAGTTATTTTCGTGGATACATGTGGTATAGTATCTCAGTGACAAGACAAACATGACTGCGAACTCAAATAATGCATTTTTCAGTTAAAAAAAGTTATTTGACATACTGTCCCGTCAATATTTTGTGGTAGGCATATTGAATAGCCGAACACCGAGAGGATAGACATATGGCAAACACAGACACGCATGTAGCACAATGATCAATAGTGGTTTTAGTCTGAGAAAAAACGCTTTTATGATGCTATATTATTCACAGTGTTGTAAATTCACATCATAGATATGCCCACACGAGGCGGTATGCATGGACGACAGTCCATCTCTTGTTATACATAATTTTATGTGGTATCAATATTGGTAAAGACATTGGGCTCAGAGAAATATCAGGTGCGAAAATTAGGGTACGCTAGAACCTGTATAGCTAGAGCCTACATATAGTGGACCTGGACCATGACCCAGTTATGCCGCATATACATAAACAGGAGCACCGAGCAATAATACAAATGTGTGTGGGGCGTTAACTTAATTGAGTGGTCGCTGTTGTCTCATTGGCTATATATAGGAGGAATTGCCGTGAGATTTCGTGGGCATTTATAGTGGTAAATGTTTTTGTCAATACCGTGGGGCAGGTTTTTGGGTGCGTCTAAAATTCACCGAGTACGATATCATATCGGAGAAATGATCACTTCAGAAAAAAAACATCGAGTTGTCATCGCGGGATGATTTCAGATTTTCTGACATTTAAATCTAAGATTCTGTTTCTAAATGCAGAAATTAGTCAATAAATCTGATAAAATGTATTAAAACTTAGAAATAATTAGTATTTATTCAGTTTATTATGAAATAATAGCACAAATTTGGGCGGGTTTTGCAACTTCCGTATAAACTGTAATGCATATCTCAGAAATGGTTGACGTTAGAAGGCCATTAGTGAAAGAGCCAACACTTTGTACCTACTTCGTACCCAACCTGCCCCACGGTATTGACAAAAAATGCCAACCATTTACAGTGCTCCAATTGTATTTATATCTGACTCAGACTCCGCTCAATTATCTATTTCAGAAAGAAGCTAAAATAATGTCGGAACCAGAAGAAATAGAGCGCGATCTAGATGAATCGTTGTGTTAATTTTCTTATATTGAGCAGTGTGTAGCCCATACAATATCTTTACCAACGTATTCAACACGTATACAATACGGAAAACGTCTACGTCACGAGTCACAAATTACGTCAACTTTATCTTTTGAACAAGAACTACAAACTTTATTAATAAAGTCGCCTATCAGTTTGATAAAAATGGCTATAAATTACGACAGAAACGAATCAATAAATGCTAAATCTCGATGTTGAATAGTTCTAGTGGGTGTGTAATAAAATACAACCACACATTATGTGTGCGTGGTGAGAAAATTAAATTATGCTGGAAGTTACAACTCGCGAATCATCGTTGTAACATTCCGCGTAACAAACTCGTCCGTTAATTTTCACGTCATGCACACATATGTGTGGTTCTGTCTATTTTATATGAATGAATAATCATTCCAGAGTGTATTTATAAAATAATATATGCCAGAAGTTGCATATTGTTGGCTTTAAAGTGCTAAATTGGAGCTTGGTCAATATTTACAACGTGCCCATCAACAATGCCACTTGCCATCATAACAAGTTTGTACTTTGCCATGAGCCTATCTGCGGAGGCAATATGCCTGTCATAAATTTGTGATATGATACTCAGGAAAATCAATATTTTTCCACGAAAAATATGTCTTTTATTGTGGATTTTGGTTTCATTGTATCAATGGAATGTGCATCTAGTGACATGTGTACATGAAGCCTACATATCGAGATTTCTACCATTTATATTAGGTAGTTTCTTTGATAAACGACAAAAACCGGTTGTAAAATTCGACAAATTAAGTAATAAAAAATATATATTTAAAGGCACACGGCTATCACAAATGGTGTATGAATACACCAGTCATGGTCCTATCTTATGCCATAAGCGTTCTCGCCGGGTGGATTCCATATTTTATGATTTTCCTAAAATTCTGAGCACACGTTTGAAAACCGCCACACAATATCACTACAGCAATATGCCTACCCACAGCCACCAGCCTATAGGGTTATCGGGCGTGGTATCTATGGAGTCCCAATTTGAGAACTTGGAGAAAGTGTTTGTTCGGTTCATACATTACAAGCTTAAATTGAAACCCAAAAAATGTTTATTATGTCAAGACAAAAGGATTGGAAATGGGGGATGCCGCAACCGATGCCGTTAAAAATTGGCCAATACCCCAGAATAACAAAGAGGTGGAACGATATAGAAAATTTCATTTCGGCATGCCCAGTATGCAACAAACAGAAAAAGCCAAGCAGAAAAAGTAAACACCCCCTGCTTCCATATTATTCTGGGTTCCCGATGGAAAGAATACACATTGATTATTTGGGACCTTTACCCCACACACCGAGGGGTAATGAATATATTTTAATGGTCACAGATCATTTTACTAAATGGGTGGAGTGTTTACCCGTCCCCTCACAAACAGCAGATGTTACCGCAACGGCTTTAATTACCCAGGTGTTTTCGAGACTGGGGTGCCCGTTGGAAATATTTTCGGACCGAGGGACAAATTTTCAAGGTGTGTGTAAAACCCTCCGAATTCATAAAAGTCGAACAACCAGTCATCGGGCTTCTTCCAATGGGCAAGTAGAGCGGATGAACCGTACATTATTGCAATAAGATGTTTTATTGGGACCAAACAGAGTAATTTGGATTTATATGTATCCCAGCTGGCAGGGGCGATACGATCTTCAGTGAATAGAACAACGGGTTTTACCCCAAATCAAATGATGTTGGGGAGGGAAGTGTGCCAACCAGTGGATCTCGTATTTGGGCCAGTCCCTAAACAACCATGTCATACAACAACACAATATGTAAATCAACTTGAAAATGATATGCAGGAAACACATGATTGGGCCCGAGATAAGTTAAAACAAGAGCAGAAGTATCGTAAGCAAAGATACGATCTGGCAGCAAAAACCCGAAAATATCAAGTGGGTGATGTTATATATATGCTGGATTTGGGTTCCAAGAAGGGTCAAACTAAGAAATTAGCTCCTGTATGGAAAGGACCAGGGATCATTACACAAGTTATAAGTACCTTTTTATTTCGGGTTCAACTTCCCCGTAAATCGTTAACGGTTCATCATGATAATTTAAAGATCTGTAAAGACTGGGTGTTGCCCGCATGGATAGAACGACATAAGTCTTTGGTAGAAGCAAGGGGTACCGACACAGCAAGATTCTGTATCTGTAGGGGACCCGAAGTAGGGTTTATGGTTCAATGTACCCACTGCCTGGATTGGTTTCATGGGAATTGTGTAAATCTCACTGCCGGGGCAGCTGGAAAGCTAGATAAATACTCATGCCCCGCCCCTATTGTGAAATAGCTCATCCTATGACTAATTAGTTTTGTTTATTTTGTTGTAGTGAATGACACAAAATGAGTGACCCTGACAATAACGTGACCCCTGGGGCGGATCCCTCGGAAGAGGAGGGATCGCCCAAAGATCTTGGGCGGCAGAAAGGCCGTCCAGATCACCCACACGGGGGGTGGCTGATATCAGGCCAGGGGTCGCCCGAGTCAGATATGGCTCGGGCGATCGAAATGCATTACAGCAAGGGTTGCAAGGGGCTACACCTTGCATTCGATACCAGACCTGCCGGGGATTGGACGGTCATCCTTGGTCGGGCGGTCCTCTTCCAGCCGGCCTCCGGGGCCGACTGGACGAGGAGGGCTCGGGCAGGGGCCTCGCACTTATGCTGAGGTGGCCGCCCAGCCCGGGCGGGTTAGGTGGCAGTCGACATCCCCGGGCCCCAAATCAGGGGGTGGGGATAGAAACAGATCCTTATCGGGTCCCCGGGAGAGGGGTCGACCCGGGGCTAAAGGTGGAGGTAGAAGCAAGAGTGTGGGGCTGTTGGGAGGCCGGCACCAGTCTTTGGGCGTTGGGCGGTCAGCTTCTGTTCTATTCAAAATATGGGCAAATCGTGCAGTTCAGAAGGCAAACACCAATTCTTACATTGCTTTGATTCCGTTCGATCTCAATGTGATCATATCAAGGCCGACACCTCCATTGTTGACAGGTGTGGATGCTTTAAAATCTGTTGCGACGGCGACAATAAATAATCGTCATCTGTCGCCTATAAGATGCAGCAAGACATCGAAAGGGTTCGTCTCTTCTAGTAGAAACGTGGACTAATATACAATGAAATTGATTAATAAATAACACGATTATGAACATGATTAATAAATAAGAATTGAGTTTGGTGATCTGCTTATACATATCGCCAATTTGGCTTAGTAGACTATTTATTTTAGACATCATTAGAGGCATATCCTGGTTTGTAGATGTCATGTTTTGATGTTGGCTCTAGATGTACAAGTCTATATTCGATGACAACAGGTGTACAGGGTGTCTATGATTTATGGTAATGAGGTGGGTGGTTTTATCGGACATTTAAATGTGTGTTTTACGCGACAATACTCCTATTATGAAAATACTATATACCATTATTAATATCATGAAAGTCGATTTTGAACGATCACTGCGAATCAAAATTAGCACAATTTATTTAGTTGTTGTTGCTGCTAACATTCTTACCGATTTGTAAATATATATCCGTAGACTAACTAGCACAATTTACCTTACTCGGTATTACTGATTAAATAACTATACTGATGACAATTATACAAATGTCGACTAATATACAATGAAATTGATTAATAAGATAAAACAATGGATTTTGTTATCCTCTTCGCCGCCTGTTTCAACCTCATTGCTGTACCGTGGTATTGAAGCGATTGTCGAATGGCTTTGCCTTGTTTGACGAGATGTCCAGAATGTTGGCAAGTCAATAGCGTTCTATTCTGCATGTTTACACGGGGAAACACGTGTAAGCCTTCTTTGGCGTGGATCCAACAGAAACATTGTCGCTCTGTTGAAATTCTTAAAAAGCGAGCTCTATCAATTTCCACCTCACATAACTGTTATTGATTTACATTAATGTTGGCAGAACGTGTTCAGCTTCTGGTCTATTCAAAATATTGGCAAAAAATGATTAATAAGATAAAACAATGATAATGGATCATGTTCGTCATGTATAATTTCTGCTGGAAGCTACCCTCGAGGACGATGTGTTTGTCGCCCTGGCGTGAGATGGTGCCCCAGACGTTAACTACCACTGGGCTTGACAGCTTCGGCTGGGACATATGTATAGCCTTTACCTCTCGCCCAGATGTTTGGCGCTAAGCGACGGCGAAGCATGCGCGTTTGATTGATCAGTTTCCACGCATTCGTTAATGTTGGTAGAACGTGTTCAGATTCTGTTCCATTCAAAATATGGGCAAATCGTGCATTTCAGAAAGCAAACACCAATTCTTACATTCCTTTGATTTTTTTTAACATGGGTGTTCAATTCTGTTCGATCTCAATGTGATCATATCAAGGCCGACACCTCCATTGTTGACAGGTGTGGATGCTTTAAAATCTGTTGCGGCAGCGACAATAAATAATCGTCATCAGTTGCCTATAAGATGAAGCAAGACATGGAAAGGGTTCGTCTCTTCTAGCACAAACGTGTACTAATATACAATGAAATTGATTAATAAATAACACGATTATGAACATGATTAATAAATAAGAATTCTAAGTTCTTTGTCCTTTGCTGCGAGCAGGTCGTTGAGTTTGGTGATCTGCTTATACATATCGCCATTTGGCTTAGTAGACTATCTATTTTAGCCATCATTAGAGGCATATCCTGGTTTGTAGATGTCATTTTTTGATGTTGTCTCTAGCTGTACATGTCTATATTCGATGACAACAGGTGTACAGGGTGTCTTTATGATTTATGGTAATGAGGTGGGTGGTTTTATCGGACAATTAAATGCGTGTTTTACGCGTCAATACTCTCCACAGAGATGTAACTTCCTGTTATATACTACATACCATTATTAATATCACTGAATGTCGATTTTGAACGATCACTGCGAATTAAAATTAGCACAATTTAATTATTTGTTGTTGTTGCTAACATTCTTACCAATTCGTAAATATATATCCGTAGACTAACTAGCACAATTTACCTTACTCGGTTATTACTGATGAAATAACTATACTGATGACAATTATACAAACGTGGACTAATATACAATGAAATTGATTAATAAGATAAAACAATGGAAATGGATTTTGTTATCCTCTTCGCCGCCTGTTTCAACCTCATTGCTGTACCGTGGTATTGAAGCGATTGTCGAATGTCTTGTTTGACGAGATGTCCAGAATGTTGGCAAGTCGTTCTATTCTGTTTACACGGGGAAACATGTGTACGCCTTCTTTGGCGTGGATCCTACAGAAACATTGTCGCTCTGTTGAAATTCTTAATAAGCGAGCTCTATCAATTTCCACCTCACATAACTGTTATTGATTTATCCTGTAATTTTTTTAAGCCTTCTTTGGCGTGGACCCTACAGAAACATTGTCGCTCTGTTGAAATTCTTAATAAGCGAGCTCTATCAATTTCCACCTCACATAACTGTTATTGATTTACATTAATGTTGGCAGAACGTGTTCAGCTTCTGGTCTATTAAAAATATTGGCAAAAAATGATTAATAAATAAGATAAAACAATGGTAATGGATCATGTTCATCACGTCTAATTTCTGCTGGAAGCTACCCTCGAGGACGATGTTGTGTTTGTCGCCCTGGCGTCAGATGGTGCCCCAGACGTTAACTACCACTGGGCTTGATGGCTTCGGCTGGGATGTATGTATAGCATTTACTACTCGCCCAGATGTCTTGTGTCTTCTCATAACGTTTGGAGAATCAGTCTACATGTATATGAGGCATGGCCATACTGCCATAGCTTTTTTTTTTAAAGACTTCAGAGTGCAGACCATAAATTTCAATAGAATATAGTTACTGCATGTACATCACACAACTAAAGCAACTGACACATGTCTTTGCATAGTACACAATATTTGATATGTAAAGTATATCTATTATATATTTTGGAAGATCTGTGTGTGGGTGTGTAATCGATGAACTCGAAAACAGCGCACCCGATTTCGATGAAACTTGGAATGTGTCGGCGGGGGGGGGGGGGGGGGGGGGGGGGGGGGGGGGGGGGGGGGGGGGGGGGGTTGCTGTCGGAAAAAAATTACAGGATACAAGGACCGGGTGGGTGGGTGTCTCCAAGCCCAGAATGCAGATTTTTCTGATGTCATGCATTTTTTTTTTCCAAAATCATATTCATATAGTAGTGCTCGATATAGCCCTATACAAGTGAGGGGGGGCTCTATATTTTATTTTTTGTCCATAATTTCTCCCTTTAACAGTTGAAACCATGGGGTGGGTCCGGTTTTGGTCCAGGAAAAAAATTGCAATGAAAATAATTTTTTAAACTTATTATACAGAGGTTACCTTAGACGCTAAGGTTACCTGCGTCTTTTGAGTGAATACCGGAAGTATCTCATGAGTGGTCACAGTGAGATACTGGAATCATCCCGAGTGGTCTATAGGCCATGACCACGAGTGATGATTCCAGTATCTCACAGTGATCGGTAATTCCGATATTCACTAAAAACACGAATGTTTTCTTTTTATTATATGCGCTATTTACTAAAATAGATCGAGGAATTCATTCAAAATGTATGACCCATTAATTAGATTGATTTACTGTCAAAAAGCCGAAAAACCGTTGGCCTCATTTGTTTATATTAATGATATCAGTCAAGTGACCACGTGGTCGAAGTACATGGTCGATGTCGATAAATGACTATAGTGACTTAAGTCAGATAAAAACGTGTTCTTTACTGATTGGATCATTATTAAAAGGCTCCAGATTCAATCTCAGAGCATCTAATATTCAAAATTTTCCGGGGGAGACCTCCTGAGCCCCTCCAATACTTCCCCCTCAGGCCTTCGGCCTTTTTTATGAGAGCTACCCGCCACTCGCCTAAAATGATTTTAAGGGGAGCTCCTCATTGCTCATCCGTGATGGAGACAAATGGATCCAGGGGGGGGGGGGGGGGGGCCTATTATCGCCAGAGCAAGGATTTTTTTTGCGAGGAAATATAGCAATTCAGAAAGTGGAGTCAAAATTTAGACATTTTCATCTATATGTAAAGAACGAATGAATGATAAACATGAGTCGTCTACAGTGCACTCTATAGGTTATACAATGTAGTCTCATCATAATATGAATATAAAGCAATATAAAGTCTTCTCGTACTAAAGCCCATGCATTCCTTTGACACGACTTAAGCGTTAGTGACCCGCTCAAATAAAACCACAATTATATGAAATCACAATTGCGACAATAAACGGATATTTTCTGCAGAAGACATGCTATTTTATCTGAAACCCACATCAGTTGTGAATTTAAAACGGTAATTTAATGCGAAAAGAGACATTTACCTCAATGTTTACAATTGTTTTAAAGTATGCAAACTCGGTTGACCTCGCGAACTGTGTTCGGCATTTTCCGTTGAAAATATTCCGTAGATTTTGGACAACAACGCAAATTACGATGAATTCTCCATTGTAATCGTAATTATGTGTGTCAATAAAAAAAATAATAAATAGATTAATTAAACATTGGAGATATAAATGTAATACACTAAATAAATGAACCTTAAGTTTGAAAAGTCCCACTAAAACGGAAGAACTATATTTCGAAACTGTGTGATTCGGTTCTCCGATTATTTTATCAACACATATGTCAAAATGCACATCACACACATGGCAAGTCAGACACAAGAGTTCTAATTTGCTCCAATTTTGACAAGTTGCTTGCGAAAATTGTCACCAAAACTACCGTTCTGATCCTCCATTATGTCATTAAGTTTTTAGTGCGGGAATTGTTCTGAAAGCACATAGAAAACTGGACTTTCGGGCGATCGGTTTTCGCCATTTTTGTTCGGAAAACCCGCGCTATATATATAAACGGAAAGTAGAATTCCCAGAACAGCGGATTATGCCGAACTTATTCGGACCACTTCGGCTTTCGGTTAAAACGTAAACAAACAGAGAAACAAATCGATGTGTGTGGCAATCAACCGAAATATTCTATGTGTAATTTAACATTAAAGTTAGATTATTATACACCATTATGACCATAAGATGTAAGCCTTTCCGATGTATATAGCATCATGTATTGATTTGCTAGGTAAATCGAGTAAAATACACCACAAATTCCCGCCACAGATCGTGGGCGTAACTCGTGTCAAAGGAATGGTATACAAGCGGGCTTGGACTAAAACAGCAAATCGCCATCCCAATATCTTAGCTGGTTTTAGTACAAGAAGACTTGGACTATATATTACTGGGTCCAGAACACAGGAAAACACGTCTTTTTGAATGTAGTATACGAAAAATTTACACTGGACCCCCACTTACGAGAAGGGGGTTAGACCCCCTCTCCTGCTCTTTCCCACTCGCTGCTTCGCGGCTCGGATGATGCTATGCATCCAGGGATTTTTCTGCCTATTTTGGGAATTTGTCCGGGTCCTTTCGAATTGGGAAAAATGTGTCTATACAGATCAAAATTGGGAATTTTCCATGTTTTTGAAAAATTCAATTAATCACTGTTACACACAAGTAAATAGTACTAATACCATAATTGTCTGTATAACGCGACTTAAACACAGGCAAGCCTTGAAATAGTGTGTCTGTCATTTGCAAATGAGGTTCCCAGAAGGTGAATTTAGTGATGCTACCCCGCATAGCGGGCTAGCATCACCAAATTCACCCTCTGGGAACCTCATTCTGCTGAGGTGTAAGCAGAATGGGACCTCATTCTGCAAATGACAGACACCCTATTTCAAGACTTGAACACAGGTAACTCAAAGATGGAGTAAAATCCCAGCCCATTGACGTCCATTTCTCAGCCTCAGGTAAGTTAAAAATTCACAGATAACGGCAGGATTAAAGCCATCCACCATGTTATACTAATAGTTAGGTCGCCGCGTGTACATTATACGATGCGGGCCCCCGATGTCGCTGATTTAATATGGGTTTTCAGTCGTTTATAGATCGACAGTGTACAAAACGTCGGAAAAAATTGATAATTATTCAATAAACCCGATGATATTATATACCTGCCTGCAATTGGGAATTTGGTGGTTGAAAATTGGGAATAAAGGTGCCTTTTTCCCATTGGGAATAGGGCCGAATACCGGACCCTAAGGACACCTAAAAAAAATCCCTGGCATCATATATATAATAATACATAGCTCTCCCCCTCTTTTCAAATTTCCTGGATCCGCCACGTACTGGGAGAGGATTGGAACTGTGTTTATTTAATCAAATTGATGGTGTTTTTACTTTACACATGCACACATTTTAACCTATTGCTAATAAGGGACACAAGTATCCTGTTAAAGTGGGTATTTTACCTTTACTGTATAGCCATAAATATTTGTGTTTTTAAAGGTTTTGTTGGCATATTTTTCAGCCATGTGCTTTGTTTATTTTTTGCGGGTGTACTTGATCAGCGTTCTCTCAGTTCTGGTGCAGACACAATGAGAGACCCTTATCCTGCCAACAACACATTTAGTACAATTTACATGATTTTCATCAATTTTGGGGGTGGGTGTCCCAGACCTGGGTGGAAAAAACATACGCTCCCGGGTGGGTGTCCCAGACCTGGGTGGAAGAAACTTACGCTCCCGGGGTGGTGGGTCCCAAAACTGAAAAGCAAAAAATGTCCACCTTGTATCCGTGATTTTTTTCCTGACCCCCCCCCCCCCCCCCTGTATGTGGGGGCATTTTCGGCCGGAGGGTGACATAGGCCTATTAATTTGCCCGTGCGACGTGACCTTGAAATCAGGTCATTTCAAGGTCAAACACCCGAATATCATGGGATTTCGATTAAACTTGGTATGTGGGGGTACTTTCGTATGGGGAGTCTCATAAGCATATTCATTTGCCCGGGCGACGTGACCTTGAAATCGGGTCAATTCAAGGTCAAATCGCCAATTTTGATGGTATTTCGACGAAATTTTATACATAGGATTACTTTTGTCCACTGGGTGTTTTGAATGGGTCAAATCGTGACCCCGACCTGACCTTGACCTTCAAAATGATCAATTCAAGGTCAAATCGGGCAAAACCGGATGGATTTCGACGGGTACTCTGGTCGGGTACTTTTGTTCAGGCAGTGTTTTGGACGGGTCAAATCGTGACCCCACTTGACATTGGCCTTCAAAATAGACAATTCAAAGTCAAAGCCCGGACGAAGTCGGGTCACCTTCTAGTATATATATATATATATATATCTCCTGTGCCTGCAACATCAAACCAAACCTTTAAAGAACTTCAAAAAAAGTAAATTTAAAGGGATGTAGTGTGTTCAATGGGTGAGTACAGCATGCAGGCGGTTTTTGAGATAGGTTCTTCAGATGCAGAGACAGCTGGAATCTTGCTAGTAGAGATGGATAAAGGCGAATTGATTTTGATTCAAGTGGGAGAAGAGACTGCGGAAAACACGAGTTAGTCTGCGGAGGCTTCGGCGTCGACGAAAACTGATCCGAGTGTGGGAAAGAATGTGACAGTTGGCAGAATTGGCGGATATAGATGGAGAGATCAAGGCAAAGACAGATGAAATGAAGGCGGTGTCTGGTGCAAGGCTGGATATCATGTGGCATCTTAACACAGATCGAGACATTTTGCGGGAATTGGAAGGGCATTGGTGAGGCGTTTGGTGCAAGCCAGCACGTGCCAATCTGACTAAGCTGCTACAGCAAAGAACATTTGTTTACAGCCCTACGGGGCTACCATATATTACAAAAAGAGAAACTTTTTCAAAATGCTTGTGTGCTGTTGTGTTCAGATCTGCCATCTGCAAATATTTATAAAAAAAAAAAAAAAAAAAAATTTAAATGGAAAATCGAAACATAAATGAATCCAAAATGGCTGCAGTTATAAAACGCCCTTTATTGCGTGAAATCATGGCTACGCATTATAAACAATCGTCAAAAAAACATGGCCGCCGTCGGCCATTTTGTGATACATTGACAACAAATTTATATTCCTTGTAAAATTGGTGGTATTTGGATCAAAAAAAGTCACATTTTGCTATTAAAACACGAGATTAAACACACAAAAAGCATTTTCTGTCTCCAGAAAAAGGGCAAGTCCTGCCCCCGCTTGTCCCCCTTGGTCAAGGACAGGGGGGTCAGCTGCCCCCTCTGCCTCCCCTCTTCCGGCGCCCTGCCGACTTCGGAAATACTTCTTCTACTGCATTGTCAATTGGCAAACCTCGGTGATTTCCGTAGCAAAGAATGATAATCCGAGAAGTTGTGATTGCTGCATTGTGGGTAAAGATTGTGACGTCATAGGTAAACCGTTAAACCGTTCTATAGCGGGAATCTTAACAACAACAATATTTGATTTGACAATCTGAATCTGAAGTTATGGCAGAATTCAAAGAAAATGAGGCTATTTTAGCCCGAATAGAAGACAACACACTTTGGCCTGCGATTGTAAGTGTAATATATGTCCAGTTTAATTGAAATCAATGTTTGAAATTGGCCCAATTGGCAGTGTTTTGAAGTGGAAATTTCTGACAAAATTGTGTACATCACCACTGCATGTAGTTGATGCACGACTGAGATTTGTATAGCTATTTCTTCTTATTTTCTTTTTGTATTATAGTATACAACTCCATTATTTATCAAAATAAATATTACTGGCAAAAATTATCCTATTTAATATTTTTTTTTAGAAAATATATTTTCAGATTTTTGTTCTGAATTTGAGAAATATTAATGTTTGTCAGACATTCCTACAGTGCTACACATGTGACACTACTAGTAGATTCACTAGATTGACAACCCCTTTGGTCAATGACACCCCTCACATTAGGGGGAGGGGGTAAACACCTACCAAATATAAACCGAGATCCAACCTAAATGTGTCGTGACTGTCGTCGCATCCAGAATACTAGCTCCAAGTTCAGTGCACTAGGTGACAAAACAACTGGCCATTTTTGTCTAATACCTTGACCGCCATGCGCATGTTTAGACCCGACGCCGTGATCATCGTGTTGGGCGGGAACTCAATCCGCCCATCAAAGACGGCTGCCGTCCATCTGGCAGACCAGGCCAGAAAATGCGTCGCTGAAGTCCTGCCTATACCATCTGTGTGGACGGTGCGATTTATGACCATAAACAGGAGGCGAAAACTGCATCCAGCTCACAGCCACGGAATGACGATGGGACAATTTGATGGAATTAGAAAGTGAGTACACGTTGGAATCATTTATCGGTCATATACGTGCCCTATCCAATAAGTATTGACATGTATTTGTTTTTCGTTCCTTTTATTTCTTTGTTCTCGAATGGCACGTGTTATGTTAAAGAGCGTTAACACTGACTCATTAAAGAGCGCTGCTACCAATGGACACATACCGGCATATTGTATTATGCTCACATGCGACATGTTGTTTGATTTTACAGGAAAACCAACAAGATCTTAGGCCAGGACGCTGATTTCCCGCTGTGTGACTCGTATATGCGGCACTCGTTTGACGCCGACGGCATCCATCTCCACAACGAGGACGCGAATGGTATCCCATTGCAGTGGAAGGTAATCTATTTTCGAAGTATAGCATATGCAATCAAACCAACATGTCGGACGCGTGCTGTAAATGTGAAACACGGTAGCTACGATTTTAAATCCCATCTTACCCTCTGTATAATTCCTGATTAGGTCACGCATCAGACGATCACTGTTTCATTACTCTATTTCAATAATAATAACTTATTTAAACATACACGGCTTATCCGAACCTTCCCGTGTTCTGTATATTGAGCGCAGACGGCTATTGCGGCTTTAACACATGACCAACCACCGACAACTTGTTACTTATTCTTATTTAATTTATTGTTGTAGCTATACAACGACATTGCAACAGAAATGACATGCGAAGCCGTGTGGGCAAAGAAAGCAAAACTCACAGGCCGGCTCATCATCCGGGCCCTGAGATTCAACCACGAGCTCGTTGGACGTAAGTGTACTATTCGCATTTGTATGTACTATTATGACCAGAAACTTCAGCCTCGCATTGTGAATATTTTTGTGTGGGCACCTCAATTCATTGCGAGTTAAGTGTGAATTGCTGCATAAAGCTTGTGAACGGTTGCATAGTGGACTTGTTCCTTTTCGCTAACATATGTTTAAAAAGCTCTCATTTCTTTATTTGCTTGTCAAATGCACCGAGATTTCGCGTGGCATTCAACAATGATGTAGGCAACTACGCCCCCATGTAAAGGGGTCATATTCCAACTATTACACGAAATGACTGATCCTGAATATGCATGTGTCTTCCCTCACATTAGAGGGAGGGGGTAAACACCTACCAAATATAAACCGAGATCCAACCTAAATGTGTTGTGACTGTCGTCGCATCCAGAATACTAGCTCCAAGTTCAGTGCACTAGGTGACAAAACAACTGGCCACTTTTGTCTAATACATTGACCACCATGCGCATGTTTAGACCCGACGCCGTGATCATCGTGTTGGGCGGGAACTCAATCCGCCCATCAAAGACGGCTGCCGTCGATCTGGCCGACCAGGCCAGAAAATGCGTCGCTGAAGTCCTGGCTATACCATCTGTGTGGACGGTGCGATTTATGACCATAAACAGGAGGCGAAAACTGCATCCAGCTCACAGCCACGGAATGACGATGGGACAATTTGATGGAATTAGAAAGTGAGTACACGTTGGAATCATTTATCGGTCATATACGTGCCCTATCCAATAAGTATTGACATGTATTCGAATGGCACGTGTTATATGTTAAAGAGCGTTAACACTGACTCATTAAAGAGCGCTGCTACCAATGGACACATACCGGCATATTGTATTATGCTCACATGCGACATGTTGTTTGATTTTACAGGAAAACCAACAAGATCTTAGGCCAGGACGCTGATTTCCCGCTGTGTGACTCGTATATGCGGCACTCGTTCGACGCCGACGGCATCCATCTCCACAACGAGGACGCGAATGGTATCCCATTGCAGTGGAAGGTAATCTATTTTCGAAGTATAGCATATGCAATCAAACCATCATGTCGGACGCGTGCTGTAAATGTGAAACACGGTAGCTACGATTTTAAATCCCATCTTACCCTCTGTATAATTCCTGATTAGGTCACGCATCAGACGATCACTGTTTCATTACTCTATTTCAATAATAATAACTTATTTAAACATACACGGCTTATCCGAACCTTCCCGTGTTCTGTATATTGAGCGCAGACGGCTATTGCGGCTTTAACACATGACCAACCACCGACAACTTGTTACTTATTCTTATTTAATTTATTGTTGTAGCTATACAACGACATTGCAACAGAAATGACATGCGAAGCCGTGTGGGCAAAGAAAGCAAAACTCACAGGCCGGCTCATCATCCGGGCCCTGAGATTCAACCACGACCTCGTTGGTCGTAAGTGTACTATTCGCATTTGTATGTACTATTATGACCAGAAACTTCAGCCTCGCATTGTGAATATTTTTGTGTGGGCACCTCAATTCATTGCGAGTTAAGTGTGAATTGCTGCATAAAGCTTGTGAACGGTTGCATAGTGGACTTGTTCCTTTTCGCTAACATATGTTTAAAAAGCTCTCATTTCTTTATTTGCTTGTCAAATGCACCGAGATTTCGCGTGGCATTCAACAATGATGTAGGCAACTACGCCCCCATGTAAAGGGGTCATATTCCAACTATTACACTAAATGACTGATCCTGAATATGCATGTGTCTTCCCGAGATAAGAAGTTCACTCCATTTTATTGGGCACACATATAGTCACATCCTATTTCCGTTACTAACAGAGATACAGCACCTATATATAGCGGCCATTTAGATAACATTTATAGTATGTTAAAGACGTGTTAACATTACCAAAATTGCGAAGAATTCTTTGATAAAAATAAAAATAAAAAATTGTGAATTGTTGCATAAAGGGAAGAATGCGATATTGTGAACGTGGATCGGCCGCGGTAAAAATTTGAACCGCTGCATAGGGTGAAAAATTTTGCCCCTTAAAGGCGAAAAATAAAATAAAGTCCTATCTGCATAAAATTATTGACCAAATATGGGCCAAAATGTGAACCGTTGCATAAGAAATGTGAATCGTTGCATAATACGTTTTTTAAACTTACTGTATAACTTTAATAACTATACTGGTTATAGAGAGCGTTTTACACTGAGCTTTTAGTGCAAAACGATTATGACCCTAACACTAACCCTAACCTATGTAAGTAAGACCTTATGTTCATCAAGTTATAACATAAATAATTCAAATAAGTATAGAGAGCGTTCGTAAAGAGCGTTTTGTCTGAAGACCACCCCATTCCTAACCCTAACCCCAACCCTAACACTAACTCTGACCCAATTTACTAAGGTTTACTACATGTTAACTCTAATAACTATATTTAAATGTTTTTTTTTATTAATTATGTTGTTGTTGTTATTATACCGTTGTTGTTGTTGTTATTCGAGTGTTGTTGTAATTCTAGTGTTGTTGTTGTCATTCTGGTGGACAACACTAACCCTATCCTATGTAAGACCTTACGTTCATCAAGTTATAACATAAATAATTCAAATAAGCATAGACAGCGTTCGTAAAGAGCGTTTTGTCTGAAGACCACCCCAGTCCTAACCCTAATCCCAACCCTAACACTAACTCTGACCCAATTTACTAAGGTTGTAATTCTAGTGTTGTTGTTGTTGTTGTCATTGTTGTGGACAACCCTAACCCTAACTTTAACCACTAACCATAACTGTATCCGAAAACACTTCCTTCATATGTTATTTTCTTAACTTCGTTTGGCGGCAATATTTAACTTTGAACTTACCCGCCAATCTCTGGCGGGAATTAGCAAACGAGCGCACGTTGGTCTACGTCACTTGACGTTTAAAATTTGGCGCCCGTCGGTCAGTATAAAAGGCCATGGGTGCCAGCGTTACTTCCCACTCGGAATTTTGTTGTCACAGAATTTTGTTGTACGTTTTTCTTGTGAAATTCGAGGATTATTGTGTCGAGGATTATGGATAGTAAACTATCAGCGGTAAGTTTATTTATTTTTATATTCATTATTATTCACAAGAATGACAACAACAACAACATAATTAATTAAATTTGTTTTAAATTAATTTAATTTAATTAATTAATTAATTAATTTAGGCTATTGGCTTTTCTAATGACAAGCCTTAGGGTGGAGTCAGGAATTGCCACGAACGGGATGAACTATTGGCTTTTCTAATGACAAGCCTTAGGGTGGAGTCAGGAATTGCCACGAACGGGATGAACTATTGGCTTTTCTAATGGCAAGCCTTAGGGTGGAGTCAGGAATTGCCACAACGGGATGGACTATTGGCTTTTCTATTGGCAAGCCTTAAGGTGGAGCCAGGAATTGCCACGAACTTGGTTTGTTGCCTATAGTTATTTTGTGAATTGTTGCATAAGAATTGTGAACCGTTGCACAATTGTGAACCGTTGCATAAGAAATGTGAACCGTTACATAAGAAATGTGAACCGTTACATAAGAAATGTGAACCGTTGCACAACACGTGTAAACTGTTGCCTATAGTTATAATTGTTAATTGTTGAATGTTTTGTTTTCATTTGAGCTATGTCTGGTATGCAGGCTTTTCTAATGACAAGCCTTAGGGTGGAGTCAGGAATTGCCACGAACGCGATGGACTATTGGCTTTTCTAATGACAAGCCTTAGGGTGGAGTCAGGAATTGCCACGAACGCGATGGACTATTGGCTTTTCTAATGACAAGCCTTAGGGTGGAGTCAGGAATTGCCACGAACGCGATGGACTATTGGCTTTTCTAATGACAAGCCTTAGGGTGGAGTCAGGAATTGCCACGAACGCGATGGACTATTGGCTTTTCTAATGACAAGCCTTAGGGTGGAGTCAGGAATTGCCACGAACGCGATGGACTATTGGCTTTTCTAATGACAAGCCTTAGGGTGGAGTCAGGAATTGCCACGAACGCGATGGACTATTGGCTTTTCTAATGACAAGCCTTAGGGTGGAGTCAGGAATTGCCACGAACGCGATGGACTATTGGCTTTTCTAATGACAAGCCTTAGGGTGGAGTCAGGAATTGCCACGAACGCGATGGACTATTGGCGTTTCTAATGACAAGCCTTAGGGTGGAGTCAGGAATTGCCACGAACGGGATGAACTATTGGCTTTTCTAATGGCAAGCCTTAGGGTGGAGTCAGGAATTGCCACAACGGGATGGACTATTGGCAAGCCTTAAGGTGGAGCCAGGAATTGCCACGAACTTGGTTTGTTGCCTATAGTTATTTTGTGAATTGTTGCATAAGAATTGTGAACCGTTGCATAATTGTGAATCGTTGCATAAGAAATGTGAACCGTTGCATAAGAAATGTGAACCGTTGCATAAGAAATGTGAACCGTTGCATAACACGTGTGAACTGTTACCTATAGTTATAATTGTATTGTTGAATGTTTTGTTTTCATTTGAGCAGGTGAAACTGGACTTAACCAGATACGTCTGGTTTGAGGGGTGGAAGAGGGCGATGATGGCCATAAATACAGACGAAGATGACGATGCGGAGCGGGGGGATGGGCCGGTGCATATCCGATGGTACAGCGGTGGGCCAATAAGAGTGCCCGCATGGCCAATTACATTGCATAGGTGAGCATCTTTTAAGTTTGCCTTTATTATTAACATGCTTCAGTTGTATATATAGTGTCGTCTGCAACTAACTTAAATAATACACGCACTACAATATGTATTTGTTCTTCAGGGAGGATGAAGATGTAGAGGTGGGAGAGAGTGGTGAGCAGCCAGTGCACCTGAGATGGCACGGTGACGACCAGCCACCCACCAGAAAACCCAAGATGCCTCTGGTATTATACAGGTGAGCATCTTTTAAGTTTGCCTTTGTTATTAACATGCTACTTTGTGTATATATAGTGTGTACAGTCGTCTGCAACTCACCTAAATAATACACGCACTACAATCTGTATTTGTTCTTCAGGGAGGATGATGAAGATGTGGATGAAGATGTGGATGAAGTTGTGGAGGGTTTAGAGCGTGTTCATATCAGATTCGCGGAGGAAGAAGATGAGGAAGAAGTGAAGGGTGTGCACACCAGATGGGAAGAGAAGGGAGAGGAGGAGGAGGTTACAGAGGAGGCGACGGAGGCAGGAGAAGGGGTGATGGAGGTTAACGATGAAGAAGAAGTTGTGGATGGGGCAGTGGATGGGACTGAGGCGATGGGGGTGATGGAGGTAGGGGCGGTGGCAGTGATGGAGGCAGGAGTAGAAGAGGAAGAAGAAGAAGCTGTGGAGGGGCTAGAAGAGGAAGAGGAAGAAGAAGAGGAAGAAGAAGAAGCTGTGGAGAGGACTGAGGCGATGGGGGTGATGGAGGTAGGGGCGGTGCCAGTGATGTCGCGGGCGGAAGAAGTTGTGGAGGGGACTGAGGTGATGGCGGTAGGGGCGGTGCCAGTGATGTCGCGGGCGGTTTATTTGGCGGGGGCGGCTAAGAGAATGCGGCACGAGATAAGCTCCCACGAGGAGTCAGATTGTGGAAGTGAGTATCTAGATTATGCTACCTACTTAATAGAAAATGCTAAATTGTGAATCGTTGCATAACACGTGTGAACTGTTGCATATAGCTATAATTGTGAACCGTTGCATAAGAAGTGTGAATCGTTGCATGCATAAGAAGTGTGAATCGTTGCATAAGAAGTGTGAATCGTTGCATAAGAAATGTGAACCGTTGCATAAGAAATGTGAACCGTTGCATAAGAAATGTGAACCGTTGCATATAGTTATGATTGTTACTTCTTTTTTGCAGCATCCGGAAGCGAGTACCATCCGTCCGAATCGGAGGAATCGGAAGAGTCCGAGGAGGAAGTGAAACAGATAAAAGCGGAGAGAGGAAGAGAGAGGGCCAGACATGGCCGCAGAAGTAAAAAGACGATAACGGTTAGTTGTTGTTTTAGAAGCTTCTTTCGTTCGTATATTCGTTATTATTCATTATATTTGACACTACTACTGTTCTAGGACTGTGCTAATTATTCATATTATCTTTTGTAGAAAAGACCGAGAAAGGAATGTCCTGTGGACGGATGTAAGAGTTGTATAACGAATGTCAAAAGACATCTCTTGTTGGTGCACCCAACGTACGAGCCCCCCGCACAGACCGTGAAGCGTCGAGTGATGCGGAAGGTTGTGTGCTCTTTGTGCGGGGCGGCATCCTGCAGGATGGACCTTCATCTGAAGAAAATGCATCAACTTACGAATGAGCAAACCAAGGAGGAGATAACACGGTGCAACGAATTTAAGATGGCCGATGGTCTGATTGACAAGGCCTTGATTGAATGGGGGTGAGTGCAAACATTTTCGCTTTGATCGTTTTCTAAGTCGTTTACGCGTTTGCTGAGTAAAATATATACCATCTTTTCGTTAATTGAATTATTAATTTGTTTCATTGTTTTATGTTTTACAGACGGACTTTGGAGGACCGCGGATCTGCAAAGACGGCGAGGCTTGCTTCACATCAATCTGGTGTGAAGCACTATCTAAAAGGGTTAACCCCTCTCACGTTGGCGGAATTAGACTCCATTGGGAAGAGGGGCGGTCTTCTCGAGAGAGAATTGGCAGAGAAGACGTGAGTGTGTATTTTTTAAAAACTCGTATTGCCGATTGCAACCCGTTATATATCGTAGCATAAATCTTTTGAACCAGCTCGTAACTAACTTACCTTTTTGTCGTTTTTTCAGTGTCCGGCCAGAAACTCTAAAAATATACTTACACTCAACTTCTTTGTTTGTGGGGTATCTGGCCAAATCGAGCACCTGGATCCGGCACCTGGAGGTGTCGAGCTGTCGACTTACCGAAATATCACAGAGGGTGGAAAATATGTCTAAAAACCTCGGGAAGGAGGTGCTGGCGGACAGGGTGGAACGGTAAGCATATTTTATTCACTATCGTTTTATACAATATTCGTAGATATCCGTCGTATTTTAAATTGAATTTCCTCCATTAACGAAACCTTACATTGTTTTTTTACAGACAGGCAAAGGGTGACTTTGATCTCGCGATCAAAGACAGTATGGTCGGCGAGTATCTGGCCAGCAGGAGGCCCCAGGAAACGACGCAGAAGCTGCAGGCAGCGAGCGACGGGGTCGGCCTGTCTGCGACCGAGAAGATCGATATCAGAAACGCGTTATGTCTGAGGCTGCTGCTCACGTCTTTCAAGCGGGCCGGCGATATCGCGAGAATCAGGGAGGAGGCAATAGTCCTGACGGAGGACGAACCGGAAGTCTATCACATATATGTAAGTACATTTTGTGTAATGTGAACATGTCTTTTCTTGTATGTTAACTTGCATCTAACGTGTCCTAAAACGACGAGTCACTTGCGAATGGTCAACTAAAATGTTTACTCCTATATCTTCAGGTGTACGAACACAAAGAGGCCAGATCCGGAAAGCCCTGTCCGGTGATCATCAAGGCAGACTTGATGCAGGACCTCGTGACTTATAAGAAACACGTCAGACCAAATTCACGAAGCCCGTACCTCTTTCTTAGCAGGACTGGCCAGAAACTTATGCCAACCGTAAGTGTACATGTTTACTTAAAACTCCCTCTTTCAAATCGTAATTGTTCTCGTAAGTAGTCATTATACAGCAGCAACAGCCATACCTAACGCTTATTTCGCATTCTTGTTTCCAGACAATGAGCAAAATATATTCCAAAGAATGGGACTCAGTGAGGGACGGCAGGTCGCGGGAATCCTGGCCCGTCTTCACAGCCAGCCAGGGTAGAAAGGTAGCAGTTTCCTCGTTGAGGGAGTCGGGGGGCAGCGAAGCCCAACAAGCGCTGCTAGCCAAGCAGATGGCCCACAATATCGGAACGGCGCGCCGATACTACGACAAAAGTAAAATGGAGGATGGTCGGACGGAGGTGATGGAGTTGATCACCTCCAACTATGCAGTGAGTATTAATGCTTTTCGTTGGCCGTTTTGCAATTATCTATCTTCGTCTCTTTTTCTGGAACAATTTAAATTTACCAACCTTATTTTTTTTCTTTTTATCTTTTTCAGCGAGCTGCTTCAAAGGCCGCAGAAAGCAGCGCCCCGTCGACCTTGAGCGACCGATTTACAAATTTAATTGAACTAAGAAGGGCAGAGGCGGAATTTGAACGCGACCGGCTGGACCGGTCAGAATCTGAATCATTGTAAATCAACCATCATATTTATTAATCATTTCATTGTAAAATAACTATCTTATTTATTAATCATTTGTATATACTGATCATGTTTATTAATCATTTCATTGTAAAATAGCCATCTTATTTATTAATCAATTTCATTGTATATAATCATCTTATTTATCACTTTCCATCATCATTATATTTATTGTTCAGTGTGCATGTGTGTGAGACTGCTATTTATTGCTTATTTATTCGGAGTGAAGTGACTGTGTGAAAGGTGGGCAACTAAAACCAGCCTTTTAAGACACAAATTGTCTTAACTGCCTCCACGATGGTGTTGCCTGGGCAAGTTTGGACTATGTCCAAACTTGGCTGAAGCTGGTCGCGTGTAGTTCTAAAATTTCGAAAATTGGTAATGTTGGCCTCCAAGGCGAAATGTCGGGCAACTAAAACCGTCCGACGGTAGTGGTAGAATTGACATTTCGGGCCTCTTAGGCGAAAAAGATTGTCGACGAAAATAAAATGTGAATGTTTGCATATAGTTATAATTGTGAACCGTTGCGTAAGAAATGTTGGCCTCCAAGGCGGAAAGTCGGGCAACGAAAACCCGACCGACGGTAGTGGTAAGAATTGACATTTCGGGCCTCTTAGGCGAAAAAGATTGTCGTAGAAAATAAAATGTGAATCGTTGCATCTAGTTATAACCGTTGCATAACACCTGTGACCTGTGAATCGTTGCATAATTTGTGAATCGTGACATACTTTGTGTGGCATCAAGGATGGCCCAAGAGACAGACGATGAAGACAATGCAGAGCGCGGGGATGGGGCTGTCCACATAAGATGGTACTCGGATCGTACTATTAAACTATGTTAACACTCTTTCCTTTTAACCGTATTGGTCTTTACAATGAAGAGATTTTCAATATCAGATCGGGTTTACCACAAGTATGTGGCATATACCAAGACTGGACTGGACAGTCTTCTTAATTAAACCCATCATAAGTATTAAGAACAGATTTTTAGTCCTTCTGTCATCCCTGGTAATGATATATCTATTTATAGAGGCCGACCAGTATTAATTAATTTTATTAATATTAATACCACCAACTAACTATCTTTTAATACTTTCTTGGTTAAATCACTTTTAATCACTCACTTGCAGATATATGTATAATAAATCAGAACATCATTAAATCCGACCAAAGCTAGGAGCTGTAGCCCGCGCCAAAGGATTTAGTCATGCAAAGAGTAACATCCAAGATGGCTTCTGGCGGCCATGTTTTTTGGCCGAATGACCCCAAAATGACTCGTTCCAATCTACATGTCAATGTCAACATTAACGACAAATTTCATAAAGTTCAGACCAAAGGTACGACCTGTAGCCCGATGCAAAGTATTTAGTCATGCAAAGAGTAAAATCCACTGGCAAGAACAGAACATTAATATTATATATCAGTATTAATACAGATATATGTTAATGTCGACCCCATATAATCATATAATATTACTCATTCAATATTTATACATACGATTTATCCCACAGGGAGCCTCACACAGATGGAAGCATACACTGCAGAGTGTCGTCTGCTCCAGTCTATGTGGGGCTCTATAAAGGGTTAATGTCGACCCATACGATAACTTTGTATAACATTGTACAGATATTTGTATCATTACCAATAAATAATCTAATCTAATGTAATATTAATAACAACAGAACCCATTAAAGGCAAACACGTGTTTGAGCAGGCTGAATCTTTCATGGATTCATCATTATCAGGATTAACAAAATGATGACAGGCTATGTATCATCATATTGCCAAGCAGTTGATGAGTGACTCAACATATTTTAATTTCAATTTAATCTGAACATGGACAAAGTTTCTTCAATGAGTAACGTGTACAAAACTCAAATGTACATCAAATTAGGATATCAATTGCTTCATTATAGGTGAACAATTATATCTGGATGGTCGGGGATTGATACCTATGTGCTCAAACCACTCATAGAGCCTTTCACAGATGGGAAGCCAAATGAGGAAACACCGTCAGATTGGAGCTTCTTGTAGATGGGTTTGACAGTATCAAGGCCAACATTGGTAATCATCGTTCCACCTCCGGGAACACCGCAATTATCATTGGTAATCATCGTTCCACCTCCGGAGACAGACAGACACACAAACAGATTTCCCAAAATATATTATTATCATGTCTGACCGAAGCACATGTTTGTATATTTGTTATTATACATTATACATTGGTAATCATCGTTTTACCTCCCGGAACACCGTAATGATCCATATATGTTTTTAGCTGAAAACCATACACCCAGAGAAGGAACAGACCAGCGACAAATTTTTGTATAAAACACAACAATACATCGATGCCAGCCACCAGGGTGTAGTTTTCAAAGTCTGTACATTCACTGGTTGCTCAGGTATGGTTAGACAAGCAGGTGGACATTGTACCCTCGTTAAACCTCGCGTGTGCCAGGCACATGTCCACCCTGACAGAAGAAGTGCTGAAATTCATCCATAAAGAATTAAATGGGCTTCGACGTTCTCACTTTAACGAAGATGACCCAAATCATAGAGCAATGTACAGAGCTGATTGGCCAGATGAAGAATACAGATTGGCCAGATGTAGAATACAGAAAAAACCTTGTGAAGGTGCAATAAGGATAAGAATAATATGGAATGTCTGAGACACATCAGAATTAGAACTAATTGAGTAACAAATCAATATCTTGTATTGAAGGCTTTGTCGGATGTCTTCTATTGGTTAACTCCTTGAGACAAATATTACATTTAAACTGCTTTTAAAGACATTAGGACGTGATAAACATCAGAATTAGAACTCATTGTGTAACAAATCAATATCTTATATTGAAGGCAGTTGGATGTCTTCTATTGGTTAACTCCTTGAGACAAATATTACATTTAAACTGCTTTTATTACCATTAGGACACATCAGAATTAGAACTCATTGTGTAACAAATCAATATCTTATATTGAAGGCTGTTGGATGTCTTTATTGGTTAACTCCTTGTGACAAATATTACATTTAAACTGCTTTTAGGACACATGAGACACATCAGAATTAGAACTCATTGTGTAACAAATCAATATCTTGTATTGAAGGCTTTGTCGGATGTCTAGTATTGGTTAACTCCTTGAGACAAATATTACATTTAAACTGCTTTTATTAGCATTAGGACACATCAGAATTAGAACTCATTGTGTAACAAATCAAAATCTTGTATTGAAGGTTGTCGGATGTCTTCTATTGGTTAACTCCTTGAGACAAATATTACATTTAAACTGCTTTTATTACCATTAGGACACATCAGAATTAGAACTCATTGTGTAACAAATCAATATCTTGTATTGAAGGCTGTTGGATGTCTTTATTGGTTAACTCCTTGTGACAAATATTACATTTAAACTGCTTTTAGGACACGTGAGACATATCAGAATTAGAACTCATTGTTTAACAAATCAATATCTTGTATTGAAGGCTGTTCGATGTCTTCTATTGGTTAACTCCTTGTGACAAATATTACATTTAAACTGCTTTTAGGACACGTGAGACATATCAGAATTAGAACTCCTTGTGTAACAAATCAATATCTTGTATTGAAGGCAGTTGGACGTCTTCTATTGGTTCAACTCCTTGAGACAAATATTACATTTAAACTGCTTTTATTACCATTAGGACACATCAGAATTAGAACTCGTTGTGTAACAAATCAATATCTTGTATTGAAGGCTTTGTCGGATTCTTCTATTGGTTAACTCCCTGAGACAAATATTACATTTAAACCTGTTTAAACTGCTTTTATTAGCATTAGGACACGCGAGACACATCAGAATTAGAACTCATTGTGTAACAAATCAATATCTTATATTGAAGGCAGTTGGACGTCTTCTATTGGTTAAACTCGTTGTATTTTAAATTGGATTTCCTCAATTAACGAAACCTTACATTGTTTTTTTACAGAGAGGCAAAGGGGGATTTTGATCTCGCCATCAAGGACTCTATGGTCGGCGAATATCTGGGCAGCAGGAGGCCCCGGGGAAACAACAAAGAAGCTGCAGGCAGCGAGTGACAGGGTCGGCCTGTCTGCGACAGACAGAATCGATATACGAAATGCACTGTGTCTACGACTGCTTCTCACATCATTTAAGCGGGCCGGGGACATAGCACGAATACGAGAGGATGCAATAGGCTTGACCCAGGACACACCGGACGTGTATCACATATATGTAAGTACATTTTTTGTAATGTGAACCCTTGTACCCTCGTTAAACCTCACTTGTGCCAGGCACATGTCCACCCTGACAGAAGAAGTGCTGAAATTCATCCATAAAGAATTAAATGGGCTTCGACGTTCTCACTTTAACGAAGATGACCCAAATCATAGAGCAATGTACGGAGCTGATTGGCCAGATGAAGAATACAGATTGGCCAGATGTAGAATACAGGAAAAACCTCGGTTGGGGTCATATTCAATTGTGAAGGTGCAATAAGGATAAGAATAATATGGAAATTCTGAGACACATCAGAATTAGAACTAATTGAGTAACAAATCAATATCTTGTATTGAAGGCTTTGTCGGATGTCTTCTATTGGTTAACTCCTTGAGACAAATATTACATTTAAACTGCTTTTAGGACACATGAGACACATCAGAATTACTCGTTCCCATCTACATGTCAATGTCAACATTAACGACAAATTTCATAAAGTTCAGACCAAAGGTACAACCTGTAGCCCGATGCAAAGGATTTAGTCATGCAAAGAGTAAAATCCAAGAACAGAACATTAATATTATATATCAGTATTAATATTAATATGTTAAGAGAAGGAACAGACCAGCGACAAATTGTTGTATAAAACACAACAACAATACATCGATGCCAGCCACCAGGGTGTAGTTTTCAAAGTCTGTACATTCACTGGATGCTCAGGTATGGTTAGACAAGCAGGTGGACATTGTACCCTCGTTAAACCTCGCGTGTGCCAGGCACATGTCCACCCTGACAGAAGAAGTGCTGAAATTCATCCATAAAGAATTAAATGGGCTTCGAAGTTCTCACTTTAACGAAGATGACCCAAATCATAGAGCAATGTACAGCTGATTGGCCAGATGAAGAATACAGATTGGCCAGATGTAGAATACAGGAAAAACCTCGGTTGGGGTCATATTCAATTGTGAAGGTGCAATAAGGATAAGAATAATATGGAAATTCTGAGACACATCAGAATTAGAACTAATTGAGTAACAAATCAATATCTTGTATTGAAGGTTGTCGGATGTCTTCTATTGGTTAACTCCTTAAGACAAATATTACATTTAAACTGCTTTTAAAGACATTAGGATGTGATAAACATCAGAATTAGAACTCATTGTGTAACAAATCGATATCTTGTATTGAAGGATGTTGGACGTCTTCTATTGGTTAACTCCTTGAGACAAATATTACATTTAAACTGCTTTTATTAGCATTAGGACACATCAGAATCAGAACTCGTTGTGTAACAAATCAATATCTTATATTGAAGGATGTCGGATGTCTTCTATTGGTTAACTCCTTGTGACAAATATTACATTTAAACTGCTTTTATTAGCATTAGGACACGTGAGACACATCAGAATTAGAACTCTCGTTGTGTAACAAATCGATATCTTGTATTGAAGGATGTCGGATGTCTTCTATTGGTTAACTCCTTGAGACAAATATAACATTTAAACTGCTTTTAAAGACATTAGGACGTGATAAACATCAGGAAAAAAAATGTAACTATAAATCCCAATAATATTCATAAATATTTTTTCATTGGATATGATTTCCAACAACTTTACACAAATTTGAGAAATGAAGACATGTGTAATGCCTTTCAATTTCTTAAAGACATGCTTAACATAGATGATGATCACTACAATTTTATGATCGATCTTTTTCAATACATCCAAAAGCATTCATTCTTTCATGTGGGCTTTTGTAAACTCTACCAAAAAATAAATGGGCTCGCGATGGGGACATTTATTAGTTCGCAAGCGGCTAATTTAATCCTCTTAAGATCTGAATACTATATGTTCATGAATCATTTTATTACTAACACAACCAGATATTTACTAAGATATATAGACGATGGTGCTATGTTTGTTGAAATTGATCATGAATTCCTTCATATACTTATCAATCAGATTAAAAACTGTTATCCTAAGCATATACATATCGATTTTACTATTGGTAAATTTTCTACTCACTTTCTTGACATTACAATCTCGCTTAATCACACCCTATTTTATGAAGGGAGATTGCATGTCAGACTTTTTCAAAAAGCTTATAATACATATTCATACACACACTATGATTCAGATCACCCCAGATTCATGATTAAAGGTATTATTACCACTGAATGCCATAGATATTATAGGCATAGCACGGATAACACGGACTATGATTATTATTTGGAACTGCTAATTGAACGTCTAACTAAATGTGGCTATCCCCTACATTTCATACTAAGCAACCTCATACGATATGATGATATGGTGTATAAGCACAATATGGGATGTAGACAAACTGATTTGACAGAAATCATAAAATCATATGCCATAATCTCTTACTCCAAAGCAACAAAGAATCATAATATAGTCAAAAGCATGATTGATAAATTCCCTAATACCACCATAGGATATAAAACGGACAAAAAGTTGAAACAACGAGTCCTAACCAAGAAAAAGCTGCACAATAAACTTGGGGTTTACTTTAAATAAACTATAAATAATCTATAATTTATTGTCTGGAATATGGTAAACTTTGACTACAGAAAGGTGTCATAACCCGGTAATACTTGTATATATAGCAGGACAAGCACCTTAACAATGTATCCTAATTAACATGCACAGAACATGATTATTAAGTAATCTATTAAATAGAACCATGCAACTAAATAATAAGGAGACTAATGATAGCCCACCCACCCACCCCCCCCCCCCCATCCCGCCACCCATAGTATCTTATGCGCCACAGGCGCCCGTATAGAGGCTACTGCCCACATAAATAATAAGGAGACTAATGATAGCCCACCCACCCCCCCATCCCGCCACCCATAGTATCTTATGCGCCACAGGCGCCCGTATAGAGGCTACTGCCCACATAAATAATAAGGAGACTAATGATAGCCCACCCACCCCCCCCATCCCGCCACCCATAGTATCTTATGCGCCCGTATAGAGGCCACTGCCCACATAAATAATAAGGAGACTAATGATAGCCCACCCACCCCCCCCCCATCCCGCCACCCATAGTATCTTATGCGCCACAGGCGCCCGTATAGAGGCTACTGCCCACATAAATAATAAGGAGACTAATGATAGCCCACACACCCCCCCCCATCCCGCCACCCATAGTATCTTATGCGCCACAGGCGCCCGTATAGAGGCTACTGCCCACATAAATAATAAGGAGACTAATGATAGCCCACCCACCCCCCCATCCCGCCACCCATAGTATCTTATGCGCCACAGGCGCCCGTATAGAGGCTACTGCCCACATAAATAATAAGGAGACTAATGATAGCCCACCAACCCCCCCATCCCGCCACCCATAGTATCTTATGCGCCACAGGCGCCCGTATAGAGGCTACTGCCCACATAAATAATAAGGAGACTAATGATAGCCCACCCACTCGTCCACATGATAATGATGGTAATTACAAATAATTTTAACCATATATCCTATTTCAAAATTAAAATCCTATGCTTTATAACCATGTAACTACTCGACCAACTTAACACATAATGTACCTTTAACTATATATCTCAATTTAAGATATGCGGGGTATCCATATAAGGTATGCGATATGTAACCATGAACCACTCGGCTAATCGGCACAACAATTATTTCTTTGTATTTACTGATGACCATAATAATCATAACGGTCATTTGATGCTAATTATCCTTTCAATGATGAGATGCCGACCAAATTTCCTTTTTCATTTGATAAAATGAACGCCTGGGCACGGGAAGTTGGTATATACTTTTACAGATATACACAATGTATGCGTTTACATCTACTCGCTGCAAAACCTCTCCAATTCAAACCTAATAAACCCAGATTCTTTCACATTAACCCTTTACCCAACAAAGCCCCTTATAGAGCCCCACATAGACTGGAGCAGACGACACTCTGCAGTGCATGCTTCCATCTGTGTGAGGCTCCCTGTGGGATAAATCTCTTAATTAACCCTTTACCCAACAAACCGGCCAAAAACGTCCAAATAAAGCTGCAACAGCCTAAAATATCTTCGGTCTGTCTCAATAAAACCATACAAATATGGATATCATTGGAACCGGCTCATTGACCACATTGTGATGGTTACAGTAATGCCCTGTGCCAATTCATTCTCTTATATATGTGAGTCGACCATAGGTCGCCTCGCATATAGAAGAGAATGCATTGGCCTAAAAAAAAATGTTTTAACACTTTTTACCATTTTTTCTTACTTTCTTTAACAATTTTATAATTTTTAATGTGTTAAGCCAATGCATTCTCTTATATATGCGAGGCGACCTATGGTCGACTCGCATATATAAGAGAATGCATTGGCACAGGGCCGTTCTGTTGGGTAAAGGGTTAAATGAGATAATAACTTCATCTTCTTTTGGGTCGGATTCCATACTCAGATGTCATTCTGCGTGTAATAAGACACGTCAACCTGGTTGTTTACAAACGTTCTAGCAATGTGAACATCACCATTTCCACTCTTATTACCTATAGAGGTGTTTTCCTAAACAACTTATTATCAATTTAAATTACACGGGAATGAATTGGGGCCCATACTTGCTAACTTCCACATTAGCACACAGAACATGTTTATTAAATAATCTATGGGATAAACCTTGTGACTACCCGTACAAATATTAATAACGGAAACTCTAACTATATATCCTATTTTTAATTAAAAATCATGACTTCAACCCTGTAACTACTCGCCCAACACAAGCTTCCATCATCAAAATGTTGTGCATCATAAATGGTATATTAATTGGGGACAAACAAATATTGCTTAATTCAACGCAAAGACACCTGTAAATATATATCTTGGATTACAGGCAAATTAGGTATCCTTATAAATTTTACGTTATGGTACCTTGCAACTACTCGGGTAATAGACATCGGATCTTTTTATTTACTGATAACCAACATAATTATATCGGTCACCTGTTGATAATTATCCTCTTATGAGATGCCGATAAAATTTCCTTTTTCATTTGGCAGATGAACGCCTGGGCACGGGAAGTTGTTGGATATTTTACTGATATACGTAATGTGGACGTAAATCACTATTCACTGGAAGACCTCTCCAAATTAAACCTTAAACAAGACTTCACAAACTTGAAAGACCATATAACCGCCTTTGATGAAGATGACAATGTGTTCAGACTCTTTCGCATTAAAGGAGGTAGCGACTTTATCTTCTTTTGGATAGGATTTCATAATAATAATAAGGTTTATAGTCACGACTCCACAAATGTGCTCTCGGACTTAACAATATACACATAAAACATATACAACACAATACAGATATACAACATAAACTGCGGCTATTTCTTAACTTTACACAATGTGGGCCGAGGACCAAATGCCACTTCAAACAGGTGGGTTTTAAGTGCGGATTTGAACTCATTTATGGTTTGTGGAATCCTTAAGTGATCAGGAAGTAGATTCCACAGCTTTGGGCCAGCCACAGAAAAAGCGCGATCGCCGCATGTAACCAGATCCCCAGGTTGAAAGACAAGTTGATTTGCATTGGCGGACCTGAGGGGTCTGACGGGTTGATAGCGCTGAATGAGATCCGACAAGTACGATGGTGCCAGATTATTTAAACACTTATAAGTGAAAAGCAAGACCTTAAAATGGATCCTCTGCTCAACGGGAAGCCAATGTAATTTAGCTAAAATTGGAGTGATGTTATCAAATTTCTTTGTTTTGGTAACAATCCTAGCAGCACAGTTTTGTATAAGCTGAAGTTTCCGAATAAGGTATTTGTTGCAACCAAATAAAAGTGAGTTACAGTAGTCTATACGGCTTGTGATAAATGCATGTACGAGTTGTTTGGCCGTCTCTTCGTCGACCACATTTCGCACCCTGCTGATATTTCTCAGGTGACAATATGCCAATCTGCAAACTTGCATTACATGCGCCTCCGCAGATAGATTGTCATCCATCATATACCCCAGGTTGCGGACCATAGTCGACTTAGAGACTGCACTATCTCCAAGCACAATATCGTCGGTAGTTGCTTTCTGCAACTGATGCGGTAACCCGATATATATCAGTTCAGTTTTGTCAGGATTCAACTTAAGGAAATTATCAGTCATCCAGATTTTAATATCGGATACACAGTGCTCTAGGGATTCTCTGGCTGGAATCTCACAACCAGGGTTGAAATGAACGTAGAGTTGGGAATCATCCGCGTAAAAGTGAAAATTCATCACACAAATGTCAATCTACGTGCCATAAGACACGTCAACCTGTTTGTTTACAAACGTTCTAGCAATATGGTAATCAGAATTTCAACTCTGGAAAACCGAATGTGTCGTAGAATCATTAGGAAGATGTACAAAGATTTTGCAAATACATGTTATGTACAACATCTACAAATATTACTTCATGACGGACATTGACTTTGAGTCACAAATGGTATACTAACTATAGATGTGTTCTATGATTTAGTCACAAATGTTATACTGATTATAGATATGATATTGATAAAGTACAAGAACCACGTGCGGCCGAACTCGAGAAGCCCGTTATCATAAAGGACTTAATGAAGGACTTAGTAAAGTACAAGAACCATGTGCGTCTTTACAGCTAGTACGGGTAGGAAAGTTGCCGTTTCTTCGCTGAGGGAGTTGGGGGGGCACCGAATTTTATCACTTAGTGCGATAACTCAATGAAATATTAACGGATTCAATTGATATTTGGTATATACCGGTAGGTCTATTGCACTAATATACCACCGTCCGACTTTTTTTCCTGGAGTTGTGCACCTTATTGGCAGAAGTTTGGTTCGACTGCCAAAAAACTCGACAAAAGCATCTGGTCGGCCGACCTTTTATTTATAATAATTATGTGTCTGGTTTGTCCGTGTTTCATGTGTCTTGTCTGTCCGTGTTCTACATGTATGTGTCTGTTGTCAGTGAAAAAAGGAAATTATTAGTTTCAGACCAGTTCAAATGCTGAAATTATGGTGTTTTTCTATATTTATGTGTCTTGTGTGTCCGTGTTTTATGTGTCTTGTCTGTCCTTGTTCTATGTGTCTGTTGTCAGCGAAAAAAGGAAATAATTAGTCCCAGACCAGTTCAAATGCTGAAATAATGGTGTTTGTCTATAATTGTGTGTCTTGTGTGTCCGTGTTTTATGTGTCTTGTCTGTCCGTGTTCTATGACTATGTGTCTGTTGTCAGTGAAAAAAGGGAAATTATTAGTTTCAGACCAGTTCAAATGCTGAAATAATGGTGTTTGTCTATATTTGTGTGTCTGTGTTTTATGTGTCTTGTCTGTCTGTGTTCTGTGTCTGTTGTCAGCGAAAAAAGGAAATAATTAGTCCCAGACCAGTTCAAATGCTGAAAGTATGGTGTTTGTCTATATTTGTGTGTCTTGTCTGTCTGTGTTCTATGCGTCTGTTGTCAGCGAAACAGGAAATTATTATTCTCAAACCAATTATGGTGTTTTTCTATGAATTTATGTACCTCTCATAGTTGGCAACATTGACAAGTTTTGTTCCTGTTACATTCAGTCATTTCCAATATTTTACACATTTTTTGTTCTGTTTTGTTTTCTTTTTGACCTGTTGGGATTTGGACAACTCTATACACTCAAAAGCGAAAAAATGGTGGATCTCTATATTTTGGTATCCATCGAATATTGCGACCAATCAAACCATGGAAGTATTCTTCTGACACAAATAAGAACAAAATAGTAATTATTGAATTGTTCATTTCAGATAAGACAGACATTCTTATGTGAGAATGTTCATGTTCACAGTTAATTCGTTGTTCAAATTCCGTTTACTAGTTTCATTGTTGATGCAATTAGAAAGTGTAAAGTTTGACATATTTACTACTCATCGAGGATTAGCCACAGACTTTGGTTTCAAGTTTTTTTGTGAAAGTGTTGTTTTACTTTTCAAACTTTTATGCTATGCACATGATGTAAAAGATTACAGCAGGGTTTTTGACATCTGAAGCTATTTTCTGTTATCCACTGGGTTTTCCATGTTTTTAAAGGTAACAATAGACATAAGGTTTCATTGTACCACATTGTACCACATGAATATGTCAGAAAAACCTTTCTGGGAGCATGCATGCAAGCCTTAAAGTGAGTGAATTTTGGAGAGTGAAAATTTGACCATAGATCTGCAACAACTGATATGGGTCAATGGGTGTTAATTATACCCCCATGACCGAAGCAAGGACATATCCAGGTCAATTTTCATAACATTAACCGATATCGGCGCCCAAGCTCCAGGTGCCCAAAAAAACATGAATTTTAGAAAAAAGTCTATTACTCTTGTGCTCCAAATAAACATACATGCACGTTTATTGTTTTCTTGGGTAATTTCCCCCCTGCACAGCGCTTATTTGGGTCTGCACATTTATTAATTTTGAGGCTATGAAAATTTTAATCGGCACAAACTCAAGATTTCTATGATTCTGATATTACCGGTATAACTTTATGCATGTACATATTCAAGTATATGGCATATATGTGAACATTGAAATACTGAATAAAACGCCACATGACGGTGATGACACATACTATGTTGATTCCTATACTTGACCTACTATAAAAATAATTTGTTTAACCACAGTTAATATGTTGATGTTTTGCTCAGAGTTCCCTCTGCACTATTAATTGGGCCTGCACTTTTATTTGGAGCCCAAAAATGGCAAGTTGAGCTCCTGTGTCATTGTTCACTTATTGAAATCTAAATTTTTTCCAGAACCTGCGAAACATACATGTAAACAGAGTCTGAGTCCATTTATTCTGTCACTTCCCTATTATTCCGTTTACACCCTAAAATTCTGTTACATTTTATTAGTTCTAGAAATGGATAATAGTGAATTTTATTGTGTTCTCATTTATATTTTTATTAATTTGATCTGTTGTCTTGTTATGTATTATGTTGGTGCCTTTATTACTATCATTATATTTGTCTCCTTAATTAGTGATGTTTTCTTTTCATTTATTTTTTTATTTGCAACATGGTGTATTACTCCCAGAGAAGTTGAGATTTATATCTAAGGGTGAGTTAAGGTTAATGAAATGTTAACTGTATTTATGGTATTATAATCAACCCTCCCATCGGGAAATTAATTGCATTTATTTTTTCACAAAAAATATGGGCAAACTAATCTAAGGCCAGACCAATTTAATAACTCAATTACGAACATGGAGGATGAAAATCTGTAGATGCAAGAGGGGAAAAAATTAGTCGCATACTCCCAAGATTTATGAGTATACACTACTGATAGTAATTATTACAAATTTATGTACATGTAGTGTACCAATGGGAATTTCGAGACGTTCCCTTATGGCGATTATACATGGCTTGTTCTTGTAAACGGAAGGAGTATATCATTCAATGGTGTATATTCTTGTGGACTGGTTGCAGATGTAGCGATGTAACATAGCAAACATGATCAGACTGTTGCTTGATGGCCCTGATTTGTTGCACCTGTACTAGTACAAGCGCTTGTCTGATGCGAAAGTCTGAACAAAGAAAAATATGAATAAGAATGTGTGTTTTACGTGTCTTGTTTGTCCATGTTCCATGTGTTTGATGTCAGCGAAACAGGAAATTATTAGTTTCAGACTAGTTGGCTGAAATGATGTGTGTCTTGTTTGTCTCTGCTTTATGTGTCTTGTCTGTCAATGTTCTATGTTTCTGTTGTCAGCGAAAAGTGAATTTTTAGGTGTAGACAAGTTTGCTGAAAAGTGTTTGTCTATATTTGTGTGTCCGTGTTTTATGTGTCATGTCTGTCCGTGTTCTACATGTATGTCTGTTAGCAAAAAAGGAAATTGTTAGTTTCAGACCAGTTTGTGGAAATGATGCGTTTGTCTATCTTTGTGTGTCCCTGTTTTATGTGTCTTTGTGTTCTTTCCATGTCACATGTATCTGTAAGCAAGATATATACCATGAATATTATGAATATATCGAGTGATGATCCAATTGTGAGATAATTTGAGAATAAAATAAGATAATATTGATGGAAATTACACCTGCTACATTGAAATTAAAAACCACAACCTCGCCTGCATGCGTTGGAAATGCCAGGCTTCCTCCAAGTCAGGCATGATTTCAAAAATTGTTCTTTTAGCAGATTTGTATGGGCAAAACTTCCCAACACGTGTGTCATATGGCCATGTAAGAGCATCGAAAGTGACAATGACCATCTGATGGCTGTGTATGTTAAAGCTGACAATGTTGTGTAAGTATACTTAGTATATAAATTTATATATGAACTGCGAAAATATTTAGTTACCGTAATCACGATAAAGATTATTTAATAGCTCAATTTGGTTGGTCCTGTTTTAGTTACTCCTTGTATTACCTGTGTACACAATGCATGTATCTGATTAGTTCTGCCACAGTGATTATTTATGTATAAAACAAATGAGAAGATTTTGCAATTAAATACTCCTAGCAGTTTCTTTAACTTATGAGGAATATACACAACTGGGAATGTAAATATAACAAATTAGTGTCATTCTCAATATTATTATACAGACATTCGGGTTCACACTATTTGTCAAAAGTTCACTTAAACATATAACGGTCGTCGGGTTTTGATGAGAGTAATTACTCTCCCCCCCCCCCCCCCTTTAGCTCACCTGGTTCTCAAACGGGGAGAGCTAAAAGTGGTCGCCTCGGCGATTTGATATTATTACCACTCACACATAAGCAACTCACCTGAGTAAAAATCAAGCCTGGATATAATATTTTTTTGAGTGTCTGACAAAATGACAGGCACCAAAGATTCGGCGTCTGACATTTGAAAAGTGTGTCTGTCATTTACCTGGTATCAATAAATAGCAGCAATTAGTTGTTTTTTAGCCCATTCCAACAGGGGGGGGGGGGGGGGGGGGGGGGTCGGAAAAACTTTCCAGGCACGTATGATCATTTTAATTTTTTCCGGCTACGGGGGACCCACCCACCCAATTTCTTCCGTTTCCGGCCTTTTTTTCCAGGCAATTTTGGACACCCACCCTTTTTTTTCCGTTTCAGGAAGTTTTTTCCGGTCAGTTTTGGACACCCACCCCCCTTAAATTTGAGAAAAATTATCAACTGAGCAACCAAATAGCTGAGTATCCTGCATTATCATAATTTATTGCGCGATATTTGAATAGAACAGTGCATAATGAGATAACTATACTATTTGAATTTATCATATAAGTGTCATTAATCAAGAAATGTGTCAACATAATCACATTTCTAGGGATATATAGGCAGAGTGCCAAGGTATTTATTAAATATATAGTCACATGATCTAGTCACATAATCACATTTGAGTATTCTACAGAATACATGGTACCGGTACAACAAATTTCAGATTATTTGATATTTTTAAATTTGCTATGTGATATACAGTAATGCCCTAATTAATCGACTCCATAACCACAGCAGAATAATGGGTAATTTAATTTTAATTTCCAACTAAATTCTGAAAATTACCCATTATTCTGCTGTGGTTATGGAGTCGTTTAATTAGGGCATTACTGTATTGCTGGATTGATTGATTGATTGATTGGGGTTTAACGTCGTTTTAGCAATAAAGCCATATCACGACGAGAAGAAACAGATTATCAAAATCGAGTGAAGCAACTGTGAATAGAAATGATAGTGAATTCGACTAAAAGTAACAAAATATATATAAATAAAAACACCCAAATCAGAGCGGGAGTGCTCGATTGGGACCAGAACCATTAGGAAACTGACCGTTGCGCAAACACATATAAAACAGAATAACAAAAAAGGAATAGTAATGCTGCTTTGAAAACAGCCAAAATATAAAACCTACATGAACTGGAATCAACAAATAAAAATCATTTTATAATTTTATAAAGGCGGGTCCACATTGAAATATGTGAAGTAGTCATCAAAGTTTACTTTTGAATAACTCATAAGATATTTATAATATCTGTTGAATCTGGTGTGAGCCTGAATTACTTCGTCAAGTTGACGTTCAGGTGGCAGGCTCTGCAGGTGACGTGACACATCACGGCCAGCGTTCTCCCAGACGAAATGCTTCGAGTCACTTAAAGTTGAAAACTTATCATTGAACATCTTTTCAAACTTTGCATATTCAAAGATCAACCTGTTTTCCTGAGAGTCGAAGCTTTTGACAGATTTTGGTGTTTTCTGTTTTGGAACAATAGGATCAATTTCCTTAGTTGGTTTCGGAGTGAACGTAAAAACTGTAGTAGCTTTATCCATTGCCTGTGAGACAGGTTTAGGAACAGGAGTAATATCATTCTCTTGCACTTGTGTTGCTATCGATATTTTTCCGAGTTTTGTTTGATTTTCTGTCTGAGTGCCGGCATCAACAGCCTTTTTCTTAGAAACGGCAGCCGAGTAAGTGACTTGAGAAATTGATGGTCTGGCACCAACTAATTTCTTAGCATCCATGTATGATAAATGTTTCTCAGCTTTACATCTTTGAATTTTGAATTCATAATCCCAGATGGGACATGAACGATCCATTGCAGCATGTGAACCTTGACAGTTCGAACATTTTTTAAGATTTGTACAATCCTTATAATCATGACCAGGAACAGAGCAGCGTGCACAAATGGTTTCTTTACTTTTACAATGTTCCTGGCCATGGCCGTAGCCCTGGCATTTAAAACATCGTAATGGATTTGGAACATACGTACTGATATCTATTTTCATATATCCAACCTTCAATGTCGGTGGATGTTCGCACCGATTGAAGGTCAGGAGATAACTATTCAGAGGAACTCGAATACCATCAACAGTTTTTGTAAAGCGACGGACTTCTGTAACTCCCTGTGGTGCCAACTCCGCCAATATCTCTGATTCCGAAGAATCTGCTATATCGCGGGTCCGCAACACAGCTCTGCTACTATTTAATGTCTTGTGAGGAGTAACCAATACTGGTGTTTGTGCAATAGCTGTTAACTCTAACAGAGCATCAGATTGAACTTTCTTTGAGCATTCAATCAAGAGAGAGCCACTTATTGGCCCAGTCCCGATTGGTTTGACAGATTTCAATTGACCAGCAATGCTTTGTAGCGTTTTATCGATAACAAAGATAGAAGGTCGTTTCACATTTGGTTCGAAGCCAAGAACCAAGTACTGTGGGAATACCACAGCAACATTGGAACTTGACGCGTCATCAATCTTACGTTTGGTTGTTTGTTTTTTTTGTTGGAGTTGCCATACAAAAAGCAAAATATCGACAACTAGCCCAGCCGCCGCCGTGGACTACCCTTCAAATTCTGGTCGGGTCGAAGACTGGTACATAGCTGAAGCGGTGACCCGTTTAGCCACTGCATATAGCAGCCTCCCGGTACTTCCCCACAGTGAGACAGGCTTGAACAGTACAGGATTCAACAATCATCAGACGAACACAAAGAGACAGGACAAAACTGAAACATCCTACATGAAAAAACTGAAAACCATACTTCAAACATCAGACGAGCAATACAACATATAACAAAATGAATCTGAAACACTGCGGAGAGGCGTGACTAGCCGATTGATTGAGCCGGGTCAACTCAACCACCCGTCTTGAAGAGATGTAGGACCAAAGAGGACCATGAGCTAAGTCGTATCCACAGGTCGATGCCTCACGTGATACAACCGCCCTAGTACCTCCAGACTCCTACACCACACCTCACGGGATGCACCCCACGGCAAACAGGGTGCCACATTAGGGGATTTTTACCCCTCGCAGTGGGGCGGTAGGCCTATTCTACCCCGGGCCCACACGGGGCGCTGAACTCGAGAAGCCCGTTGTCATAAAGAAGGACTTAATGAACGACTTAGAAAAGTACAAGAACCACGTGCGGCCGAACTCGAGAAGCCCGTTATCATAAAGGACTTAATGAAGGACTTACTAAAGTACAAGAACCACGTGCAGCCGAACTCGAGAAGCCCGTTACAAGAAACACGTGCGGCCGAACTCGAGAAGCCTGTTATCATAAAGAAGGACTTAATGAAGGACTTACTAAAGTACAAGAACCACGTGCGGCTGAACTCGAGAAGCCCGTTGTCATAAAGAAGGACTTAATTAAGGACTTACTATAAAGTACAAGAACCACGTGCGGCCGAACTCGAGAAGCCCGTTATCATAAAGAAGGACTTAATTAAGGACTTGCTAAAGTACAAGAACCACGTGCGGCCTCACTCGAGAAGTAATAATGGTCCACTGGCAGATAACCGTGTGTACACCATGGTGTCATTGTAACTCTCCGGGATTGGAGGCAATACTAGTAAAGATATATATATTTTTCATCTCGGTTAATTTAAAATGACTTAATTCCTGATCATCTGGATGAATATCATAATAGGAAATATTCGTTGCAACCCTGGAGTTTGAATCCCTTCTTTTTTTATTTCAGGCTGTCATGGCTGAAATTTCTGTATCTTAGTTTGAATTCTCCTTTTTTGCTGTCATTATTTTTATTCAGTTTTTCTCTAATTATATCTTTAAATGTTTGTTTTTAGTTTATTATAACCACCTGTTTGCCTTAGTTTTCTCTTCTATCTTAGTTGATACTATTTTACTTCTCAGTATTCTTATTTTCTTGTGTTTCATACTTTTCCGATTTAAAATTTAGATGGAGAATAACAAAATATTTTATGCTATCTTTTTCTATTGTGTAAATCTCTTCTTTCATATTATTATTCTGATTTTCCCTTCTCTCCTTTCAGTTTTTGTCTACACTCTTCTTCTCTTCGATTTCTTCGTTTTAATTAGTTTGTTTATTTACTTGTGGCAAATTCGCAATGGAGCCTCAGAAATAAATGAATAAAGGCTCAATAGTAAATAGGTGAGTGAGGCACTTAAATTTTCACTCCAATAAAGATGGAGATCACTAATACTGCTCATTTTGCTGGCTTCATTCGTTTCAATAACATAATTCAGAAAACCATTGCATTAGGATTACTTGCTCGTTGTCACGATTTTGAATTTTATAATTACGTTGAACTTAATTCAGTTATTTATTTCAATTATTCATTTGAATTAAGAGTTATTTTTCAATTTTTGCCAGCGGTTTGGGTTAGTTTGTGACATTAGATATCTGTAAGGTACAGGTGAGACATTTATACCAAATGCATGTTTTTGTTTCTGTTTAATTCCTTCTTTCTTGGGATCCAAAAAATTGTGCTAGTACAAGGTATACTAGTAGCAATGAAAAATAGTGCCCAATATTGCAAGATGAATATTAACAAAGAAAGTGAACATATTGAATACAAACTGATGAGGGAGGGAGGGGTTTGAGTTTGATTTTTTATTTTCCCCATCTGAAAACAAATATCCAATTAAAAAAAACGGGCAAGGGGGAATTTTTTCCAGACACATATAGGGGGTGGGTGTCTCGTAGTGCAAATTTTTTCCTGCACTTAATTTTACTTCTTATTTACCATATATAAACTGCTATCTGCATGAATAGATCATTTAGAACACATTTAGATCCCTGTAGGGGGTATATATTTGGTCTGAGACCTATTTGGCAGAGAAAGAAGTGGTCGAAGTGATATCTGTACAAAGGATAGCTTTTCTAACTTGAGTCTTGAGATTTTTGGAGACCATCTATTTTTTAGTCGAGTTTTTCAAAAACTCGACTTATGGTTTGACAAGGGACTCGACGGTATATGAGACTCTTGCAACAATATCTCGGACGAGTTCGAAAACCAAGTTTGTCCGAATTATTTTTCCGGAGTTATGGGTCTTAGTTAGTCTATTTTTAGCAATTTTATCACCGTTAGCGCGATAACTCAATGAAATATTAACCGATTTCAACAATATATGGTATATGAGTCTCCTGCAACAATATATCAGACGAGTTTGAAAACCAGGTTTGTCCGAATTTTTTCACAGAGTTGTGGGTCTTAGTTTGTCTATTTTTAGCAAGGTTATCACCGTTAGCCCAATAACTCAATGAAATATTAATCGATTTAAACAATATTTGGTATATGAGTCTCTTGCAATGTTCAATATCTCGGACGAGTTCGAAAACTTTTTTTCCGGAGTTATGGGTCTTAGTTTGTCTATTTTAATAACAATTTTATCACTTAGTGCGATAACTCAATGAAATATTAACGGATTCAATTGATATTTGGTATATACCGGTAGGTCTATTGCACTAATATACCACCGTCCGACTTTTTTTCCTGGAGTTCACCTTATTGGCAGAAGTTTGTGAAAAAAAACAGAAAAATCCGGGTGTACAGGCAAAGAATTGGGTGTTCACAGTCAATAATTACACGAGAAACAATGGGACGAAGTCCAAGACACAGAATTCAGCTACTTAATTATTGCACGAGAAGTGGGGGAATCTGGCACCCCCCACATCCAGGGATTCATCCAAATGAAGGGCAAAAAACGTTTTACAGCGATGAAAAAAATCTTGCCGGCTGATTGTCATATAGAGAAGATGATGGGAACAGCGAGACAAGCAAGCTACTACTGCAAGACGATGCATAAGGAACACCCAATGATGCCTTGCAACTATATTGAGAAAGGGCCATTTAACAGAAGCCAGAACAGTTAATCTCGAGGCGATAATCGAAGACATGGTTGCACAGGATAAAGGACCTACAGCTATGCTAAAAGAACACGGAACTCGCTACATTTTACACGAGGAAAAGTGTAGAAAAATCGCTGATCGGATAATTGATTCATATGGCGAAATATCATTTACTGCAACTACTACACCGGACAATAACACTACAATCGAGTATAGGAAAAGACCCTGGGATTCGGTGGAGAAGATCGTCGATGGACATAGTCAGCGAAGGGGCGTCCGCCCTATCATGGCCTACGGCACAGACAGCGACGACTCAGATGATTTTGAGCCACAGAAAAAACCTAAGAAGAAATCAGTAAAAGAGAGCCGAGTTACCAAGGAAAAGAGGGTGTTGTTTCAGCCTGTAGAATTTAACTTCCCTTACCTGGAACCCGAACATATACCAAACTCTCTAGAATTGAAGGAAATGGACACAGATTTCGACGAAGACATTTTTTAATCTTGTACTTAATAAAGTCGTATAGACACATTAAAAAAAAAAAACTCCCGTATAGATATACTTCTATAAAAATGCTAAAAAACCAGCTTTCAACAGATCGCTTAAAAGCTGCCATGACCCTAAATCACATGTGAAGAATATTCTGTTAAAAAGTCAAATGCACAATTGTGGAAAGGATGGATTCAGTCTAAATTACCAACGAGATGCGACGACCTTCCGAATTTTAACAAATCGATTGGTAAAATGGCCACATTGCTCAAATTAAAATTTGAACAATCGGACAATTAAATGATTTGTTTAGTCATTTTATAAATATGATCAGCAACTTAAAAAGTTAAACTGCTTTATAAATAACCCATTTGGAGTTAAATAATCGAATGTGTTTTGTTGTGTTTCGCTAGTAGTTAATTATTCGTTTTATTTTGAGAGAAATAAACTGTTCCCTGGTCATGTCTTTATAAGTGCATTGCCCTGGTCACATAAATTTCACATACATGTCTCAGTGGCGAGTCGGATGTCAAGTATTGCAACAAGGAAACAGGCGAGTAACCTATATGGTTTTAATATGAATACTTCAGTGAATGGGACTCTGGTGGTGCTAAACATTGGTTTTTTTTTTAATTTGATTGTGAAAACAACACATTGCCATTTAATCTCGCGATTAGGGCATTGGGACTTAGAAAGACAGGCTCACGGAAAGAGAACTCAAGGAAAAGAAGTGAGTATTATTTTTAACCTCGTATGGCCAGAAAAGAAGTGAGTGTATTATTTTTAACCTTGTAAGGCCGATTGTACATCATTATATATACATATTAACTTTCATAATCCATTACTGTCAGACCAGAGATCATAAAGATTTACCTACACAGTGTGGTATGTTTGTTGGGCACCTTTAGAAAAGGACATGAAGGGAGGGTTCCTTTAATCTTCTATCAAAGAGACACCAAATCAAAGGGTAATGTCACGTTTGATGATACCCTGCTAAATCTGGTGTGGCTGGTATCCCATCCCGCTTTGCGTTGCGTGTGCACGAATTAAATTCACCCACAGGTTAAGTTGCCTATTTACAGGCAGCGGAGTCCATTCCACTATCGAGTTACCTCAAATGGAGGTTGTGGCATGGCGCTGGCGTCCCATTCCAATGTCTTGTAGTGTCAATGATTTGTTTTCTGACCATCCAGTGATTGGTAATGGAGCCCATCTATTCTACACACTTCTTCAGGTCAATGAGCCGAAAGAGGCGAAGTCAGAAAAGACCTCACAAGCGGGTGCAAGGCATTCTTCCTTGTCTTTCCTCTTCCTTCAAAGTCAGAAAAGCCCTGGTAATCGGGCGAACGGCATCCTTCCTTGTCTTTCCTCTTCCTTCCCTGTCAAGGCGAAATCTCATGTGGGACAAGAGGTCCATCCATTCTTCACACTGTGGAGCCAGAAAATGCCCTGCCCAGCGGTAAGCGGGACGAACGGCATCCCTCTTTGTTCATTGTTGTCTGCACACTCTTCGCAGAGCATTCACGGATTCATCAGAAAAGTTGCATCACTGTCCGATACCTTTTGTTGTAGAATGTCTTCGCGCAGTCTTCGAACATTTTCTTTTTGTCTTTCTTAAGCCCTGGTAAGCAGGCGAACGACATCCTTTCTTCTCTTTCTTCTTCCTTTCTTGGCAAAGCCGAAATATGAGTGAAGTCAACTTATTTGTTATCACTTTCATAGTCATCTTTATGCTTCCCTTACTTTCTGTCTTCAGCACGTGTTATCTGCTTAATCAAAATAATCTTCTTTAAAAAAAAAACACACCAATCATGGGGCATATGATCGAGTACACCATATACCTTAGTCGCCACAGACCAGCCTTTTGATTTGCTATAATCAGCCATTGTCTGCATTTAAATACCGGTGTTGTATCGAGTTCAATGTCAGATGTTAACGCTGCCTCCAAATTAGACCTTACTGGCCATTGACCAGCTTCGTCAAAGTTCAGCCTATTCAGAATTGACAACTTGCATTGCACACTACCACCTTCAGAACTTCATTCCGAGGCTTTAAATCAGAAGAAATCGTTACGGGCCCCACATCATCACGTTTCATCATTCGCGAGGCTACACTGGTGCGCTTCCCACAATCCCATTTATGTCCCGTTATGTTCATTGAATCAAATAAGATTTGTATATATGCATATAATTTAATTATATGAGTAAACTCAAGAAAGTTAATACTGTTAAACAATTTGTTGTCACTTAATTAGCTAATAACCTTAATCAAAACAAGAGTTATTTCTAGCCCATGGTTAATGTGTCAGGGGAAAGCTTAAACGAAGTGACACTTTTGCTGGGCAGCTTTCCCCGAGGATGATGTTGCCGCCAATTCATGTTATGTTATTGAGGTGATCATGACGTTTTCTCCTGCTCCAAATACACCCTTGTCTTGCATAATAACGATAAAGTCAATCATGTGTTGCAGCAACTGTATCATCACCACATTATCATGTGTAATAATAATATATATAGCTCTAATCTATGCGAGTCGATAATATGCTCAATCTAAATAATGTTTTCGTCGGCTGGTGACATCTAATATAATCATACTATTGGGCCATCCACATAAATATATATGTACACTATCTGTATTTATCTAAGTGATAATTGCAACTGTACAAGTTCCTGCATGTATAATAATATATATATATATCTTTAATTCCTTTGTATATTGAGTCGATAATGGTTAACTATGTAACGTGGTTTACCACCATCCCTTTAATTTCCTCTAATGGGGATACCACAAACAGTTGTTTTATATTGTATGGACTTTGCAGGATGGAACGGCGTTCCTTCTTTCATTTCTTGTTCTCTCCTTCTCCATAGTTCCTCCCCTTCCTTCCTTTTACCGAAGTTATGGCTTGACTTTTTTTTTAATCCCGGGCAAACGAACAAGAGTTCAGTGCAGTAACATGGTTTGTCAGTTGTTCCTTGACCTCGCACTCGTCCTAGTCCTCGGTGAGTAAAATATATAGTCATCGTTAGGACTGTCCTCTCTGCAACTTCTGCTGACTTCCTTTAAAGACATATTATGGACTTGTTCAGGTGCGTGAAACTGATAAATTAGAACTCAGACGCTATGCTAATTGTGGGAATGAAGCATTCTACTAACATCGCCGAAAATCTCGAAGAAATAGACCACACAACTCCATAGATATCGTCTGAATTATGCATAATTGTAAATATTTACATCTCGATTCGGGAAGCAACAATCAACGATAAACTAACGTAAATGATTTCACCATCGACACTCCTTGTAATTAATTAATATATAAGAATGATAGGGTGTGCTGGAAATTTGAATTAATATTTGTAAAAATAACTACTTTGAGCAGGATTATTCTCCATTTCTATTTGATCACCCTGCAGGAGTGTTTCACATCACTTTAAGCAGGCGAGCGACATCTGCGTCATAGACTGTACATCCGACAGGTGAGGGGCCGAACGGTGTCTTGACTCTTTTCTCCTTCCTTGTCAGGAGAAATAAATCTCATGCCCATATGAGATCGCTGCCCGCCTTTTACCGAAGTTATGGCTTGACTTTCTTTTTGAATCCCTGGCAAGCGAACCAGAGTTCAGTGTAGTAACATGGTTTGTCAATTGTTCCTTTACCTCGTCCTCGCAGAGTAAAATATATAGTCATCGTTTCGTTAACTCATTATGTGGCATTGTCTGCCGAGCGCAGAGAAGACGCAAGTGTATTTTTTTCCTAACCCGTATTGACGGCTTCATATTATCTTTTGTTTAGGTTTAGGGCCATTTAGATCGGCCCCTGGCACTCAAAAGGGTTAAATCAGAAAACAGCGACAAGGCCATCGTAACCAAACCTGCATTAGAAAAACTGACTTGCTGTAGTGCAGATCTGTTAGCCAGAGAGGCTAAATTATGTTGAAATATTTCCAATTAACAATAATGAAAGATGCAGTTAATCTTATCAGATTAGTGTCGATTGGTGGCGGGAGTATCCGTATTTAGTGTGAAACTCAACCTAACGTCCACATGGGATGTAGACTTGGACTCTTATGACACTGCAATTATTTGAGATTCGATCCAGTTTAAATAGTTAACCATTTCAGCCCGCAAACGTGAAGCCTGCCGCATAAAGCAATTGCCCACATGGGATGTAATCATCAGGATCGATATATTCAATGATCTGAAAGGTGTGTCAAGTGCAGGGTTTCCGCGAGGGGAAAATTAATGAGTCCGTATTGGGGAAACACATAACGCGACGGGACGACCATGGTTCGTCCCGTCGGGCGAAAATTTTGTTATTTGACACTGAAAAGTAGCAATTTCCTTGCACATAAGAGTCTCACAAAGCAACCAAAGCTACGTATATATTACGCAAGTCAATCATTTCCGTGGGTGCATTAATTCTGTTGATGGTATCCAGATAATCAATCAACTAATTACGCACATAAGACTGCCGTCTGATTGAAGATTATATATAAATGAACAAGCTACTAGTTATTGTTTACAAATTTATACAATAAGAATCCGATGAATTTAAACACTACAAAACATCTATGCATTGACCAATAATAGATAGCAAGGAGAATTGAATAAAGTATTTCCTAGAATTGCAAGCAGCTTCTGTGAAAATGAAACTGACATGATATACGCTGTCAATCGTAAAACTATTTGTGCGCTGTGACGTCATACTGCAGGAGCTATTTATAGCGGCAAAATACGAATGGTAGCGACACAGGTATTTGGCACCAAAAAAAATTAATAAAAAGAGATTTTTATTAAATTTAAAAACAAAATTGTGCCTAATACCTGTGGGTAGGGACATCTTTCACTCGGAACGCGTAGCTTGTTCACTAGTCTCTATATATTAGTCCATAAACTGACGACCGCAATTGCTTATTATGCGCATAGTCAACAAAATCCCAACGTGATTTATTTCACAGTAAAACGGAACCTGTCCCGAAATCAGTCTTTATAGTGGGAATTCATAGTGACAAGTTAACAACACCATTCATTTGAACCATATTACATACATGGGTGATAAAGACAAACACATACCCCCTCCCCAATATGGAGATAATGTCAAAGGACGGTAAATAATAGTTGCGTTGTCCCCAAGCACAATCAACGACGCACGTGTTCACATCTCCCGCCAAATTATATTTTATAACACGTTGGCTAAAACTCCGTTCTATACCTCATGGACTCTGCAGGGGGACCCATTTATTATGTACCACCGTACGATAGCACGGGATCTCGGAGAGGAGCAGTTTCATTCATGAAAATCCCGTGCATAAAAATGTCCCGACTAAGAAATTCGGCGTTCTTTGATCAAATTATGTAATCCTACGATATCACGGGATTTTCGAGCATGAGTAGTTTCATCCCGTACACAAAAATATGCATATTCAGCAGTCCGACATTTTTTGATGTTACCGCGACATGCATTACGCTGTATCTAACGTCGCTATTTGACCCGCTTTTTCACCAGTATTCTATTTAACACCCGAACTCCCGTTGTAACCGGATTTGTTTACGACATTGCGACTGACATTTGGTATATGTATGAACCAAACAGATAATATGCGAGGGGAATGAGGCCGTCCTACGGACGCTGAGCCGTACTAACGGAAACCCTGGTCAAGTGGGTGTGATATTCTTAAAAAAAATACAATCCATGCAAGATGTATTTCCCGGTAGGTTCGCTACACACTTCCGAGGTTACTGAACCAAACGGAATGTAGTCTGGTCGATAAAAGGTTTGACCTAGAAAAAATTTGGACTAAGGTGGTTTATATATCATTTTGAAGAGGAATATATCCTCCATAACATATCCAAAATCTGCTAAAGTCCGCTTTGAGCATTTTTTGTAATTCAAGATGGCGTCCAAGATGGCTGCCATTTTCTTTTTAGTCAGCTTGATGAAATTATAGTGAGAACATCTTGTCATATGTATACACATGTATACATTTTTGTGAAGCTAAGACATAACGCCACCTTTATGTGTGGAACTGGTTGAAAATTTTGCATTTCTTTTGTATTTAGCATGTTAATTGACCATTGGAGCAATGAAATATGCTGTTCGTGAGGTCCACACCCCTTCTGATCAGTCAAAAATACGATTTTACAAAACGAGGTATAATATTTCACAAAAGATCCCCAAGATTCTATCATATTTCATCAAGAAGTGGGAAGAACTGTGCAATGAAACTGATCCATTCTATATCTTATTAATATTCGAACTCAATGGTACCAAAATTGTCACAGAGTTGACTATTATGTCTTATATAGCTTGACTAATAACATTTCTGATTCACCTTTGGTATTTTGTTACTATTTTAACCACTGAAATTACCAGAATTATTCGAAATTTCCTGTCACAATCCTGATATCAAAACGGCAAAAAATTGCTGTTAGGTTTGAGCCATTTTTTGAAAGTAAAATAGAACTATGTTTGGTATCTAAGATGTTTATTGTTTTGATATGTGTTACATGTGTCACATTGAGTTGTTTTAGACAAAATTACTCAAGATGGCTTCCAAAATGGCAACCAAGTTTGGTAAACATTATTATATACATATACATGTGTATATACGTGGTGTATATGTATACATAATCAATTGTGACGTACGTGCTACTTAATCAACTAAATCTTCTATTCTGATTGTCCCGGTACCCTACGAGTCATGACAAATTCATTTTGATGAATGCAGATTATGTGGCTATTCTGGTCAATTAGCATCAACATTGATCAACTTGATACAATGTGTATGTCTGTATTTGTTCTTCAGGGAGGATGATGAAGATGTGGAGGTTGTAGAGCGTCAGCATATCCGATTCGAGGAGGAAGAAGATGAGGAAGAAGGGATATTCGAGGGTGTGCATACCAGATGGGAAGAGAAGGGAGAGGAGGAGGTTACGGAGGAGGCGACGGAGGCAGGAGAACAAGAGGAAGAAGAGGTTATGGGTGAGGCAATGGAGGCGGAAGTAGAAGAGGAAGAAGAGGTTAGCGATGAAGAAGAAGCTGTGGAGGGGACTGATGCGATGGGGGTGATGGAGGTAGGGGCGGTGCCAGTGATGTCACGGGCGGTGTATTTGGCAGGGGCGGCGAAGAGGATGCGACACCCGAGCATTAGCTCCCACGAGGAGTCTGATTGTGGAAGTGAGTATCTAGATTATGCTACCTACTTAATAGAAAATGGGGGTGGACTTTACAGTAGTTTACAGGATATTTAGTATTGGGGGGGGGGTGGACATTTTTAGAGAAAGAACATATTCCAGCTCTCATGGAGAACTTTGCTGAAGAGACTAGACTGTTCAACGACAAAGAATATATTTGCATTGCATGTCAATTCAACAACCATGAAATGATGACAGCACAGGCTGTAATTAATAATATAGAACGTAACCATATTATGAGACCCGCCTAGCAACGCTTTAAGAATATGGCAAGGCAGACGGCACGGGAAAAGAAAAAGACTAACTCTACCTTTCGAGGCATAAATCTCATTGTGGCTGTTGTGACAAAGGTTTTGGTTGTGGCCCAGTCTTCTGGAAGCGCCTTGTGGGCACCATAAAACAATATTCATGTAAGGTATTTTGATGGTGCTGATAGGAGAGTGCGCACGCCATAATCTTCTCTAATGAATCTTCTTGGTTTTTCTCTCGAGTGCACCTTCTTATGTTCAATTAGGTTTCTCTGGTTTCCAATTTCTTCGACCAGCTTCAGTGCCACGAAGACCTATCAATTAATCAACATTTTTCACAATATATATATAGCCTTTAATTCCGTTGTATATTAGGTCGATAATGGGAAGTGATACATAAGATCCGTAGTTATGTAGACTATCTATATTAGCCATCATTAGAGACATGTTTGTAGATGTCATCATTTGATACAGGCTGTTTACTGCTTTTAATTACATTGTCGTAATAATAATAATAATAATAATATATAGATAGTGTTAGTATATATATCCTTTAAGATTCACAATTTTCCAAATTTCTTTATCAAAGTACGTCTCCAATTTTCGACTCTGAAATTGGGCAAATCGTGCAATTCAGAAGGCAAATGTTCAGTGCATCATCACGTTCCATCATTCGTGAGGCCACACTGGTGCACTTCCCACAATCCCATGTTGCTTGTCTCTAGGACCATGTGTGTCGTGAAGTTGCATGATCGGCGTCTCTCAGTTCCCTGTCCTCTGTCGATAATGATACTATGTGGGACGTATACCGTTTTTCCCTCGTATCCACCTTGTGTTCACTTAGGTTTCCCTATTGCAATTAAATCATCTTATCGGAGTCATCGGATTCGGTAGAAAGCTCCTATGTCCGGATTGGGGATCTCTGTTGACGTATCGGAATCACCGCCGATGGTGCTGATAGGAGAGTGTGCAGGCCATAATCTTCTCTAATGCATCTTCTTGGTTTTTCTCTCGAGTGCACCTTCTTATGTTCAATTAGGTTTAGCTTTACCAATCTTCTAAGGATTCCTTTCAACTAATCTTTTGTTCCATCCCCGTATGGTTGACTCGGGCACACCATATAGATTTCCCGCCACAGACCAGCCTTTTGTACGATGATCATCTCCTGCTTATATCAGTATAGCTTTAGTATTTGGGGGGTAGACATTTTTAGAGAAAGAACATATTCCAGCTCTCATGTAGAACTTTGCTGAAGAGACTAGACTGTTCAACGACAAAGAATATATTTGCATTGCATGTCAATGCAACAACCATGAAATGATGACAGCACAGGCTGTAATTAAGAATATTGAACGTAACCATATTATGAGACCCGCCTAGCAAAGTTTAAAGAATATGGCAAGGCAGAGACGGCGCAGGGAAAGAAAAAGACTAACTCTACCTTTCGAGGCATAAATCTCAATGTGACTGTTGTGACCAAGGTTTTGGTTGTGGCCCAATCTTCTGGAAGCGCCTTGTGGATCACCACAAATCACCTCCGAAATATTCAAGATGCAATATGAGATCCCTCAAGATTATATGAAGGGGTTAACCCCTGTCGCGTTGACGGACCTTGACGGCATAGGGAAAAGGGGGGGTCTTCTTGAAAAAGAATTGGAAGAGAAAACAAGTACCTGGATCAGGCACCTCGAGATGTCGACCTGTCGGCTAGCAGAGATCGCCCAGCGATTAGAAAACATGTCAAAGAACCTTGGGAATGAGGTCCTTGCAGACAGGGTGGAACGGTAAGCATATTTTATTCACTATCGTTTTATACAATATTCGTAGATATCAGTCGTATTATAAATTGAATTTCCTCAATTAACGAAACCTTACATTGTTTTTCACAGACAGGCAAAGGGGGATTTCGATCTCGTTATTAAAGACTCCATGGTCGGCGAGTATTTGGCAAGCAGGAGACCCCTGGAAACCACACAACAACTGCAGGCAGCGAGCGAAGAGGTCTCCCTGTCTGCAGCGGAAAAGATCGACGTAAGGAACGCGCTGTGTCTGCGACTTCTTATTTATAGAGGCCGACCAGTATTCATTAATTTTATTAATATTAATACCACCAACTAACTATCTTTTAATACTTTCTTGGTTAAATCACTTTTAATCACTCACTTACAGATATATGTATAATTGTATAATAAATCAGAACATCATTAAATCCGACCAAAGGTAGGAGCTGTAGCCCTCGCCAAAGGATTTAGTCATGCAAAGAGTAAAATCCAAGAACAGAACATTAATATTATATATCAGTATTAATATTAATATGTTAAGAGAAGGAACAGACCAGCGACAAATTGTTGTATAAAACACAACAACAATACATCGATGCCAGCCACCAGGGTGTAGTTTTCAAAGTCTGTACATTCACTGGTTGCTCAGGTATGGTTAGACAAGCAGGTGGACATTGTACCCTCGTTAAACCTCACTTGTGCCAGGCACATGTCCACCCTGACAGAAGAAGTGCTGAAATTCATCCATAAAGAATTAAATGGGCTTCGAAGTTCTCACTTTAACGAAGATGACCCAAATCATAGAGCAATGTACGGAGCTGATTGGCCAGATGTAGAATACAGATTGGCCAGATGTAGAATACAGGAAAAAACCTTGGTTGGGGTCATATTCAATTGTGAAGGGTGCAATAAGGATAAGAATAATATGGAATTTCTGAGACACATCAGAATTAGAACTAATTGAGTAACAAATCAATATCTTGTATTGAAGGCTTTGTCGGATGTCTTCTATTGGTTGAACTCCTTGAGACAAATATTACATTTAAAGTGCTTTTAACGACATTAGGATGTGATAAAATCAGAATTAGAACTCATTGTGTAACAAATCAATATCTTGTATTGAAGGCTGTCGGATGTCTTCTATTGGTTAACTCCTTGAGACAAATATTACATTTAAACTGCTTTTATTAGCATTATGACACATCAGAATTAGAACTTGTTGTGTAACAAATCAATATCTTGTATTGAAGGCTGTCGGATGTCTTCTATTGGTTAACTCCTTGAGACAAATATTACATTTAAACTGCTTTTATTAATACCATTAGGACACATCAGAATTAGAACTCTCGTTGTGTAACAAATCAATATCTTGTATTGAAGGCTGTTGGATGTCTTTATTGGTTAACTCCTTGTGACAAATATTACATTTAAACTGCTTTTAGGACACATGGGACACATCAGAATTAGAACTCATTGAGTAACAAATCAATATCTTATATTGAAGGCTGTCGGATGTCTTCTATTGGTTAACTCCTTGAACTACTGTCTCGCTAATTAAGAAACTAATATGGAATCTCGCTAATTAAGAAACTAATATGGAATCTCGCTAATTAAGAAACTAATATGGAATCTCGCTAATTAAGAAACTAATATGGAATTTCCGAGAATGCAGAAGTAAATTAAACATGGTTTGCTTACACGGGCCAAAGGTCACGGGCCAAAGGTCAAGAAGGTTCTTGTTTGCGTTAGTGGCTGCGAAACGAAACTAATGTTCACTCCTAAGATTGACTGACCACAACTTGAAAAATAATATCGGCATGATAATGAAAGTGTCAATGACACTGTAGCTCAACTCAGGTAGGGAAATAATTTAATTTAACAGTAAATGGAGGAATAGGAAAGGTGCTAATTGAAATGTCTAACGTGCGCCGAAGTATTTAGTGAGTAAAATACAAGATGGCTGCTGGCGGCCGTGTTTTTTGGCCAATTGACCCAAAAGGACTCGTTCCAATCTACGTGTCATGGTTAACATCCATGACAAATTTTTTGAAGATATGACCAAAGTTACGGCCTACAAATTTCATGATGATCAGACGAACAGTACGACCTGTAGACCGCGCCAATGGATTGAATTTTTAAATCCAAGATGGCCGCTGGTAGCCATGTTTTTTTGCCTAATGACCCCAAAATTACTCGGTCCCATCTACATGTCATTGTTAACATTCATGACAAATTTAATAAAGATCAGACCAAAGGTATGACCTGTAGCCGGCCCGAAAGGATTTAGTCATGCAAAGAGTAAAATCCAAGATGGCTGCTGGCGGCCATGTTTTTCGGCCGAACAACCCCAAAATGATTCGTTCCCATCTACATGTCATTATTAACACCAACAACAAATTTCATGATGATCAGACGAACAGTACGACCTGTAGCCCGCGCCAATGGATTGAATCTTTAAATCCAAGATGGCTGCCAGCGGCCATGTTTTTTAGGCCGAATGACCCCAAAATGACTCGTTTCCCATCTACATGTCATTGTTAACATCCGTGACAAATTTCATAAAGATCAGACCAAAGGTACGACCTGTAGCCTGCGCCAAAGGAAATTGTTGATGGACACACGGACACACAGACGACAAACCATGGCAATAGCTCAAACTTACAAAAGTAAGTTGAGCTAATAATAATGGCATAACAAAAATGTGTGTAATTAAAGAACATGACATTTGCGAAAATACCACAAAATTACTGTGAGCGATGATTCCACTGATGATAATAGTATACAAGTGTCTAGTGATATTATCAACAAATGTATCGACAAATGTATGTGAGTGAATAAACGCTCACAAGTAGTAATCTGAGAGTCTCTCAGATAGATGCTACGCGTCGTCCTACAATCAGTTTTTTGTGGTACAACTTGACCATACACACCTCTACGCCGTGTATTTATTTCTTAAATGGATCGCTAGTCAGTACAAAATGTCGACCCTGTTACGAAGAAACGTTCCGACATTTCGGTTCCAATTGACCGTCAACATCCAACCTCCATGTTGCCTTTTATACCAACAAACAGAGTCGTGCTCTGTTTGCTGCATTCAATGACGATGTCTGTTGAAAAATTGCTTAATTTAACAATAATTTCGATTTGCGGTCGCAATACAAATGCGATGGCTGCCAAAGAAAAATAAAATGCTCGTGATGCGCAAGCATTTCGTGAGGAGCGAATTCGCAATTTAGAAACAAATATTCAAAATAGGGCAATTTCCATATTCAGTTTGACAAACAGGGAAATCCCGAACCCATCAAACTGAATAAGGATCATGCTTTTGTCATAATTGCACCACCTCCATCAAACCAATTCGAACCCATCCTAAATGGCGTTCGACAATACAAAATTTACAAATCAGAACACATTGGACCCTACTGTTTCTACGGACCTGAATTTGCCCCAATTTTTCAGTGAATTTGGATTGGTGTCAGAAATATGGCATCACTTTTATCAAATGATGTGTATCGTTAAAACTGATCCGCCTCGAGTATTGTTGGAGGGAAAATCCTCTTTCTCTAAACTTGCCGCAGACTATAAATGGGGTCTGCAAGATTCTGATATTCAAAGGTACGTTAGACATGCGGAAAACTTTTACCAGCTGTTTTCACTTCGATATGGTTTTTCAGAGCTTACACCCTACATGATAAAAATGATATATGTCCCACATTGATGAAAACCCTTCCATTTTCTTTGGCAAGATTTCAGTCAGAGGCCGGAGGTCATGCCAATTATATCCACAGCAATGGTCATTATCACCATACAACTCGTGGTGGACTAAGTGTCATAAAGTACAATACAAATTATCAAATCCTCTTTCATGCCTTCAAAAAACTGAGTCATAACATTTCAAATGGTCCTCCCGAGATTCAAGCCAAATTCAAACTGTATTGTCAACGAAGCGTTCCAGCGGTGCCAATACAAGCGTGGTATAAAGGTATATATACCCGCAAATGCATTGCAGCGGTTAAGATACAAGCCTGGTATAAAGGTGCCTGTACCCGTCGTCGGCTGATTAAATGACCAAACCCAATATCTGACACAAATTCAGAGTGAGCGCCGTGTAAGGAAACAAAGCCATTCTTTGTTCAATGGTAAATTTGTACTGACTGGCACCATTCCAAAAATACTAGGTAAAAAAATGACCCAATCGTCCCTAAAAGATATCAGGGAAAATGGTGGTAGAGTACTAGAGTGGCAAACCCATGGTCGGTAAAGAAGGGAGTGTCAACGGAGAATACAATCCAGGCCAGTTCCAGTTGACCTGTCAGTGGAGGTAAGCACTTTGAACACTTCGTGGCAAAGTACTCTTTTTCTTGATCATCACCCGCAAGAGCACGTAGCTTACAATGAATAACGTAAGATTTTACGTCATGGTAACCGAGTGGCGGAAATGAGAATATATGGGATACTATGCCGATGGCGGGTGGCCCTCAATTTAAAGAGATACAGGAGAATTAGGCAATAACCGGCGTTAATTGTCCGTTATGTGTATACATATTTAATTGTATTTTTTGTGTGTTTTGCTCAAACTTATCTCATGTGTATATGCCAATGTATATATCTGTAAATTGCCTCTATTCTCCCTATGTGGAGGTGAATAAAGTTTATTAAGGATGAAACCAAATATTGCTTCCATACTTATTCTAAGGCGCTGTACATAAATGAGCTCCTCATCTTATAATTTTGTAAATCAGTTCCAACCATGCATTGTATACTGTAACAAACCAACAATCATAATTATGTTATACATATTCGGGATATGCCCTCTCAAATAAACATGTTTTCAGTTAATCCTTGAACACTCTAAATCAGTGATCAGTTTCAGTTATGGATCAATAATGTTCCAAAGGTGTGGTCCTGAAAATAAAAAGGCTCTATCTCCAAATGTTTTACGTTTGTTGACTTTATTGAATTTAGCCTTAAACTTTCGAGTAGCATTCAAGTTAACTCTTTGCTCATCATGACTAGTCCATAACCATCGAGACATAATAATACTATTGTTTTTTCATCAGTTGTTACACTAAATCATGCATGCATGATTATCGATACATAACAAAGTTTTTTATCTTTCTGCAGGACAATAATCCGGCCAGCTCTCCCAACACGACCACTACAATGGACTGGAGCCCCCAAAGGTGCAGTACGCCAACTGACCGCGACATGGCCCTTGATGCGACTATATGCTACGATGATGCAATGATATTCTACAAGGATGCACCAGTGTCGTGGATGTCGCAAGACCAACAGTCAGCTTTGTGCGATATTTACGAACGAGTTTCGGCGATAAACGACATAATCTAAGAGACACTTTAACAACTGAGCAACATTGGCATTCCCCCTGCACACCGACCGTCCACCGCCGCCGCGGATTTTCTCACAATTAATAACTAATGTAATATATGTTTGTGTATAATCCAAAGTATATGTATATATGTCGTTCATCAAATATAAAACTGATAGTTGTGCGCATTGTTTGCTAATATTATTCTGATCCCTGAAAAAAATCCCTTTCTTAAAATATATTCTATATGTATACCCAATACCACGAGTCCCATCTTTTAATAATATTATCAGTGGGCAGGGTGGCAGTCCAGGACCTGGAATATTTTGATCAGAGTATCGGCATCTAAAATGATTCATGAAATAAAGTTTTCTCAAAATGATTAAATTTTAAATATCAACTGTGTATATGCATTGTAATTAACAAAATGTTTGTAGTGTTTGGCAAAGGAAAAAGTTCAAATTCAATTACCGTGCATGACAGGCGAAATGGGTGAAATCGTACCTATGACATCAAAATTCCGTTTCATATTCAAACAGGTAAAATCCGAAACTGATAAGATCGCGCGGTGGCATGAGATCTCACGAATTTTGCGATTCATCGATCCGGAAATGACGATTCCGAATTTCAGTGTACTGAGCAAACGTCACTTTCCACAAATCGAGACATTTTTTTTCAAAACTGACAGACTGTGGAGTCAAAAAAACAAACTAGTCTCCATTACCTAAGAACGTTGGAGACAACATTGAATGGTTTCTCGTCATGGACTTTCAAGTCGACCGACAGTACACAAATTTGGACGAATAAAGCGGCCGCGCTCTTGGAATGTTTGAAGTCGTTGAAAGGAAGTCTCGCTCACCAATCTCAAGTCGAAATTCACGCAACGGGCTAAAATGAATAAAAACACATTGCTTCTACAAAAGGGCCTAGCGCCAATTTTTAACGATGGAATAATCGAAGGCAAACCGCTGTTAGAGTGGGTGTCGAGCATAATGGAAAAAAATGCAGAGGATCTTAAATCCAATGATAAAATGCTTTTTACGCGATACGCGGCTGTAGCATGGACACTCTGGACAGGACTGTGTCGAGGTTCAATTATACATGATGTCACCGTGGCAAGAAGATTTTTGGAACGAAGCCCGGACTGAATTCATTATTCAAACCAACATGGGCAAAAATAAGCGCGATCGTGTACTTTTAGCAACGGCAGAGTATGATGCTTCAAAATGTTATCTCGACAACATTAGACCCCGAGGCTGACTCAACCAATTTCTTTCTCGGCCCGAGGGGCAAACTGTGTAAAGACTTTACAAAATGGAATTACGAGTTCCATGCGTCTTGCGGCATTCCAAAAGATTAAATCACACGAGTCACGGAAACGCGGATTTTAAATAAAACAACTGCTATAGAATCGGGCGATTCACGTCGTTTAACGTAGTTAGGCACTTCACTGATCACTCTGTGAAATTCGGTAAGGAAAATTATACCTCACTGGCCATTGACCAGCTTCGTCAAAGTTCAGCCGATTCAGAATTGACAACTTACATTGCACACTACCACCTTCAGAACTTCTTTCCGAAGCTTGAAATCAGAAGAAATCGTTTTGGGCCCCACATCATCACGTTTCATCATTCGCGAGGCCACACTGGTGCGCTTCCCACAATCCCATGTATGTCCTGTTATGTTCATCGAGGTGATCATGACGTTTTCTCCTGCTCCAAATACACCATTGTCTTGCATAATAATGATAAAGACAATCACGTGTTGCAGCAATTGTATCATCACCACATTGTCATGTGTAATAATAATATATATAGCTCTAATCTATGCGAGTAGATAATATGCTCAATCTAAATAATGTTTTCGTCGGCTGGTGACATCATCTAATATAATCATACTATTGGGCCATCCACATAAATATATATGTACACTATCTGTATTTATCTAAGTGATAATTGCAACTGTAGAAGTTCCTGCATGTATAGTAATATATATATATATATATATATATATATATATATATATATATATATATATATATATATATATATATATATATATCCTTTAATTCCGTTGTATATTGGGTCGATAATGCTTAAGTACGTAACATGGTTTACCACCATCCCTTTTCCTCTAATGGGGATAACACGAACAGTTGTTTTATATCGTAGGGACTTTGCAGGAGGGATCGCCAATATATCCACATGTTACCATGTGTGTCATCTGTTTGAATGTGTCGTCTTGTTTCCTCTGCTCAGCCATCAGACTGAAAGCTCGTGCTGCATGACCAGGGTTCTTGTGGATGTAAACATTGTTAGGCACTTCACTGATCACAATGCGCCGTCAGCCAATCTGCTAGTACAAGCAGAACGCCACTCTCAGTATATAATACACTATGCTCCGCCAGCCAATCTGCTAGTACAAGCAGAACGCCACTCGCAGTATATAATACACTATGCTCCGCCAGCCAATCTGCTAGTACAAGCAGAATGCCACTCTCAGTATATAATACACTATGCTCCGCCAGCCAATCTGCTGGTACAGAATCTTTTGGAAGGGAAACAATAAACAACATATCAACACCAAAACTCATAAATAGATCATCGCTACCTTTGAAAAATCATTCTTCTCACAAACGAGTTAGAAGTAAGTCTATTATATATAGAACACCCGTAAAGAAATCAAAACGATATCTCGATATATTTGATTAATCATGATGATGCAAAATGGATCATGCGAATGCAGCAAGTCCAAGTTAGATGCTTCTGATGTTCCACCAACAATGACAATGTTGGAATCACAATGGATAGATCACCCGATTAGCTATTGGAATAATTCTGCACAGATAGAATTTGTAATTCCATCTCAAACTGAAAAATGGACAGATGTAAATCAATCGTATTTGTACCTGAAATTCAAAATCACAAAAGCAGATGGAACAAACTTGGTTGATGCTACTGACATTGCGCCTGTTAACAACTTTTTCCATAGCATGTTCAGTAGTATCAATATTTACCTAAATAACAAACTTGTAACGGCGAGCGGAGATACATATCCTTATCGAGCCTACATGGAAAATCTTTTGGCTTATTCTGCTGAATGTAAAGAAAATCATCTTGCCGCACTAGAAATGTGCTATCCAGACACCACTAAACATTTCACCTAAAACACTAAAGCTGGTGGTAATGATGGATTGAAATCTCGCCGAAAAATCATAGCAGATAGCAAAACAGTAGAATTGTGTGGTCGTTTAAACACATATATATTTCTACAAGAAATAGATAGAACGACACAAGTGTGTGAACTGGTTGACGTTATTGCACGAGTTTGTTGTGACGCGATGGTAAAACGAGAACCGGAGGTTCGAGTTTTACCTCGCGGCATGACAAACGAGTACAATAACGTTAACATGTTCACAAAACTGTGTTGTTCTATGTTTATTGCACACTCTGGAGATTGTAGCTTGTACTATACTAAAATTTAGGACTATATTGTTTATTTATTGCACAAACGTGTGCTTAGTGTAGACTATACCTAATAATTTAATGAAGAAATTGTCTGCTACGGTTGACGTCGCCAATGACGTTGTTGACGTAATCGGTTTGTATTGTTCAAGAACAATACACAATTGTTTATTGAACGTTTTTAAATCTTCTGTATTTTGCTGTATTTCGCACAAATAAGCCATTGAGTGTGCAATAAAAATACTTACCAAATGGAATTGAGATCAGAATTCACCTCAATAGAGCAAGTCAAAAATTCTCTTTAATTGGTGAAGACGAGGGAAAATTAGTGTTTGATACGGCAGTTTTTAATGTTCATACAATTACGCTAATGCCAGTAGTAGCTAATAACTTGAACCAAACAATAATACAAAGAAATAAGAAAATACCGATTAGAAGAGTTGAAGTGAAAACATTCACTATTGGTAAAGGGCTTAGATCAAAAATTGAAGATCACCTTTTCAATGGCAATTGCTTAAGAGACTTTTCATAGGTTTGGTATCAAACAAAGATATGAATGGCGATATTGAAACGAACCCATTCCATTTCCAACACTTCAATCTGAAAAAGCTTGAAGTTAGTCAGGATGGACATACCATCCATAACCGACCATTTGAACCAAACTTTGCATCAGAACAATGCCTAAGCTCTTATTTATCATTGTATCAGTCTTCGGGTATGTTTGGACAGAATAAATCCTTTGGTTTGAATCTCGAAAAATACATGAATGGTTATGGTTTCTGTGGGGTTACGACCTCACACCTGACCAAGGAGCAGAGGAAGGGCATTTGCATCCTATACAAACTGGTAACATAAGGTTAGAGCTTCAGTTTGCTACAGCTCTAGCTTCAGTGATCAACAGTTTGCGAGAAATAATAACAGATTATTACAAAAAGCATGGATGGATTGCATTTGGAGGAAAAATTGAGACTGGAAGTTGGAGGACTCTATTTCATTCCATGTTTCTATCCTTGACAAAATTCGGAAAACTTTCGAAAAATGTTTCGTTCATGAAATACAAAATCAAATCAAAAGAAGTGACACTCAATTGTGAAGGATGTAAAATAGATCATCCAAGTCAGACACGACATTTACTTTGTCTTTGGACACCACCTATACAATGAGTAGATATGTTCATTGATATAGCACTACCTAAATTGAACATCTACCGAGTTATGGAACAATGGTATCCAGAAATAGAATCATTTACACCACAAGAGAAATTTGAGGCATTCAAACTTTGTAAAGATATAAAGGAAGTTGTTCATGCAAACTGTAACCAATTTAATTCGGTTTTTGTTGACTTGTGGTGTGAAAAAGTAAAAACAATACTACGAAGATGAACACTAGCGAACTTCAGCATATAATAGACAAATCATCCTACCCCTGTTCATTGTATGGTGTGGTGTGTCCAAAAGATCAGTTACCACACGAGAAACCCGATCATGTAAAAGCATACATAGTAAATACACCTACGCCAGAAAAGCCAGGACAACACTGGGTTGCAATTTTCTTCAATGGGAACATTGCAACATATTTCGATTCGTTTGGGATACCAGTTATTGATAAATATATCAAATCATTTATTCAAAGAAATTCGATCGAATGTAAAATAAACGTTGGGCGGTTTCAACATCACGGTACAAACGTATGTGGTATCTACTGCATATTTGCTTTACATTTTTTGAAAAGCAGATATGGTATAAAAGTATTAGTTGCAATGAATTTTGATGGTGATTACTTCAAAAATGATAGAAAAGAATTTGACTGGTTTCATAGAAACTATGAACCCTTTCGAAGAGAATCAGAAACGTTACCCAAAACATGTATTTCACAAACTTGTAAGACTTACTGTGAATTTTAGTGTTGATAAAATGTGTTCATTACCAATTGTTTAAACATGTTAAAATCATAATCAATTGTAAATATGTTGATTGTTAATGATGAAATGTATTACCAAATGTAAATTATGTTCATTGCATTACCAGTTATTGATTGTAAATATGATAATTTCATGATCAGTTGTAAATATGTTGATTCTTAATTCAAAAAATAAAAGTTATCTTGTTGAAAACAGTGTCTGTTTTTAATGATCGGCAATGTCGATGAAGATCTTAATCCACCAAAAAAAGAAACCCATTTGAATGACATTCGGGAAATTTGGTAGAAAAACACAATGTCGCCAATGACGTCCGCGCGTTTTACATATAACAAAAACCCATTTATAGTATATCATTTTCTCCATGATGGAATACCCTAAAACTGATCTCGGAGGGACATTGTGGTGTGGGAGACCCTTTCCTGGGCAGTGTATGGTACAGGAGAAAAGTTCTTTGAACTATTCACTTTTGTCAATGCAACTTGGGCTCGCAATCCTACACTGTTCAGTAGACAGGAGACAGAGAACATCGAATGGCTTGGGACAACAGGTGTCTTGCTTACGGTGGCGGCAACCCTTCTGCAGAGAAAGCTCGTGTTTTGGAGACAGAAGAAGGATCCGGAGTACAGATTAGACGTATCCCCATTGAAGGGTGTGAGTATACCGCAAGGTATATTTCCACCTCTCATCGAGGGTTCGCTTGCGATTCGGGAGTTGGATCAAGAGGATGTATTTGAGTTCCTAAAGACCCCTTATCCACTTTTCTTGTGATCTAACGTAAAACGGCCCTTTTAAGGGCCACCCAAAACCTGCTATCAGATGGCTCTTACATGCACATTTTCACAGCGCTAGAGTCTTCAAATTTATTAGAAGACTTTCGCTTTTGTTAAAAATGCACTGGTAAAGTAAGACAATATACCAACGCATCTATTTTTTTCTCGGTATTATTCTAAGTTCAATGTGTACAGCGAAGGGGAGCGCCCTTCGCTTACCACACTGGCATTAGAATCCGAGAAAAGGTCAGCCGACCCTAACTGCCTCCACGCAATGTAGCCTGGGCAAGTTTAGACAATTCTAAGCTTGGCGAAAGTTGGCTCTGAAACTCCAAGGAATTGACTATCGGATAGCTCAGCATGGTAATATTGCGCAGTGCCGAGAGGAACCTTGGTGCCTAGTGGCCCAATGCCCGTCTTTCCTTGTTGCTTTTCTTGTCGTTCCTGTTGCTTTTCTTCTTCTCCCCTTCTTTACAGTTGTGGTCTTTCCTCACCATATGTGATGGTATGGGTGACTGCCCGCTCTTTCTTGACTGCTGTTCTCATTCTGCGGAAATCGCCTGTACTGGAAACACTTCTGATCGTCCTTTTTACCCAAAGTTATTAGTCTGACTTTGGCGGCTTTCAAGTTCCTTGAGAAATGTCCTATCTGGGACTCATCCAAGATTGCTGAAGTTTGTGCCTGGTGTGTACACGTTTCTTTAGAACTCCCATCTTGGTTCCAACAGCATTAACATGTTTCATGGTGTATGTATAGGCGAGATCCCTGCCCGGTGTTGAGCGGGCAAACAGCGTCTTTCCTCTCCATTCCTTCCTTGTCAGAGGAGAAACCTCATGCCCATATGGGATCACTGCCCGGTGGTGAGTGGGCAAATGGCTTTTTGCCTCTTCCTTCATTGAAAATTAATTGTGTGATGCGGTGGCGAACGTAGTCTTTCCTCTGTTCTTTTTCTCAATTTCATTTTGGGAACATGGACTTTTTGAGGCCCGGTGGTGAGCGGGCAAACGGCGTCTTCCTTCCTTGTCTAAGGCAAAATATCATATTTGATTCACTATCGTTTAATGCAATATTCGATAGAAGCGGATAGTTATGCGGAAAGCCATATGTTGTCTAAGATTGCTGCTGTTCGTGTTCGGCGAACAGTGTCTTTCCTCTTCCTTCCTTCCTTGTCAGAGGAGAAATCTCATCCCCTTATAAGATCCCTGCCCGGTCGTGAGCAGGCAAACGGCGTCTTTCCTCTTCCTTCCTTGTCAGGATTGGGAGATATTTCGAAACATTTAATATCATAAACAAAAAAAAACCAAAGGTCTATAAAAAGAATGAAGACGATATCGATATGATAGAGGTATGTCCAATTTATCCAAACTTTGCAAGGAGTGTGCGCCACGGCCTAAATGGCAGCCAAGTCCGACTTCTTCATACAGTGACTCATCAGACAGCGCTCAGGCAAGGAGGTCCTTGCAGACAGGGTGGAACGGTAAGCATATTTTATTCACTATCATTTTATACAATATTTGTAGATATCCGTCGTTGTATTTAAAATTGAATTTCCTCAATTAACCAAACCTTACATTGTGTTTTCAGACAGGCAAAGGGGGATTTTGATCTTCTAATCAAAGATGCAATGGACGGAGAGTATTTGGCGAGCCAGAGACCCCGGGAGACCACAGGCAGCGCGCGATGGGGTCTCCCTGTCTGCCACAGAAAAAATAGATACAAGGAACGCGCTTTGCCTCCAACTTCTGCTGACTTCATTTAAGCGGGCCGGGGATATAGCTAGAATAAGAGCGGATGCTATAGCTCGGACAGAGGACCAGCCCAATGTTTACCACGTCTATGTAAGTACATTTTTTTTAATGTGAACATGTCTTTTCTTGTATGTTAACTTGCATCTAACATGTCTTAAAACGACAAGTCACTTGCGAATGGTCAACTAAAATGTTTACGTTTATCTTCAGGTGTACGAACACTAAGAGGCGAGATCGGGAAAGGCCTGTTCCATTATAATAAAGGAATTAATGCAGGACTTGGTGAAGTACAGAGACCACGTGCGGCCCAACTCAAAAAGCCACTACTTATTTTTAAGTAGGACTGGACAAAAACTCATGCCTACCATAAGTGTACTGGTGTTGTTGCTACAGTTGCACCAACCAACGATGATTGCGCAACGACAGAGCCATCGCCAATTGCACCGACCAGTGGTGATTGCACGACAACAGAGCCATCGACAACTGAACCCGACAGGTGATGATTGCAGAATGACAAGCGGAAAAAGTAAGTTTATCTCAGTCAAGGCGAAGACAGATCGCATACAAAACGAGTTACCTAAGCTTACATACGATTATCAAGGCACAAATCAAACAATACGAATGCCCCGTACATTTGATAAAAATTTTATCTTCGATTAAGTCTCGAATAAAAAAAAATAGACTAGTGGAATCAAATCTCTAGGCTAATCAGACATATTCATCCAGAAGTCATTTTCCAACGTAACACCCAAGTCAAATTTAGATAGAATACAAGATTTCTATTAGACAAGAGAGTCAATGACTGTGGGGTCGCTCACCAGACTGCAAAGACTGATAAGACTGTGACTCTGGAGACCAAAACAGTCAGCACTTTCCATAATCACTTTAAAAGAAGTAGATTTAAACAGGATACGTGGCTAGATAGACTGTAAGTATGTAGATTGGTGAAAATCCACCTTGAAATTGCCAACTGTACACTACTGATCACCCCCCCCCCCCCCCCCCCCCCCCCCCCCCCCCCAGCTCAACAAGTCCCCTGCTGACCGGGCACCAGATTCCCAAGTCTTAGGTTGGAATTTCACAACCGACACCTCAAACTTTCTCAATTATTGGAAATTTCCAATCTCACAAGCGCCTTTTTCTAAAACCATTTAGACATTGTTTTAAAGCCCAATTATCCATGGACCCAAAACACAATACATGTATGTTAGACCAATCAGTCAGGTGGTTCCAAGGTAGATGTTTTATGAATTTGGTATTTCAATGATTTTATTAGACACAAAAGTGTTAACTCCCCATAGCCTGCCATTTCTTGACAGGTTGAACTCATTGTAACAAATCTGAATCTCAGTCACTAAAGGATCCTCCCGATTCCTCCATACTATATGTAAGCTAAATAGTCCAAACTCTCTTGAGAAGACATTTTAAGAATTTCTATAGAGACATATAGTTATGTCCCTGGTCCCACCCTATTTAACCTGGTGACCCCATCTGAATAAATTAGAATCCCAGACACCAAAGAACCCTTCATACATATCATAAATATCAGTAAAATAGACCTGATGGTCCTTGTGAAGGAAGCATATTAAGAGGGAAAATGTCCTTCGCTTGGCCCCTATTTGACCAGGTGACCCCATTTAAAAAAAAAAATCTGAATTGCAGTCAAGGAAGAACATTTCATTCTATATAAGCCAAATAGTTCTTGCAAAACATATTTTAAGAATTACTATGCAGTGAAATAGTTAAGTCCCTGGCTCTGCCCTTATTTGACTTTGTGATCCCATTTCACAAATCTGATAAGGATAAGATTTAAGTTCCCAGTTGAAGTTGGTGATATTCACCCATTGGGCACCTCATTTATGAATTTTATCTTCTGCAAGTTAGGGGATATAGAAACTTCCTAGAAGGGAAATTTAACTAACAATGAAAATTTGATACTGTAGATACTTCCCAGAAGATGAGGCCTAAGCAGAATGAGGTCTCCAGAAGGTGAATTTGGTGATCCTAGCCCGCTGTGTGGGATAGCATCACAAAAAGCGTGTCTGTTCCTACATTGTGCATGCCTGGCCTCAAGCAACACAATGTATTATACAATCAAGCCTTGAAATAGTGTGAAAGTGTGTGTCATTTGCAGAATGAGGTCCCCAGAGGGTGAATTTAGTGATGCTATCCCGCACAGCGGGCTAGCATCACTAAATTCACCCTCTGGGGACCTCATTCTGCTAGGGCCCCCCAACTGCTATGGCAGACCTAGGATAAGATTGAAGTTCCCCAGTTGAAGTTGGTGATGTTCACCCATTGGGTACCTCAATTATGAATTAATCTTCTGCAAATTAGGGGATATAGAAACTTCCTAGAAGGGAAATGTAACTAACAACAATGTTAATTTGATACTATATATACTTCCCAGAAGATGAGGCCTAAGCAGAATGAGGTCTCCAGAGGGTGAATTTGGTGATGCTAGGCTGCCGTGTGGGATAGCATCACTAAATTCACCCTCTGGGGACCTCATTCTGCAAATGACATTAGTCCTGATATGAACAATACATGAGAGATTGGGAATTAATGACATCTAGCAAATCTGCAGGAATGTTTATAAACATATCAAGATTGACATGATTGTGCTGGCATTCCCAGCATATATACAGTTACAGCCAAAGTAAATGCTTCTTATTAATGATTCTGTCAAGAATTTGAGTAAATTTTATTTTTGAGACCAGGCCAGGTTGGCAGAAGCAGTGCACTTGAGTGAAGGGCCACGGGCCACAACATACAGAAATGTAATGGTATTAGTTTTTCAATTTTCAAAAAATGTTAAACAATATATATATATATATATAATTGATCATGGAGTTAAATACAATTTCTTTTAAATTTTTTTTAAATATTCTAATAAAAAAAAAACAATTCCACAGTTTTTTTAAATATTCTTTTATTTTTTAATATATTATTTCTTTTCTATTCTTTTCTTTTTTGGTTAAAGAGTTTAATCTGAATTTTTTTTCTTCTGAGTTATGTCCCTGGCCCCACCCACATTTGACCCAATGACCTCATTTGAACAAATCTTAACCCCAGTCAACCAATGATCCTTCATACCAAATATGAACCCATTTGGCCTGAGGGTATTCGAGAAGAAGATGTTTAAAAGAATTACTATGGAGGGAAAGAGTTATGGCCCTGGTTTCTCAACTAATCAACCTGGAGACCTCACTTGATCAAATCTGAATGTGAGTCACCTAGGGAACATCCACACCAAATATGAACCCATTAGGCCTTATGGTTCTGGAAAAGAAGTCGTTCTAAGAATTACTATCAAGGAATAGAGTTGTGGCCCTACTTTCGCAACTATTTGACCCAGTGACCTCATTTGAACAAATCTGAATGAGAGTCACCTAGGAAACATCCACACCAAATATGAACCAATTCGGTCCGATGGAACTTCAGAAGAAGATGTTCAAAGAATTGTTGACGGATGGACAGACGGATGGACGACGACGAAGAGTGAGGACTATAGCTACACCGGAGATTTCGTCTCAGGTGAGCTAAAAAGGACTGGCGTGCGAAAGGAAACAGAGGATATCTTAAAACATTAATGCAGGTTATGAACAAGATGGCCGAAAGGCCTGTCTCAGGTAAGTGGTCAGAAAGGGCAAAATCCCTTGAGTGTGGCCTAGCTGATTTCTCGAAGACGATCGAGAAAGGCGTTCTCGTCTAACGTATGCAGGTACGTATAGACAAAATTCCAACTAACGACCGTTTATTGGCACAGTTGGAGCCTCCTATTTTTCAGAAAGGAAGTCTCGACGACAAGCCCGTGCGCAAATGAGCCAATGACATACTGGAAATGAGTCCCATCGAGCTGGATAAATTTGACAAGCACGCAACGGACCAATTTTACAAGATACGTCGCCCTCAGCTGGACGGTTGGAACAGGGCGCACCAGAGGCACGATTATCCATGATTGTACCCTAGACCACTGGAGGAACGCCACATAGAACGAAACAAACGATGCTATCCAAGTAACCACGTAGCTTGGCAAGAATAAAAATGATTCCATCAGTCTTTGCAATAGTGTACACAGGATCTCTAAATTCTACCTGAACTACATTCGACCAAAACACACAGTTCTTTCTTGGACAACGCGGCATACCCTGCAAAAACTTTGCCTAGTGGAACAATGAGTTGCACGCCAAATGCGGAATTGAGCCAAAGGATTACATGACTGTCACCAAGGTGAGAACAAATATGGAAACAAAGCCATGTGATGCAAATGACGTGGAGATGATTGACGCAATGCGGTCATGTGGTGACCGTGGAAATGATTGACGCAATGCGGTCATGCAGTGACCATAGCGAGTTGAGAAGTTGATCGCTTCTTCATCTTCAGCCGAGGAAGGCTCAGAATCAGGCAAGGACTCGAATACCGAAACACGATTTGACGTGCTATATCCGGATGGCTTTAATATCTCGTCCGACATTCAGTACATGCAGAAATCGCGACTAAGCTTTCAATTCCCAATGCAGAAGCCAGCTATTTCAGACGGAAACTGATCTAACGACGAAACAAGATAAGGATGGAGCGGGCCATAGAGCAAGTTACCAGAGCAGAGTACAAGGCCAAAAGAAAGAACCATGCAGTTTACAAGCAATGGATAGCATCGCTGTTGCCAGAGGGGCAGCAAGATTCTCAAACCAGCCTTCTAGGAAGGCATGCTCGCCAATAAATTCAAAAAGTAGGGTAGTTGTTTTGTATTTATATCATGCCTATTTATTATATTGCATAACAAGTGGAACTCAAGCCATTGCTCAGAGGGTGCAAGCAATGTACTGCATAATGTATGTTTTGTATTTATATCATGTATATTTATCATATTTCGTGCCTGCCTGTGTGTATGTGCAGCAAGCAATTTATGCATAATGTATGTTTTGTATTTATATTATGTATATTTATTATACTGCGTGCCTGCTTGTGTGTATATGTGCAGCAACCAATGTATGCATGATGTATGTTTTGTATTTATATTATGTATATTTATTACATTACATATCTTTGTAAAGGCAGGCAGCCAGCAGCTCATGTGTACGGGCACGCGCATGTAAATTTGGAGCCTGCCATTGCACACTGTTTGTTTTATGGTGCCCACATTCATAGTGAGCAATGGGGGATGCCACTGTCCTGGGGCTACAAAAAAGGTACCCAGCGAGAAGATACGACAAAAGTGCGTATATCGAGGAGAAATCTCATGCCCATGTGAGATCCCTGCCCGGTGGTGAGTGGGCAAACAGCGTCTTGACTCTTCCTTCATTTAGTATTAATGCTTTTCGTTAGCCGTTTTCAAGGCTAAATATCATATTTGATTTACTATTGTTTAATACAATATTCGATAGATGCATTGAATGCAGCAGTTATGAATCTGACTTGGCGACTTCTCGTACCTTCCTCGCCCTCTTGAGAATGCACATCTTCTTTAGTGATGATGAGGTGGATCTTTCGTTTCCTTTTATCTGTACTTCTTCTGAACTTTACCCAAAGTTATTGGTCTGACTTTGGCGGCTTTCAAGGGTTCCTTCAGAAATGCCCTATCTGCGACTCATCCAAGATTGCTGCAGTTATTGCCTGGTCTGTACACGTTTCTTTAGAACTCAGTCTTTAATTGTTGCATCTTGTTCCCATCCCTTCTGGGCCCAATGCATGGGGGGGTGGCGAACTAAAAGCCAATCTTTTAGGGTCAGCTGACCCTCCACGCGGTGTTGCCTGGGCAAGTTTAGACAATTCTAAGCTTGGCGAAAGTTGGCTCTGAAACTCCAAGGAATTGACGGATAGCTCGGCACGGTAATATTGCTCAGTCCCGAGAGGAACCTTGGTCCAATGCCCGTCTTTCCTTGTTGCTTTTCTCACGCGGTGTTGCCTGGGCAAGTTTAGACAATTCTAAGCTTGGCGAAAGTTGGCTCTGAAACTCCAAGGAATTGACGGATAGCTCGGCACGGTAATATTGCTCAGTCCCGAGAGGAACCTTGGTCCAATGCCCGTCTTTCCTTGTTGCTTTTCTTGTCGTCTTTACTGTTGCTTTTCTTCTTCTCCCCTTCTTCATAGTTGTGGTCTTTCCTCACCATCTGTGACGGTATAGTGACTGCTCGCTCTTGACTGCTGTTCTCATTCTGCAAACGTTCATGGAATCGCCTGTACTGGAAACACTTCTTCTGATCGTCCTCTTTACCCAAAGTTATTGGTCTGACTTTGGCGGCTTTCAAGGGTTCCTTGAGAAATGCTCTCTGGGACTCATCCAAGATTGCTGCAGTTTGTGCCTGGTGTGTACACGTTTCTTTAGAACTCCGTCTTGGTTGTGCTGGCACAACATTAACATGTTTCATGGTGTATGTATAGGCGAGATCCCTGCCCGGTGGTGAGCGGGCAAACGGCGTCTTTCCTCTCCCTTCCTTCCTTGTCCGAGGAAAAACCTCATGCCCATATGAGATCCCTGCCTGGTCGTGAGCGGGCAAACGGTGTGTTGCCTCTTCCTTCATTGAGTATTAATAGTGTGATGCAGTGGCGAACGGCGTCTTTCCTCTGTTGTTCTTTTTCCTCAATTTCATTTTGGGAACATGGACTTTTTGAGGCCCGATGGTAAGCGGGCAAACGGCATCTTCCTTCCTTGTCTAAGGCGAAATATCATATTTGACTACCATCGTTTAATGCAATATTCGATAGAAGCGAATGGTTATGCAGAACGCCATATGTTGTCTGAGATTGCTGCTGTTTGTGTTCGGCGAACAGTGTCTTTACTCTTCCTTCCTTCCTTGTCAGAGGAGAAATCTCATGCCCTTATGAGATCCCTGCCCGGTGGTGAGCGGGCGAACGGCGTCTTTCCTCTTCCTTCCTTGTCAGAGGATTGGAGATATTTCGAAACATTTAATATAAAAAAAAAGGGGGTGTATGAGGGGGTGGACTTTACAGTAGTTTACAGGATATTTATATTTGGGGATGGGGGAGGGGTGGGGGAGGGGGTGAACTTTACAGTAGTTCACAGGATATTTAGTATTTGGGGGGTGGAGATTTTTAGAGAAAGAACATATTCCAGCTCTCATGGAGAACTTTGCTGAAGAGACTGTTCAACGACAAAGAAGATATTTGCATTGCATGTCAATGCAACAACCATGAAATGATGACAGCACAGGCTGTAATTAAGAATATTGAACGTAACCATAGTATGAGACCCGCCTAGCAAAGTTTAAAGAATATGGCAAGGCAGAGACGGCGCAGGGAAAGAAAAAGACTAACTCTACCTTTCGAGGCATAAATCTCAATGTGACTGTTGTGACCAAGGTTTTGGTTGTGGCCCAATCTTCTGGAAGCGCCTTGTGGATCACCACAAATCACCTCCGAAATATTCAAGATGCAATATGAGATCCCTCAAGATGCACAAACTATCAAAGGACGAAACGAAGGAAAAGATCAGGTGTACAATTATATCCGGATAGTTGGGGATTGATACCTATGTGCTCAAACCACCTGAAAAAGATGCACCAACTATCGAAAGACGAAACTAAGGAAGAGATTTTCTGTTTTACAGACAGACTTTGGAGGACCGTGGGTCAGCAAAGACCATGAGGCTGGCGTCACATCAATCAGGAGTAAAGCACTATTTGAAGGGGTTAACCCCTGTCACGTTGGCGGACCTAGACTGCATAGGGAAAAGGGGCGGTCTTCTTGAGAAAGAATTGGAAGAGAAGACGTGAGTGTGTATTTTTTAAAAACTCGTATTGCCGATTGCAACCCGTTATATATCGTAGCATAAATCTTTTGAACCAGGGAAAACAAGGATATCCCGGGAAAACAAGGATGGCCAACGCGGCAACAAGTGACCATGTGTGTCGTGAAGTTGCATGATCGGCGTCTCAGTTCCCTGTCCTCTGTCGATAACGATACTATGTGGGACGTATACCGTTTTTCCCTCGTATCCACCTTGTGTTCACTTAGGTTTCCCTATTGCAATTTAATCATCTTATCGGAGTCATCGGATTCGGTAGAAAGCTCCTATGTCCGGATTGGGGATCTCTGTTGACGTATCGGAATCGCCGCCGATGGTGCTGATAGGAGAGTGCGCACGCCATAATCTTCTCTAATGCATCTTCTTGGTTTTTCTCTCGAGTGCACCTTCTTATGTTCAATTAGGTTTCTCTGGTTTCCAATTTCTTCGACCAGCTTCAGCGCCACGAAGACCTATCTATTAATTAACATTTCTCACAATTTCGGACTGAAACAAACGAGCAACTCTCCCCATAATCCGCTCGGGTTTTGATAACAGCCTATCTTGTTTCGACCATCCCGACATTGTTTAACTTCATGTTATGAATATACTTCATATCGTTACTATTATCACTGAATGTCGATTTTGACTGGATCATCAGTCCACTCGTGACAAAAACATCCAGATGGTAAGGCCAGGAACATGATCCAGGGCCATGCTCTCCCATATGTACGCTCGCAATCTTACCGCTTCAACATAATTTTAATAAAAACACGTATGTGTGGATCGAAAGTAGCGCTCTTTATCGAGTCGTTGCTAAATAACGCGTGATATTCGCGAACAAAGGAATGTTTGTAACGCTCTTTATATGAGATCACGTGTCATTCGAGAGACAAAGAAACCGGTCATATATGTTCGCTCGGTCTTCGTGAGCGGATGTGAAACACTTCACTGCTGCGAACAGTGGAATGGTATCGCATGCATTACTATAACACACGGCACACACGTGGTGGTCAACAGACTAGCTCTGATTCCGTGTGTGTACGCTTGTATGGTCTTGGAAAAGGTATAATTTGACATACACAATGTGGGTTGGCGGGTTCTTTGTTGAGGTGCGTCATAATTGTTTAATAATAATAATTGTGTCGATAATATATTGGAGAAAAGCTTCTCTGTCTATAGATCATTAATTGGTGTTGAGGTCTGTCTTTATAGTCGCCATGACTGAAAGCCATGATATATTGGAGAAAGCTTCACATAATATATCTGGGTCACAAGGTCACGCCAGGGCGACAAACAAGGCGAAAGACAATCGCTTCAATACCACGGTAAACATCGTTAGGCACTTCACTGATCACTATGCGAAGGTCGGTGAGGAACATTACATGCATATACATCACAAGCAGCGATTAATTAATGACCTACAAGCGTCTGCGGTACTCGCAGTATCTTAACGCACGATAGGCCGCCAGACAATCAGCTAGCACAAGCAGAAAGCCGCTCGCAGTATCAACATACACTAGGCGCCGCCAGTCAATATGCTAGTTCAAGCAGAACGTCAATCGAATCGCCGCTGAAACAGTCAGAACCTACAGCGTTGGGTCGTTTAATTAAATGTTTCTACCCGTTCGTGTCCATTTACTAACCACGAGGTCTACTAATATACAATGAAATTGATCAATAAATAAAACGAGTATGAACATGATTAATACATAATATTATACACTGAAAATGTTTACATTTTTGTTTAACATACAGATGGTAATGGTTAGGCCAGGCTCTTCCATATGTTCGCTCACAATCTTATCACTTCAACATAATTTTATACCATAAATGGCAGTGGTGAGCATTATTAATTAAAGTTAATTGTGAATAGTTCAACACATTTCACAAATATGAACTTCAAAGGGCCATAAGTCTGGTATGTGTTCATGGATTTTCTAAATGTTCTAAAGCAATGTTTCGCGTTTACAATCCAGAAATGTAAGCCCGACACTGTGCAAAATTGTTATCCGTAGTCTATTGACAATTGCCATTGCAATCATGTCCATAAACAGCAATACATAGAAGAATATCAGGTCGACGATCATCATCCCACTTATATTTAACGCCGTGACTCAGAAATAAATTTAGACTGTAATGCAAAAGCAGGCTCTCTGCTTGTGTGGACATAGGTCTACACCATGGTTCCAGCTTTCAAACATATGATATGGATATGCATGCGTCTGTATTATATTATTATCCTTACAATAACGACACTCGCAATAATCTTCGCTAATGCATCTTCTTGAATTTCCACGCTCTCACGTTATGCCAGATTCAGTGAATTTATCAGAACTCAACTCTATCCACTCATTCCTTGAATTGCATTGTCTTTAATAATAAGCAGGTTAGAGGTTTGGTATCTGCAGCGTACCCATTCAGATTCAGATGCGACTTGAAAAATGGTCTTGTTTGACGAGATGTCCAGAATGTTTATAATGTAAATAATAATAATATATATATATATATATATATGAGAACACAATTACTTGACAATATAAATTAAATCCATCCTAGTCGAATAACAGACTGAATTGTTCTTCCGTTGCACCTGATATAATTATAATACATACGCCAACCACTTATGGTTAGTCACTCGAGTTTCCTAATTTAAATTACGAACAGACGTGTGGTGAATGGGATCGAAAACACGCCGAATAATCTAGGACCATGTGCGTGTGAAGTTGCATGATCCGCGTTCAATCGCAGCCCATCCTCCGCTGCCACAAGAGAAGCGGATCCCAGTGACATAAAAGTCTATCTGTCTTTTCCTTTGGTGTTGGGTTATGTAGCCGTCAAAACTTGCCCAGACAACACCATCTTGAAGTATTTGTGGATATCACGAGTTGGCCATCCGTCCTGGAATTGCATTATCATTTCCACTTATCGACGATTTCTTGTTTCTGATCAATCAAAAGTTGCCCAGGCTCTCTGCTTCTGTGGGCATAGGTCTGCACCATGGTTCCAGCTTTCAACCATTCCCGAGGTATTTTTTGCATGTTTGGTTATGCCAGATTCCGTGAATTAAAAATATGATTATGAAAAATGGTTATGTATACAACTAACCAGCTCATGTTTTAATTCAGACTGTTGCCTGGCAACACAGGTCTTCAACTGTTTCCAAAGCTGTCTTTTCTCCTGTTGTGTATCTTATTGTGCTCTTTTAGGTGGTAAAGTCGACAGTCAAATTGCCTGCATGTTGAATGGATTTCTCTTTTTCTTTCCATGCTGCTTTCTCGGAGATTGTCCCAGCTGCATTAGCTTGTTTTTGCTCATCGACCATGGTCCTGATGAATTCTCTTAATATGTTTTGCCGTGTCCACACTTGCATTGCACACTACCACCTTGAAAACTGGATGGCGCTTCACTTCAGTTAACTGGTCCACCGTATATATCCGCTCACTCCTTGAATACAGCTTGCGCCCCTGGTTGGTGAATGTCTATGAATTTAACCATGTGTTCAGGAATATCACCGGTGTAGTCCTCTGTAGTTACCTCTGTTTCAGCCTGCCGCATAAAGCTGCTGGGCAATTGCCCACATGGGATGAGTGTTATCATTGCATAAACAATAATAATAATAATAATAATAATAATAATATAGCCTTTAATTCTGTTGTATATTAGGTCGATAATGGGAAGTGATACATAAGTTCCGTAGTTATGTAGACTATCTATATTATAATATAGATAGTGTTAGTATATATATCCTTTAAGATTCACAATTTTCCAAATTTCTTTATCAAAGTACGTTTCCAATTTTCGACTCTGAAATTGGGCCAATCGTGCAATTCAGAAGGCAAATGTTCAGTGCATCATCACGTTCCATCATTCGTGAGGCCACACTGGTGCACTTCCCACAATCCCATGTTGCTTGTCTCAAGGACCATGTGTGTCGTGAAGTTGCATGATCGGTGTCTCAGTTCCCTGTCCTCTGTCGATAACGATACTATGTGGGACGTATACCGTTTTACCTCGTATCCACCTTGTGTTCACTTAGGTTTCCCTATTGCAATTTAATCATCTTATCGGAGTCATCGGATTCGGTAGAAAGCTCCTATGTCCGGATTGGGGATCTCTGTTGACGTATCGGAATCACCGCCGATGGTGCTGATAGGAGAGTGCGCACGCCATAATCTTCTCTAATGCATCTTCTTGGTTTTTCTCTCGAGTGCACCTTCTTATGTTCAATTAGGTTTCTCTGGTTTCCAATTTCTTCGACCAGCTTCAGCGCCACGAAGACCTATCTATTAATTAACATTTCTCACAATTTCGGACTGAAACAAACGAGCAACCCTCCCCATAATCCGCTCGGGTTTTGATAACAGCCTATCTTGTTTCGACCATGCACATTACATAAACAACAACATTAATAATAATAATAATAATAATATATGTGACCTCAATGTGATTTATCTCCGACATGAATGATGGACTTAAAAGTATTGTTATAATGTCTGCATTCCTTGCGAGGGGCAACCATCGATGGTGCGTATTATTATAAAGTAAGAGGTGTGTCAAGGTATTATTATAAAGTAAGAGGTGTGTCAAGGTATTATTATAAAGTAAAAGGTGTGTCAGTGATTAGAGTCATAATCCCTTTGTATATTGGGTCGATAATGGGAAGTGATACATAAAATGATTATATGCAATAAAATTAAAAATAATTAATAATTATAATAATAATACTACATATAGCTCTAATATATGTGAGTCGATTATATGCTCAATTTAAATGTTTTCGTCGGCTGGTGACTTCTGTTAATACATTGAAATCACCACCGTCGGTGATGACAGGAGAGTGTTCGGCTGGGAAATTTGCTGCCTGTTAAATGGTTTTGGACAAATATAACACTTATATGGTCCCCCCCCCCCCCCCCCCGAGTGCACCTGTGTACAGTATGTGCCTTGAAAACTGGATGGCACTTTACTTCACTTCAGTCACCTCAATTTTAGAGTTAAAAGTTTGCACTCTTGGAAAAAAAGAAGATATTTGCATTGCATGTCAATGCAACAACCACGAAATGATGACAGCACAGGCTGTAATTAAGAATATTGAAGTAACCATATTAGAGATGGGCGGTTAACCGTGGATTCAGTTCGGTTTCGGTTGTCGGAAAAAACCGGAAATGACAACCGTGGTAAGTTGGAAAAACCGTAGTTTTCGGTTGTCACAACTTCCTGTAATCATGGCAAAGCACAACGACCAAACGAGTCCCGTATGGAAGTATTTGTTTAAAAATGATAAGAAATGTGCCGCCTGTAAACTAGGCCGAAAAGAGATTGTTGCGGAGCACGGCAACACCAGCAACCTAAAAAGGCATGTCGAGTCGTGCCATAAAATAGAGTATAAAGAATTGAAGAAAGTGTTAGAAGATCGGCGATTGGCCAAAAAACGACAAGCAAAAGTAAGTGAAAACAACAATCTTAATTAGCACATAAAGTTATAAACCCAACCCCCCCCCCCCCAATAAGTGTTTAATATACGGGCCAAAATACACATAGTACAAATTTATTCATTCTTGAGTGAATTGTCATCGTCGTGTGAGATTGTGAAATACAAACACGTGTTTTCGCGTCAGCTGTTCTGTATTAATAGATTAGAGTTACTGCCCATTGATTGTACCGGTAGGAAGCCTTGAGGAAGGACAACTCTAAATTATAAAACCGAACAACGTAAGGATATCGTTGCGTACCACAGAGTAGGCAATAACAATAAGTCTGACACCACGAGACACCAAAACTTTTTTAGAGTAGGGTTCATAAAAACTATGTAGATTTTAGTTAACTGTCTTCCCTCTTCGGCTAATCGTATTGTTCTCCTTGTAAAGTCTGATACGAGACTGAGCTGCTCTTTCTCCTTGTCACGACTCACAAGTTCACAACTTCCTGTAATCATGGCAGAGCACGACGAATATAATAACATATTCGCCACCTGAAAAATTAGAAGGAAGCTGAACAATTAGAGTAACAGACATCAGTTGGCCCGAATTGGGAAAACTTTTATTTTTAAGTCTCTATTTGAAATTTAATTTCATGCAAATTCATGGGTAGAAAAATTGATTATAGGAATTTATACTTTTATAGCCACTGATTAATCGATTTTGAAAATCCAAAATCGCGGCAAGCCTACATGTACATGTCAATGGATTTGAATGAAATGATCTTTGCACTGCGTCTGGACTCTGCAGTCTGCACTCAATTCGATTACACATTTAGTAATTTACATTTTACAGCTCAGTTTTCTTCTGTTTCCTTCAGGACGTCGAGCAAAAACATGATGGAGAGGCAGAGGCTACTTCTACGGGTCCCAAGCAGGTCAAGCTGGGGTCATTCATGCAGGAGAAAAGCAAGTGGGATGCTAATGACAGACGGCAGCGAGAAACTGACAGAAAACTGACAGAAATGATTTGTCTCGACATGCAGCCTTTAAGTATTGTGGAAGATCAGGGCTTCCATGCATTTGTTGAGTCACTGCAACAAGGGTACAAGCTGCCAAATCGTCGTGCACTCAGATCTGTACTCATACCAGATTTATACGAGAAGTCAAAGGGTGTGATAGCTGATAAATTGACTGAATGTACTTCACTCGGCGTTACCATCGATCACTGGACGTCAGCTGCCAATGAGGCCTATATGGCAGTAACAGCTCACTTCCTTTCGAGCGACTTTATCATTAATGACTATTGCTTGAATGTAAAATATATGCCAGAAAGCCATAATGCAGCCAACATTTCTGAAGAACTGATGTGTTGTTTAAAGTCATGGATTCCAGATTTGGATAGTAAGAAGAACATTAAAATATATGTGGTCAGCGACAATGCGTCGAACGTCCAAGCCGCATTGCGACTCCTTCCAACACCCCAGTTTACTGGTACGAGTTGTTTTGCGCATACACTGCAGTTAGCCCTGAATGACTCTATTGCAAAGTTTCCAGAGTTAGGACGTGTCATTGCAAAAGCCAAAAATATTGTGAAGCACTTCCACCACAGTGCACAGGCAACGCATAAACTAACAGAGATGCAAGAGACACTAAAAACAAAGCAACATAAACTGAAGAATGAATGCCCCACCCGATGGAATTCAACTTACTACTTGATGGATAGGCTTGTTGAGCAGAGACAACCATTGACTGTCGTTCTCTCATCAATTACCAAAGTTAACAATCTGCAGCCTCACGAATGGAAGACAGCGGAAAGCTATGTTGCAGTACTAAAGCCATTCGAAGATGCGACACGCATGATGTCGGCATCTCGTTACGCAACGCTCTCAATGGTAATACCTATCTTGAATGTGCTTATTGAGAATATGAAAACTAGTGAAATGGACACGTTTGGAGAAGAAGTCATAAAAAATATTTCTAAGCGTTGGCCTAGTTTTGAGAGTAATGAGAAACTCACTGTATCTTCATTCCTGGATCCAAGGTTTAAGCAGTTCGCGTTTTCGAATGATGATGCTAAAATTCAGGCATCAAAGAAGATCATTTCCTTGATGGTAGAGCACTACAAACAAGAACAGATGAAGCCACCTACAAACAATGATCCTGGTGATTCACAGACTCAGTCTAGTACCTTAGATGCAATAGATGGAAAGTCCACTGGTTTAGAATCGACACGTTCTGAAACTTCTGCCAAGTCTACTGATGTTTGGGGAATATTCAAGCAAATGGTGCATCGGAAACAAAGTGAAGGAGAGAATCAGAGCGAAGTGACAGTTATTCAAATTAATATGGAATATGAATTTGAACTTTTTTGCCGGGAGCCATTATTAGAACCAGCTAAATCACTAAATGACTGGTGGCAACAGAATAACATCAAGTACCCACATGTTGCAAAATTAGCTCGTATCTATCTGCCAATCCCAGCTACTTCTGTTGCAAGTGAAAGAATCTTTAGTAAAGCTGGATTTGTCATATCCCAACGCCGCACAAACCTAAAACCTAACATGGCTGAACAGCTTGTCTGCTTAAGTCATAACCTCAGGAAGTGTTAAATTGTTACTCATGTTCGCTGTTCGTGTTCAATTAATTCTTCATCAGTGAGTCAGTGACACAATCTTTAATGATGACTGCCATTGAGTCATTGACTGACTGTATCTGTGTCAGTCTGTGAGACTGTGACCATGTGTAACCTTTAGAAAATATACTTTTGTTTCTGAAGTTCAAACTGATTGATAGGCTGGTAGCCTACTATCCAGTATCCAACTAGGCTGAAGTAGCCTTACATGTATGTGTGGGAGTTGCTGTTTCATTTGTTCTCCTCTACATTCTGGAAATGCATGTATAGATTAGTGTGTACAGTACATTGTATTATGTTCCCTAAATAGGGTGATAGCCTGATAGGCACTAGGCAGGTAGCCAGATAATGTGATTGAGAGATTCTATAGTCATGTTTTATAATTTTATTTTCATTTTGTTGTCTATTTCAAATTTTATTTTTCAAATCATAACTATACATATATATCTAGTCACACACATTAGTTTTATGCCAATATAATTATAAATGATCATTATATTATTTCAAACTTATGATCAATTGATCATATGATGCTGAATTGCATTATTGCAGTCATACACAATGCACAGACTCACTTGCATTGATGCATTCTAGCAGTAGCACTGCCACTCAACATGGACATTAACAATAAAATGAATACATAATACAATATATGAATATAATAGTAACAATATGATACATAATTTAATATTATAAAAGGACATTTACCTCACAAGTTATGGTGATACAATTGGTGTGTTTTCTTTGTAATATGATGAAGCATAATTAGATTTCGTTCACATTGGTAATTTTTATTAATAAAAACCGAAACCGAAACCGAGACTCAACTCTTTTTCCACAACCGAAACCGAAACCGAAACAGAGGCAAAATTTCACAACCGCCCATCTCTCAACCATATTATGAGACCCGCCTAGCAAAGCTTAAAGAATATGGCAAGGCAGAGACGGCGCAGGGGAAGAAAAAGACTGACTCTACCTTTCGAGGCATAAATCAATATGAGATCCCTCAAGATGCACAAACTATCAAAGGACGAAACGAAGGAAGAGATCGGGTGTACAATTATATCTGGATGGTCGGGGATTGATACCTATGTGCTCAAACCACCTGAAAAAGATGCACCAACTATTGAAAGACGAAACTAAGGAAGAGATTTTCTGTTTTAGACAGACAGACTTTGGAGGACCGTGGGTCAGCAAAGACCGTGAGGCTGGCGTCCCATCAATCGGGCGTCAGGCATTATCTGAAGGGGTAAACCCCTGTCGCGTTGACGGACCTTGACGGCATAGGGAAAAGGGGCGGTCTTCTTGAAAAAGAATTGGAAGAGAAAACAAGTACCTGGATCAGGCACCTCGAGATGTCGACCTGTCGGCTAGCAGAGATCGCCCAACGGAAAAGATCGACGTAAGGAACGCGCTGTGTCTGCGACTTCTTATTTATAGAGGCCGACCAGTATTAATTAATTTTATTAATATTAATACCACCAACTAACTATCTTTTAATACTTTCTTTGTTAAATCACTTTTAATCACTCACTTACAGATATATGTATAATTGTATAATAAATCAGAACATCATCAAATCCGACCAAAGCTACGAGCTGTAGCCCGCGCCAATGTCTTCTATTGGTTAACTCCTTGAGACAAATATTACATTTAAACTGCTTTTAGGACACATGAGACACATCAGAATTATTCGTTATGTAACAAATCAATATCTTGTATTGAAGGCTGTTGGATGTCTTCTATTGGTTAACTCCTTGTGACAAATATTACATTTAAACTGCTTTTATTAGCATTAGGACACGCGAGACACATCAGAATTAGAACTCTCGTTGTGTAACAAATCAATATCTTGTATTGAAGGCTGTTGGATGTCTTCTATTGGTTAACTCCTTGAGACAAATATTACATTTAAACTGCTTTTATTAGCATTAGGACACGCAAGACACATCAGAATTAGAACTCGTTGTGTAACAAATCAATATCTTGTATTGAAGGCTGTCAGATGTCTTCTATTGGTTAACTCCTTGAGACAAATATTACATTTAAACTGCTTTTAGGACACATGAGACACATCAGAATTACTCGTTATGAAACAAATCAATATCTTGTATTGAAGGCTGTTGGATGTCTTCTATTGGTTAACTCCATGAGACAAATATTACATTTAAACTGCTTTTATTAGCATTAGGACACATCAGAATCAGAACTCGTTGTGTAACAAATCAATATCTTGTATTGAAGGATGTCAGATGTCTTCTATTGGTTAACTCCTTGAGACAAATATTACATTTAAACTGCTTTTAGGACACATGAGACACATCAGAATTACTCGTTATGAAACAAATCAATATCTTGTATTGAAGACTGTTGGATGTCTTCTATTGGTTAACTCCTTGAGACAAATATTACATTTAAACTGCTTTTAGGACACATGAGACACATCAGAATTACTCGTTATGTAACAAATCATTGACACTACTACTGTTCTAGGACTGTGCTAATTGCTTCATATTATCTTTTGTAGAAAAGACCAAGAAAGGACTGTCCGGTCGAAGGGTGCAAGAGCTGCGTAACAAACGTGAAAAGACATCTCGTTCCGGTACACCCGACATACGAGCCCCCCGCACAGACCGTTAAGTGTCGGGTGATGCGCAAAGTTGTGTGCTGTTTGTGCGGGGCGGCATCCTGCAGAATGGACCTGCACATGCAGAAGATGCATAAACTGTCCAAAGACCAAACCAAGGAGGAGGTAGCACGCTGCCAAGAATACAAGATGGCGGATGGTCTTATTGACAAGGCCCTGCTTGAATGGGGGTGAGTGCAAACATTTTCGCTTTTATCGTTTTCTAAGTCGTTTACGCGTTTGCTGAGTAAAATATATACCATCTTTTCGTTAATTGAATTATTAATTTGTTTCATTGTTTTATGTTTTACAGACAGACTTTGGAGGACCGCAGATCGGCGAAAACCGTGAGGCTGGATTCACACCAATCTGGTGTTAAGCACTATTTAAAGGGGTTAACCCCTCTCACGTTGGCCGAATTAGACAGATGTTTAGTCCTTCTGTCATCCCTGGTAATGATATATCTCTTTATAGAGGCCGACCAGTATTAATTAATTTTATTAATATTAATACCACCAACTAACTATCTTTTAATACTTTCTCGGTTAAATCACTTTTAATCACTCACTTACAGATATATGTGTAATTGTATAATAAATCAGAACATCATTAAATCAGAACATGGACAAAGTTTCTTCAATGAGTAACGTGTACAAAACTCAAATGTACATAAAATTAGGATATCAATTGCTTCATTATAGGTGAACAATTATATCTGGATGGTCGGGTGAACAATTATATCTGGATGGTCGGGTGAACAATTATATCTGGATGGTCGGGTGTACAATTATATCTGGATGGTCGGGTGTACAATTATATCTGGATGGTCGGGTGTACAATTATATCTGGATGGGCGGGTGTACAATTATATCTGGATGGGCGGGTGTACAATTATATCTGGATGGGCGGGTGTACAATTATATCTGGATGGTCGGGTGTACAATTATATCTGGATGGTCGGGTGTACAATTATATCTGGATGGTCGGGTGTACAATTATATCTGGATGGGCGGGTGTACAATTATATCTGGATGGGCGGGTGTACAATTATATCTGGATGGGCGGGTGTACAATTATATCTGGATGGTCGGGGATTGATACCTGTGCTCAAACCACTCATAGAGCTCTTCACAGATGGGAAGCCGAATGAGGAAACACCGTCAGATTGGATCTTCTTGTAGATGGGTTTGACAGTATCAAGGCCAACATTGGTAATCATCGTTCCACCTCCGGGAACACCGCAATTATCATTGGTAATCATCGTTCCACCTCCGGAAACAGACAGACAGACACACAAACAGATTTCCCAAAATATATTATTAGAAACACCCTCATTGGTAATCATCATGCCTGTCCGAAGCACATGTCTGTATATTTGTTATTATACATTATACATTGGTAATCATCGTTCCACCTCCCGGAACACCGTAATGATCCATTTATGTTTTTAGCTGAAGACCATACACCCAGAGAAGGAAGACCAGCGACAACAATTTTTTGTATAAAACACAACAATACATCGATGCCAGCCACCAGGGTGTAGTTTTCAAAGTCTGTACATTCACTGGTTGCTCAGGTATTGTTAGACAAGCAGGTGGACATTGTACCCTCGTTAAACCTCACTTGTGCCAGGCACATGTCCACCCTGACAGAAGAAGTGCTGAAATTCATCTATAAAGAATTAAATGGGCTTCGACGTTCTCACTTTAACGAAGATGACCCAAATCATAGAGCAATGTACAGAGCTGATTGGCCAGATGTAGAATATAGAAAAAACCTCGGTTGGAGTCATATTCAATTGTGAAGGGTGCAATAAGGATAAGAATAATATGGAATTTCTGAGACACATCAGAATTAGAACTAATTGAGTAACAAATCAATATCTTGTATTGAAGGCTTTGTCGGATGTCTTCTATTGGTTAACTCCTTGAGACAAATATTACATTTAAATTGCTTTTAACGACATTAGGATGTGATAAACATCAGAATTAGAACTCATTGTGTAACAAATTAATATTTTATATTGAAGGCTGTCAGATGTCTTCTATTGGTTAACTCCTTGAGACAAATATTACATTTAAACTGCTTTTAACGGCATTAGGACGTGAGATGATGGTAGTGAGGGCCCCACAATGGATACAGAAGTCGAGAGGAGCACGATAGAGAAGATATGTGCCACTTAAGATGGTATGGGGACAGGGTTGTGAGGGCCCCACGATGGATACAGAAGTCGAGAGGGAGGACGATAAAGAAGATGATGCATGCCACTTACGATGGTATAGGAACAGGGTAGTGAGATCCCCACGAGTGTATAACGGCATTGAAGAGCTGGATGGGCGCAAAACAGCTGTTAAAATGATGACAAAACCGAGATAATGTTATTTGGAACATATCACAGAATTAAGAACACTCCTTTGGACTGCATTCGTATAGGTGATTCCGACATAAAGCCACCGTTGTGTGCCAGATATCTGGGCATTCACCTAGACAGTACTCTGCCAATGGAAGTGTACATAAACATAGCTGTTCATGTGATTTTTAAGAAGCCGAATGTTGTAAGAAATTTGACTGTCTCTCGCCTCTCCCTTTGTATATTGAATCTTGTGCTATGTACCTGGTAAACCAGGCTTAAGGTCAGCTGATAAAATATTACTTGCTGTCCCCAAATGTGACCTTGTTAATCATGGTCATCGATCTTTTGAATGCTTAATAAATGGCCCAAACCCTTGGAATTCATTCCCGCTTACACTTAGGAATTTTGCTACTTTGGAAACATTCAAAACACAACTCAAAACCTATCTGTTTAAACTTCACTATGGCAATGACGAAGACCGAAGCCAAACATCTATTTCTTACATTGTTTTTTTACACACAGCCTTTATCCTACTTTGTATATGAATTGTTTGATTTATTTCATTGTAGTTATTGTTTGTGTGTACATGCGTATGTGTTTGAATGTGCTGGAGCTCTGTCATCTGTTGTATCATTGAGCGCTTTGGGCCTCATTGGATAAAGCGCTTTAAAAATGCTATACATTATATTATTATTACTAACCAATTACGTGGATTTCTCGGTTGGATAAGCTGCTCTACCATGTACTGCAATGCATGCACCATTTGGAATTTCTTGAGGATTTTTGGCAAAGAAAGTCCACCCTAGTTTCCTAAGTTACAAGGTGCCAGTCCTCATGTCCATTGAATGATTCAGACTTGGACGCACAATATAAACGGACAATTGAAAGCTGGGCCTGGACAATAATCGATCATACAATGAGTCACTACATGCTATATCTTTTATTTTGTATTTCAATCACTGACTCTGCTATTGTTTCAGGTGTATGTGTCGTCCACAGGCAGATTAAGGGAGGTCACCCAGCCTGGTTGCTACTAGCAGACACTCTATAAACCTGGATCTGTGAGGTAACCCAGCCTGGTTGTTACTAGCAGACATGCTATAAACCTGGATCTGTGAGGTAGGTAACCCAGCCTGGTTGCTACTAGCAGACACTCTATAAACCTGGATCTGTGAGGTAACCCAGACTGGCTGTTACTAGAAGACACTCTATAAACCTGGATCTCTGTGAGGTAACCCAGCCTGGTTGTTACTAGCAGACATGCTATAAAGCTGGATATCTGTGAGGTGAGGTAGCCCAGCCTGGCTGTTACTAGAAGAATCTATATACCTGGTGCTGAGGTAACCCAGTCTGGTTGTTACCAGCAGACACCCTATAAATGCGAATCTCAGTGAGCGGAGATTGTTTGATAGTAGTCTGGTTGATACCAGCAGACACCCTATAAATGCGAATCTCAGTGAGCGGAGATTGGGTGATAGTAGTCCGGTTGATATTTTAGACATGTATAGTTGATGAAGTGTTCTCTGTTAAAGAATCTAAGTTGCCCACATATTTAAACTTTTTATAATGCTCTACCATTACAGACAATGAGTAAAATATATGGCAAAAAGTGGGACTCGGTGAGGGGCGGCAGGTCGCGTGACGAATGGCCCGTGTTCACGGCGAGCATGGGAAGGAAGGTCGCCGTATCGTCGCTGCTTTTAGGACACTTGAGACACATCAGAATTACTCATTATGTAACAAATCAATATCTTGTATTGAATACTGTCAGATGTCTTCTATTGGTTAACTCCTTGTGACAAATATTACATTTAAACTGCTTTTATTACCATTAGGACACATCAGAATTAGAACTCGTTGTGTAACAAATCAATATCTTGTATTGAAGGCTTTGTCGGATGTCTTCTATTGGTTAACTCCTTGAGACAAATATTACATTTAAACTGCTTTTAACGACATTAGGATGTGATAAACATCAGAATTAGCACTCGTTGTGTAACAAATCAATATCTTGTATTGAAGGCTGTTGGATGTCTTCTATTAGTTAACTCCTTGAGACAAATATTACATTTAAACTGCTTTTAACGACATTAGGATGTGATAAACATCAGAATTAGCACTCGTTGTGTAACAAATCAATATCTTGTATTGAAGGCTGTTGGATGTCTTCTATTAGTTAACTCCTTGAGACAAATATTACATTTAAACTGCTTTTATTAGCATTAGGACACATCAGAATCAGAACTCGTTATGTAACAAATCAATATCTTGTATTGAAGGATGTCGATGTCTTCTATTGGTTAACTCCTTGTGACAAATATTACATTTAAACTGCTTTTATTACCATTAGGACACATCAGAATTAGAACTCGTTGTGTAACAAATCAATATCTTGTATTGAAGGCTTTGTCGGATGTCTTCTATTGGTTAACTCCTTGAGACAAATATTACATTTAAACTGCTTTTAACGACATTAGGATGTGATAAACATCAGAATTAGCACTCGTTGTGTAACAAATCAATATCTTGTATTGAAGGCTGTTGGATGTCTTCTATTAGTTAACTCCTTGAGACAAATATTACATTTAAACTGCTTTTATTAGCATTAGGACACATCAGAATTAGAACTCGTTGTGTAACAAATCAATATCTTGTATTGAAGGCTTTGTCGGATGTCTTCTATTGGTTAACTCCTTGAGACAAATATTACATTTAAACTGCTTTTAACGACATTAGGTTTTGTCAGGGTTTGTCAGGTGACCGAAATGAGATCGTATAAATACGCTGGTTATATAATTGTATTGCTCCAAATCATGATATGTGAATTTTAATCATTGCTATTAACGATTCAAATAACAACCTGCACATTGCAAATCATAAATAATATTAAAATAATTCAAATTCAATTCCCATTTATAGGGCTACGTGGTTTTGATGTCATAATCTCGGATGTGAAATCACTGGCAAGTCAACTGATCATCCATGCGTATCGCTTGTTTTGGGTACTTGTTGTAGTGAAGACGGTCCAATTGTTTTATATGCACGCAGATAAGAAATTATTGGTGTTAAATATTACATACAATGTGTTAGCAATAATGGAGCAACGAACATCAAAGTTTGATGTCACATGCCAGGCCTTATCATTCCCCCCAATTCAAGCCGACTACCGGTGTCCCCAAATTACGACAAAGTCCCCAAAATAAGAGTTTGTTTTATTGTTTTATCGATGTTTTTGAGACTAAACACATTTTTTGTTTCGATCGGAAACGGAAATCAAAATCGGAACATTGTAAAACGCGGAATGCGAGTTCTAATTTAATAGTGAATTACCCCCCTTTGAAATTATCACACTCTTCTGTCTGGGAAAGATACGAATGTTTCAGCTTGGTTAGCGATGATTTTGAAAATAATCATGAGTTCGCGAGGGAGGCCTCGAACAAGTGGCAAGTCTCACAATAAAACGAGCGGTACATACTCTTCCAAACGCAAACGAAAAGAGGAAGACAGTCAAACTGCACCCATAACATCCTTCTTTACAAACATTGCCGCTGGCGAAACTGACAAAACGAAGGAAACTGAAAGTGAAAATTTCACTGAAACCGAAAGTGGGCCGACCGGCGACTGTCAGTCATTTTGTTCACTCTGTTCAATAAGGGGTTATTTAGCAAATTAGTGTTTGGTTAATAACCATCATCCCAAAATCCATATATATTATTAAATACATGATTTCATCATCAACTTCATTCTTGATAAGTTGATTAGATTTAATTTTTAATCAATTCATTTATTTATATTTTCATCAGTTTGTGACTTTGTCACAATATACATAAGTTAGCACTTAAGTTCACATAATTTTGAACACATTCAGCAACAAGAATTAGATACTAAAATTATATTTATTAAATAATTGACTTAATAATATATTAGAATTATGCACAAGAATAAAGTCAAAAAGTGTTTTGGGATGATGAGTTTGATATCCAATTCTGTAAATGGTACTGTATGAAACAATTTTCTGGATGTGACCTTGTATATTGCTCTGAAAATGTGAAATGGACTAGAAATGAAAGATTCAATTCAATACAATTAGGTTGAAATAGATACTTATTATAGTCTGAGAAGCCAGGAAATGGCGTTTCGTGGACTTGAAATCTCAAATTTTCGCAAACCTGCCGGAACCATGGTCCGGCAGGTTTGTTCGGTGTCCCCAAATTAGACTAATGGAAAGGCCTGCATGCGTCATGACGTCGCTACAGGGGGGCTGGCCGCCGGGCGACGTAATCCACTGGGAGGCTGGCGTTCAATCAGTTAACATTGACAGATATGATTGCTTTTTACTTTCCAAGTCTTTATTTAATTTTGAAATTTCTTTCTCAAGAAGATGAATTTCAGAGTCGTTGTCAACACCACTTCAACAATCAGAGTCATAATCTGAATCAAATTGTTCTGTGTTAGAGATAGGCTTGAGGCTCATGACGAATTCGAGATTGAATGACCGTCAATGATTACCTGTAGTGTAAAATGGCCGGCGAATCAGAGTTCAAAAACTAGTGTCATTGTTGTCATTTGACGAAATTTCTCGATCAGGAACGCTCGAATCAACGCTGTCACGGTTAAATATTCTCTATCCATGCTGCTCCATGGTATTAAAATGTTCCAAAAAGGCAAAAAAAAATATTTGTTAAAAATCTTGACGTCTTTTCACCCACAGTAGCAAAACAGAGAATGACAAATTCGCGCTGTATTTAAAAATAGTAATAAACTGGTCATGGAGAACGGGGACCAAAATAGAGCGACTAACGCGCCCGTAGTCCCTCGCAAATTAAATGATTTTTTGTAAAAATCAATCCAATTACAGTCGGAAAGACCACATTCCAACCTTTATTTTGACTTGGTTCATCACCCGTGAAATTGTTCATGGATTTCACACATCACGAATTACAGAAGATTTTTCAGAACGAGTCTGAACGACGTTCCTTGTGAAAACTCAGTCATTATTCAGTAGCATTCCCCGCTACATCTGTATTTTTTGTCATTATAGTCAGTAACCGCGGTCTGTCGGTAGGGGGTGGCCCGTCACAAAGTGACGTGTAAATACGGGAATGGCCCGCCAAAGTGACGGGTAAATACGGGGATGGCCCGCCCTAAAGTGATAAGTGGATACCATCGCAGATAATCAAATTTCAAAAGATTTGTCCCCTACAACCCCGTCATGATGCATGTTTTTATTTCATACAAATTGTTCACCGTTCGCACATATCACGAATTACAGAACTTCTTTCAGAACGACGTTCGTTGTGAAAACTCTGTCATTATTCCGTAGCTTTCCCTGGTTCACATGGGGTGTCATCTATATTTTTACATGGTCTGCATTCAACGGTCGGCTGACTGATAGAAATTCAATTCACTAATTTGTTTCCAAACCGGAAGTTGTACAACGTGACAACAGTAGCTTTGTCAAGACGTCGTTATATTGTGACGTCATGAAATTTAGCTTTTTGGGCAATTGGGGCACGTCCTATATATATATCTTAGGTAAGTATGGATATTAATGTGATATATCGGGAAATCATTTGCTAACTTAACTTGTTTAAATTAAATATACATGGCCACAAATATGTATTTTATACACACATAGTTACAATCGGCAATGATCAAGAACATAAATAGATAGTTAATTATGATGCTGTATTAGCTCCGCAATCTGACCCAAACTGGTTTGTACAGGATATAGACCATATACATGTACATGTGATGCGGATTTATACAGGAGGTTAACCATATGCGTGTGATGTCCATCGAACCATACATCCACTTTGACATAAACTGGTTTATACAGGATTTCGACCATATGCATGTGACAAGGATTCATACAGGAGGTTAACCGTATGCATGTGATTTCCATCGAAGCATACATCCACACAATCATGTCCATACAGTAGATCATCCGTACGCATGTGACGTCTGTTGATAACATAAACTGACTCCTATAGAGATCTATCTTATTTGTGCAATGACTGGCGACAATTCCATCGGCCATGACAAATATTCGGAGATCGACGTTCTGTGTGTGAGGTTTCTTGAAAATGTTATATTAACCTGAACTGGGTTGTACTGGGCCTTATGTACGTGACGCTGATTCGTACAGGTACTCAACCATATGTGTGTGATGTCATTCGAAACATCCTTCGACATAAACTTGTTCATACAGGAGATCGACCATACGTGTGTGACTTCTGTTGATAACATTCACTGACATAAACTGAAACTTATTCTTACAGAGGCCGATCGTGATCGGCCTTTCGTTCAAACTATTTGAGATATTTTCAAGATTTGTCAGGTCTAAGCACGGGAGCTAGGAACATCATATATGACACCCACAGACACATTTTGGGGAAAAATTGTAGCGATTACACCTCTCCGAGTGTAAGATTACGCTCGCCCCGGGGAGGGGTAATCACTACAAATTCACCCCAAAATTTGTGTGAGGGGGTCATATATGACGTTCCAAGCTCCCATGGTCTAAGATAGCTATATGGGGGCCATAACTGTCTATTATATCCTCAAGGGGCAATCAATATTGATATCTTAGACCTGATGGCTACACCAGGTCAAATGTCATTTGTGAAAATACCAGTCTGTTTATCATTACCGTTGATGCATTGTTAAATCATCATCATCGCACTATATAATACACAATGTCGGTGTGTAACTCTGTCACGCTTTTCGCGAGCTCATAACTTCTACGCCTTGCGTCCGATTGCGCTCAAATTTGGACTGTGAGTTTATGCTCTTCGTAGAATGCTACCTATAAAATCTCAGATCGATCGGTCAAGGGAGACATAAGATGTTATGAGACGTGCAAAAAGGTCTATATTTGGACATTTCGCGACGTCACAATACACAATGTGACGACGTCTTTACACTTCCGGTTTTGAAACAAGTGAGCAATTGTTTTTCTGTAACTCTGTCACGTTTTTCGCGCGTTAATAACTTCTCCACCGTTATTATTATTATTATTATATATTCATTTAAAACACGCATTCTACAATAATTAGTTTCAATGCGCATACAAAAATTATTGAACTGGTAAAAACATATACTATACACACACTTTGACATATCTACAAGTAACAAGCACGGAACAAAAATCAATTAAAAATTACGCTAGGAACCAACAATTTAAAAGAAAATATAAGAGCCGATAAAGGTTGTGGTTGAAGAAAATTAAAATAAATATAAAATCCAATAAAAGGTTGCGGTTAAGAAAATTGTAACAGAATTAATCTAGAAATCGTTGGAAATAAAACTGAGTTCAAAGATTGTAACATAATTTGAACAAGTGAGTCTTAAGATTTTTCTTAAAAGTCTTAATCGAGTCCGATTTTCTCACTGTAACCGGCAAACTGTTCCACTCCATTATAGCAGTATATTGGAAAGAGCGGAAACCATAGTTGTTATGCAGTTTCACGCCCATGCGCTTGATCTCAACACCACTGGAACTAGCTCGAGTCACTCTAACAGAAGATTGTTTTGTTTCGAACATGTTGGCATTTATGGGATAATATGAGATTTCGTCACAACTTGTTAACTTCGCATCGCATTTGAAGTGCCACAAAGACCCAAGGATATTTGACATGGGCTACATTATAGTGAAAATGATTGGTCCTAATGCCCATATTCACAAAATACCCTTCGTTTCAATATTATTCTCGAAATTTGATACGTTGTTCAGAAATTTGCCGCATTTTTCGATTTTTCAACATTGGCAGCCATCTTAGATTTTCCTGATCACCTTTCATGACACTAATGTCATTCCCTTAGCTCTCCTTGGCACACTGAGGTTTTATGGGATAACATAGAATGGATTTATAACGTTTGGAATAGCAAGAAGTTTGACGTGGGGTTACTGATGCACTATGGGCGGTTTCATACCGGATTATTCCAACTTCGTATTTGTGATGCCACATGTATCTCATCAAACCTAAGATGGCTCTATTGAATCGGATAATGGTTGTTCTTAACAACTAGGTCATACACCGCCCATTGTGCCCAATATTATGTTCGCAATTTGAGACAATTTTGGATCTTGGATTTTCGTGAAACACTTTTACCACTCCCATGTCTTACCTTTGGGTCTGGTCGTCCCCCTCGAGGTGTGGGTATAATATTTCGGGTTTGTTAACGGGTTGAGCATAAAAGTTTGTACACAGTATTACTTATGCATATAGGGACAATTTCTTACCGGCTTATTCGAACTTCGCATCTCTGATGCGAAGTGGGCAGCAGGCTATCTGAAATGGTTCCATTCGATCGGGTAATGATTGTGTTTAAACAATTGGCGTCAAAATACCTATTTTACCCTATATTCTGGGAGCAATTTGAAACAATTTTCAATATTTTGCCGAAAATTAGCGATTTTTACCAATTTGGCGGCCATTGTGGTGGTCATCTTGGATTTTGATGGTCATGTTTTGTGTCAAATAAAAGGTAGACATTCCCTTAGTACGACTGATAGGTTATCCCGCTCAGATCCTGAAAGTTGTGTGTCTGCCTGAGGTCGAAATAATCTGGCCCATTAACGTGAAAATGGCGGACATCTTGGCCGCCATCTTGTCTGGTGGTCACACGGCCACTTTTTTTTCGTGTTAACAGCAAAAATATTTTAAGAGGACATTCTAAGGAACAAAAGAGTCGGGTTATGTTAAGTCCGCGGGGGGGGGGGGGGGGGGGGGGGGGGGGGGGGGGGGGGGGGGGGGGGGGGGGGGGGGGTGATGCACGTGGACTCTATTAGCTCCCGGACTATACATTCAGCGACAATAATTCTTTCTCATAACCTGCTATCAAATGTCGCTGGGGTGTGTTGATGTGATAAAATAGCATCTTAAAGTGTCCACCATATCTCGTATATATACATACAGGTTTTTGTTTTCATATAAATATGTGCCGGTTTCAGCCTTATTTAATATTCTGAGGTCCCAGTTGCCATCCGTACCCAAAAGCTAAACACCTTGATTACTAATGTTGAAAAAAATTGATTTTCTCATCAATTGACAATGTCAAACCATTACCCATTTCTGTAAATAAATGATTCATCTACCTGATGGTCAAACCTGATGTCACTTAGTAACCATTCCTGCAATTTCGCGAAGGACGGAAGTGCGAAAACAACATATTCAGTGTCGATAAATGCCATATTCGCCATTTGTTTGACCAAACAAATTGACGAATTGAACCATGCTTTTGGGAAATATTAGCTACACTCTTCGGACGGAGAACCACGTGAAGCATTTATGGAAATAAAATAACTTAGTCGCCATATTGGGTGTGTAACCAGACATACCCATAATATACATTTCCCAGTCGCCATCCGTACCTCCCAGTTGCCATCATGTCGTATAGTATATTAAAAATATTGATCCACGTGCTTTTTCTATTTTTTAGGTCTTGAGATGGAGACATCAGTACGACTGGCGCCATACACGGGGTATGGTGACTGGCCCTGCCATATAGTACTTAGATATAGGTATAGAGACACATGCATGGTTGCATTTTTTCCAGACCATGAGAAGCTGGAGGTGCCTAAAGCCAAATTAAAGGAACTACCCACTAAATGTCCGACGAAGTGGAAGACAACAAAAAAGAAATCATGGAAGATGGCAAAGGTATAAAATAAAATAAAAGTTTATACCCAAAACTAGCAGCTTTAATACACACACAATTAATATGCATACTAGCAATGCCACGGGCGCGTGCCAAAGGTCATGCAACCTCCGATCATACAACACACGCGTGCATTTATGCAAATTACGAAAGGTCAGTTAAGATAGGACCTATCTTAAAAATTCGACGTGGTAGATTTATGATGTTCAAACGGCTGTAAATATGGAATCTGACGGTTGTTGTGGGTGCGAATAATTATTTGTGAATAACTAAACACACTACACGATATTATAACAAAAAATGGCATGGCAGGAACATTTTCCAGCCCTTTAAATCAGCTTAAAATTAGAGAAATTTATATAATCTATACAAATATATTAATAAGAGATTTTTTTGCAAAAGGTGGCGACGAGTGAGGAAGGAGGAAGTGATGCTATCTATATATCTATAGGTACTGGATGGCACTCCTACCTACCATGTAAATGGGGTAGAATAGAGCATTATTCCAGGAGGGGTGGTGCAGACTTTCTTAGGGAGTGCACACTCTGTTTGTCAAGTGTGAAAAAATGTTCAGTGACTTAGCCTGCTTGCATGTTAATGGCAAGTCGTTCCACTCCTTGATGGTACGGGGAAAGAAAGAAAAACGGTGTTGGTCAATGTCATTACTAATATGTCTGAAGGACTGTTTTGTATGAGAACGTAGTCCTGGTCTACCAAATTGCAAAGCATGTTCTGAGGGAATTTTAATGAAGTCGTTTCTGAGTTTATACATCGTAGTTAACCCATTGATGACGGGAGCAGCATTGATGGGTAGTTATCCCATAGGAAATGTTCAGATAATAAGTTCAACAAACGACTGTAGTCGTTTGTTGAACTTATTATCTGAACATTTCCCCGAATAAATCAAGACTCATTCTGCAATTTTATTGTTTGTCGTCTGCTTAATTTTCATGAACACCCCTCCAGATGAGTAATAGTCTATTCCATTGTATACTTTTATAACAGAGTGGGAGAGTCCATTCAGTTACCAAAGGGTTAACCGAGCGATTTTCCTACGATGTTGAAGTGGGGGTAGATGCAGAGAAGAGAGCATTTTTGTGACACTACTATTTTGGGTATAGTCCCCCTTAATAAATCTGGCAGCCCTTCTCTGAGTTTTTTCAATAAGATCAATGTCCTTGTCTAAATGGGGGTCCCAGACTGTGGAGCAATATTCTAAAGATGATCTAACCATAGCTATGTATGCAGTTTTCTTAAGCGATTCTGGACATTGTCTGATATTTCTACGAAGAAAGCCTAATGATGAGTTTGCCTTAGCAACCATTTTCGAGATATGTGAGGACCAGAGCCAGGAATTATGAATAATGACACCAAGATATGGGCTTTCTTTGACTTCTTCTAGAGTGTGGTCACACAAGGAATATGGGTATTCAAAAGGTTTTCTAGATCTATGAGACTTCATTACATAACATTTAGAGGCATTGAAGGACATTCCCCACGTTTTCGCCCAAGTTTGGAGTGAAGACAAGTCATTTTGCAGAATAATTTTATCTTTCTTACTTCGAATAGGCCTAAATAGAAGACAGTCGTCAGCAAGAAGTTTGACGCTGGACTTAACACACTGAGGGAGATCATTTATATGAAGTAAGAATAAGAGGGGACCCAGGACTCTGCCCTGGGGTACCCCAGAATCCACGCCGGTTGAATCCGAAAAACAGCCTTCAACCATCACTTTCTGTGTTCTACCAATTAGAAAAGACCTTATCCAGTTTGAGATTTCCCCCCCTAGTCCATAAAACTCCAGTTTGTGAATTAACTTACGATGCGGGACCGTGTCGAAGGCTTTACTAAAATCTAAAATAGCCATGTCGATTTGGAGTTTTTTATTGAATAGTGATATGACCTCGTTTGAAGTTGATATTAGTTGTGATTCACAGGAATGTTTTGATCTAAACCCATGTTGGTTTTCAGATATATGAGGCGGAGGAAGAGGCGGAGGAAGAGACGGAGGAAGAGGTTGGTGAAGAGGTGGAGGACGATGCGGAGGAAGAGGTGGAGGACGATGCGGAGGTAGAGATGGAGGTAGAGGAGGCGGAGGAAGAAGATGACGGGTAAGTAACGGCGTTCTTTTTTGTTTATCATGATATTCTTTTTAATAAATTGACTTAAATCGAGATTTATAGACTGATTCAAATGATTAAGGTTACTGTTAGGTCAAATCACACATTTCGCAGATTTTCAGTATTGGGTGATTCTTCCATTAGATGTCCCAAAATGATGAAAAACGGCAAAATTTTAAAGTGAAGGACGATATTTGGAGTGTATTGATTTTGAAAGAAGAGCTGTCAAGCAATATGAAAAATATTGAACCATTGTTATCTGACTACTCACTGATAAATTACGCTTGCTTGAAATTGGGTGTGCTTGCATACATAAATAATGGATAAAGGGGACAAATGATGATGGTAGTGGAAATTAACCTAATATTCACCATAGAAGTCATATATCTGGAACATGTTGTTACTTAAAGGATATATGTTAGAAAAAAATATAACTTTAATAAATTTTTGCCATATTTACCAAACGGGAATACTAGTCTTGGTCACAAATTATCGGTCACACACGTAACGATTTCCATGACACAAACATGAACATCACACGGATAAGGGCGATCCCCGGTGTGGATCCTCTTGTGTATAGTCAGTTTACCTGATTGAGTGAAAGCCTCCCACATACATCACACGTATACGGGCGATCTCCGTAGATTCTCATTCTCATGTGTGTTGTCAGAGTGCCCGTGTTGGGTATGTCGGCGAAGGCCTTCTCGCATATATCACACGGATACGGGCGATCTCCCGTGTGGATCCTCTTGTGTGCAGCCAGATTACCCGAATGTTTGAATGCCTTCCCACATATAACGCACGCGTGTGGCCGGTCGTCTGTGTGTATTGACTTGTGTTTGGTCAGAGTGCCCTTCTCGGTAAACGCCTTCTCGCATATACGGATATGGGCGATCCCCGGTATGTATCCGCAAGTGTGCTGTTAGGCTACCCCTAGTGCCGAAAGCCTTACCACATATATCGCACGGATATTGGCGATCTCCGGTGTGGACCCTCAAGTGTGGTAATAAACCACACTGCGTACCACACTCGAGATATCGCTCCGTGAACACATATTGTGCAATAATTGTACCAAAATAAAGACACTCAATCGGCCATACCATTACGTCCAGCTGGAATATCGAGTGTGCGAGATCAACTCGGGTCCAACCTATATAGCGCGTTGGATTTGAGTTTGTAGTTTGGTTACTGTCGACCATGCGAGTGGGAAGTGCGTCAGATTATGAAGATCAGCGATCGACCATGCGTGTGCGATTGGCGACCAGTTATCTAGAATGGTCGATGATAGTGGTTCGTCATTTCACCCAACTTCGCACTCTAGACATGACTGATTGGCCCGAATAACGAGTCGCAACCGTATGGTCGATCGTCGGTGTTCTGCATCAGGTGCAGCTCATAACATCATTCATAACATCACTAACAAACTTCAAAATCATATAGGCAATGCCCGTGTGCAAGGTTTTAAACCAGGCTTGAGCTCGCACGCGTATGGCCTAACACGCGGGTTCGTCCTCTCATCATCTTCGCACACAAAATGGCACATTTTACGCCCCCCCCCCCCCCCCCCCCCTGACCATGTAACATGTTTTCTGAAACCAACCATCTGAGCGATCGGCCTACGGCAGATATTTCAGGCTTTTTCATCAAACCTCACTTACATCCCTGGCTATAATAGTTATATTTTTTATTTTCTTCCAGGAGGGAGGCCATCAGAGCTGAAGATGACCAGTTGTCAAGGCTACTAAATGAGGCCATCAAAAGGCCATTGCCGGGGTGCAAGGGGAAGAACCGTGGATATTCAGGCTTCGTGAAAACCCCAGACGCTACAGTAAATTGGTCTGGTCTCATAAGGAGACATTACCACACCAAGAAGAAGAATTCTGGAAAATATTTGTCTTGCTGCAATGAAACACACACCAGTGCCACTTATGCCAGGGTGCATATTGAAAAACATATTGCCCTCAAGCAATTTCCTGTGATGAAATTGATTGATTCCAGACTAAATACTTCATAACCTACACAGACCTATACGGTATATATGTTCTATTCCACTATTAATGTTTTATGCACGAGCTTTCGACATGTGATGTATGTGAGAAGACATTCGATTATAAATATGTCCTCAAAAACCACAAGAAAATCCACACCGGAATTCGCCCATACTCGTGCAACATATGTGAGAAGTCATTTAATCAGACGGGTAGCCTCGTAACACACAAACGCATCCACACTGGCGATCGCCCATACGCTTGTGATATATGTGAAATGACATTCAGTCAGAAGACTCACCTCGTAACACACAAGAACATCCACACCGACCACCCATACGCGTGTGATATATGTGAGAAGTCATTCAGTAAGAAGGGTAACCTCGTAGCACACAAGAAAAACCACATTGGTGACCGCCCATACGCGTGTGATATATGTCAGAAGTCATTCACTCAGAAGGGTTACCTCGTAGCCCACAAGAAAATCCACACTGTGGATCGCCCATACCCGTGCGACATATGTGGGAAAACATTCATTACGAGATTTAGCCTCAAGTTACATAAGAACATTCATTTAGGGGACCACTCGTACACATGCGACATATGTGAGAAGTCATTCGATTATAAAAATGTCCTCGTAAATCACAAGAGAATCCACACCGGTTATCGCCCATACACTTGTGATATATGTCAGAAGTCATTCAGTCAGCAGTGCAGCCTCGTAGCACACAAGAGAACCCACACCGGTGATCGCCCATACGCGTGTGATATATGTCAGAAGTCATTCAGTCAGAAGGGTTACCTCGTAGCTTACAAGAAAATCCACACTGTGGATCGCCCATACCCGTGCGACATATGTGGGAAAACATTCATTACGAGATTTGTTCTTATGTAACTTGAGGCTAAATCTCGTAATGAATGTACACATGCGATATATGTGAGAAGTCATTCGATTATAAAAATGTCCTCGTAAATCACAAGAGAATCCACACCGGTTATCGCCCATACACTTGTGATATATGTCAGAAGTCATTCAGTCAGCAGGGCAGCCTCGTAGCACACAAGAGAACCCACACCGGTGATCGCCCATACGCGTGTGATATATGTCAGAAGTCATTCAGTCAGAAGTGCAGCCTCGTAGCACATAATATACATTGGAAATCATAAAAACAATCCGGCATGCCGACACCTCACAACAGTTCCCACACTAGATCACCCGTGGACATGTGATTTATCTGTGAAGGTATCAGCCAGTTGTGCCGTGTGACTCACATGGGAACCCACATTGGCTGTCATATTACCCCACCAGAAACTGTAAACCAATCGCGAATACCAGGGAGCACATATATCGCATGTGTGTACGAGTGGTCCCCTAAATGAATGTTGCTCACATATATCACACGCGAATGGATGGTCACCGGTGTGGAATCTCTTATGTGCTACGAGGCCGCACTGCTGACTGAATGACTTCTGACATATATCACAAGTGTATGGGCGATCACCGGTGTGGAATCTCTTATGTGCTACGAGGCCGCACTGCTGACTGAATGACTTCTGACATATATCACAAGTGTATGGGCGATCACCGGTGTGGAATCTCTTATGTGCTACGAGGCCGCACTGCTGACTGAATGACTTCTGACATATATCACAAGTGTATGGGCGATCACCGGTGTGGATTCTCTTGTGATTTACGAGGACATTTTTATAACCGAATGACTTCTCACATATATCGCATGTGTACGAGTGGTCCCCTAAATGAATGTTCTTGTGGTTACAAGGTGATCCTTCCGAATGAATGACTTCTGCCCATGCATCGGCTGACACCATAGACTCATCACAAAACCTTGTATGTAGCTTCGGTGTGATCTCTAGATGGGAGCTACAGACCAGTTAGCGAGTGAGTAACACGTAAAACAGGTTTCCTGTATATTGTTGATGATTTAAGAATATAATTGTATCTGATGAAAGGCTCTGCATATATGACTGTAATTTTAGGCAGGTTTTCTTTAGGATGATAAATGCAAAAGTTATGAATTTAGTGGTGATTTGTAAGAAATCTTAAGGAAATCAGTTTGAGTATGTCACTTTAATCAATCTCTTTAATATCAGGTCCGCGTTTCCTTGTTTTAATGACAATTTTGTGAGTTTTCCTTAAGTGCCAATTCAACGCATTTCGTTGTCGACAAAAATCTGCGAGTTTTGATGTAAAAACACAAGGCTACGAATTTTGAAGTAAAACTTTTGATGTAAAATAGCAGCCGAATTTTGACAATTTGACGTGTCAGAAGGAGTAATAAGCTCAGAAAACATATACAGAAAAAACATGTTGTTGGGAGACGATATAAATGTCCTCATGAAGGATGTCAGTGGTCATTTCATGTTAAGACGCAATTGCGGTACCACATTTCAGAAACAACTACAATAGTTTCTTGATTACCTCTGGTCAATTTAGCAGCCCAAAACTTTGCGACCACCACCGCCCATACGAGTGCGACAATTTCAAATAGTTGTACAGTGACACCAGCAACTACCCATACCAGGGCGACGCATATCAGTACATGTATAGAAGTCCAAAACTTTTCTTCCACCACCGCCCATACGAGTATGGGAATTTCCAGTAGTTATGTGGCCCCCAGCAACCACCCATACGAGTGCGTGGACGTCTACGAACCATTTAATAAGGGAAATAATTTTATTATTTCACTAAATATAATCACCGATGTATAAGAGATATTCAAAAAGTAATACACATAAACTTTAAATTTGTAATCACGTACTTTAACTAACCAGTTTTGATGTAAAATCGCCAGCTTTTGATGTAACTGACCAGTTTTGATGTAAAAATCGCCCACTTTTGATGTAAAACAAGCTCACCGGTTTTGAAGTGCCACACTGGCGGAACGACCATACGAGTGCGACATGTGTCAGACATAATACAATGGCGATCGACCATACAAGTATCATCAACAGTAGGCCTGAATGGCCTAAGTCTGGCAAAATCCGCGCATTTCGAAAATCGTCCAGTTTGACGTTGTTTGTGGACTGATTTAACGCATGTTATTCCGAAATCGTAAGAATATGTTTAATTCATGATTTCCCTATCTGTAGATATGTTCTTATATATAAGATACGTTTATGAGTACAGCAGCAGGATGAATCAATTGTAGCACAGAACAGTATGGAACATATTAAAAAGAAAAGCTACCCGTTGGGTGAAAACTGAAATGAACCTACCATGATTGTATGTTTTCCACATCTAAAATTAACAACGTCCATGGGCTCTTGTCAACCCGCTAGTTTGGCTAAGCTGAATCGAATAGCCAATCAGCATTGATTTATTTAATCGTGTTTCGCCTATATTCCGCGCGAATTGTCATTATTAGAAAAGATACATTTGACAGCGGTCGAGTTACCGATTATTTATATCCCCCCCCCTCCCACCCGCATTTTAGAGGTGGTATATTGATCGGAATACAGCTAGTCCTTATTCTAAAGGTTGAAAATTTGGACTAGCGTCGGTAGAGATATATACGGGTAGTAATATATTGAATTCGGCGGAATTCGCCTTTGGCTCTTTGGTTTTTAATACCCACCATATGAGATAGTCCAGCGTGATTGATAGTATTTCTATTCTGTTTTCTCCGTTCTATATGTACTTTATTGGTGTGTATGTGTTGTCTGTCAAATTTATAGTTGCATGTGACGTTTAATTTATTGTTCGTGACTGTATTTCATTTAATTTTTTTTATACTTTATGTTTTATACTTTACTATCTGTGTGTGTGCGAGGGTGTGTATCTGTGTGTATTATGTCTGTATGGTCATCTTATATTTTGCCCTAATAAAGTAGGTAACAACAACATGTTATAGTTATAGTTTTATTATTATAGCGGGAGGTAGTAATTATTTTCTGTGACTTTCCGAAATGGTTACAAAGTTCCGTGACCGTAGGGATGTTCTGTGAGCTAATGACACCATTTGATCTATTTAATACAGGTTATCTGTTATTGTAAGGTTATGAAACCATATTCTACAAGTTTACACTATAACACATTGTTATGTTTGGGAGCAAAACATTGGTTCATGTATTTAAAGTGACACGCTCTGTAGCTTTTCGCAGAAAATATTAATTAGGTGCAAAGCAAAATTGGCATAGTTATTTGGTGTAATTAGGATACTCGATGATAAATGTAACTGAAATGCAATTCGTATTCATTGTATTGTGTATGTAGCGCTGGCGATATGTAGATGTTTTCATGTCAATCGGCAAACAAATATGGCCGCCGTCGGCCATTTTGTTTTTCAGTATTACAGTACGTAAATCCATTAGCACAGGCCACAACACGCATCTTTTGTTCGGTATCATAATAATCGTTCATAATAGGCGCATTCTCATTTATGGAGGTTTGTGAAGTTTGTCTGGTATTCGATATTCGATATTCAACGGATATTCGTGTGAAGTTTGTCTGGTATTCGATATTCGATATTCAACGGATATTCGGACTTTGTCATTTTCCGATGAGTTTTGAGTCAGGTGGGCACATAATAAACACACGGTCGGATCAAGCCCATATTTTCAAGGATCAATTCCAGGCTCCAAATATTAACCGAGTTATGATTTAATTACAAGTTTGAGTAGAAACGCCTTCTGCCAAAATAAGCGGTTTTCGCAGAATGCGAAATCGGAAACGAACCCGGAAGTAAATTCACCGCCGGTCTGTGAATCTACCCATTTTTCACGCTGGTTTTTCACGTGTTGCCAATGAATCGATGATAATTATTTCTTATAATTCGAATTATAGACCAGTGTCAAACTATTACCTATCGACGTGATTTCGTTATCATATGCGCTTCTTAAATGCTTAAATTCTTATTTCTCAAGTTTCGCGACCTTCATCTTGCATATGAGTCAAGCTGAGCACAGAAAATCAAATGACATTACAGACCATCGCTTCATCACACGTGTACCCAAGTCACAGGCCCATTGAAACGCAAACCTCTGACTTAGCTTATTTATTTAGCTGGGGCTTTACATACGTCGCTTCCCACAACTTGGCGATATCGCGACGAGGCATGATCGAAATGTGTTGGTGGGGAAACCATGTGCATTCGATCAGCGCTAGGTAGCTAGTAGGCCTACTGTCGTCCTGCACAAAGTACCGTACCGGAAAGGGGTGATGATACAGTATATATAGGCCTACAGATAGTGTACAGCTTAAATATATCTCCCAGGTATAACGATGCTCACTCCGTAATCCGTATGCCTGCACATGTAAACCACCGACCTTCGGAAAGTTTTCTTTCCCTGATAGCAAGTTGAAGCAGACATATCTCTCTGGGGTGGTGTTCGAGCTGACATCCTCACCTAGCCATATAGGCCGCCATATCTCTACATTTAGGTGGGGATCGAACAATTCGAACTCCGAGCTGTAGACCTATACCGGAGCTGGTAAGTCATATACGTATATACGGCTGACATGTGTGCCATATTGCACGGTCAACGCATTTGTGTGTTTAAGTAAGGCGACGAAACCTCAATGCAATGGCATGCATTGACATTCTCACTATGTTTGGGACACCGACAATGTAGCCTATATACGGCATAATTATGGTTCCAAAGAATGCGAATATATTATATACCCAGTAATTCTTCTTCTAATAAGTGCATGCCGCTGAAATAGCGTCTACAGATACGTGCATGTAATGCCACAATGTGCCATGTTTGGAATCAGAAGCCGTGGTAATTAAGTTAAAAGGTTTAAAATTATGCACATTTATCAAATGATATTGACGTTATTCCGTGTGTACACGAGCACAACCTAGATCTAATAAACTAATGATTGATTGATTGATTGATTGATTGATAATTTAATGAAACGAGTCGTTATGACTCTTAGTTTCATAACAACAAATATATAAATACACATATCACAATGTATATAAGCAGAACAAATGTAAGGATATAGTCTGGATCACACACTTAGAATGGAAGGTTAATATTTTTCACATTCCTGTATGTTGATGTTAAAATGATACACAGGCGTGTTAATAGCCGTTTGATAACGCACCATGTTTGATATTTATGTTGCATTCCCGTGTTGATCAACGTTATATTGATATAGAGTCACATACAGGTGTACATATTAAAAAACACGGGCGGAGGAGAAGCAAAAAAAAACATGGCTGCTGCCAATACATGCGAGATAACTCCATTTCTCAGGAAATTCTCTGCAGTATTTAGATAATAATATCGATTTCTCCAGATAATGGGCCGATACATGCATCATATCTTGCATATATATACGGATCACATGGCTACAGTAACAGATTACTAGGAATACATGTTATCCGGACCCGCCTTGCACGCTTTTGACTGAGTGGGTATAATTAATTATGGCCTGTATATGGATATACATTTTAACACACGAAGGCTTAGAAAAATCGACTACATTGGTGTTGAGTCAACCACCCGGGAGGTTAATTTTAACCTACGGATGGTTAGAAAAATTGACACTCATTGTGTGTTATAATTTCTAACTTTCCGCGAATGTGACGATTCACATTCCGTTGATTGGTACTATAGTCAACTAAGGGTAGGTGAGAATTTGACACCCGAAATGTTAAAATCTAACATTCCATTGAGAAGCATCGACTGAGCGCGACCGGTTCTCGTACATTCACCGAAGTTAAGCAACGTCGAGCCCGGTTAGTACTTGGATGGGTGACCATCCGGGAATACCGGGTGCTTCCCATAGCGATAGAGTATGCGTGAACTTTGATCGTACTAACGGCGATCCGAAACTCATACTTAGTGTCCTTAGATCGTCTACCCACACGTATAATTGGGGACCTGGTTATGAGTAGTGAAAGATATTGTCAGTATGCTAGTCACATTGTGACTGTACCTCCCCCTGTCCCCAGGGAGCAGTAGATGGTTACTGAATGTTACGGCTCAACAGGGTAATAATTGTAACACGCATTGGAACTTAGTGTAGAATGCGTGTAATAAATGAACGATAAAATGAACGATTATTTTAGTGTGCACACTGAATGTTAATATACAAAGCCTTATATAATCGATCATGTTTGTTGATGGTTAATGAGTTTAACGTGCGTTAATGTTTACAAATCACTTATTTTACTATTAGTTGTAACACCGGATCCAATTAGAACGTATCTTGTGATGACGTCACTGACTTGTTCCCGGTATGGGCTGATTGTAGTGACCAAATAAGGAAGTAACACCCCTCGCGATAAAATGGTTCAACCATGCGGCGAGTCGGTGGCCTATTGAATGGGATAACGTATGGTATTGGTATCAACACGTGTACACATGTCGATTGGGGGAAAGCAATTTTGATAGATCTGATATGATATTTTGTTATTGCTTACATGATTTTGCGCTTGAATCTATCATATGAATCATTAGTTTTTTGGTCTTCTAAACATTCAATATATTTATGTGATGTTGGTTAGCGGTCGATGTCGCATCCCGTCGATTTCTTTTGTCGGTTTCAAAATGAGACAATTTGATTGGCTTGCGTATAGTAACATAATTACTAATTTGACCTAGATCGACGAACGTGCATGTTGGGAGAATTCTGAAATTGTTGCTTTCTTGTGGTTCATTATTTTGATGCCTACGATTCAAATTTCAACCAGATAAATATCGAATTTGTTGGTGATACGGGACATGGCTGTACCCTTATTTTATGATACATTTTAGTTGGAACAAATTTGGACAGTTTGTGGACTATTTCTGCATGCGACAAGCACGTGTACATTGCCTTTTGAAGTTGGAACCCCTTCAGTTAACAATTCGCAGTCCGTCAAAGATTATTTTCTGCCAAAAATGGATGCCATATAGAACATGAACATGAAAATCGTTTCTCTCATATGATATTTATGAAACTCGCCTGAATTTTCCGTTTTGGCTCGCCAAAGCTGAGAATTCTAGACTTGTTTCATGGGTATCATATGAGAGAGACACTCATTTCATAATTATCTTTTATAGATGAGCGCTTAATTTTTAAGGCCAAGTCTTGGACACGTTTGAAACGTACATGACGAACTATGATTTTTGTATTAGTATTATTATCTAAATTATTCCTGCACTTCCGTCATTGTTATACATAGTTGTTGTTCATAAATGTATTCATGTTCTTTTGTTTATCCTCAGGCGAGTAGCCTATTGGAATTTTGCTAATAAAATATTTCTTTCTTTCATAAACAAATCCACACCTGTAGGACAACGCTCGTTTCCATGCAACATATGTGGAAAGTCATTGGGCAACCTTACTAGTCATAAACGAATACAAATCTGAGAACGACCATTCCAATGTGATATATTCCACAATACCTTCCTTACCACCGCTGCCATCGTAAAGCACAAACGAACACGCACACGCAAACGCCCGTTTGAGTGCGAACTTAGCGGAAAATCATTCAGTCGAAGATTCATACGGGCGTTCACCATGTATTTTCCCCCAAATGGAAAACGGACCCGGTAATTTATACCTAGCGGAAACCCTGCGACACCAAAAATTGTGTTTCTGGGTGATAACATCAGTACTTAGAGCTTATCGGATTGAAATCATGTATGTGACTTTTTGTCTGCAATGTTATGAAAATAGCTATCGCCCAAAGGTATGGTTAAACGGCCTCTCGTTCAAACTATTTGAGATATTTTCAAGATTTGTCAGGTCTAAGCACGGGAGCTAGGAACATCATATATGACACCCTCAGACACACCTCCCCGAGTGTAAGATTACGCTCGCCCCGTGGAGGGGTAATCACTACAAATTCACCTGAGGGGGTCATATATGACGTTCCAAGCTCCCATGGTCTAAGATAGCCATATGGGGGCCACAACTGTCTATTATATCCTCAAGGGGCAATCAATATTGATATCTTAGACCTGATGGCTACACCAGGTCAAATGTCATTTGTGAAAATACCAGTCTGTTTATCATTACCGTTGATGCATTGTTAAACTAGATTTCATTAATTAGATGTTTACTGTCGGCAAAAAATATTAAAAATATTGATCCACGTGCTTTTTTTATTTTTAGGTCTTGTTTTATGGTTTATGACAATTATGCCAAAGGGGATGTCAGGAATGATAACTTATTGGCAAGGTCCGCAAGCACCACACCGACACACCGAGCAGGCAGATAAAAACCCGCGTGATGCAACGACTGGTAACCGGAAGACGTGAACCCACGGCTATCTAAAAGTCAACAAAAACAGTTAGGATAGTATAACGGTTGATTATTCATCGGTTATGTGAAGTTTTAATTATGCGATAATAGTATAAGGCATATACATGTATATATTGAGTATACAGAGAAGTTACACACCCATAGTTACACAAATATAGATAAAGGTCATCGTAGCATGCATTGGATGAGTATATATTCATGTAGTTCCCGATAAATATAGTTAAAGGTCATCGTAGTGTGCATTTTTATGTGTAAGCAATATTTGCTAAGTGGGTGTCTGACCAGGTAACACGTTGTCCGAGACGTAGTGAACACATGGTACTAAATGGAGGAGACCTCGATGGCCCAGTCAGCAAGGCGCACGAACTCCCACGCGGAAACCCCGATGTCCCAGTCATCAACGTGTATTCGGGACCCTCTTACGGGTTGGATCCCGGTGCCTCAACCGGTAAGGTGTATGGTATTCTCATGGAAGGACCCGGGTGATATAATTATTAAGTCGTATACAATCTTATGGAGGGGACCCCGGTATCCAATATTACTACGGAGGCGGCCCCGGTGCTTCAACCAGCAAGGCGCATGGCCATAAACCTTAAATTCTTATCTGGTACCCAACATAAATCAGTTTGTGGTGTATCTATGACATGCACACGCACGTGTTTATATGCTTGACATTCTGGGGTCCGGAGCCCCCGTCTTTGTATAAATATGTAAACCATAATATTTATATACTTATTAAAAGATACCAACACTGAAATTTTTAAATTATCGAATTATCCACACTATCGTGACAGGTTATTTCGTTTACTTGATCAAGGGAGGTCCCGTTGTTTGACCATCGGCAACCATAAGTCCGTATTAAAATAAATAATAAATAAACAAATCCTCATGCAACACAGCAGCCCCGGGTCAAAGGCCAAACATGCAGCAAGCATCCACACATCACACGACAACATGTCCATCTTAGTTCTTACACTTGTCATGATAATTGATAAATAGGGCTGTTGTTAGTAAGTAATTCAATTACAAACCTATATATATATGACATGGTGAACGCTCTTTATGTAGAATATATAACAGTTATGTATATATATGGTACATCGGTTGGAATTGTGTTCAAAGTTCCCATGCATACAATTTGTTATCGTGTACCGGCATACATACAGGAAATGACTATAAGCCGGGAACACCGAGTTTATACGGGACATCAGGATGATTTTCTGAACAGCCTGCCCAGAAAGAACATACCACGGAAGCGAACGCGTGGGTGAAGGTTCCAGGATAGTGTTCAGAAAACATATAACAATATAGAGATCCAGGGGGATCCAGCCTGCCCAGAAAGAACATACCACGGAAGCGAACGTGTGGGGGGAGGTTTAAGGATAATGTTCAGAATAGTTTAAGTTTAATCATGTATCTGCGGGAAAACTGGCCTCCGCTTGGACTCATGTGCTAATGTGTTCGTGACTCCATTCGGTGTCGACTCCCACGTCAGGAGACTAAACAAGAACAAGAAATGTCTGTTATACATAGTGAAAGATGTTGTTGAAGATGAATAATATTTTTGACAAACAGTAATGCTCTAATTAATCGACCTCTTAACCAAAGCAGAATTATGGGTAACTTTTCAGGATTTAGTCGGAAATATGGCTTGTTGCCATTCATCGGTTTACTACATGTTAACTCTAATAACTATATTTAAATGTCTTGTTATTAATTATGTTGTTGTTATTCTACCGTTGTTGTTGTTATTCGAGTGTTGTAATTCTAGTGTTGTTGTTGTTGTTGTTGATGTCATTGTTGGGGACAACCCTAACCCTAACTTTAACCACTAACCCTAACTGTATCCGAAAACACTTCCTTCATATGTTATTTTCTTAACTTCGTTTGGCGGCAATATTTAAGTTTGAACTTACCCGCCAATCTTTGGCGGGAATTAGCAAACGAGCGCACGTTCGTCTACGTCACTTGACGTTTAAAATTTGGCGCCCGTCGTTATTCTACCGTTGTTGTTGTTATTCGAGTGTTGTTGTAATTCTAGTGTTGTTGTTGTTGTTGATGTCATTGTTGTGGACAACCCTAACCCTAACTTTAACCACTAACCCTAACTGTATCCGAAAACACTTCCTTCATATGTTATTTTCTTAACTTCGTTTGGCGGCAATATTTAAGTTTGAACTTACCCGCCAATCTTTGGCGGGAATTAGCAAACGAGCGCACGTTCGTCTACGTCACTTGACGTTTAAAATTTGGCGCCCGTCGGTCAGTATAAAGGGCCATGGGTGCCAGCGTTTCTTCCCACTCGGAATTTTGTTTTCATAGAATTTCGTTGTACTGTATTAATTAATTTAGGCTATTGGCTTTTCTAATGACAAGCCTTAAGGTGGAGCCAGGAACTGCCACAACGGGATGGACTATTGGCTTTTCTATTGGCAAGCCTCAAGGTGGAGCCAGGAATTGCCACGAACTTGGTTTGTTGACTATAGCTATTTTGTGAATTGTTGCATAAGAATTGTGAACCGTTGCATAATTGTGAATCGTTGCATAAGAAATGTGAACCGTTGCATAAGAAATGTGAACCGTTGCATAACACGTGTGAACTGTTACCTATAGTTATAATTGTTAATTGTTGAATGTTTTGTTTTCATTTGAGCTATGTCTGGTATGCAGGCTTTTCTAATGACAAGCCTTAGGGTGGAGTCAGGAATTGCCACGAACGCGATGGACTATTGGCTTTTCTAATGACAAGCCATAGGGTGGAGTCAGGAATTGCCACGAACGCGATGGACTATTGGCTTTTCTAATGACAAGCCTTAGGGTGGAGTCAGGAATTGCCACGAACTTGGTTTGTTGCCTATAGTTATTTTGTGAATTGTTGCATAAGAATTGTGAACCGTTGCATAATTGTGAATAGTTGCATAAGAATTGTGAACCGTTGCATAAGAAATGTGAACCGTTGCATAACATGTGTGAACTGTTACCTATAGTTATAATTGTATTCTTGAATGTTTTATTTTCATTTGAGCAGGTGAAACTGGACTTGACCAGATACGTCTGGTTCGAGGGGTGGAAGCGGGCGATGTTGGCACAAACAACAGACGAAGATGACGATGCGGAGCGGGCGGATGGGCCAATCCATATAAGATGGTATAGCGGTGGGCCAATAAGAGTGCCCGCGTGGCCTATTACTTTGCATAGGTGAGCATATTTTAAGTTTGCCTTTATTATTAACATGCTTCAGTTGTATATATAGTGTCGTCTGCAATACACGCACTACAATCTGTATTTGTTCTTCAGGGAGGATGAAGATGTAGAGGTGGGAGAGAGTGGCGAGCACCTGAGATGGTACGGTGACGACGAGGCACCCACCAGAAAACCCAAGATGCCTCTGGTGTTATACAGGTGAGCATCTTTTAAGTTTGCCTTTGTTATTAACATGCTACTTTGTGTATATATCAGGGAATATATACAACGGGAAGGTTCACTTCCTATTGGCTCAACGTAATGCATGACGTCGCCAGCATCCGCCATTCTGGTAGGATAGAAGAGCGAATGGCGTCATTGGTTACCGCAGCGCTATTCGCCTTGTGTGTAAACAAAATCGAAATAGTAGGCCTATAAAAGAATAAACAATCAGACAAAAAGCAACATTTGTGACTATATATCACACTTTAATCCACCAACATGAAAAAATATATATTTTAAAGCAAATGAGTATTTATTTCAACCAAATTACGCTGTCTTTCTTGCCAATTTTCGTTTGTTATTCAATGTCGAAATTTTGGCTGAGATCATTCAATTCATAACTGTGATGATGCCAATTTTAAATTAAAATGCCGGCGTACCAAATATTGAAACATAAACTTAAAATAAAATTCATTTGGAAACATTACAGAATAATTCCATGCTTGTTGGCTCTGGCGGCTATGAAGAGTCAAAGGTGTCAAAATCAAAGTGTGGGTGGACCGTGGAGCCCTGAGATTTTACACAATTCTGAGGCTTCTCAAGTCAATAACATCAATGCTAGTTCAAGTAGTTGCTATGTGGTAATGTACATTCATTGGGCTGCACTAGCCACATCCTTACTCCCTTAGACTTAGTCATTGATACATTAATAATTTAATATTTGGAATCAAATACTTAGTCATTTCAAGCATTACCCATTAAAACAAGAATTCTGATAATATCAAATATTTAATTATGACATTTATGTACTAGGTTTATAGATTTATAAATAAGCTACATGTGATTTTTTTTTTGTTCTGAAGAAAGATTAATTAATTAGTGAGTGTTCAAACATTTAAGCCTATATATAAATGTATTTTACTAATGTTGAGCCTTGCTTAGTCCTTGCGTTCATGGTATATGAGAACTCAGAGAATGATAATTTGGGAAATTTAGGCTACATATGCTTCTTTTTTATTTTAATATAAAATTTAGCAAAGGGGTGGAAGCGGGCGATGTTGGCACAAACAACAGACGAAGATGACGATGTGGAGCGGGGGGATGGACCGGTACACATACGATGGTATGGCGGTGGGCCAATAAGAGTGCCCGCGTGGCCTATTACTTTGCATAGGTGAGCATATTTTAAGTTTGCCTTTATTATTAACATGCTTCAGTTGTATATATAGTGTCGTCTGCAATACACGCACCACAATCTGTATTTGTTCTTCAGGGAGGATGAAGATGTAGAGGTGGGAGAGAGTGGCGAGCACCTGAGATGGTACGGTGACGACGAGGCACCCACCAGAAAACCCAAGATGCCTCTGGTGTTATACAGGTGAGCATCTTTTTAAGTTTGCCTTTGTTATTAACATGCTACTTTGTGTATATATCAGGGAATATATACAACGGGAAGGTTCACTTCCTATTGGCTCAACGTAATGCATGACGTCGCCAGCATCCGCCATTCTGGTAGGATAGAAGAGCGAATGGCGTCATTGGTTACCGCAGCGCTATTCGCCTTGTGTGTAAACAAAATCGAAATAGTAGGCCTATAAAAGAATAAACAATCAGACAAAAAGCAACATTTGTGACTATATATCATACTTTAATCCACCAACATGAAAAAAATATATTTTAAAGCAAATGAGTATGTTCAGAATAGTTTAAGTTTAATCATGTATCTGCGGGAAAACTGGCCTCCGCTTGGACTCATGTGCTCATGTGCTAATGTGTTCGCGACTCCATTCGGTGTCGACTCCCACGTCAGGAGACTAAACAAGAACAAGAAATGTCTGTTATACATAGTGAAAGATGTTGTTGAAGATGAATAAGGGTCGACCGAGGAGAAGCCCCTCGTGTCCAGAGTCCACCTAACCCAGATCGACGGGCACATGCTTGTGGCGAATGTGGGCGGGAATTCCCCAATAGAATAGGGCTGGGCCAGCATATTCGCCATTGCGACGCGGACACGGCGAATATGCGGCGCTGAAAGCTAGTTGAGCGAGACAGAGCGCGCAAAGAGAGAATAAGACGCGAGCAAGGTGCGAGGCAGGGTTCCGGTGTGCACAAGAAGATATGGAGTGAAGGAGAAGTGCAGAGTCTGTGAAAGTGGAACGACAGGCTATGGGGCTCTGATAAGATTAATGAACTGATTCAAATAAGGATACCAAACAAAACAGTGAGGCAAATTCGCTCGAAACGTTCGGACTTGACGTTGACATCGGGACCGGGACGCCAAGTGACATCGGAGGGAAGGAAGAACTGTCGGCCTTCACCCGCCCGATGTCAAAGTCGACGACGACTGAGAGCGGCGGAGCTATTCCGTGGGACCCATCTGATCTAAGACTGCTCTATGTAATCAATGATCTGTACTGGGTTGGGCGCGATAAAGATCTCCCAAATAATGCCTATACCTTATTGACGAGTCGGGAACCTTGGGAGATTGAAACTATGTGGGTAGAGAGCGGGCTGCGTTCGGAAAGAGAAGTTGAATGCCCAATCCTGATTGTCAGGGCGTCCGAAGAGCCAGAGGTACCCGTAAAAGACTTTATCCCACCCACATTAAAAGGCGGACTTGCCCAGTCGAAGGCAGGACAGAAGTTGACGGAAATCTGGAACGTGTTTGAGGCTGGTAGCTAGCAAGCGAGCGAAGACGCGCATGACATACTTTTAAAAAGCGTCGCGGAGGCGAGTCCTCCAGGCCAAAGTAAGGCTAAGCAAGATGGTAGAAAACGCGTAAACAAGGCCTCTTGGGGGGGGGGGGGGCAAATACAATGAGACCCGGGAATTCGGGGGGGGCGACCTTGCACAACGGTATAGGAGAACCCAGCAACTGTTTGACTCTAACAAGAGCAAGCTCACTGCGGAACTCTTTGATGGTCAGCAGGAGGGTGGCTGCCCAGTGGATCCAGAGCTGGTAGCCTCAACTTACACCCAGAGGTTTTCTGAACAGCACTCGACTGTTGACCTAGGCGGCTGTCCACCGTCAGAAGCATTAATAAACAATGAGAGGGTTTTTCGCGTAATCGGCGAGAGCGAAGTTGTCAAAGAATGCGCGAGCATGAAGAAGGATGTTGCTATGTGCTATGTGGTAATGTACATTCATTGGGCTGCACTAGCCACACCCTTACTCCCTTAGACTTAGTCATTGATACATTAATAATTTAATATTTGGAATCAAATACTTAGTCATTTCAAGCATTACCCATTAAAACAAGAATTCTGATAATATCAAATATTTAATTATGACATTTATGTACTAGGTTTATAGATTTATAAATAAGCTACATGTGATTTTATTTTTGTTCTGAAGAAAGATTAATTAATTAGTGAGTGTTCAAACATTTAAGCCTATATATAAATGTATTTTACTAATGTTGAGCCTTGCTTAGTCCTTGCGTTCATGGTATATGAGAACTCAGAGAATGATAATTTGGGAAATTTAGGCTACATATGCTTCTTTTTTATTTTAATATAAAATTTAGCAAAGGGGTGGAAGCGGGCGATGTTGGCACAAACAGACGAAGATGACAATGTGGAGCGGGGGATGGACCGGTACACATACGATGGTATGGCGGTGGGCCAATAAGAGTGCCCGCGTGGCCTACATGTATTACTTTGCATAGGTGAGCATATTTTAAGTTTGCCTTTATTATTAACATGCTTCAGTTGTATATATAGTGTCGTCTGCAATACACGCACTACAATCTGTATTTGTTCTTCAGGGAGGATGACGATGTAGAGGTGGGAGAGAGTGGCGAGCACCTGAGATGGTACGGTGACGACGAGGCACCCACCAGAAAACCCAAGATGCCTCTGGTGTTATACAGGTGAGCATCTTTTAAGTTTGCCTTTGTTATTAACATGCTACTTTGTGTATATATCAGGGAATATATACAACGGGAAGGTTCACTTCCTATTGGCTCAACGTAATGCATGACGTCGCCAGCATCCGCCATTCTGGTAGGATAGAAGAGCGAATGGCGTCATTGGTTACCGCAGCGCTATTCGCCTTGTGTGTAAACAAAATCGAAATAGTAGGCCTATAAAAGAATAAACAATCAGACAAAAAGCAACATTTGTGACTATATATCATACTTTAATCCACCAACATGAAAAAAATATATTTAAAAGCAAATGAGTATGTTCAGAATAGTTTAAGTTTAATCGTGTATCTGCGGGAAAACTGGCCTCCGCTTGGACTCATGTGCTAATGTGTTCGCGACTCCATTCGGTGTCGACTCCCACGTCAGGAGACTAAACGGAATGTCTGTTATACATAGTGAAAGATGTTGTTGAAGATGAATAAGGGTCGACCGAGAAGCCCCTCGTGTCCTTGCGTTCATGGTATATGAGAACTCAGAGAATGATAATTTGGGAAATTTAGGCTACATATGCTTCTTTTTTATTTTAATATAAAATTTAGCAAAGGGGTGGAAGCGGGCGATGTTGGCACAAACAACAGACGAAGATGACGATGTGGAGCTGGGGGGATGGACCGGTTTATTTCAACCAAATTACGCTGTCTTTCTTGCCAATTTTCGTTTGTTATTCAATGTCGAAATTTTGGCTGAGATCATTCAATTCATAACTGTGATGATGCCAATTTTAAATTAAAATGCCGGCGTACCAAATATTGAAACATAAACTTAAAATAAAATTCATTTGGAAACATTACAGAATAATTCCATGCTTGTTGGCTCTGGCGGCTCTGAAGAGTCAAAGGTGTCAAAATCAAAGTGTGGGTGGACCGTGGAGCCCTGAGATTTTACACAATTCTGAGGCTTCTCAAGTCAATAACATCAATGCTAGTTCAAGTAGTTGCTATGTGGTAATGTACATTCATTGGGCTGCACTAGCCACATCCTTACTCCCTTAGACTTAGTCATTGATACATTAATAATTTAATATTTGGAATCAAATACTTAGTCATTTCAAGCATTACCCATTAAAACAAGAATTCTGATAATATCAAATATTTAATTATGACATGTATGTACTAGGTTTATAGATTTATAAATAAGCTACATGTGATTTTTTTTTTGTTCTGAAGAAAGATTAATTAATTAGTGAGTGTTCAAACATTTAAGCCTATATATAAATGTATTTTACTAATGTTGAGCCTTGCTTAGTCCTTGCGTTCATGATAATTTGGGAAATTTAGGCTACATATGCTTCTTTTTTATTTTAATATAAAATTTAGCAAAGGGGTGGAAGCGGGCGATGTTGGCACAAACAACAGACGAAGATGACGATGTGGAGCGGGGGGATGGACCGGTACACATACGATGGTATGGCGGTGGGCCAATAAGAGTGCCCGCGTGGCCTATTACTTTGCATAGGTGAGCATATTTTAAGTTTGCCTTTATTATTAACATGCTTCAGTTGTATATATAGTGTCGTCTGCAATACACGCACCACAATCTGTATTTGTTCTTCAGGGAGGATGAAGATGTAGAGGTGGGAGAGAGTGGCGAGCACCTGAGATGGTACGGTGACGACGAGGCACCCACCAGAAAACCCAAGATGCCTCTGGTGTTATACAGGTGAGCATCTTTTAAGTTTGCCTTTGTTATTAACATGCTACTTTGTGTATATATCAGGGAATATATACAACGGGAAGGTTCACTTCCTATTGGCTCAACGTAATGCATGACCTCGCCAGCATCCGCCATTCTGGTAGGATAGAAGAGCGAATGGCGTCATTGGTTACCGCAGCGCTATTCGCCTTGTGTGTAAACAAAATCGAAATAGTAGGCCTATAAAAGAATAAACAATCAGACAAAAAGCAACATTTGTGACTATATATCATACTTTAATCCACCAACATGAAAACAATATATTTTAAAGCAAATGAGTATGTTCAGAATAGTTTAAGTTTAATCATGTATCTGCGGGAAAACTGGCCTCCGCTTGGACTCATGTGCTAATGTGTCCGCGACTCCATTCGGTGTCTACTCCCACGTCAGGAGACTAAACAAGAACAAGAAATGTCTGTTATACAGAGTGAAAGATGTTGTTGAAGATGAATAAGGGTCGACCGAGGAGAAGCCCCCTGTGTCCTTGCGTTCATGGTATATGAGAACGTTTTTACAGCACTCAACATCTCAACAGCAATCTTTCTCTATCTTGAAAATGGACACGGATTCTAGTACTGCAGGTTAGTAAAATTCTTCGTTTATTATAGGTTAAGGCCCCTACGTAAATCGGTAGGCCCCATATGTGCGTGATAATCCACATTTTCGATTTGTTTCATTTATGCAAATCGGTAGGCCCCCAGATTTTGTTTGGGGATGTCTTTGTAAAACCAAGGACTTCTGGCGATAGTTTTGACTCTACAGAACTATTTGGTTTGCTTAGATTTTTACAGAACTATTTGGTTTGCTTCAATAAATCTTATCTTATCTATCTGCGGGAAAACTGGCCTCCGCTTGGACTCATGTGCTAATGTGTCCGCGACTCCATTCGGTGTCTACTCCCACGTCAGGAGACTAAACAAGAACAAGAAATGTCTGTTATACAGAGTGAAAGATGTTGTTGAAGATGAATAAGGGTCGACCGAGGAGAAGCCCCCTGTGTCCTTGCGTTCATGGTATATGAGAACGTTTTTACAGCACTCAACATCTCAACAGCAATCTTTCTCTATCTTGAAAATGGACACGGATTCTAGTACTGCAGGTTAGTAAAATTCTTCGTTTATTATAGGTTAAGGCCCCTACGTAAATCGGTAGGCCCCATATGTGCGTGATAATCCACATTTTCGATTTGTTTCATTTATGCAAATCGGTAGGCCCCCAGATTTTGTTTGGGGATGTCTTTGTAAAACCAAGGACTTCTGGCGATAGTTTTTGACTCTACAGAACTATTTGGTTTGCTTAGATTTTTACAGAAACTATTGGTTTGCTTCAATAAATCTTATCTTATCTATCTGCGGGAAAACTGGCCTCCCGCTTGGACTCATGTGCTAATGTGTCCGCGACTCCATTCGGTGTCTACTCCCACGTCAGGAGACTAAACAAGAACAAGAAATGTCTGTTATACAGAGTGAAAGATGTTGTTGAAGATGAATAAGGGTCGACCGAGGAGAAGCCCCCTGTGTCCTTGCGTTCATGGTATATGAGAACGTTTTTACAGCACTCAACATCTCAACAGCAATCTTTCTCTATCTTGAAAATGGACACGGATTCTAGTACTGCAGGTTAGTAAAATTCTTCGTTTATTATAGGTTAAGGCCCCTACGTAAATCGGTAGGCCCCATATGTGCGTGATAATCCACATTTTCGATTTGTTTCATTTATGCAAATCGGTAGGCCCCCAGATTTTGTTTGGGGATGTCTTTGTAAAACCAAGGACTTCTGGCGATAGTTTTGACTCTACAGAACTATTTGGTTTGCTTAGATTTTTACAGAACTATTTGGTTTGCTTCAATAAATCTTATCTTATCTATTTACCCCCCCCCCCCCCCCCCCCCCCCCCCCCCCCCCCCCCCCCCCCCCCCCCCCCCGTGTCCTTGCGTTCATGGTATATGAGAACTCAGAGAATGATAATTTGGGAAATTTAGGCTACATATGCTTCTTTTTTATTTAATATAAAATTTAGCAAAGGGGTGGAAGCGGGCGATGTTGGCACAAACAACAGACGAAGATGACGATGTGGAGCGGGGGGGGATGGATCGGTACACATACGATGGTATGGCGGTGGGCCAATAAGAGTGCCCGCGTGGCCTATTACTTTGCATAGGTGAGCATATTTTAAGTTTGCCTTTATTATTAACATGCTTCAGTTGTATATATAGTGTCGTCTGCAATACACGCACCACAATCTGTATTTGTTCTTCAGGGAGGATGAAGATGTAGAGGTGGGAGAGAGTGGCGAGCACCTGAGATGGTACGGTGACGACGAGGCACCCACCAGAAAACCCAAGATGCCTCTGGTGTTATACAGGTGAGCATCTTTTAAGTTTGCCTTTGTTATTAACATGCTACTTTGTGTATATATCAGGTAATATATACAACGGGAAGGTTTCACTTCCTATTGGCTCAACATAATGCATTGACCTCGCCAGCATCCGCCATTCTGGTAGGATAGAAGAGCGAATGGCGTCATTGGTTACCGCAGCGCTATTCGCCTTGTGTGTAAACAAAATCGAAATAGTAGGGCCTATAAAAGAATAAACAGGCCTATAAAAGAATAAACAATCAGACAAAAAGCAACATTTGTGACTATATATCATACTTTAATCCACCAACATGAAAACAATATATTTTAAAGCAATGAGTATGTTCAGAATAGTTTAAGTTTAATCATGTATCTGCGGGAAAACTGGCCTCCGCTTGGACTCATGTGCTAATGTGTCCCGCGACTCCATTCGGTGTCTACTCCCACGTCAGGAGACTAAACAAGAACAAGAAAATGTCTGTTATACAGAGTGAAAGATGTTGTTGAAGATGAATAAGGGTCGACCGAGGAGAAGCCCCCTGTGTCCTTGCGTTATGGTATATGAGAACGTTTTTACAGCACTCAACATCTCAACAGCAATCTTTCTCTATCTTGAAAATGGACACGGATTCTAGTACTGCAGGTTAGTAAAATTCTTCGTTTATTATAGGTTAAGGCCCCTACGTAAATCGGTAGGCCCCATATGTGCGTGATAATCCACATTTTCGATTTGTTTCATTTATGCAAATCAGTAGGCCCCCAGATTTTGTTTGGGGATGTCTTTGTAAAACCAAGGACTTCTGGCGATAGTTTTGACTCTACAGAACTATTTGGTTTGCTTAGATTTTTACAGAACTATTTGGTTTGCTTCAATAAATCTTATCTTATCTATTTACCCCCCCCCCCCCCCCCCCCCCCCCCCCCCCCCCCCCCCCCCCCCCGTGTCCTTGCGTTCATGGTATATGAAAACTCAGAGAATGATAATTTGGGAAATTTAGGCTACATATGCTTCTTTTTTATTTTAATAAAATTTAGCAAAGGGGTGGAAGCGGGCGATGTTGGCACAAACAACAGACGAAGATGACGATGTGGAGTATGGTTGACTCGGGCACACCATATAGATTTTCCCGCCATAGACCAGCCTTTTGTACGATGATCATCTCCTGCTTATATCAGTATAGCTTTAGTATTTGGGGGGTAGACATTTTTAGAGAAATAACATATTCCAGCTCTCATGTAGAACTTTGCTGAAGAGACTAGACTGTTCAACGACAAAGAATATATTTGCATTGCATGTCAATGCAACAACCATGAAATGATGACAGCACAGGCTGTAATTAAGAATATTGAACGTAACCATATTATGAGACCCCGCCTAGCAAAGTTTAAAGAATATGGCAAGGCAGAGACGGCGCAGGGAAAGAAAAAGACTAACTCTACCTTTCGAGGCATAAATCTCAATGTGACTGTTGTGACCAAGGTTTTGGTTGTGGCCCAATCTTCTGGAAGCGCCTTGTGGATCACCACAAATCACCTCCGAAATATTCAAGATGCAATATGAGATCCCTCAAGATGCACAAACTATCAAAGGACGAAACGAAGGAAGAGATCGGGTGTACAATTATATCTGGGTGGTCGGGGATTGATACCTATGTGCCCAAACCACCTGAAAAATATGCACCCACTATCGAAAGACGAAACTAAGGAAGAGATTTTCTGTTTTACAGACAGACTTTGGAGGACCGTGGGTCAGCCAAGACCGTGAGGCTGGCGTCCCATCAATCGGGCGTCACGCATTATATGAAGGGGTTAACCCCTGTCGCGTTGACGGACCTTGACGGCATAGGGAAAAGGGGGGGGGTCTTCTTGAAAAAGAATTGGAAGAGAAAACAAGTACCTGGATCAGGCACCTCGAGATGTCGACCTGTCGGCTAGCAGAGATCGCCCAGCGATTAGAAAACATGTCAAAGAACCTTGGGAATGAGGTCCTTGCAGACAGGGTGGAACGGTAAGCATATTTTATTCACTATCGTTTTATACAATATTCGTAGATATCAGTCGTATTATAAATTGAATTTCCTCAATTAACGAAACCTTACATTGTTTTTCACAGACAGGCAAAGGGGGATTTCGATCTCGTTATTAAAGACTCCATGGTCGGCGAGTATTTGGCAAGCAGGAGACCCCTGGAAACCACACAACAACTGCAGGCAGCGAGCGAAGAGGTCTCCCTGTCTGCAGCGGAAAAGATCGACGTAAGGAACGCGCTGTGTCTGCGACTTCTTATTTATAGAGGCCGACCAGTATTCATTAATTTTATTAATATTAATACCACCAACTAACTATCTTTTAATACTTTCTTGGTTAAATCACTTTTAATCACTCACTTACAGATATATGTATAATTGTATAATAAATCAGAACATCATTAAATCCGACCAAAGGTAGGAGCTGTAGCCCTCGCCAAAGGATTTAGTCATGCAAAGAGTAACATCCAAGATAGCATCTGGCGGCCATGTTTTTTGGCCGAATGACCCCAAAATGACTCGTTCCCATCTACATGTCAATGTCAACATTAACGACAAATTTCATAAAGTTCAGACCAAAGGTACAACCTGTAGCCCGATGCAAAGGATTTAGTCATGCAAAGAGTAAAATCCAAGAACAGAACATTAATATTATATATCAGTATTAATATTAATATGTTAAGAGAAGGAACAGACCAGCGACAAATTGTTGTATAAAACACAACAACAATACATCGATGCCAGCCACCAGGGTGTAGTTTTCAAAGTCTGTACATTCACTGGTTGCTCAGGTATGGTTAGACAAGCAGGTGGACATTGTACCCTCGTTAAACCTCACGTGTGCCAGGCACATGTCCACCCTGACAGAAGAAGTGCTGAAATTCATCCATAAAGAATTAAATGGGCTTCGACGTTCTCACTTTAACGAAGATGACCCAAATCATAGAGCAATGTACAGAGCTGATTGGCCAGATGAAGAATACAGATTGGCCAGATGTAGAATACAGAAAAAACATTGGTTGGGGTCATATTCAATTGTGAAGGTGCAATAAGGATAAGAATAATATGGAATTTCTGAGACACATCAGAATTAGAACTAATTGAGTAACAAATCAATATCTTGTATTGAAGGCTTTGTCGGATGTCTTCTATTGGTTGAACTCCTTGAGACAAATATTACATTTAAACTGCTTTTAACGACATTAGGACGTGATAAACATCAGAATTAGAACTCATTGTGTAACAAATCAATATCTTGTATTGAAGGCTGTCGGATGTCTTCTATTGGTTAACTCCTTGAGACAAATATTACATTTAAACTGCTTTTAACGACATTAGGACGTGATAAACATCAGAATCAGAACTCATTGTGTAACAAATCAATATCTTGTATTGAAGGCTGTCGGATGTCTTCTATTGGTTAACTCCTTGAGACAAATATTACATTTAAACTGCTTTTAACGACATTAGGACGTGATAAACATCAGAATTAGAACTCATTGTGTAACAAATCAATATCTTGTATTGAAGGCTGTCGGATGTCTTCTATTGGTTAACTCCTTGAGACAAATATTACATTTAAACTGCTTTTAACGACATTAGGACGTGATAAACATCAGAATTAGAACTCATTGTGTAACAAATCAATATCTTGTATTGAAGGCTGTCGGATGTCTTCTATTGGTTAACTCCTTGAGACAAATATTACATTTAAACTGCTTTTAACGACATTAGGACGTGATAAACATCAGAATTAGACCTCATTGTGTAACAAATCAATATCTTATGGGAGGCCAAATTCACATTTAATAATGAATTGCGCTTAAGCGCAATCGATTGCGCTTAATCGCAAATACCACATATTGTGGTTAAGCGCAAATAGGGCATTTACGCTTAAGCGCAATCAATTGCGCTTAAGCGCAATCAATTGCCCTTCAATTGCCCTTAAGCGCAATTATGACTACTATCTAACCTACCCATAAACTATTAGCATGACCTGGTGTATCACCTAGCAACACAAGATGAGCATTGGGCTAATTTTGACCTGTACTCAACAGTCAAACTGTGAGTATGTGTTCAACAAGGAGAATCCCCTAATTACATATTATCAGCATCCCTCTATCCAAAGAATTGATGTCGCCTTCCCGGAACTCTAGTAATGTTTTGTATGATGTTTGTATGATGTTTTTAATGTATTTTTGCACAGATTTTAGCCTTTACTATGGTAATATCCTATACATGCATGCGGTGTCACTGCATGAGGGCTTTCTTACCTCATACAGTAATGCTCTATTTAATCGACTTCTTAACCACAGCAGAATTATGAGTAACTTTTCAGGATTTAGTTGGAAATATGGCTTGTTGCCATTCATCGGAAAGCTCTCGAGAGCTTTCCGATGAATGGCAACAAGCCATATTTCCGACTAAATCCTGAAAAGTTATCCATAATTCTGCTGTGGTTAAGGAGTCGATTAATTAGAGCATTACTGTATGGTTTACTTATTGACTTAAATCAGGGGGAAAAAACCCTATTTTCATATTATCAGCACCCCTGTCCAAAAATTGGTGTGTAATTACTGGAGCTTTGGTGTCTCAGTCCTGAAGCTCTAGTTTTTCTTATTAAATCAGCAGCTCTTGCACAAATCTATAGTATTTCCATGATCATATAGCGTGAATGTGGTGTCACCGAAGGCTTACTTCCCTCATATGGTGTGCCTGTATACTCGAAAATTGAAGAAAATCAATGTCGCCCCGACTAATACAGAAAGTAATGCTATTGCAAGTAGCCCCAACTAATATATACCGAAGATAATATAATGCTATCACGAATCGCTCCAACTAAAACAGAAGGTGATACGATTGCGAGTCAGCCATTTTGATAAAGAAGTTGGGCTAGCTCCCTACCCATCCAAACCAATGAAACCAAGAAGTGACATGTCAATAGGAATTAATGCTAAGTTATGGAGAAACCTATTTATTCACCCGGGGTGTTTTGTTACATATAACCATGAATTGCGCTTAAGCGCAATTGATTGCGCTTAAGCACAATTAATTATTAAATGTGGATTTGGCCTCCCATAATATCTTGTATTGAAGGCTGTCGGATGTCTTCTATTGGTTAACTCCTTGTGACAAATATTACATTTAAACTGATTTTAACGACATTAGGCCGCGGGACACATCAAAATTAGAACTCGTTGTGTAACAAATCAATATCATGTATTGAAGGCTTTGTTGGATGTCTTCTATTGGTTAACTCCTTGTGACAAATATTACATTTAAACTGCTTTTAGGACACGTGAGACACATCAGAATTAGAACTCATTGTGTAACAAATCATTTTCCATATTTTGGCAATCATTTTGATAGAATCCAAATTGTGAATTTGTAAAATTTTTATACTGCATGCTGTAAAATCAAATTTTTGAGGGATCGCAAATGGAAGAACGTGGCTGTGGAGTCGATTCCATTATCGAGCATGAATTACTTTGTTATACAGATCGCCTTGTTTACAGTAAGATAACTTGTTCCATTCTCTACGGGACAAAGCGGTGAGTGTTAGCATGTGTGGTTAGTAATATGCTCACCATTAACACGAACGTCGCAAATAGAGTGGCCCTCGGGTATAGAGAGACCTTTGAGGTTGTTAGATTTCGCACACGCACTAGCTTGTTATTGCTCCGCGCGCTGGTCATCGACCATGGTCCTGAATGTGACAAGATCCGTTTCAACTGCCTTAGTAGTGTATATGGCGATGCCACTTGATAAACTTGAAAAGAATACTGTTTCTCCGATGTTGTTGCGTAAATCCCAATGAGCTCCATTCTTTTCTCCTGCGTATCATCTTCTTGAATCCGCTTCATTGATTGTGTTGGGCTGTAAAATTTACAGCCTGTTGAATGCTTTTGAATTTCCTTGTTATGATGGGAAGTGATACATAAGATGATTATATGCAATAAAATTGATTAATTAAAAATATGATTATAATGGTGTTTGATGTTTGGTAAATAACTATGGTTGATTCTCTCAGTTTGAGATAGCGTCCAGTCACTGTTTTGATTCAGACTGTTGCCTGGCAACACAGGTCTCCAACCGGATTCGAACTTAGTGACAATTTCTTGTCTCTGATCTTGTTTCGACCACTGGTACACCATATACCTTACTGGCCATTGACCAGCTTTGTGTCTTCCTATAGTGTGCTCCAAGAAATGTGCATCAACCAAATGTCTATGACCTGTCTTTTCTACTGTCGTCAGTATCTTTTCACGTCTATTAAGTCGTAACGTTGACCATTTCCTTTCTGCAATAACGTTTGACGCTATGCGCATGGAGAGTTTGTCCATCGGTTGCGCCTCCCCAGTCGTCTGACGTGGGGCACCGGCGACGCATGTGGATGAATTATCTTGATATGTTTCGCCGTGTCCACATTTGGATGGAACATACATATATTTTCAACTTCGATATCAGCGAAAGGGGAGAGGAAATAAAGACAACTTTCTTATTCAGTTCCAAACAGAACAAACTGATCTAAAAAGAACTCAGTGTGGAACAAATCAATATCTTGTATTGAAGGCTGTCGGATGTCTTCTATTGGATAACTCCTTGTGACAAATATTACATTTAAACTGCTTTTAGAACACATGAGACACATCAGAATTACTCATTATGTAACAAATCAATATCTTGTATTGAAGGCTGTCGGATGTCTTCTATTGGTTAACTCCTTGTGACAAATATTACATCTAAACTGCTTTTAACGACATTAGGACGCGGAACACATCAGAATTAGAACTCATTGTGTAACAAATCAATATCTTGTATTGAAGGCAGTTGGATGTCTTCTATTGGTTAAACTCCTTGAGACAAATATTACATTTGAACTGCTTTTAGGACACATGAGACACATCAGAATTAGAACTCGTTGTGTAACAAATCAATATCTTATATTGAAGGCTGTCGGATGTCTTCTATTGGTTAACTCCTTGAGACAAATATTACATTTAAACTGCTTTTAGGACACGTGAGACACATCAGAATTAGAACTCATTGTGTAACAAATCAATATCTTATATTGAAGGCTGTCGGATGTCTTCTATTGGTTAACTCCTTGAGACAAATATTACATTTAAACTGCTTTTAGGACACATGAGACACATCAGAATTAGAACTCATTGTGTAACAAATCAATATCTTGTATTGAAGGCTGTTGGATGTCTTCTATTGGTTAACTCCTTGAGACAAATATTACATTTAAACTGCTTTTAGGACACGTGAGACACATCAGAATTAGAACTCATTGTGTAACAAATCATTTTCCATATTTTGGCAATCATTTTGATAGAATCCAAATTGTGAATTTGTAAAATTTTTATACTGCATGCTGTAAAATCAAATTTTTGAGGGATCGCAAATGGAAGAACGTGGCTGTGGAGTCGATTCCATTATCGAGCATGAATTACTTTGTTATACAGATCGCCTTGTTTACAGTAAGATAACTTGTTCCATTCTCTACGGGACAAAGCGGTGAGTGTTAGCATGTGTGGTTAGTAATATGCTCACCATTAACACGAACGTCGCAAATAGAGTGGCCCTCGGGTATAGAGAGACCTTTGAGGTTGTTAGATTTCGCACACGCACTAGCTTGTTATTGCTCCGCGCGCTGGTCATCGACCATGGTCCTGAATGTGACAAGATCCGTTTCAACTGCCTTAGTAGTGTATATGGCGATGCCACTTGATAAACTTGAAAAGAATACTGTTTCTCCGATGTTGTTGCGTAAATCCCAATGAGCTCCATTCTTTTCTCCTGCGTATCATCTTCTTGAATCCGCTTCATTGATTGTGTTGGGCTGTAAAATTTACAGCCTGTTGAATGCTTTTGAATTTCCTTGTTATGATGGGAAGTGATACATAAGATGATTATATGCAATAAAATTGATTAATTAAAAATATGATTATAATGGTGTTTGATGTTTGGTAAATAACTATGGTTGATTCTCTCAGTTTGAGATAGCGTCCAGTCACTGTTTTGATTCAGACTGTTGCCTGGCAACACAGGTCTCCAACCGGATTCGAACTTAGTGACAATTTCTTGTCTCTGATCTTGTTTCGACCACTGGTACACCATATACCTTACTGGCCATTGACCAGCTTTGTGTCTTCCTATAGTGTGCTCCAAGAAATGTGCATCAACCAAATGTCTATGACCTGTCTTTTCTACTGTCGTCAGTATCTTTTCACGTCTATTAAGTCGTAACGTTGACCATTTCCTTTCTGCAATAACGTTTGACGCTATGCGCATGGAGAGTTTGTCCATCGGTTGCGCCTCCCCAGTCGTCTGACGTGGGGCACCGGCGACGCATGTGGATGAATTATCTTGATATGTTTCGCCGTGTCCACATTTGGATGGAACATACATATATTTTCAACTTCGATATCAGCGAAAGGGGAGAGGAAATAAAGACAACTTTCTTATTCAGTTCCAAACAGAACAAACTGATCTAAAAAGAACTCAGTGTGGAACAAATCAATATCTTGTATTGAAGGCTGTCGGATGTCTTCTATTGGATAACTCCTTGTGACAAATATTACATTTAAACTGCTTTTAGAACACATGAGACACATCAGAATTACTCATTATGTAACAAATCAATATCTTGTATTGAAGGCTGTCGGATGTCTTCTATTGGTTAACTCCTTGTGACAAATATTACATCTAAACTGCTTTTAACGACATTAGGACGCGGAACACATCAGAATTAGAACTCATTGTGTAACAAATCAATATCTTGTATTGAAGGCAGTTGGATGTCTTCTATTGGTTAAACTCCTTGAGACAAATATTACATTTGAACTGCTTTTAGGACACATGAGACACATCAGAATTAGAACTCGTTGTGTAACAAATCAATATCTTATATTGAAGGCTGTCGGATGTCTTCTATTGGTTAACTCCTTGAGACAAATATTACATTTAAACTGCTTTTAGGACACGTGAGACACATCAGAATTAGAACTCATTGTGTAACAAATCAATATCTTATATTGAAGGCTGTCGGATGTCTTCTATTGGTTAACTCCTTGAGACAAATATTACATTTAAACTGCTTTTAGGACACATGAGACACATCAGAATTAGAACTCATTGTGTAACAAATCAATATCTTGTATTGAAGGCTGTTGGATGTCTTCTATTGGTTAACTCCTTGAGACAAATATTATATTTAAACTGCTTTTAAGACACATGGGACACATCAGAATTAGAACTCATTATGTAACAAATCAATATCTTGTATTGAAGGCTGTCGGATGTCTACTATTGGTTAACTCCTTGAGACAAATATCACATTTAAACTGCTTTTAACGACATTAGGAAGTGATACACATCAGAATTAGAACTCATTGTGTATCAAATCAATATCTTGTATTGAAGGATGTCGCATGTCTTCTATTGGTTAACTCCTTGAGACAAATATCACATTTAAACTGCTTTTAACGACATTAGGAAGTGATACACATCAGAATTAGAACTCATTATGTAACAAATCAATATCTTATATTGAAGGCAGTTGGATGTCTTCTATTGGTTAACTCCTTGAACTACTGTCTCGCTAATTAAAAAACTAATATGGAATCTCGCTAATTAAGAAACTAATATGGAATCTCGCTAATTAAGAAACTAATATGGAATCTCGCTAATTAAGAAACTAATATGGAATCTCGCTAATTAAGAAACTAATATGGAATCTCGCTAATTAAGAAACTAATATGGAATTTCCCAGAATGCAGAAGTAAATTAAACATGGTCAAGAAGGGTCAAAGGTCAAGAAGGTTCTTGTTTGCGTTGGTTCCCACATTAGTGGCTGCGAAACGAAACTAATGTTCACTCCTAAGATTGACTGACCACAACTTGAAAAATAATATCGGCATGATAATGAAAGTGTCAATGACACTGTAGCTCAACTCAGGTAGGGGAATAATTTAATTTAACAGTAAATGGAGGAATAGGAAAGGTGCTAATTGAAATGTCTAACGTGCGCCAAAGGATTTAGTGAAGCAAAGAGTAAAATCCAAGATGGCCGCTGGTAGCCATGTTTTTTTGCCGAATGACCCCAAAATTACTCGGTCCCATCTACATGTCATTGTTAACATTCATGACAAATTTAACAAGAGATGGACTGTCGTCCGGTGCATACCCCCTCATGGCATACCGCCTAGTGTGGGCATATCTATAACTTATGATGGCTATACTCAGACATATGGACCCAGAAATCAGCATTTTCATATAAACAAAGATGAATAACTATAGAACAAAAAACCAAAACAAAACTTTTGAATGTGCCGTTAAATGTCCTCATAGTGGTGAACATCCATAAAAAATTTCATTGAGATCCGAGCATTACTGTTCAAGTTATGAGTTGAACAGACATCGGATGGATCAAACAGCCAACATTTCCAGATAAACAAAGATGAATTACTCTAGAATGGAAAAGCAGAACAGCACAATGGAACCCTCTATTGAGATCCCAGTACAACTGTTCAAGTTACAATATGAACAGACACCAGACGAACCAAAAAGCCAACATTTCCAGATGAACAAAGATGTATAACTCTAGAATGGAAAATCCGAACAAACCGATGGAACCCTCTATTGAATGCCCTCATAGTAGTGAACATCCATACAAAATTTCATTGAGATCCGAGCACTACTGTTCAGGTTATGAAATGAACAGACACCAGATGGACCAAAAATCCAACATTTCAAGATAAACAAAGATGAATAACTCTAGAATGGAAAATCCGAACAAAACGATGGAACCTCTATTTAATGTCCTCATAGTTGTGAACATCCACACCAAATTTGGTTGAGATCCCAGCACAACTGTTGAAGTTACGACATGAACAGACACCAGACGGACCAAAAAGCCACTATTTCCAGATAAACAAAGATGAATAACTCTAGAATGGAAAATCCAAACAAAACGATGGAACCCTCTATTTATGTCCTCATAATAGTGAACATCCATACCTAATTTCATTGAGATCCGAGCACTACTGTTCAAGTTATGACACGAACAGACATCGGACGGACGTACCGACTCACGGACGCACGCACGGACGGACGCACGGACGGACGGACAGGTGCAAAACAGTATACCCCCTTTTTTTTAAAGGGGGTATAAAGGGGGTATAATAAAGATCAGACCAAAGGTATGACCTGTAGCCGGCCCGAAAGGATTTAGTCATGCAAAGAGTAAAATCCAAGATGGCTGCTGGCGGCCATGTTTTTCGGCCGAACGACCCCAAAATGACTCGTTCCCATCTACATGTCATTGTTAACATCCATGACAAATTTCATAAAGATCAGACCAAAGGTACGACCTGTAGCCTGCGCCAAAGGAAATTGTTGATGGACACACAGACACACGGACGACAAACCATGGCAATAGCTCAAACTTACAAAAGTAAGTTGAGCTAATATTACTGGCATAACAAAAATGTGTGTAATTAAAGAACATGACATTTGCGAAAATACCACAAAATTACTGTGAGCGATGATTCCACTGATGATAATAGTATACAAGTGTCTAACAGTGATATTATCAACAAATGTATCGACAAATGTATGTGAGTGAATAAACGCTCACAAGTAGTAATCTGAGAGTCTTTCAGATAGATGCGGATAGATGTGGGGCATCAGACATGTTAGTGTTATATGTATAGAAGGAAGAATAGCCAATCATATTCATCAACCACAACTTATAAGCAATTGCAAGGCAGTGCGCTGCGGTAATATCTACCATTTTCCATATTTTGGCGACCATTTTGGTAGAATCCTAATTGTGAGTTTGTAAAATTTTATACCGCATTCTGTAAAATCAAATTTTTGAGGAATCGGAAGGAGGTAGGAAATAAAGACAACTTTCTTAACCAGTTCCAAAGAGAACAAACTGATTTAACAAGAACTCATTGTGTTACAAATCAATATCTTGTATTGAAGGAAGTCTTCTATTGGTTAACTCCTTGAGACAAATATTACATTTAAACTGCTTTTAACGGCATTAGGACGTGAGACGATGGTAGTGAGGGCCCCACAATGGATACAGAAGTCGAGAGGAGCACGATAGAGAAGATATGTGCCACTTAAGATGGTATGGGGACAGGGTAGCGAGGGCCCCACGATGGATACAGAAGTCGAGAGGGAGGACAATAAAGAAGATGATGCATGCCACTTACGATGGTATAGCCCCACGAGAGTATAACGGCAGTGAAGAGCTGGATGGGCGCAAAACAGCTGTTAAAATGATGACAAAACCGAGATAATGTTATTTGGAACAGATCACAGAATTAAGAACACTCATTTGGACTGCATTCGTATAGGTGATTCCGACATAAAGCCATCGTCGTGTGCCAGATATCTGGGCATTCACCTAGACAGTACTCTGTCAATGGAAGTGTACATAAACATAGCTGCTCATGTGATTTTTAAGAAGCCGAATGTTGTAAGAAATTTGACTGTCTCTCGCGCCTCCCTTTGTATATTGAATCTTGTGCTATGTACCTGGTAAACCAGGCTTAAGGTCAGCTGATAAAATATTACTTGCTGTCCACAAATGTGACCTTGTTAATTATGGTCATCGATCTTTTGAATGCTTAATAAATGGCCCAAACCTTTGGAATTCACTCCCGCTTACACTTAGGAATTTTGCTACTCTGGAAACATTCAAAACACAACTCAAAACGTATCTGTATAAACTTCACTATGGCAATGACGACGACCGAAGCTAAGCATCTATTTCGTGCATTGTTTTTTTACACACAGCCTTTATCCTACTTTGTATATGAATTGTTTGATTTATTTCATTGTAGTTATTGTTTGTGTGTACATGCGTATGTGTTTGAATGTGCTGGAGCTCTGTCATCTGTTGTATCATTGAGCGCTTTGGGCCTCATTGGATAAAGCGCTTTAAAAATGCTATACATTATATTATTATTATTAACCAATTACGTGGCTTTCTCAGTTGGATAAGCTGCTCTATCATATACTGCAATGCATGCACCATTTGGAATTTCTTGAGGATTTTTAGAACCATTTGGAATTTCATGAGGATTTTTGGCAGAGAAAGTCCACCCAAGTTTCCTAAGTTACAAGGTGCCAGTCCTCATGTCCATTGAATGATTCAGACTTGGACGCACAATATAAACGGACAATTGAAAGCTGGGCCTGGACAATAATCGATCATACAATGAGTCACTACATGCTATATCTTTTATTTTGTATTTCAATCACTGACTCTGCTATTGTTTCAGGTGTATGTGTCGTCCACAGGCAGATTAAGGGAGGTAACCCAGCCTGGTTGCTACTAGCAGACACTCTATAAACCTGGATCTGTGAGGTAACCCAGCCTGGTTGTTACTAGCAGACATGCTATAAAGCTGGATCTCTGAGGTGAGGTAGCCCAGCCTGGCTGTTACTAGAAGACTCTATATACCTGGTGGTGAGGTAACCCAGTCTGGTTGTTACCAGCAGACACCGTTTATTGGAAGTGGATTGGCGCGGAGGGGGAGGAGTTCACCGAAGATCAGTACCCACCAATTAAGCCGTATAAAAGGCCGGTTAAAACAAAGAATAAGACATTGGCGCTAGCCTATAATGAGGCTGACTTGATTCTCAGTGACCTTAACAAAGGGCGACCGTTGCCGAATCAGACACAGTCGCCGACTTCGCCGTTGCCGACACCGACACAGTCGCCGTTGCCGACACCGACACAGTCGCCGACACAGTTGCCGACACAGACACAGTCGCCGTTGCCGACACAGACACAGTCGCCGGAAAAGTCGTCTCGACAGTCAACCCGTACCGCGCCTCGAAAAGGGATAAAGTCACCGTCACCTTTGCCGACAACGTCATACTCGCCAAGAAAGACACAGCCAAGGTCGCCTTTGCCGACAACGTCATACTCGCCTCAAGACACAGCCAAGGTCACCGTCGACTTTGCCGACAACGTCATACTCGCCTCAAAAGACACAGTCAAGGTCACCATCGCCTCAAAAGACAACGTCAACCCGTACCTCTCCTCGAAAAGGGAAAAAAAGACAGGTAATTTTACTTTTACTTTTAATTTTACTAATGTTACTTTTCTTTTCAGCGTTAGTGTTGATGTAAAACGGTCCTTTTTACATAGGATTTCATTATGGTTTTTTATCCACATTCCAATTAAACTGGCATGTTCTCCCGGGTGTCCGTTTTACATAGGGGCTTTATGTGAAACGGAAGTGTTACATTGGCATTAAAGTGCAACGTCCTCAGATCTCTCTTCTTTTTTTTTTGGTAGTGTTGATGTAAAACGGTCCGTTTTACATATGGTTTTTATCCCCGCCTATATAAAAACTGATATGTAAAACGGGGCATGGGTGTAAAAAGACCATTTTGCATAGGTGTGTACATGTATCAGTTCTATTTTTTGGTATGTTAAACGGCAATGTTACTTTTCTTTTCAGCGTGACGAGTCTACACCGACAAAAGAAGATGTTGCCAAGCCGACACCCAAGTCAAAGAAATCGAAAACAGAGTACATGAAGTTAATCGACAAAAAATTCATAGATGACACCCACCCGTCGGTACTAAAGACGTATGCAGGAAGACCGTCAAGGACGCAGCACGGCCAATTTGAAGCATCTGATGTGCCTTCTTTAAAGGAAACTATAAAATCTAAATGGTGTGACAACATAAGACTGACGTGCCAATCTAAAGCAGGTTGTTCGAATTTTTCTCTGTACAGTGAAGCTTCTGTCTATACACACATCTATAGATATCACTGTACCTACAAGACGCCTAAGTGTGTAGAACTGAAACAACCCAGAAAGGGCAAACAATTCCAAATAGTTTATGCTAGAAAAGAGAGTACATGAAGTTGATCGATCGACAAAAAATTCATAAATGACACCCACCCGTCGGTACAAAAGACGTATGCAGGAAGACCGTCAAGGACGCAGCACGGCCAATTTGAAGCATCTGATGTGCCTTCTTTGAAGGAAACTATCAAAGCTAAATGGTGTGACAACATAAGACTGACGTGCGAATCTAAAGGAGGTTGATTGAATTGTTCTCTGCACAATAATTTGAAGCATCTGATGTGCCTTCTTTGAAGGAAACTATAAAAGCTAAATGGTGTGACAACATAAGACTGACGTGCAAATCTAAAGGAGGTTGTTTGAATTGTTCTCTGCACAATAAAGCGTCTGTATATACACACATATATAGATATCACTGTACCTACAAGACGCCTAAGTGTGAAGAAGAAGTAAAACAACCCAGAAAGGGCAAACAATTCCAAATAGTTTATTGCTAGTAATTCTTTATACATGTATCTTCAAGAGCTCTTCAGCATTATTATTATTGCAAATAACTTTTTATATGCAAAAAAAAAATCACTGTACCTACAAGACGCCTAAGTCTGATGAAGTAAAACAACCCAGAAAGGGCAAACAATTCCAAATAGTTTATTGCTGTGCAATTCTTTATACATGTATCTTCAAGAGCTCTTCAGCATTATTATTATTGCAAATAACTTTTTATATGCAAAAAAAAATATTAAACCTCACTGTTACTTTTCTTTCACTGTAAAACGGGGCATGGGTGTAAAAATGTTATTTTCTGGTTTAAAGCGGTTTATGCAAAAAGGACCGTTTTACATCAACACTACCAAAAGCTGTACGTTTTACATAGGGACTTTATGTAAAGCGGAAGTGGGTGTTGGGAATTGAAACAGATACCAAACACTCACTTCCGTTTTACATGAAGCCCCCTACGTAAAACGGGAGAGCTTTTGGTAGTGTTGATGTAAAACGGTCAGTTTTACATAGGAATTCCACTGGCATGTTCTCCCGGGTGTCCGTTTTACATAGGGGCTTTATGTAAAACAGACGTGTTAACATTGGCATTAAAGTGCAACGTCCTCGGATCTCTGGAAATGGAACATCAACACTACCAAAAAAAAAAAAAAGCTGTCCCGTTTTACATAGGGGGCTTTATGTAAAGCGGAAGTGGGTGTTGGGAATTGAAACATACCAAACACTCACTTCCGTTTTACATGAAGCCCCCTATGTAAAACGGGACAGCTTTTTTTGGTAGTGTTGATGTAAAAACGGTCCGTTTTACATAGGAATTCCAATTAAACTGGCATGTTCTCCCGGATGTCCGTTTTACATAGGGGGTTTTATGTAAAACGGACGTGTTAACATTTGCATTAAAGTGCAACGTCCTCGGATCTCTGGAAATGGAACCCTATGTAAAACGGACCGTTTTACATTACCAACTGTACAAATATAAGAATTTTAATTTTGACTGTCATTTTCAATATTTTTATTGAGTTGTGTTAGCGAGGTTTGTGCAGTAAAATGTTGTGAAAAACACTTCGCGTTTTATACCGTTTGAACGCAAAGACCTTACGATAACAACTGAGTAACAAAAATTTCTTTATACCTGTTCACATGTGTACCTTACATCATATGCAGGAGACAATTAAAAACTTTGACTGACATTAGGCCAAATAAAAAAACATCTCCGTTTCCGATTTATTTGGCAAAAAAATCCAACCAGCCAGCCAGGAAAATTATTTTATTTTATTTGTTTATGTTATTTTTCATGCGGATACCAGAAAGGCAGAGCATGAACAAATTTAACATACTTTGGGTATAATGACTATCATGCAGCTTAAAGTGTCATACCGGGATCCTGGCCATATACAGGTTAAAAACACCAATTCCGGGTATCATATATCAATGGAAAGCTTATTCAACCAGTATTGCGTACAACCCTGGTGTTTTGGTTCGAAAAAGTTTGTTTGATGCCAGAAAAGAGCAATTTACACCAAAAGTATCAGCATATATATATACTGACAGTTCGTTACTCTGGTGTCAAAGAGACCACATGAATACAATTATGTTTCGGCAATCTCCGAGCGTTTTCGCGAATAATGGGAGGAACGTGCCTGCACTTCCAGACCAATCGGAAACCGAGCGAATACGGACATAGCCGAATGTAAGAGATATCGGTACGATTCGCTGAGGGGTCACGATTGCTTGCAGACATGAAAGGCTATCACATACATAGCTGTCACCTCAAATCAAAACATAAATGTTATTTCCCCCAGAATCGGCAGGTCGACATTCTTCTGTTGACATGTAATATTACCCATGGCTCAATCGTTATAAATATCGACTCTCTAAAAACGCTTCGCATAATGTCACAACCACTACATTTAAACAAAAACATCATTGTTAATGGTGAAAAGTTTATTAATAAAAACTGGATCAAACACGGAATATACTACATAAATGACATAATATATGATTACAGCTTTTTAGACTATGATTCATTCTGTACTAGGTATGACATTAATACCACAATCACTACATTTCATGGGTTAAAATTTGCCCCTACCCTACAGCGCCCCTGTGGAGATCCGGCAGAAAATATCGGAAATGTGAAAAATTCAAATGACCATAACTTTTGAGCCACTTGAGATATCCAAAAAAGGTTTTCTATTTGATAGTCAGAATGCAATTGCCTTTAAAATGACATATAACATGATGTTTGTTAATGAATTTAAACTTTTGACCTCCCATTACTACTAAATTACAGTCGGAAAGACCACATTCCAACCGTTATTTTGACTTGGTTCATCACCCGTGAAATTGTTCAGAACGAGTCTGAACGACGTTCCTTGTGAAAACTCAAGTCATTATTCAGTAGCATTCCCCGCTACATCTGTATTTTTTGTCATTAGTCAGTAACCGCGGTCTGTCGGTAGGGGGTGGCCCGTCACTTTGCCCGTCACAAAGTGACGTGTAAATACGGGAATGGCCCGCCAAAGTGACGGGTAAATACGGGGATGGCCCGCCCTAAAGTGATGAGTGGATACCATCGCAGATAATCAAATTTCAAAAGATTTGTCCCCTACAACCCCGTCATGATGCATGTTTTTATTTCATACAAATTGTTCACCGTTCGCACATATCACGAATTACAGAACTTCTTTCAGAACGACGTTCGTTGTGAAAACTCTGTCATTATTCCGTAGCTTTCCCTGGTTCACATGGGGTGTCATCTATATTTTTACATGGTCTGCATTCAACGGTCGGCTGACTGATAGAAATTCAATTCACTAATTTGTTTCCAAACCGGAAGTTGTACAACGTGACAACAGTAGCTTTGTCAAGACGTCGTTATATTGTGACGTCATGAAATTTAGCTTTTTGGGCAATTGGGGCACGTCCTATATATATATCTTAGGTAAGTATGGATATTAATGTGATATATCGGGAAATCATAGTCATTTGGTAACTTAACTTGTTTAAATTAAATATACATGGCCACAAATAAGTATTTTATACACACATAGTTACAATCGGCAATGATCAAGAACATAAATAGATAGTTAATTTACCATTTTATACCAGTAATATATGATGCTGTATTAGCTCCGCAATCTGACCCAAACTGGTTTGTACAGGATATAGACCATATACATGTACATGTGATGCGGATTTATACAGGAGGTTAACCATATGCGTGTGATGTCCATCGAACCATACATCCACTTTGACATAAACTGGTTTATACAGGATTTCGACCATATGCATGTGACAAGGATTCATACAGGAGGTTAACCGTATGCATGTGATTTCCATCGAAGCATACATCCACACAATCATGTCCATACAGTAGATCATCCGTACGCATGTGACGTCTGTTGATAACATAACCTGACTCCTATAGAGATCTATCTTATTTGTGCAATGACTGGCGACAATTCCATCGGCCATGACAAATATTCGGAGATCGACGTTCTGTGTGTGAGGTTTCTTGAAAATGTTATATTAACCTGAACTGGGTTGTACTGGGCCTTATGCACGTGACGCTGATTCGTACAGGTACTCAACCATATGTGTGTGATGTCATTCGAAACATCCTTCGACATAAACTTGTTCATACAGGAGATCGACCATACGTGTGTGACTTCTGTTGATAACATTCACTGACATAAACTGAAACTTATTCTTACAGAGGCCGATCGTGATCGGCCTCTCGTTCAAACTATTTGAGATATTTTCAAGATTTGTCAGGTCTAAGCACGGGAGCTAGGAACATCATATATGACACCCTCAGACACATTTTGGGGAAAAATTGTAGCGATTACACCTCTCCGAGTGTAAGATTACGCTCGCCCCGTGGAGGGGTAATCACTACAAATTCACCCCAAAATTTGTCTGAGGGGGTCATATATGACGTTCCAAGCTCCCATGGTCTAAGATAGCTATATGGGGGCCATAACTGTCTATTATATCCTCAAGGGGCAATCAATATTGATATCTTAGACCTGATGGCTACACCAGGTCAAATGTCATTTGTGAAAATACCAGTCTGTTTATCATTACCGTTGATGCATTGTTAAACTAGATTTCATTAATTAGATGTTTACTGTCGGCAAAAAATATTGATCCACGTGCTTTTTCTATTTTTAGGTCTTGAGATGAATTCAGGTTTTGTGCTGGAGCCGTACCCAGGGTTTGGCAATTGGCCAGCAAAAATACTTCAGCGCGGTGAACTCGTGACTGTCTCGTATTTTCCAAAATTGGATGAGACAAGGGAGGTTCCGGTGGAGAAGCTCCGGCCATTGCCAGCTAAGGCAGTCAAAGGATGGAAGCGAAATTTTCTCTGTTCTTGGAAATTAGCTAAGGTATAAAATAAAAGTACATGTATGCAGAAATTATAAACAATGAAATGGAATAAAAGTAATGTATATATATCCATTATATAATATTGGTGGAAATCCATGTTGAAGGTAATCATCAGACGTAAACATCGAGTTCTTTAAGATATCACACGCATAAGGGCGATATCGCACGTCACTCAGTTTAGTTTTTCAGTGAGGTAGTATGCTACGACGTAGGTTTTCGGATCAAGTTTGATCACATGGGTTGAAATTGTTTTCCCAACGCTGGATTCCATCTGACACAGGCACGTCACACTTGTATGGTCGATCGTCAATGTTGGTTCTCTATATTCGGACTCAAGATATGTGCAACGGCGAACCCCACATTCATCGGATACACGTCACCTACGCAGGCGAGTAATTGGTGTATGAACTGCACGCATGTAGTAAATGTTGGCAATTCCAAGTTTTTGCTTCAATATTATTAGCCGTTTATTTTTAGTGGCCGATAAGCGCACCCCGTACAAAGCGCTGAAATAGCAGTATAAGCATTAACGACATGTGGGCAATATAATGAAGCAAACAACCTCTAGTGAGATTATCAATTTTTCCAACACCGGTCAGGAGAGAGTTAAAAGGGTGGAACGGTTTCGTGACCATATCTGGCCAAAAACACCAATTCAGGACATCGTATATCAATGGAAAGAGTATCTAACCAACATCACACATTAACGGGTGTTTTGAGTCGAATAACATCGTTTTATACCCAAAACTAGCAGTTTTAATACACACAATTAATATGCATACTAGCAATGCCACGGGCGCGTGCCAAAGGTCACGCAACCTCCGATCATACAACACGCGCGTGCATTTATGCAAATTACGAAAGGTCAGTTAAGATAGGACCTATCTTAAAAATTCGACGTGGTAGATTTATGATGTTCAAACGGCTGTAAATATGGAATCTGACGGTTGTTGTGGGTGCGAATAATTATTTGTGAATAACTAAACACACTACACGATATTATAACAAAAAATGGCATGGCAGGAACATTTTCCAGCCCTTTAAATCAGCTCAAAATTAGAGAAATTTATATAATCTATACAAATATATTAATAAGAGATTTTTTTGCAGGAGGGGAGGAGGGAGGCGGAGGAGGAGGAAGAGGGGCGGGAAGTCGGAAGTGAGGAAGAGGGGGAGGATGTAGATGACGAAGTACCGGCATACATACAGGAAATGACTATAAGCCGGGAACACCGAATTTATAAGGGACATCAGGATGATTTTCTGAACAGCCTGCCCAGAAAGAACATAAGACGGAAACGAACGCGTGGGGGAAGGTATAAAGAGAATGCTCAAAATAGTTTAATCATGTATCTGCAGCAAAACTGGCCTCGACTAGGAGTCATGTGCTCCTGTGCTAATGTGTTCGCTACTCCATTCGGTGTGGATTCTCATATCAGGAGACTAAATAAAAACAAGAAATGTCTACTCTACACAGTGAGAGAAGTTGTGGAAAGTGCGGAAGATGACGAATAATATTTTTGGACATACAGTAATGCTCTAATTAATCGACCTCTTAACCAAAGCAGAATTATGGGTAACTTTTCAGGATTTAGTCAGAAATATGGCTTGTTGCCATTCATCGGAAAGCTCTCCCCGAGAGCTTTCCGATGAATGGCAACAAGCCATATTTCCGACTAAATCCTGAAAAGTTACCCATAATTCTGCTTTGGTTAAGAGGTCGATTAATTAGAGCATTACATCATATTTTAATCTATTCCGGCCCATTGTGTATTGCCGTTTTCAGTAATGATCTGTTCCGGTGCACTCCCATTTTATACTTTCTGTTCCAATACACCATGTTTTAGTTCATTCCGGCCCATTGTGTATTGCCGTATTCAGTAATAACCTGTTCCAGTCTGCTCCCATTTTATACTTTGTGTTCCAATACATCATAATTCATAAATTAATTCATTTGTAGGGATGTTCAGATAATAAGTTCAACAGGCCGAGGTTGTTTGTTGAACTTATTATCCGAACATCCCTACAATTGAATTAATTGGAATTCTGTCTGACGTCTGCTAATATTAAAATAACACCCCTATATAATAACAATAAGATATTCCATTAAATGTGTTTTTAATTGAGTGGGAGAGTCCATTCTGTAAAGAATGGGTTAATATAATTTTAAAGTCAAGACAAAAATCATCCACAGTAGTTCTATTTTATGTAATTTTACGACATTATAATATGTATTAATATACATGTACAAGGGGCAAGATTTTTCAGTAGTCTTGAATCAATTTGCTATTAGTTCTGTGACTTTTATCTAAGTTTAATAATATGATTATGCTTAAGCATTTTGCAAAACAAACATGCTGTTTGTGGTCATCATGGTATTCGAAGTACACCACTGAAGGGGATTTTCATATAAACAAGGACAATTTTCATAAAAAGATAACTTGTTTTAGCAAAAATCTAACTAATGTACATTAAAACCAACAAACAAAACATGTATTTCTCACCCACAAATGTGACAAAGCATGAATAAATTCAGGTTTATATGGTCAACTGGGAATAAATCGACCCACTAGGCAATCCTATTCCACTACACAATCCTACTCTACCAGGCAATCTTGATACACTAGTCAATTTTATTCCACTAGGCAATCCTATTCCACTACACAAACCTACTCCACACGCCGTTAGTCAATCCTACCCCAGTAGTTAGTGGCGTAGGATTCACTAGTGGAGTAGGATTGCCTCGTGAAGTAGGATCTCCTAGTGGAATAGCATTGACTAGTGGGATAGGATTGACTAGTGGAGTAGGATTGACTAATGGAGTAGGTTTGAATAGTGGAATAGGATTGTGTAGTGGAATAAAATTGACTAGTGGATCAAGATTGCCTGGGAGTGTAGTATTGTGTAGTGGAATAGGATTGCCTAGTGGAATAAAATTGATTAGTGGATCAAGATTGCCTGGGAGTGTAGTATTGTGTAGTGGAATAGGATTGACTAGTGGAATAAAATTGACCAGTGGTGACCGATTAACTAGTGGTGTAGGATTGACTAATGGAGTAGGATTGGTTAGTGGGGCGGGATTGACTAGTGGTGTATGATTCACTAGTGGAGTAGGATGGCCTCGTGAAGTAGGATCGCCTAGTGGAATTGCATTGACTAGTGGGATAGCATTGACTACTGGAGTAGAATTGACTAGTGGAATAGCTTTGAATAATGGAAGAGGATTGTGTAGTAGAATAGGATTGCCTATTGGTGTCTGACTAGTGGGACAGGATTGACTAGTGGAATAGAATTGACTAGTGGATCAAGTTTGCCTGGTAGAGTAGGATTGTGTAGTGGAATAGGATTGCCTAGTGGAATAAAATTGATTAGTGGATCAAGATTGCCTGGGAGTGTAGGATTGACTAGTGGAATAAAATTGACCAGTGGTGTCCGATTAACTAGTGGTGTAGGATTGACTAATGGCTTAGGATTGACTAGTGGTTTATTTTGTTGGATGTTTACTTTGTCGGTCACACATAAAAGATCACAGTAATCACACTAATTCCTTTAGAGGTAACTTCAAAAGATTATGTCCATCTGTCCAGTTTGTTATCATAACATGTTTGTATATGGACAGATGGACATAATCTTTTGAAGTTACCTCTACTTTGCAGAGGGTGTGAATCCTTGTTTTGACAGAAGCCATGAACTTCATTCACTCAAATGGCATATACTCAATCATTCTCATGGCAAATATTTAACCAATGTCATGGCATATACTCAATCGATGTCATGGCATATACTCAATAATTCTCATGGCAAATATTTAACCAATGTCATGGCATATACTCAATCGATGTCATGGCATATACTCAATAATTCTCATGGCAAATATTTAACCAATGTCATGGCATATACTCAATCGATATCATGATATACTCAATCAATGTCGTGGCATATACTTAATCATTCTCATGGCATATACTCAATCATTCTCATGGCAAATATTCAACCAATGTCATGGCATATACTCAATCGATGTCATGGCATATACTCAATAATTCTCATGGCAAATACTCAATCGATGTCATTGCATCTACTAAATCATTCTCATGGCAAATATTCAACCAATGTCATGGCATATACTCAATCGATGTCATGGCATATACTCAATAATTCTCATGGCAAATACTCAATCAATGTCATGGCATATACTCAACCAATGTCATGGCAAATATTCAACCAATGTCATGGCATATACTCAATCGATGTCATGGCATATACTCAATAATTATCATGGCATATACTCAATCGATGTCATGGCATATACTCAATCGATGTCATGGCATATACTCAATCGATGTCATGGCATATACTCAATCGATGTCATGGCGTATAGCATATACTCAATAATTCTCATGGCATATACTCAATCGATGTCATGGCATATACTCAATCATTCTCATGGCAAATATTCAACCAATGTCATGGCAAATATTCAACCAATGTCATGGCATATACTCAATCGATGTCATGGCAAATACTCAATCGATGTCATGGCATATACTCAATCAATGTCATGGCATATACTCAATCGATGTCATGGCATATACTCAATCATTCTCATGGCAAATATTCAACCAATGTCATGGCAAATATTCAACCAATGTCATGGCATATACTCAATCGATATCATGACATATACTCAATCGATGTCATGGCATATACTCAATCGATGTCATGGCATATACTCAATAATTCTCATGGCATATACTCAATCGATGTCATGGCATATACTCAATCGATGTCATGGCAAATTTTCAACCAATGTCATGGCATATACTCAATCGATGTCATGGCATATACTCAATCGATGTCATGGCATATACTCAATAATTCTCATGGCATATACTCAACCAATGTCATGGCAAATATTCAACCAATGTCATGGCATATACTCAATCGATGTCATGGCATATACTCAATAATTATCATGGCATATACTCAATCGATGTCATGGCATATACTCAATCGATGTCATGGCATATACTCAACCAATGTCATGGCAAATATTCAACCAATGTCATGGCATATACTCAATCGATGTCATGGCATATACTCAATCGATGTCATGGCATATACTCAATAATTCTCATGGCATATACTCAATCGATGTCATGGCATATACTCAATCATTCTCATGGCAAATATTCAACCAATGTCATGGCAAATATTCAACCAATGTCATGGCATATACTCAATCGATGTCATGGCAAATACTCAATCAATGTCATGGCATATACTCAATCGATGTCATGGCATATACTCAATCGATGTCATGGCATATACTCAATCATTCTCATGGCAAATATTCAACCAATGTCATGGCAAATATTCAACCAATGTCATGGCATATACTCAATCGATGTCATGGCAAATACTCAATCGATGTCATGGCATATACTCAATAATTCTCATGGCATATACTCAATCGATGTCATGGCATATACTCAATCGATGTCATGGCATATACTCAATCATTCTCATGGCAAATATTCAACCAATGTCATGGCAAATATTCAACCGATGTCATGGCATATACTCAATCGATATCATGACATATACTCAATCGATGTCATGGCATATACTCAATCGATGTCATGGCATATACTCAATCGATGTCATGGCATATACTCAATCGATGTCATGGCATATACTCAATCGATGCCATGGCATATACTCAATCGATGTCATGGCATATACTCAATCGATGTCATGGCATATACTCAATCGATGTCATGGCATATACTCAATCGATGTCATGGCATATACTCAATCGATGTCATGGCATATACTCAATCGATATCATGACATATACTCAATCGATATCATGACATATACTCAATCGATGTCATGGCATATACTCAATCGATGTCATGGCATATACTCAATCGATGTCATGGCATATACTCAATCGATATCATGACATATACTCAATCGGTGTCATGATATACTCAATGTCATGGCATATACTCAATCGATGTCATGGAATATACTCAATCAATGTCATGACATCGATTGAGTATTTGCCATGAGAATGATTGAGTATATGCCATGACATCGATTGAGTATATGCCATGACATCCATATACTCATTACTCAATCAATGCCATGGCATATACTCAATTATTCTCATGCCAAATATTCAACCAATGTCATGGCATATACTCATTACTCAATCAGTGTCATGGCATATACTCAATCAATGTCATGGCAAATACTCAATCATTCTCATGGCATATACTCAATCAATGTCATTGCATATACTCAATCATTCTCATGTCATTCTCATGGCATATACTCAATCAATGTCATGGCATATACTCAATCATTCTCATGTCATTCTCATGGCATATACTCAATCGGTGTCCACAAAAATTATTTGATATATTTACCTGTGTGAGCACACAGCTCCCAGAGAATATACATCACATATAGCTTAACTGTGTGCGCACATAGATAACTTATATCACCTTTTTTCATGCATAGATATCTCTCACAGTCCGACATGTTTAACTTCTGAAAATGTGATAACGCAAAATATATAACTAAATACAGGTCGCACATGGAAAGCAAAAAATATAGATAGAAGACAATTATTTTTGTAACTAACAATAGTTTATTTACATAAGTTATTTATTTTATTTACTTTATTTAATTATTTCTTTACGTCTAACCAATTAGTAAACCATCCACATCTACCCGAATATTTGCCATGAGAATGATTGAGTATATGCGATGAGAGTGATTAAGTATATGCCATGACATCGATTGAGTATATGTGATTGAGTATATGCCATGACATCGAATGAGTATTTGCCATGACATCGATTGAGTATTTGCCATGAGAATGATTGAGTATTTGCCATGACATCGATTGAGTATATGCGATGAGAGTGATTAAGTATATGCCATGACATCGATTGAGTATATGTGATTGAGTATATGCCATGACATCGATTGAGTATTTGCCATGACATCGATTGAGTATTTGCCATGAGAATGATTGAGTATTTGCCATGACATCGATTGAGTATATGCCATGATATCGATTGAGTATATGCCATGAGAATTATTGAGTATTTGCCATGACATCGATTGAGTATATGCCATGACATCGATTGAGTATTTGCCATGAGAATGATTGAGTATTTGCCATGACATCGATTGAGTATATGCCATGACATCGATTGAGTATATGCCATGAGAATGATTGAGTAAATGCCATGACATTGGTTGAATATGACATCGATTGAGTATATGCCATGATATCGATTGAGTATATGCCATGAGAATTATTGAGTATATGCCATGACATCGATTGAGTATATGCCATGAGAATGATTAAATATTTGCCATGAGAATGATTAAGTATATGCCATGACATTGGTTGAATATTTGCCATGACATTGGTTGAGTATATGCCATGACATTGGTTGAATATTTGCCATGAGAATGATTAAGTATATGCCATGACATCGATTGAGTATATGCCATGAGAATGATTGAGTATATGCCATGAGAATGATTAAGTATATGTGATTGAGTATATGCCATGAGAATGATTAAGTATATGTGATTGAGTATATGCCATGACATCGATTGAGTATATGCCATGACATCGATTGAGTATATGCCATGATATCGATTGAGTATATGCCATGAGAATGATTGAGTATATGCCATGACATCGATTGAGTATATGCCATGAGAATGATTGAGTATATGCCATGACATCGATTGAGTATATGCCATGACATTGATTGAGTATATGCCATGACATCGATTGAGTATATGCCATGAGAATGATTGAGTATATGCCATGACATTGGTTGAATATGACATCGATTGAGTATATGCCATGACATTGATTGAGTATATGCCATGACATCGATTGAGTATATGCCATGAGAATGATTGAGTATATGCCATGACATTGGTTGAATATGACATCGATTGAGTATATGCGATGAGAATGATTAAGTATATGCCATGACATCGATTGAGTATATGCCATTACATTGATTGAGTATATGCCATGACATCGATTGAGTATATGCCATGATATCGATTGAGTATATGCCATGACATCGATTGAGTATATGCCATGACATCGATTGAGTATATGCCATGAGAATTATTGAGTATATGCCATGACATCGATTGAGTATATGCCATGAGAATTATTGAGTATATGCCATGACATCGATTGAGTTTATGCCATGACATTGATTGAGTATATGCCATGACATTGATTGAGTATATGCCATGACATCGATTGAGTATATGCCATGACATCGATTGAGTATATGCCATGACATCGATTGAGTATATGTCATGAGAATGATTGAGTATATGACATGAGAATGATTAAGTATATGCCATGACATTGATTGAGTATATGCCATGACATCGATTGAGTATATCATGACATCGATTGAGTTTATGCCATGACATTGGTTGAATATTTGCCATGATATCGATTGAGTATATGCCATGACATTGGTTAAATATTTGCCATGAGAATGATTGAGTATATGCCATGACATTGATTGAGTATATGCCATGACATCGATTGAGTATATGCCATTACATTGATTGAGTATATGCCATGACATCGATTGAGTTTATGCCATGACATTGATTGAGTATATGCCATGACATTGATTGAGTATATGCCATGACATCGATTGAGTATATGCCATGACATTGGTTGAATATTTGCCATGAGAATGATTGAGTATATGACATGAGAATGATTAAGTATATGCCATGACATCGATTGAGTATATCATGACATCGATTGAGTTTATGCCATGACATTGGTTGAATATTTGCCATGACATTGGTTGAATATTTGCCATGAGAATGATTGAGTATATGACATGAGAATGATTAAGTATATGTGATTGAGTATATGCCATGATAATGATTGAGTATATGCCATGACATTGATTGAGTATATCATGACATCGATTGAGTTTATGCCATGACATTGGTTGAATATTTGCCATGACATTGGTTGAATATTTGCCATGAGAATGATTGAGTATATGACATGAGAATGATTAAGTATATGTGATTGAGTATATGCCATGACATCGATTGAGTATATGCCATGACATCGATTGAGTATTTGCCATGAGAATGATTGAGTATTTGCCATGACATCGATTGAGTATATGCCATGACATCGATTGAGTATATGTGATGATATCGATTGAGTATATGCCATGAGAATTATTGAGTATATGCCATGACATCGATTGAGTATATGTGATGATATCGATTGAGTATATGCCATGACATCGATTGAGTATATGCCATGACATCGATTGAGTATATGCCATGACATCGATTGAGTATATGCCATGACATCGATTGAGTATATGTGATGATATCGATTGAGTATATGCCATGACATTGGTTGAATATTTGCCATGACATTGGTTGAATGTTTGCCATGAGAATGATTGAGTATATGCCATGACATTGATTGAGTATATGCCATGACATCGATTGAGTATATGCGATGAGAATGATTAAGTATATGCCATGACATTGATTGAGTATATCATGACATCGATTGAGTTTATGCCATGACATTGGTTGAATATTTGCCATGACATTGGTTGAATATTTGCCATGAGAATTATTGAGTATATGCCATGACATCGATCGAGTATTTGCCATGAGAATTATTGAGTATATGCCATGACATTGATTGAGTATATGCAATGACATCGATTGAGTATATGCCATGAGAATGATTGAGTATATGCCATGACATTGATTGAGTATATGCCATGACATCGATTGAGTATATGCCATGACATTGGTTGAATATTTGCCAAGACATTGGTTGAATATTTGCCATGAGAATGATTGAGTATATGCCATGAGAATTATTGAGTATATGCCATGACATCGATTGAGTATATGCCATGAGAATTATTGAGTATATGCCATGACATCGATTGAGTATATGCCATGATATCGATTGAGAATATGCCATGAGAATTATTGAGTATATGCCATGACATCGATCGAGTATATGCCATGATATCGATTGAGTATATGCCATGAGAATTATTGAGTATATGTCATGACATCGATTGAGTATATGCCATGATATCGATTGAGTATATGCCATGAGAATTATTGAGTATATGCCATGACATCGATTGAGTATATGCCATGAGAATTATTGAGTATATGCCATGACATCGATTGAGTATATGCCATGACATTGATTGAGTATATGCCATGACATTGATTGAGTATATGCCATGACATCGATTGAGTATATGCCATGACATTGATTGAGTATATGCCATGATATCGATTGAGTATATGCCATGAGAATTATTGAGTATATGCCATGACATCGATTGAGTATATGACATTGATTGAGTATATGCCATGACATTGATTGAGTATATGCCATGACATCGATTGAGTATATGCCATGAGAATTATTGAATATATGCCATGACATCGATTGAGTATTTGCCATGACATCGATTAAGTATATGCCATGATATCGATTGAGTATATGTCATGAGAATTATTGAGTATATGTCATGATATCGATTGAGTATATGCCATGACATTGGTTGAATATTTGCCATGACATTGGTTGAATATTTGCCATGACATTGATTGAGTATATGTCATGATATCGATTGAGTATATGCCATGATATCGATTGAGTATATGCCATGAGAATTATTGAGTATATGCAATGACATTGATTGAGTATATGCGATGAGAATGATTAAGTATATGCCATGACATTGATTGAGTATATGCCATGACATTGATTGAGTATTTGCCATGACATCGATTGAGTATTTGCCATGACATCGATTAAGTATATGCCATGATATCGATTGAGTATATGTCATGAGAATTATTGAGTATATGCCATGACATCGATTGAGTATATGCCATGACATCGATTGAGTATATGTGATGATATCGATTGAGTATATGCCATGACATTGATTGAGTATTTGCCATGACATTGGTTGAATATTTGCCATGAGAATGATTAAGTATATGCCATGACATTGGTTGAGTATATGCCATGACATCGATTGAGTATTTGCCATGAGAATGATTGAGTATTTGCCATGACATCGATTGAGTATATGCCATGATATCGATGGAGTATATGCCATGAGAATTATTGAGTATATGTCATGACATCGATTGAGTATATGCCATGACATCGATTGAGTATATGCCATGACATCGATTGAGTATATGCCATGACATTGGTTGAATATTTGCCATGACATTGGTTGAGTATATGCCATGACATTGATTGAGTATTTGCCATGAGAATTATTGAGTATATTCCATGACATCGATTGAGTATATGCCATGACATTGGTTGAATATTTGCCATGAGAATGATTGAGTAGATGCAATGACATCGATTGAGTATTTGCCATGAGAATTATTATGCTATGAGAATGATTGAGTATATGCCATGACAATCGATGTCAATCGATGTCATGGCATATACTCAATCATTCTCATGGCAAATACTCTATCGACGTCATGGCATATATGCCGGATCCAGATGAGGTATGAGGGCGAACCCATGGCTCAAATTATTTGGTAATATTACCTAAGCGATACTGACGAATTTCGTTATCTTTTCAGTGTAAGGAACGTAAACGGGACGTGTATGTAGTCCAAATCATATATGGACAGACACTCCAGGAACCAGCAGAGGTGTCTGTTGAAAACCTCCGAAAGCTGAAACCAAAGTCATCCGCACCTTCAAAACATAGGACACTGTGGTGCCAGTCCCACAAATGTGCAACATCAATGGCGCGCCTCGCCAATGCGGAAGTCCCTTCCAAGTGTCAAAAGGTATTAGATGATTTGGTGCATACCCGGCCGTCTATTAGGCCTACTTAGACTACGGCTGAAACACTATCAGGTGTACACATGAGGTTGCAAAAATTGTGGAAAACAAAGGTCCTCTTAGAGCTTTGTGTATAAAATATTTTTGATCAGTAAACTATTTTTATGCCCCCGAGATATCGTAAGATATCGGGGGCATATTGCTCTCACCCTGTCCGTCCGTCCGTCCGTCTGTCCGTGCACTTTCAAACTAGCCAATCTTTTTTGTTGAAGGATTGCTCGCAGCCTTTTGAAATTTTTTATTAATTATGTTGTTGTTATTGTTATTCTACCGTTGTTGTTGTTGTTGTTGTTGTTGTTGTTGTTGTCATTCTACAAGCCTTAGGGTGGAGTCAGGAATTGCCATGAACGCGATGGACTATTGGCTTTTCTAATGACAAGCCTTAGGGTGAAGTAAGGAATTGCCACGAACGCGATGGACTATTGGCTTTTCTAATGACAAGCCTTAGGGTGGAGTCAGGAATTGCCACAAAGAGGCGAGATCGGGAAAGCCGTGCCCAGTAATAATTAAGAAGAGCCTCATGGAGGACTTTGTAAAGTACAAAACCACGTGCGGCCTAATTCAAGAAGCCCGTATCTATTTCTGAGCAGGTCTACGAAAACACAAAGAGGCGAGATCGGGAAAGGCCTGTCCGGTTATCATAAAGAAAGACTTAATGTCACGTGATAATTAAGAAGAGCCTCATGGAGGACTTAGTAAAGTACAAGAGCCACGTGCGTGTCCGGTTATCATAAAGAAAGACTTAATGAAGGACTTAGTAAAGTACAAGAACCACGTGCGTGTCCGGTTATCATAAAGAAAGACTTAATGAAGGACTTAGTAAAGTACAAGAACCACGTGCGGCCGAACTCGAAAAGCCTGTATCTATTTCTGAGCAGGACTGGTCAGAAACTCATGCCTACCGTAAGTGCATGTACATGTTTACTTAAAACCCACTCTTTCAAATCGTAATTGTTCTCGTAAGTAGTCATTATACAGCAGCAACAGGAACAGAAAAAACAGTGAAAGAAAAGATGAACAAAAAGTACAACAAAGATACATGCATTCCGGCTGACGGTTGCCTCGCAGGGCAGCACAAACCACCCAACAGCGGCTGGCATTGTAAACATATGTCACATTGCAATGTCCATATATATTTATGTGTCGGTTATCATTGCTTATCAGTGAGTGTGACATACTTTGAATGCAGGAAGTAAATGAAAAAAAGCTAATCATATTATAGTCAGGTTCTAATATCTCACACGCTTAAAATAATAATTCTGAGTCAAGGTATCGTTGCGAGATTAATCTACTTGTCGGCAGGTATTTGTGAAATTACATTTTACAAACAATTTGGAAAATTTTAGCAAAATGGAATAAGCGAATATCTAAGTAATTGTAAAATATAACATAAAGTACAATGTATTGGTGAGATGTTCATGAGCTTATATATATAAATGTTATACAATTATATATTATATATATTGCGCATATGGGTGTAACGACAAAATAAATCATAACACAAATTATTGATAATTTGAATATTTTAGGACAATTTGAAAGCAATATCATTCTATGGTATATTGTCTGTATGTAAATGGCTAACGAATATTGAAGTTAATTTTAAAAAGGGGGTGCAGTGTCAGTCACCCCTGCTAAAATATAAAATATATAATCTATTTTGGGACTGTGTAAATCGATCGATATTCCGCGCATTCCGATGTAGATTGGCAGGTGTAAAGCATGCTATTAGTTGTCAGTTGATTGGCCTATCTAGGTCGGAGCTGATTGAAGAGCCGAAGGTCGACAAAGACTTGACCTATATTTATACACGCGAGTTTTTTCCAGTTTGCTTCTAACTTCGTGTATTTGTGGTAACAATTTCTCTATCTCAATGTTTAAATTTATTTACTATTCGGTCGAATGTAGTGTGCTTGCAGTTCTTTGGATATGTCGGATTAATATTCATTTTGAAAGATGATAAAGGATTAACAAATACGTGCTAGAATTTGGCTAATTTGACACAGACAAATTTTACGAAAACTGGACCTAGCTGAAAAGTAGCTAATCCAACTTAGAATTGAGACACATTTAGTGAACTTAACTAGAATCTAGCTAATTTAACACAAACAAATTACAATAAAATTCCACCTAGCTAGAAGTTAGCTAATCTAACTTATTCACCAATAGCCGGTCTGCATCTGCAAACATGGTCATTCTCACTTCACTGTACTCACAGTGAAGTGAGAATTAAGTTTACATCATTGTGTGGATGGTGGGGGTTATGGGTGGGTGGGGGGTCGAATCGAGGTGTTTCTATGGAATTTGGGGGTGAGTCACCCACCCATGCCATCAAATCGGCCGAAATCCTTACTGTTTTCGAAATGGTCCATACCCCATTTTCACCCCCCTCGGGTGGTAATCCCTGGGGTGATGGGGGGGGGGGGGGGGGGGGTAAGTGTGTTTCTATGGGCTATTTGGGTCAGAACACTCAACCATATGCCATAAAATCGGCCAATATCATTACTGTTCTCGAAAATGGACCATACCCCATTTTCACCCCCCTCGGCCTCGGGGTGGTACTCCCCCCCGGGGTGATGGGTGGGGTGGTTTGTTTCTAGGGGGTATTTGGGGCGGGCCAACCACCCATCCCATCAAATCGGCCAAAAGAGACATTTTTGAGAATAAGGAATGGGAAATAAGTTTCCAAATGTCATGTTTGTTTTTAAATGTTTGGGAACGCTGCCCACCCTTTTACAACATGTGTACGTAGGTACACTTATAAAGATTTGTCTACACTTATGACACACTTATTGGACTTTGGTAGTTTCGAAATGTTCAGGTTTTCTGCTCACAGCTTCACACTCATATATTAAGCTTTGTCCTCTGACATGTGGCTTAATATTGAATATGAACTTTTTCAATTATGAAATTATTTCGTTTTCGGTTATTTTAATTTTAATATTAATTAAAATTAATATTTTGTTCTAAAATAGCTAGAGGTGTGACTGTCCCAATGGGCCTAAGGATACCCCCCCCCCCCCCCCCCCCCCCCCCCCCCGGCAGTGTTTTTAAAATACTAAGATGATTCACATGTCAGTAATCATTTAGTTAAAATAATAACATAACAGTTTCCATTGTAAGTGCACAACAATAACACTAATCTTAAACCTATTGACCGAATAAATGTAGGAATAAAAGTTCAGACAAAATTATGCATGTTGCCAAAATGTTTCTAAGTCGAAAAAGGGGAATGACTCCACAAAAAAAAGACATCATATTCACAGGTGCACAGGTTCCCATGGTACTTAATATTAGTGCCAAGTTTAGAAAGAATTCACTTTAAAATGTAGAAATAAAAGCTGAGACAAAATTATGCATGTTGCAAACAAATTTCTTAGTTGAAAAAGGGGGATAACTCCACCAAAAATGTCGGACAGACGTCAAAATTGCAGGTGCCAAGTTTAACAAGAATTCACCTAAAAATGTAGGAATAAAAGCTCGGACAAAATTATACATGTTGCGAAAAATTTCTGAGTCGAAAAAGGGGAGATAACTCCACCAAAAAAAGTCCGACAGACGTCATAAACTCAGGTGCACAGGTTTCCATGGTGGTTGATGTCTGTGCCAAGTTTCACGGAATTGATCGAAAAACGACTGAGAAAAACTCCGGACAAATTTGTGTCCACGGACGGACGGACGACGGACAAGCTGACTCCAGTATACCCCCGCCCCCTAACTTCGTTGCGGGGGTTATAAAAAAGATTGCATTTGCATATTGTGTTTTCATGTTTTCAATTTATTAACGGCAATATTTTTTGTCATTGAAACAATGGTCCGTTATATCGCGTATTTTGAAAGCGTCAATGATTGTGTTTCCAACCAGACCTGCATGGTAAGCTATACAGAACGGATGTTTGCTCCTATGCAAACGTTTGAAACGCCCGTATATATCATATTCCACCATGCAGTATACAACACATTGGAACTTTTTAAAGTTTTGACAGGGAACCTTCAAGTTATAAAGTCGAAAAATAACGCAGGGGATATACGTCACGGTCTCAGTTCCTGGCTTAATAATGTATACTTCATTAATTGTAGGTGAAGGTCCCAACTCGAACTTTCACGATTTATGACTTTGTGAGCGAATTTGCTTTGCGTCGCTTATAATTATATGCAGATTTTCCCTGCATACATGCATGGGTGATTAATTCAATGTTTATATATTGCGATATCAACAACTCACAGTCACTGAAAAACATGCAATTTCGAGTGGGACCTTCACCTATAGTGAAGTATATTATTAAGGAACAGCTATATAACCACTGATATAACTAAGAAATATATTCCCCGTGTTACTTTTTCGACTTGATCCCTGTCAAAACTTCAAAAAGTTCCCAGGTTTTGTACTGTTGGAAAATGATCTCTATGGTCGTTAGCCAGAGTAGAGATTCATGGCATGATCTAGGTCGATTTCTGAAATGATCCGGGCCCGTCGAGAAAAAGACGAGCAAAAAACAAACAAACACTGAACAAAACCAAACAAAGCCAATGGGGGGACTCTTTGTATGAGAAACTCTTTTATTTCTTTTCATGTTCACTGTCATTGAATCATACAATGAGGGGGGCAAAGGAATTTAAGGAATGGTCATTTTAGTAAAGGACATTTTGTCGGACACTATGAAAAGGACCGGGATGCGAAAGACTGAATGTATTATCGTCGTAGTTGAACGCTCTCCGTTGCACGACATGTAGCATGATGGTTAATTATAATCCCAACACGCAGAAATAATTTTAGATAGCCAGGTAGGGCTATGTTTATTCTATATTCTCTGAGCATGTTGTGTGAAAAAATTCCCAATAAAACTATTTTTAGCAGGTGTTTTCTGACCGCAAAACTTCAACATGCATGCATTCACTGCATGAGTTAACACAATTAAATTGTGACTACATGTTCCCGTCTATTGTTTGTCACATAAAATCAATACAATCACTATGAGTATAGTTACAAATTGTTTTTAACATTCTCGGAGAGTTATATGTACCTGATATTTGTTTAAAATTTCACGCAAAAACTATCAAAAATAATAAAGTTTAACTTTAGGCCTAGGCCTATATATGTGTGTTGTCGACCCACTGTCAAGCTCTTATATAGTAGATTCATGTGGCTTTCCTCGCACGTGTTAATGTTTTGTGAATTTATATCCCATGATGCATCATTCTCGCTATCGTAAAAATGGTCCATCAAACATGAATTCCAGCGTGACGGAATCACCAATCGCAGTAGCTTTTTTTCAACTTGTACCCGACCGTATGTGGTTCATATATACCAATGATATTTCGCCTACTATGTTTTTAGAATGGTGGAGCAAAGTGATATAATTACGAAATACATAATGGAAGTTGATACTCATTTAAAGAATGCATCGGTATAAACAAAAGTTCGGCCGTGACGGAATCACACGAAAAGTTCCCTTACCCTTCATTATCAAGATAACTCTGAATTGTTACACATAATGTTCATACTTGCATTGGCTCTGCACAAAACGGGTTAAGATTTCCCCTGACAAACAAACATATTTATATTGTATAAATGTATAATGAAGTGTAGATATTTACCAGATGGTGAGCGTGACGGAATCACCGTGCGATTTTTTAGGTATAGTTTTTTGTTTGTGTAACAAGTGCAGACATTTTCATTAAAATCATAAAACTTGGCACATGTGTATGTTAAGTCCCTCGTATTATTTTCAGATATGGTGGCAATCACGAAAATACTTGCCATGGCAACGGTTGCTATGCGACGATTTTTCCCTTCGAAACGGGTTGGTGGTATAGCTATAGTTAAACCGTAATTTTACCAAAATAGATGTGCAAAAGGGGGATAGGGCGACTATGGTAATTGAGGCAGATTGTGATATGGGAAATGTGACCAAAATAACATTTAAACACATGCCTCATTATTAACCTAGAATGACCCTTGAGCTGCTTGAAAATGATAGTTGGGTTCATTTGACCTTATTTGGCAAAATATGAAAATATGTGTTGACTGCGCATGCGCGTATCATTGATCCCCCCAGTCACACAATATCTGGGGTCAAAGAGATTGTATAGTGTGGGGCAATGACCATTCCAAAATATATTCATTGGATAGTAATAATGAAATACAGAAGAAGCAACAACATTCTCCAATGACATTCTTATGGTGCAAATAGGCCCTACCCATGCTCGGTCTCCATATGGCTGCTTTTCCGTGGAATTCATGCAAATGGCACGTTGTTGGGACCCACCCACTCTCGCATCTAAAAAAAATTCCGTTTTCGGCAGTTTTTTTCCGACCATTTTTGGACACCCACCTCCTTTTAACACTGAAATAGAGATTTGTTGGTCCCATCGACCACCCACCCACCCCGGCGCATAGGCCTAGATGCGTGCGGAAGAAATCCCTCCTGCAATAATGACTTTTAATAGCTCTAATATGTCGTCAGTAATACTTCTGTAGAATTATGTCAAGTTCAGTTCTATAATTATGCATCAATATATTTTTTATGAAAATTGTTGTTGTTTATATACAGCTGGTTTATATGAAAATTCCCTTCAGTGCTGTTGAGTTATTGAATAAAACTAATCATCTATTCAAACCCTCCCGTCTGCGTAAAACAAAACAGAATAAGTCTTCTGTCAGTAGGCCTGCATATATTTTATTACAGGTGTGTAGGCCTATATTTGATTAGCTTGGTTTGATATAATTAAGATATTTGTAATAATTAAATACAGAAGAAGCAACAACATTCTCCGATGACATGCTAATGATGCAAATACCCATTATCGGTATCCATGGCGCGCCTTTTCGTGGAATTCATGCTATCGACCATCCACCCCGGCATACGGACTAAACTTGCCCCCCCCCCCCCTTCCGCAAATCACGCGCCTGCTATGATGTCATGTCTAAATCCTGCGAGAATCTAGAACTAAGCATACGATTGGCTAAAAGCCAATACGTGTGCGCATGCGCAGATTATTTCCGGTCAAATTATCGGCTGCTTTTCACAAGATTCAAGATTCATAATTTTTTTTACGAAAAATACAACAATTAGTCTCCGAAGATAATGGCGAGGAAAGCCAAAACAATTCAACAAGAAAAAAAGAACTATACACGCTAGAGATATACCATGATACTATTGATAGGAGGCAGAATTCGGTGAATAATTACACGCAAATAGAGTTTACGAACTTTTCTCCCGGTGACTGACTTGATTGAGTCGATTGACTGAAAAATTGATGTCATTGTCGAAAACTGTTACAGTCAACACTACTGCCGGCTACAACAGTCAAGTGGAACTCACACTATGGACGCATAATGGTTGCATATAAATTATAAGTGATGGACACGTGCGCAAAAAGTAAAACTAAAAGGCTAAAAATAGTAAAAGCCTAAATTCAGATCACCGACCGGTTGACTGATTCAGTCAATATTTGACAATGAATTTATAACTCAATTTCATGAATCATCATCAAACCCACAGACGTTATTCACAGGCGAATATTCTCACAAGAACCACATGTGTTCTTCGGTGAACTTCAAGTGACTACTGGAAAACAACATCAATTTGATTTTGAGTCTACTCTGTGAGTCTGTCTAACGCCAGGCTGTAGTGTAGGCGTACAGATCATATTCCACCAGTACAAAAGTTGTCAAAACCCGGGAACTTTTTTAAGTTTTGTCTTTTGACAGGGAACATTATAAAGTCGAAAAAATAACGTAGGGAATGTATTTCTTTGGGCAATCTCACAGAACTTCCCTGTCGAGAACATTTTTGGGCTGAAGTTTGTTAGAATGTACCACCCGCCTCCCCACAAGCACATGCACCCACCCTGCCAAGTTTATTTCCTATAGTATTCGTGAAATGTGTCACTTACAATATAATGTGTAGAGTTTAATGACTGGGAATAAATTCAATATTTATTCAAAATTATTGTGGAATCCGGTGTCAAAAGTCACGTAAATAATGTTATCTCGAGCTGGGAACTTCACGTACCGATGAATAAATCATTAAGCAACACTCAACAGGTATAATTAACAAAGTCTGTCAAAGAAATACATTTCCCTTGTTAATGTTATTTTTTCGTCTTTATAAGGTTCTCTGTCAAAACTTTAAAAAGTTCCCGCCTTCCCGGGTTTGTACTGGTGGAATATGTCTACTCTTGAGTGCCTAATAAAAGTACAGGATGGAATAATAGTACAGGTTGGAAAATGTTGCGTAACTGAATAATAGTACAGGGCGGAATAAACGTACAGACTGGAAATATTAGTACCATACATCCCAACAAAACGCACCATCTGACTGGTTTATTGATGCCATGTGACAGAAATAGTTTCGATGGATAGCCAGGTCTGTGAATCTACAGTGTGCTGATCACTGTCAACAATCAGAGTTCATTTATCTATGAATAACACAATTTAAGATTGGTGAATTTTATTTCTTTTGGTTAATTTAATAAACGTACAGGACCAAATAACGATCGTACAGGTGGGAAATTTACCTCGATTTTAATAATCGTACATGTATGTTTATTAGGCACTCAAGAGTACGGGAGTTAGACAGAGTAGAGATTCATGGCATGATCAATCAATTTCACTGATTGATCTCTCGAATGTTGCATTCATTGTTTGCATTTTGCAAAGCGAATTTCAATTTCAATCATCCACTTGTGACTTGGGACTGGCAGAGTGCTTGTATTACGGGACAAAACTAATTCTGTTGGAGGGAGAGAGACGATACGATACATGCAGTTTGCATTGGAATTTGGATCTTGGAGACAATCACGTGACAATCAATGTGACATCAGAAGAAGAAAAAAAATGGAATCGGTCATATATAGACTCATACTAGTAGTCATACAAAGTTTGCAAATTTCTCCCACTAGTCTCAGGGCTAAACATCCCCATGTGTGCAGCAGCTTCATCAAAAAACTTTCAGAGCATATCAACAAACTTTGAACAAAGTTGAACACTTTAAATTACAATACAACAGTATATACTGTACATGCACTAGTACGGTATTGACTAATTTAAAGACATGACCAAAAAGGATAATTAATGATCCGATAGAGTCTTAGAGGTACCATATGGTATATGAATATGTGTTACTTTAGATGGGACATGGCTGACAGTGACAGACCATTTCACGGATAGCGAGAATGATGCATTCTGGTTAAATCTGGTATCCAAACATGGACTTCAGCCAGAGTAGAGATTCATGGCATGATCTATAAATATGTTTCCTTGACTCCATCAATATATTTCATAAATCTGTGGCCTTCTGCCGATTGACTATCTTCAAGCTATTCTCTTCCCTTTAGCCAAGTTTAGGCTTTTAGGTTGAATTTAACTCCTATTATGATATGTCCATATTGACCATTTCACGGATAAGTATCCAAACACACACATTTGATTATCTCCCGGATGCAATTACTATTTTATATTTAGAGTGGGTCCATAAAACTAATTATAACTTGTTAAATTATATCCCCAGCAACAAGGGAGAGATGAAGGAACAAAGAATTGCGATATTATTAAGGACTACCTATATTGTTGAAAAGAGTTCTCATAAAATAAAATAAAAATAGGTAGCCTTAAACATATTTACAGTGGGTCTGAAAACCTAAAGGGAAGAGAATAGCTTGAAGATAGATTGTCAGCTCATTTTATTTCAATTGGCCACAGATTTATGAAATATATGGATTGAACCAAAGAACCAAATCTATACCGGTAGATCATGCCATGAATCTCTTCTCTGGCCGATGCTCGAAGAGATCATATTCCACCAGTACAAAACCTGGGAATTTTTACAGTTTTAACAGGGAACCTTATAAATATAAAAATAACGTGGGAAAATGTATTTTCTTTGTTAATTTACCGGTACCTGTTGCTTAATTTATTCATAGGTACCTGATGTTCCCAGCTCGAAATTACATTTAACCTTTAAGTAACTTTAAACGTTCCCAACTTCCCAGGTTTTGAACTGGTGGAATTACACTGGAATATGATCTCTACGGGTGTCAGCCAGAGTAGAGATTCATGGCATGATCTAACTAATCTATAGATAATTTATATATTATTAGTAAAAGTATTTTATCAGTTTAAATCATTGATTCCCTTGATTATTGTATTGCCATCTTAGTACGAGTCATTGAATTTTGTACATGGATGGCATTGGATGCATGCCAATCTACGGTACTAGTACACTTATTATACCCCCCACAACGAAGTTAGGGGGGTATACTGGAGTCGGCTTGTCCGTCGGTCTGTCCGTAGACACAAATTTGTCTGGAGTTTTTCTCAGTCGTTTTTCTATCAATTTCCGTAAAACTTGGTACAGACATCAACCACCATGGGAACCTGTGCACCTGCGATTATGACCTCGGTCAGACTTTTTTTGGTGGAGTTGTCCCCCCTTTTTCGACTATTTTCGCAAGATGTATAATTATGTCCGAGCTTTTATTCCTACATTTTTAGGTAAATTTTTGTTTAACTTGGCACAGATATTTAGTACCATGATAACCTGTGCACCTGCGATTGTGATGTCTGTCCGACATTTATTGGTGGAGTTATCCCCCTTTTTTTTACTTAGAATTTTTTCTTGCAACATTCCTAATTTTGTCCGAACTTTTATTCCTACATTTTTAGGTCAATGTTTTTTAATCTTGGCACTCACATTTAGTACCATGGAAACCTGTGCACCTGCGATTATGATGTCTGTCCGACTTTTTTTGTGGAGTTATTCCCCTTTTTCGACTTGGAACATTTTTGCAACATGCATAACTTTGTCTGAGCTTTTATTCCTACATTTTTCGGTCAATAGCTTTAAGATTAGGGTTAGGGTTGTGTACTGCAATGTGAACTGTTATTCTATTATTTTAACTAAATGTTTACTGACATGTGAAACATCTTAGTATTTAAAAAAACGGGGGGGGGGGGGGGTATTCTTAGTCACAGTCACACCTCTAGTTCCAACTGAAAATACATATGTATGCTGATATTTCTCACTGATATGTGCAGCAAATTTACGGCCTTAAGGATGCACAGAAAGGTCAAATCTGCAGCTATTGGCTTTAATCAATAAATTTGAAAAAATGATCAAAGAAATATGGGTTGATACAAAAATCAGACTTGGCACTGAAATTGTTAAAGCACTAAATTGTCATTGTTTCAAAATAAATAATTATGTTTGTAACTTATTTGTTGTTATTACTAAATGTCTTGCAACTGCCATTTTAATATGTACTTCTTTTAATTAGGTCCCTTACTTAATTGTACAGGTTGCTACATTGCTAGATTCAAGCTAATATTAGGCTAAATATTAGCTAGATATTAACTAGAATATAGCTAGATGTTAGCTAATTATACTAGATACCAGCTAAAAGATAGCTAGATTTTAACTAGAATATAGCTATATTTTAACTAGAATATAGCTAGATTCTGGCTAATACTGTACTAAATACTATAGCTAGAAAATATAGCTAGATAATGGCTGATATATTTAGCTAATATTCAGTTATATTCTAGTTAAAATTTAGTCAATTTAGCTGGTTTCTACAGCTGGCATCCAGACCATACTAAATCTTAGCTAAACATTAGTTAAAAATTAGCTATAGCTAAAAATTAGCTAATTTATGTAACTAAAAAGTAGCTAATTGTTAGCTAGATTATGGCTAAATAGCTCATTTGCATAACTTACTAAAAAGTAGCTAAATCTTAGCTAGTTCTAGCTAAATAACTAATTAGCATAGTTGAAACGGCTAAAAGATAGCTAACGCTCATGGGATTTCATCAAAGGAAATTCATCTTAGCTAATATCTAGCTAATGTCAGCTAATATCTAGTTAAGCTAAATAGTAACTAGGATATTGACTAGACCTTAACTAAAGGTTGGCTAATGTGACTGGCTAATAGTTGGCTAATAATTAACTAGAATATAACTGATTTTTGGTAGGGGTAGATAAGGAATGGGATATAATTACTGACTTAAGATGAATTCTGACACAAATGACATTTCCCAAGGTACCTCAACGCTAGACAAATTATCCTGATCAATTCACAAACTCTACAAAATGACATAGATAAGGAATGGGATATAATTACTGACTTAAGATGAATTCTGACACAAATGACATTTCCCAAGGTACCTCAACGCTAGACAAATTATCCTGATCAATTCACAAACGCAAACTCTATAAAATGACATAGATAAGGAATGGGATATAATTACTGACTCAAGATGAATTCTGACACAAATGACATTTCCCAAGGTACCTATCGCTAGACAAATTATCCTGATCAATTCACAAACACAAACTCTACAAAATCTACAAAATGACATAGATAAGGAATGGGATATAATTACTGACTTAAGATGAATTCTGACACAAATGACATTTCCCAAGGTACCTCAACGCTAGACAAATTATCCTGATCAATTCACAAACGCAAACTCTATAAAATGACATAGATAAGGAATGGGATATAATTACTGACTCAAGATGAATTCTGACACAAATGACATTTCCCAAGGTACCTATCGCTAGACAAATTATCCTGATCAATTCAGAAACACAAACTCTACAAAATGACATAGATAAGGATTAGAACATGGAACAAATCCTCATTTTTTTTTTAATCATAACATAGTGTTTTGGGTAATACATGCACATTTCATCCCATTGTTTAATTTGATTTAGCAATAATAAAGTAATTACTCCAAACATTACTATTTTAATTGTGTGATGAACAACGGCCACAGTCAATTTCTCAAAGTATATTTCACAATATATATAAATTGATGAGGTGATGAAAGGTTACCGATGAAAGATCTGAATTGAGACAAAAACCTGGGCCAGGTGTGATAAACAAAATTATTTAGTGACTAAATTTCAGTTGTGTATATATATATACACACAGGGTAAAGGGTTCCTCCAGAAAAATATGACCTTGGATATAGTTGTATATGACAAAGACACCAGACAATTGGTGTTCAGCATCTTTATAAAGATCATTTTTTCACAAGTTTACCATTACCAACTCGTGTGATGTACAATAAACCGAAATCTAATAAACCTACCTCCTGAATTGATAAAAATATTCCAAACCGCGGAATAAGAGTTCCGGCATGGAATGACAATATCGTTATTATCTCTCACAACAATTGAAGAAGCTAATGGGATGACAACAAGTCAATAGGGATTAGACTCATGAATAGCTCCATTAACTATGATAGTTATGTACAGACAGCAGGATATTGTGGTGATGTATAAAATGTATGGTTAGTGACATAAAAGAAATGTTTTTATTAACTATGTGTTCAACAATTTTGTGACATACATTGGTTCCTAGAACTGGATAGCAATAGATTAAACATGGAGATTAAAACAGAGGTTACACTGAAGGAGCTATTTGTGTAATGGCGATAAAAACAGGTTACATTGATGGGGCTGTGTGTAATGGCGATAAAAACAGGTTACATTGATGGGGCTATTGTGTAATGGCGATAAAAACAGGTTACATTGATGGGGCTGTGTGTAATGGCGATAAAAACAGGTTACATTGATGGGGCTATTGTGTAATGGCGATAAAAACAGGTCACATTGATGGGGCTATTGTGTAATGGCGATAAAAACAGGTTACATTTATGGGGCTATTGTGTAATGGCGATAAAAATGGTTACATTGATGGGGCTATTGTATAATGGTGATAAAAACAAGTTACATTGATGGGATATTGAAGTGGAGATTAGAACCAATTTACAATTAATGGGCTATTGATGTAACAGAGATTAAAACAGTGGTTACACTGAAGGGACAATTGATGTAATGGAAGGCATAACAAAGCCCTTGTTTAATTGATGAAGCAGATAACACTCAATACAGACATTCCAAATTGAAAACTCTTCTTGTAGAAGATATACAGGTTAAGGTTACCGTAATTGCGAAAATGAATTATTATTCTTATGCCGATGGTGGGATGTTCCACAAAGAATCAAAGGAAGCCGAATCTCTAGTCAGGGCCGTGAACGCTACACGGAATGGTTATGTCGACTTCCTCAATGACATCTGTGACCCGCCATATCAAATGCAGTCATAAGTCGGGATTTTTTTTACCCTGTGCCAATGCATTCTCTTATATATGCGAGTCGACCATAGGTCGCCTCGCATATATAAGAGAATGCATTGGCCTAACAATTTTAATAATTTTTTCTTGTATTCTTTAACAATTTTAAAATTTCACCCATACAGAGCCCCAGACAAACATGAGCAGACGACACTCTTCTATATGCTTCTATATATGAAGGTCTATACACCCCTCACTTATATAGATGTTCAGGTGTTTGTTGGTCTCTAATCTCAATCATCCCATAACTTTTACTATGCAGCTAACACAACAACATAATCTGTTATGACTCAGGTTCCATTGTAAGAAGTAAAATAAATAGAGTTATTATGATGTTAATATTGTAACTATTATATCTTCAACAGCTATGATGCATCTGTCTGACTGTGGTTGGGCATAATTATCTTCATCAATCTATCACACATACATGTATCTCTGTTGGAGTGACCTAATAGGTTGAAATCGAATGTCATATCCATGTTCCTATTGTGTTTAAATGAGCAAGTTGCTCAATAAGTCTGAATCCACTATGAAACTAATAAATAATAGTACGCTGTGAATTGTTGAAATTCTTGCACTCATAAAAAGATCGCTATCGCCAAGGTATGGGTTAAACATCTGCCGATCGTGATCGGCCTCTCGTTTAAGTACCAAAATGTACTGAAATTTGATAATGACCCTTAGCCAAGATTGAGATTGATTGAGTATATGTCTTGAGATTAATTGAGTATATGCCATGAGACTGACTGAGTATATGTCATGGTATTACTGGAGTATATGCCATGAGACTAGTATGACGTTAGACTGACCGAGTCTGGTAACAACATAATAATAATAACTTTATGTTATGTTTTCAGTACTTGCAACACCGTGGAAACAACTACGTTATCCAGTTGGTGTGTGGCCAAGGTATAAACCACCCAACTATTGGTGGCCGGTGATGTCAAGTCAAGACGGTGATTGGAAGTGGATAGGGGCGGAGGGTCATTTACATCAGATAAATTCCCACCAATTAAGCCATACAAAAGGCCGACATCATTAAAGAGAGGGTCAAAGTCAAAGTCAAAGTCGAAGTTGGTGCAAGCATACGACTGGGCCGATAAGGTGAGTACATTTTTACAGGGGCCATGGGTATAAAATCACAACAATTTCACAGTAAAATAATTGTCAAATTTTCAGCGACCACCTGGTCTAGTTAAAAGGTAGTGGAAAAGGTACATTTAACATGGGTAATGGGTGTTCACATATATGCAGGTAGTTTTGTTGTAACATAACTTTGGTAAAATTTGTGTCAAATGGTCCATTGTACATAACACTGGTATGCAACACAGTCTATCCAAAACGATTTGCAATGAAGATGTTTAACAAAGTTTATATATATTTTATTCAGATTTTAGATGCCCTTAACCAAGGGTTGGCACCACCGTCGCCGACACAGTCACAGTCACAGTCGCCGACACAGTCACCTTCGCCGACACAGTCAAGACGTTCCTCGCCTCGAAAGGGAAGAAAAAGACGGGTAATTTTATTATAATTTCATTATAAAAACATACCATTTAGTAAAGGAGACAGTGGGGTGTTGCCATCCAAAAGTAATTTCATGTAAAACGGTATATGTTAAACGAGTCCCATGTTGGACGTTTGAAAGGTAATTTCTAGGTTTTACAGTGACACATATGTAATAGGTCACTGTAAAACGGGATATGTAAAACAGACCGTTTTACATCAACACTACCTGTTTGTGAAGACCAAAAGCTCTCTATGTAAAACGGGTGTGCGTTTTACATAGGGGGCTTTATGTAAAACGGAAGTGAGTGTTGGGTGTAAAAAGACCATTTTGCATAGGTGTGTACATGTATCAGTTCTATTTTTTGGTATGTTAAACGGCAATGTTACTTTTCTTTCAGTGTGTCTACGTGCTCTATGAAATCCCCATGCCAGCCAGCTCAAGCGAAACGGATGGCGATACGAATGACGATATGGTGAAATGGATGACGAAACCACCTCCTCATTGAGCGAGGGAAACGGAAACGGATGGCGATACGAATGACGATATGGTGAAATGGATGACGAAACCACCTCCTCATTGAGCGAGAGAAACGGATACGAATGACGATATGGTGAAATGGATGAGGATGTTAAACGCCAATGTTACTTTTCGTTCAGTGTGCCTACGTGCTCTACGAAATCCCCATGCCAGCCAGCTCATCGCCAAGCGAAACGGATGGCGATACGAATGACGATATGGTGAAATGGATGACGAAACCACCTCCTCATTGAGCGAGGGAAACGGATACGAATGACGATATGGTGAAATGGATGAGGATGTTAAACGCCAATGTTACTTTTCTTTCAGTGTGATATTAATATTAAAGTGCTTGTATATAATCTTCTTCTTTGTTTCATGTAAAACGGGAGTGGGCGTTTTACATAGGCGGGGGGAAATATGGACGGCGTTCACCATGGTGTCAACATGGCTATCATGATTTGTTGAGAGTAATGTCAATTATAATATTTATTGCTAAAATGTGTAGAACAGCTGAGAACAAGGGTAAAATAATGTTACAATATCACAGCCATTTGGTAGTTATGTTTAACTTGAAAACAAAAACTCATATTTTGGACTTTAGTTATTTGTTGTAGTTTTCTAGTGAGTTTAGACCAGATCCCTTTAATAAGGAATGAAACTGAATTAAATTTTTGTATTGATGGAGAATGAAATTGTTGTGGACACCAAACACCATGTGCTCGGACATGTGTGGTTGACTTTTCATTAAGATGAAAAAAATCTGCTCGAAACTGATTTTTATTCTTATAAACCATGTCAATTATCATTTTAGGAGTACTGGGAAATACATTAACATCAGGGTTTCTCCGCAAATTTCGTGGGTCTAAGGGGGTGGGTGTCAAAAAATTGTGTGAGAAAAAGTGCAGGACAGGGTGGGTGGGTATCAAAATTCGGCAGTCCAAAAAAATCAACCTTGTGTATGCATTATTTATACCCCCCCCCCCCCCCGGCTTAAAGCACTATAATAGGGAGAGTTGTGATAATGGTGGGCCCCAAATGTGATTGGGCAAATCCCACTATAATATTGTATTGCGGGGAAAAAAGGCTGATACATGTTTTATGCCTATGCATTAAACATGCATGTTCTGCCCTCTGTTGAATGGTGTAGCACTGAAGTGCTAATATGTGTGACTTATGTGTTGTATTGTGGATATGACTGATGAAAGTACCACAAAACCAATGATTCCATGTGGGAATCACTTTAAATATAATATAACTGACCTGTCTATTGTATATATATATGCCAAATTATATGAAAATCTACACCCTAAAACAGGTGATATGAATTTGATTTTAATCACCAAACTTTATATTTCTTGAATATGTACTGATGCATTGCACAACGACATGCGACATCTCAGTATAATTAATACATACACTTCAAATTGGGATGTACTCTGGAATGTTCTGAAATATTTATAGGTATAACTTTGATAACATCTTTACATAGTAGTGATACCTTATTAACCCTTTACCCAACAAACCGGCCAAATAAAGCTTCAACGGCCTAAAATATCTTCAGTCTGTCTCAATAGAACCATACAAATATGGATATCATTGGAACCGGCTCAATGACCACATTGTGATAGTTACAGTTATGCCCTGTGCCAATGCATTCTCTTATATATGCGAGTTGACCATAGGTTGCCTCGCATATATAAGAGAATGCATTGGCCTAAAAAAAAAACTTTTTACCATTTTTTCTTACATTCTTTAACAATTTTATAATTTTTAATGTGTTAAGCCAATGCATTCTCTTATATATGCGAGGCACCGTTTATAAAGATTAGGTAAAATACGTGAGGATCGGTTGCATTCCGATAAATATGCGGTGGCAATCCGATAAACGAGACGGTTCGCTTTCGCCGACAAACGAGATTTTCTTCGCGTTCAAGCATTAATCAAACGGGATTGCGATGCCAAATCCGGTTTCATATCACCATATCGCTATTTATGTATGGCTATTCTATTGGTTTTACGGACTGTAGCGTCTAGAATTTGGTGTATGGGAATGCCACCGTCTCTTTATCGGAATGCAGCTAACCCTCACGAGGTGGTGTTGTTAATGACGTACTGATTGTTTTTTTGTATTTTATTTGTTCATTTTATTCATGTCGGCAACATATAAACAAATCAAAAAAAGAAAGTCCCCACCCCCTAATATAATGTGAAATATTTTCTGAGATATTGGATGGATTCTAGTGAGAATGGCCCGAGATCACTATATATATTGCTATATTTGTGTTTGTTATTTTTGAAAAGCACCCGGCCTGCAATCAACTCACGCTCAGTCGATCGTAACACCACTTGCAGGGCTGTCCTTCGCATGGATTGTGTCTCTATATATATATAAACTCCACTAATCATTTGTAGAAAGTTTCACTAAAATCCACCCAATATCGCAGAAAATATTACACATTATATTAGGGGGGACATTCTTTTTGTGATGTGTTTAGTCTGTGATAACACATCAAAATGAAGGATATAATAACAGACCCAGCTGGGCGATCATTGCGATCGTTTAGCATTTAGATACAAGTGGTGTGAGTATACCCATAACCATAAACATACCTTCAGGAGGGTTCCACTGAACTAAGAGCTGCTATGCTGCAGATTATAGTGTCCATTATTATATGCTATATATTAGATTGGGTCAATGTAACATTTTTCTATTATATAGCTTTACACTAAAAGTGTACTCTTGAATATATAGCTTAAGGCTTCGCCGGGATTAGTTTTGTGACAAATTGACACGAGACAAGTCATGGATAAGGTCATTCATTTCTTTATTACTATTAGCAGTATATATTGCGCATATGCGATACATCAAACTGGCCGTCAATATATATTGATCTGAAATCTGTTGCTACAAAGTTGTTATTATACTATATTATTATTCTGATAAATCGTTATTTTTATATAATCTTTAATTTTTATATTGTAAAATTGTTGTGTACTTTACTCGTATTTAAATTCCGCGTGCAGTACTATTTTTCGCTCAGTTTTAAATTCTCGCACCGTTTATAAAGATTTGGCATGCGCGAATTCAAATGCGAGTAAGGTATTTTTATATAAACTCATATATAGTACACGGGGTGTGGGAGAACCGCGACGTGAGGATCGGTTGCATTATTTACTAATACCCATCAAAATCTAGACGCTGGAGTGAGTAAAACCAATAGGATAAAAATTTAAAAGTCAAGCGACGGTTCGTTTTCCGATAAACGACGAACCGTCGCTTGTCTGTTATCAGAAAACGAACCGCCGCGTACTTTTAAATGGCGATTCTATTGGTTTTACTCACTGTTTCGTCTAGAATTTGGTGTATATTAGTAAATAAAAAGGAAAAGTCTCAGTTTCGCTCCTAAATGAGTATATAGAGAGTAATCAACTAGCTGGCTTCAATGATTACGTGATATAATTCACGAGGTGGCTGGACATGATAGAATCCCAAAGCGAACGAGGGGTTTTACCAGTTACCCTGGCGACATAAAATTCATGACTTCAAGAACTTTCATGAACTGACATGAACAGTTCATGAAAAATACTTGAAAGGTTCATCAACCTTGGTCATGAACTATTGTTCATAATCTGGACATGAATATTTTTCATGCACTGATTAAGAACTTTAATGAGTTTTCAGAATGTTCATAAAAATTCTTGACATGTTCTTAATTTAAATTCATGAATAATTGATGAACATTAAGGGGTAACATAATATTCATGACTGCTCATGAAATGGAGCTGAAGAAAATTCATGAACAAGTGAAGGAACTTTTCAGGATTATTAAACAGTCTTGAAAGTTCATCAAATTGACATGAAGTGATTTCATGAATATTTGATCAATTTCTAGGGGTAACTTGATATTCATGAATGCTCTTGAAATGGAGCCTAGGAAAATTCATGAACAAATGAAGAATTTTTCAAGAATATTCAAAAGACTGCATATGAAAGTTCATAAAATGGAGTGACTCCATGAATGCTTTAAGTATAGTTACTAAAATGTCAGATATTAAAAATACACAATTTATCAGTGAAAGATAATAGAGGATATGACATGAGAGTTTGTGTAATATGACGTTTATGAAACGAGTCTCAAGAATTTTCAATTTTGCTGAACCTCTGGCGAGGTTTGTATTGTATATTGACGTCAAACTCAATCATGTCAACCAATCAGAATAGCATAATTGTGATGTTGAATATTCAAATAACATCAAAGTGTTATTAATTAGTACTTAATATTCTCTCTAAATATGAGATGACGTTATCGCCATAAATTATGTGATAAATATGATTAGTATCTGAAAGATTCAACTAGTAATATAATAATAAGATCTTATAGAATTATTGTGTAATATTTGAACCATGTTCAAGATGTTACCGAATTGTGCATAGATTTCAAATAGTTATTATACATTATTTGAAAACAACATGCCCATGCCTATTTGCCATCCGTGCAACTTAAGTGTATGATTTCACATCTATACACCAAACACATTGATCTAGATCAGTCACTGGTATCAAGATGCAAGAATTCATGCTTTCAATGGAAAGTAAATGTTTTCCTGCGAATAACGAATCAGTTGGGGATTTATGTGCACAGACAGTAAGGCACAGCTACAGCAAAAGCAACTTTTTGCTTTTCATCATATTTACATCTCCATACCAAATTTCAGGACGATCGAATAATGAGAACTGAATGAGAATGTGCGTTTCGGACGGACGCCGCTCATTACTATAGTCCACCGAAATGTTTTTTCGGGGGGACAATTACATATATATAATATTATCCCACAGTATTGACATAGGACAAATTATGCTAGTGTATAACTTCAAAACACCACGCATATATTCCGCATGCGCTTTGCTATTGAATAAACGATATAATATTCCTAATTATACCCCAAATACTATTTTGTGACTCCATAATTCATATCTCAACAGGTAAAACAAACTTATTTTCTTTTCTTTTCATTTTTTTTTCCTCTGCGCAGTGATTAGTATTAGATTAGTACGACCGTGCAAGACTAGTTGGAGTTTCGACAAATCATATGTACTCACTGAATGAATGCACCGAATACAAATGACAATATACGGAATGCTTGCTTGAAAAATGTCGTTCGCATAAGCATTCAAATTTTTTTCCAGCAGAAGTAACTACTATTTTAAAATTATTTTCTTTCCCACCATTCTCACTTTCAGAGTCGGACATTTTCCCCAACTCGATTGAGTATGTGACGATCCGCCCAGGGGAAAACCCGCCCCAATTAAAGAATATAAACTCGCGTGCAGAAAGTAAGCAACAAAATTGTTTTTCGCAATTTTTGTTCCTTGGGATAATGGAATTTATTTAAGTGTGAAATTTTCGAATATTTACATGTGACCTGATCCAATTTAAAACGTAAAACCAAATAAAATAGTTCTTTTAGCAGTCGGCGGGTTATCTCCAGGGCGAGTTGTACAGTTTTATATGAGAAGTAATTTGGGGGAAAAGGCTGAATGGAATCAGGATAGCAGGTCCGGTCAATGCATGCGTCATTTTTTTACGCGCACGACAAGAGGATCGAACACTCTCACAACTGTTCATAGTTTGGTCAAACACGCACAATGCGTTGTCAATGTGATCAAATTGAGCGTATGGTTTACGGAACTTTAGTTAAGTCGTTCAGCTCAGTTTTATTCAACAAATTATTATTACATTAAAAACTGCGCATGCGCAGACCGGACCTGCCTATCCTGATTACATTCAGTGCCCACCAAGTAATTTAGTCTCAAAATTATGGGATGGCGCTTTCCGAACATTTAACAGAGCGGCACGTTGATTGGTCAATGCCGAACATATCCAGCCAAGCAGGAATTTCATTGGTCGGTACCAATAATTCTGAGAACTCTGGGACAGTGCTTCGGTGTGGCACCAAATTTCTTTCAAAACAGTATTGTTACAGTTAGTTGTTCTAGGCTTCAAGCGATTTTTGTGTTGACAAGATGTCTCTCGTTGTATTATTTTGGATTGGAGAGAAGAAATTTTCTGTTCAACACGTTCAGCCGGGAAATATTCAGGCAGGAGCGTCTGTGTTTGCGTTTTTTTACAAACACAAGAGACCAAAATAAACTCTTATCAAAGAACGCCTGGAAAGTGATAATCGACACTTAACAAAAAAAATGAAAGCTGTTAAAGCAGAGGTTGACCTGCTAAAGAACAGTGATAGAGAGCAGGTACAGGTAGCAGCATCTGCGCCGCCTGAAGAGACATATAACGGGCACACTCTGGCTGCACTCAAAGCAGCAGCAAAATCTGCCAGAGATAAGGAAGTTAGAAATGTGGCTATGATGCTGTTCAGCTTGGATGAGTTGATAAACTGTTCAATGTCAGGAAAAAGAACAGTTATGTGTGGAGATAGGCCCGACCATGCAAATTTTGTCAATAAATTTCAGAATCTGCAAAAAGATCTAAAACGGGAAGCCAAAAAAAAAAAAATACACAGTGACTACTTGTTTGATGTTCTATAGGCACTGTAAATAAATTGATGATTTACATGTATTTCTTACACATTTGTTGCAACATGCAGTCATGCATTATTAATAGCCTTTCTTGAAAGTTCATGAACTTTTCATATCTTATCCTGAGTAATCATGAACTTACATGAAAGGTTCCTGAAAATTAATTCATTAAACTTGATCAATTGCGCATGAAATAAAGGTGAAAAGTTCATGAACGTTTTCATGATTTCATCATGAAGGGACAATGTTCGTGAACATGTTTTGTTCATGCAAGTTCATGAAACACATTGTTCATGAGTTAATAAACATTCATGAACAGATATTGTTCATGATATGGATGTTCCATTTTCAGTTCATATTTGTTCATGAAAATGTTCATGAACATTTCAAGAATAATTCATGCAGCATGGTTGTGAACTGTGCATGAATAATTCATGCAGTTTCATGAATTACTCATGATGATGTCACCAGGGAAGCCAAGTTATATCACGTAATTATTGAAGCCAGTTGATTATTCTGTCTATTACCTATCTAATCAATACATTTACCCCCTTTCCGTGTTGTTTAAAATGATTGAAATTCCTGTTCTAAAAGGCAATTTTATCCCAAAAATTCTAGAAAGAAATCTAACGTCAAAATGTCAAAATGACGTAAAATTCGACGTTATTCCTCTGAGTTATTCCACAGGTGAAAATCACAATGTCACAGTAGCGGCTACAGTGACGATATGACATTTAATTAACTGTGAAATCTCTATAAATCACACATAGATAGGTAATAAAAGAAACTAACTGTCTCATTGAAATGACAAAAGAATTTAACCAAATCATATTATTGATGAGCAAATATACTTATAATATATCCATCGCTGACGCTCTCTAGTATATACATAAAGCCCATAACATATTAAACATTATAGCTTTATGTATATAATTGAGCTTTATTACTATAGTACTACTTTTCTGGTTAATGATATGGTTATTTGTTCTCAAATTCAACCTCACTGAATATTAATAAGGTGACGTTGATTACTTCAGACCATTTTGGCGCGACGTTCTGATCGAATTATTCATCTGAACTGAAAATTCTAAAAAATCAGTTTCTCTGGCTAATTTCTCGCGAATTAATAATATCGGCGATGGATAAACCAAATATGTATATAGTATGTTCCATTAATAAGTTTATGTTCACTCGTAGGATTTGGCACACAATAATTTTTCTTTAGAACACATTTTATGTACAAAGCTTTTCTGATAAAACATCAAGGAACATGTAAAAATATCTCCGGGCTATCGGACCTTAATGGAACATACTTATACATTATCTCTAACGGCCTATATTATTTGTCAAAGATTATGTGCATTGATTGATAATATGTAGCAAGACATCAATATGGCCACTGTTTTTTGTGATAAATGAAATACCCTACACCGTCAGACAAAAGCCAGAGAATATGATACTTGCTGGTTTTTGGATAGGCTCTCAGAAACCTCTGATGTCCACATTCCTAGATCCGTTTGATAAAAGTCTTAAGACGTTAGAAACTGGTATAAAGATATCAACAGAATTAAACGAGGCGACAGTTCGCGGTCACTTGATTTGTTTAACAGCCGATTTACCAGCAAAATATCTGGTAAATAACTAGTCCAAGTCTTCTCGTACTAAAGCCGGCTAAGATATTGGGATATTAGTCCGAGTTCGTCCCGTATAGTCTCTTATGACACGACTTAAGCGTTATTGACCCGCTCAAATAAAACCACAATTATATGAAATAAAATATCACAATTGCGACAATAAACGGATATTTTCAACAGAAGACATGCTATTTGATCTGAAACCCACATCAGTTGTGAATTGAAAGCAGTAATTTAATGCGAAAAGAGACATTTATCGCAATGTTTACAATTTTTTAAAAGTATGCGAACTCAGTTGACCTCGCGAACTGTGTTCGGCATTTTCCGTTGAAAATATTCCGTAACAACGCAAATTACGATGAATTCTCCATTGTAATCGTAATTATGTGTGTTAATAAATAAAAAATAAATAGATTAATTAAACATTGGAGATATAAATGTAATACATTAAATAAATTACGGGAATTATAACCCTCTCAAAGTTTAAAACAGTGTAAACACAACGAGCATTAGAATAAATAATATGCCTTATATGGTGCTACATTTCACCCACATTTGGTGGACTTCCGCGAAATTAAGATATATACTAAGCGAACAGGGCAATATATTGCTCTTGTTATGCACACAAAAAATCAAACAAAATTTGTATACATTTTGAACCTTAAGTTTGAAAAGTCCCACTGAAACGGAAGAACTATATTTCGAAACTGTGTGATTCGGTTCTCTGATTATTTTATCAACACACAAATCAAAATGCACATCACACGCATGGCAAGTCAGACATAAGAGTTCTAATTTGCTCCAATTTTGACAAGTTGCTTGCGAAAATTGTCAACAAAACTACCGTTCTGATCCTCCATTATGTCATTAAGTTTTTAGTGCGGGAATTGTTCTCAAAGCACATAGGAAACTGGACTTTGGGGCGATCGGTTTTCGCCATTTTGTTCGGAAAACCCCGCGCTATATATAGAAACGGAAACTAGAATACCCAGCGGACAATGCCGGAATTCTTCGGAAACCTGACTTCGGCTTTCACTTAAGTAAACAAAATATAAAAACAGCGATGTTGGTGACAATCAACCGGAATATTCTATGCATAATGTAACATGAAAGTTAGATTATTATACACCATTATGACCATAAGATGTCTCTCTTTCCGATGTACATAGCATCATGTATTGATTTATTAGTAAAATACAACAGATTCCCGCCACAGATCGTGGGCGTAAGTCGTGTCATAAGAGACTATATGGGACGAACTCGGACTAAATATCTTAGCCGGCTTTAGTACAAGAAGACTTGGGCTAGTAAATAACATGATGCAATTCAACGGAGAAGCTAGTTGTCCACAGTGTGTACAGGCCGGGCAGACTGCAGTTGCAGGTAAGGGGAGGTCACATATATTTCCGTTCAAATTTGACGGCCCAACCAGACCACAAAGAACGCACGCTAGTTGTGTAAATTGTGGAGAGAAAAAACAAAAAACACCGAACAGGGATTAAAGGTCCATGCATGTTGACCGAACTTTCAGCATATAATTTCGTGAAAGGTGACTGCATCGATTACATGCACTGTGTCATGTTGGGCATTACAAAACGACTTATATCACTGGTTCTCAAAGGATTTTTCAAAAGAACAATATTCAGCACACACAAAATCGGGAGAAGAGAGTTCTCGTATGTGTAATATCAAGCCTCCGTGTTTTATTAAGCGAGCTCCACGTAGCCTATCAGGCATCAAATATTGGAAAGCGTCCGAATATAAATCGTTTCTTTTATATTATGGACCAGTCATCCTTAAGGACATAATCAGCCAGTCCAGATATCAACACTTCTTGATATCAACACATTCTTCTTTAGATATCAATTAACCCTCTGGAATTAGATTATTGCGAGGACCTCCTAGAGAATTTTGTGTCAATTTTCTCTGAACTGTACTCGGAGCGCTTTCAGACATTAAATATTCATTTCTTGCTCCATATAACAGACAATGTCCGTCGTCTAGGTCCACTGTGGGCTTATTCATGTTTTCCATTCGAAAATTCGAATGGATTTTTGCTGAAATTGATTTATAGGGGTACCCAATGTGTGTATTCACAAATCGTGGACTCGTTTTCGATAGTACATGGGTTATCAGCATTGAGAAAAGAATTTGTTAATGGGAGCGCCGACACAGAATTCAATGAATTTATGAAAAGCATCTCGAACAGCAATTATTCCAAAAATAAAACAGAACTGTTCTTAGGATGTTATGCATTGGGACTAATTGTGACAATTGACATCAATCATGGCGTATCATCGGACATATTCAATGCCTTGTCAGATAATATTGATGCTGTACCCATTGGCCGCATTGGTGTATTCAAACGGTTATGTCTGAACGGAAAAATACTGCATTGCAGAGATTATTCTCGGACAAGTGTCAGAAATAATTTTACTGCGAGTTTCTCCGATGGCAAAATTGGTCAAATCGAACAATTCATCATATATAACGACCAAGGTCGCTCGGGGCGAAATGTGCTGGCCGTAGTTTCAATGTTGCAAGAAAGATCAGAACAGTGGTTCCCATTCAATGACAACACACAAGACTTTCAAATGAAACACATGAAGGCGTTTAGTTGTCCATTGCACCATACCAGCTCTAGGAAGGTGGCTATAGATGTCAGAGAAATAAAACAAGTATGTTTGTATCTCGAAGGGTCAAACGACTCATATACGGTATATGCATGTTGTCCACCTAACAAAATTGAAATGGAGTGACAAGAATGTTTCCGTCATATGGACAACACGCTTAGAAGTATTGTGTAGTAAGACTACACAATTTTATCCCGCTAAATATTTTGTAGAAATGACCAAAAATATGTTATAAATAAGTTAGAACATGTTCCAAATATCGAATAATCGAGGATAATTCGTGTAAACAATAGTTAGTAAATGACGTTATTGCCATTTGGGGCACAAAACTAGAAAAAAATATTGCAGTAAAAATTATGGTCCCGATTTTAAATTTTTGTGTTACAATGTTTTGTGTAGATATTCCCCCGATTATTCGGTATTTGGAACATATCATTTTAAACAGTGAACTTCTCGTAACTGGAAACACTTTTCAAAATGGTATTTAAACATTATTATAACACGAATACTGAACTAGCATACTACACAACTCTCGTTCCATTTTCTGCTGCGGCTAGCTTGTAATGTTGAACAATCTGAAAAGTGTTACAACCGATCCCGGTCTCCTCTACTACACATTTGTGTAGAAATACTACAAAATGCTATTAAGAGTGAATACGGCCCTCGGATACAGGATGCCATCCCAGGGGGAGGTGGATAAAAATACATACACAAGGTCGATTTTTTACCCACCCACCCTGTCTTGCATTTTATCTCCCACAAAGTTTGACACCCACCCTTATAGGCATAACAAAGCCCTTGTTTAATTAATGAAGCAGATAACACTCAATACAGACATTCCAGATTGAAAACTCTTCTTGTAGAAGATATACAGCTTAAGGTTACCGTAATTGCGAAAATGAATTATTATTCTTATGCCGAAGGTGGGGTGTTCCGCAATGAATCAAAGGAAGCCGAATCTCTAGTCAGGGCCGTGAACGCTACACGGAATGGTTATGTCGACTTCCTCAATGACACGGGATTTTTTTTACCCTGTGCCAATGCATTCTCTTATATATGCGAGTCGACCATAGGTCGCCTCGCATATAAAAGAAAATGCATTGGCCTAATAATTTTTTACAATTTCAATAATTTTTTCTTGTATTCTTTGACAATTTTATAATTTCACCCATACAGAGCCCCAGACAAACATGAGCAGACGACACTCTTCTATATGCTTCTATATATGTGTGGGGCTCCCTGCAGGGTAATGGATGTTTTTTATTTTATGTCCTAAAAATGTAAGAAACATTTATTAAAAATAATAATAAAAAATAGTTAGGCCAATGCATTCTCTTATATATGCAAGGTGACCTATGGTCGACTCGCATATATAAGAGAATGCACTGGCTCAGGGTAAAAAAAAATCCCGACTTACGACTGGATTTGATATGGCGGGTCACAAATGTGAAACCTGCCAAGACATTTAATTGTGAAAGTTAATTCAATGACAAACTTTCAAAACATGTTGCTGCACCAAAATTGTTCCCCATACATGATCTCTCGTACAATTCAGATCAAACAGCCTAGGGGATACAATTCAGATCAAACAGCCTAGGGGAAACATAGTTGGAATATTTTGAAGACAGAACCTTATGGTGGTCAAACCATATATATTAGCAGGTGGAAACTAAGTGGAAACATTGGTAACTCACCAGAGTCAAGCATAATCATTTGGCTTCTTTAGAGTATTCAACTACATTGGTAACTCACCAGAGTCAAGCATAATCATTTGGCTTCTTTAGAGAATTCAACTACATTGGTTACTATAACCAGAGTCAAGCATAATCATTTGGCTTCTTTAGAGTATTCAACTACATTGAATCGTTTCACTTGTGATACTGTGTTTCTTATTTCTTTAAGAAAACACAGAAGAACGAAATTGTCAACCCATTGGTCACATATTAAATAGTCATGCAGAATCATCTTGCTATTAAATCGAAGTGGAAACTAAACCGTTGTGATGATGTGTTTCATAAATGAACAAAGAGCAAACATAATAAATCCCGATTATATGGAGATGCGTCAAAACAGTTGAAGACGTTTATGAATGCAGATATTATGTACTGACAAATGTCTCGTCTTCCTACAAATTGAAGGTGACCCAGAAAGTGAAGCGTTTTAAATGAACTGTAACAGAATGAGAGAGAGAAATGCGGGAGTCGCACCGAAAGTTGGCAGCACCCACAATCCAAAGCAGGTCACCCTTCTAAGGGCTAACCGAGCTCGATGTTGCTTAACTTTGGTGATCACACAAAACGTCTAATAACTGTGACCAAGAGACCTAGCCCTCGAGCAGAGAAGTCATCAGTCTTCTATACATTTATAACACAACCGCTACAGAGGAAAGAACAGACGTATTAAATCCTGATTATTTTGCGACGCATCATAACCATTGAAGACATTTATGAATACAGATATCACACACTGGAAAATGTCTCGTATACATACAAATTGATGGTGACCCAGAAAACTAAGCTCATTTCATAATTACGTATGCGTAGTCCGACCAGTACAATCTATGCCCACAAGACATATTATTGTAGAGTGAACAATGAAAACACACTGTAGAAATTAAACCCAAGATAAGAGAAAACAGAAAAAAAACTGGTTTCTGTGAAGTTAAATATAGCACTGCCTGGCTTTAATATTGCAAAATCATATGGTCCTGTAGGACTGTTTTATTTAGCTAAAGGAATATATTATTTTGAGACTATCAAACCCCCTACAGCCCAGACCCATTGGATACACCACCCACAACAAAATGGACCCCATGGTGGCTAGGCTATGAGCCAAGGCCACTGTTTAGCCTCATAGTAAGGCTGAAGGGGTCACTCTCACCAAAAAAAGTGCTGAAGGGAAGACAGGATTTTCAAAATGTGCTGAAGGGTACACAGGGTTTGAAATGTCGTTTTTCAGTTTTCGTATCTGACATGATTTCTGTAAGAGAATAATTGTTTATGTTCCAATGAATATTAAAATGTACTGAAAACAAACGGCTAATGGGCGCCAGACTTTCATAAACACAATTTGAGTAATGGTGTTCGTGCCGATCACAAATCGTGTACACCCTTAAGCACATTTTCAAACCCTGTGTACCCTTTTTTTGGTGAGAGTGACCCCTTCAGCCATAGTAAGTCCTGGAAAAGACCTACAACTTATTGGAGAACAGCGCATCAAATGAAAGAATGGTAGTGAATTGAACTCTCGTTTAAATTGTTACAGGGTTGTTGATGTCACATGACCTGTTTCGTGAATTAAAACTGAACACATTTGTTGTGGATTTTTAGTAGTGGACACATACACGACATTAATATGGTATATTGAGCTTGAGAATATTACGTAAAATTAGCAGAAACATACGAGGAGAAACGTTGCTCCCCACCAAAAATTTAAATTAGCCGTCAACACGACTAACAACCATCCTTGAGAAATGTTAATTCTGATTGGTTAACAGTTAATATTACATATTCAGGGGCGCCAGAAGCATCCAAGGGCAGAGGGGGCAGAGCCTACAAAAATGGCACTTTTCCGCAAAAAAGGGCATTTTCTCCGCAAACTCGGGAAAATAACAATAAATTCATTGTGGCAAAAATCCCCATTTTAATGGTATTTGTCGGTTTTTATGGCCGTTTTGTGATAAAATTGACAAAAATTAATATTCCTTGTGAAATTGGTGGTATTTGGACCAAAAAAGTCACATTTTGCTATAAAAACACAAGATTAAACACACAAAAAGCATTTTCTGTCTCCAGAAAAAGGGCAAGTCCTGCCCCCACTCGCCCCCCTTGGTCACGGGCAGGGGGGGGGGTCAGCTGCCCCCCCCCTGCCCCCCCTCTTCCCGTGCCCGTGTACATATTTGCCACATTGAACAGCTATGGTTATAAGACGGGACCTAAATTCAGCCTACAATGTTAATTTATTACTCCTCCTTAATTGCAGTGGTGCTTCCTCTCACTCGCCAAATTTAAATTTGCGGCCTTCAATACTAACAACCATTGGCAAGCAACGTTAATTCTGATTGGTTGGTCAGTTAATATAAGAGATTAATACCAATTTCAAAAGCTACGTTTATAAGACCTAAATTCAGCCTACAATGTTCATTTATGACTAATTTAAATTAGCTGTCTTCAATACATACAACCTTAATCAAGCAACGTTAATTGTGATTGGTTAGTCAGTTATGTTAATCCAGGTACCAACCTTAGTCAAGCGACGTTAATTCTGATTGGTCAGTCAGTTATATTAATCCAGGGTATCTATGACAACCTTTGTCAAGTAACGTTAATTCTGATTGGTTAGTCAGTTGATCCAGGGTTTCTGCTATAGCAGGCCTGAGCTTCTTTATTAGGCTCCCACTCAAGCCTGAGTTTAGTGTGCCTGTCATAGCGGGCTAGCATCACTAAATTCACTCTCTGGGGACCTCATTCTGCTTAGGCCTCATCTTCTCTGGAAAGTTTCTTTATTATCAAATTTCTAAAGAAACTTTTTCACGAAGATTCTATTTCATTTTTAGTTTAGTTTCTCAATATCCCCAAATTGGCAGACAACACATCGCATAATCGAGGTTCCCAATGGGTGTACATCACAATATTCACCATTTGGGAATCTGAGTCCATGTCTCCCATAGATGCAGATTGAGGTCAGAAGCGGGTAAATTTGGTGATGCCAGCCCACAAGCGGGATACATGGGATAGCGTCACTAAATTCACCCTCTGGAGACCTCATTCTGCTAATGACAGGCACACTAAACTCAGACTTGGTCAGTAATGCAAGACTTCCATTATCAAATCCACTAATAATGCCTACACCATATAAAATAGAAGACATGAAACATAATTCTAGTTGATGGTAAACACTGGGGGCCCACTGCTCCTGCTAAATCCCATCTGAAAATGCATAATCGTCCAGTGCGCAATCACGAGGCCCCTTTGCGTTTATGGCGAAAAAAAGTCTACCATGCCCAGAAATCTGAAAGCATTCTGAGTGGACTATGCGCTCAATTTTACTACAATCATCAGTTTATTGTCATCTTGGTATTGATTTTTAATATAGCCGATCAAATCTGAAAGCATTCTGAGTGGAGCATGCGCTCAATTTTACTACAATCATCAGTTTATTGTCATCTTGGTATTGATTTTTAATCTGAAAGCATTCTGAGTGGAGTATGCATTCAATGTTACTACAATCATCAGTTTATTGTCATCTTGGTATTGATTTTTAATATAGCCGATCAAATCTGAAAGCATTCCGAGTCCATGCGCTCAATTTTACTACAATCATCAGTTTATTGTCATCTTGGTATTGATTTTTAATAGAGCCGATCAAAATCATTGTCATGTGGGGATCGCAAGTTTTAGTCTGTGCGCCAATTCTCAGAAAGCCTCTAGTTTAGAACTCAGAACTCATTAGCTTAAATTATTGAAATGATAGTAGGGTTCTTCAGTATGTTGACGGTTACCAGTGAACTCATAATTAACAAATTAATGCTGTATCTATTGTCAGTTGTGATCACTGACCAGACATGCACGGAACGAATAAGAAACGAATAAGAAAATACCGTTCTGTATAACATAACTCTCACTCACAAGCTTTTGTAGCCATATGTGTTCAGTTTAAATATATTATAATTAATCTTTCCATAAACATTCAAGTAACAAGGGGTACGCATCTAAGATGCTTTTGTCGAGTTTTTTGGCAGTCGAACCAAACTTCTGCCAATAAGGTGCACAACTCCAGGGGAAAAAAGATGGATGGTGGTATATTATTGCAATAGACCTACATACCAAATATCAATTGAATCTTAATATTTCATGAGTTATCACACTAACGGTGATAAAATTGTGATTAAAATAGACAAACTAAGACCCATAACTCCGGAAAAAAAAATTCGGACAAACCAGGTTTTCGAACTCGTCTGAGATATAGTTGCAATAGACTCATATACAAAATATTGTTTAAATCGGTTAATATTTAATCTTGTTATCGCGCCAACGGTAATAAAATTGCTATAAAAACAAAATAGACAAACTAAGACCCATAACTCCGCGAAAAAAATTTGGACAAACCTGGTTTTCGAACTGCCATACCAACAAATTTTGGAATAAAAAACTCAACTAAAAATTGAAAAATATACAAAATAATTGCCAGAAAAGTGATCATATGAGGTTTTATGGACTTACGAATTCTAGACCAGTGTTCTTGTGAGGTTATACCATAGCCTATCAAAATTTAATCACAATGTTGTAAATTTTACTGAAATTAGTAAAAAAATTATCATTTTTCACATTTGTTTTCAAATTTTAAACTTAGATCTTATTTTAGGGATAAGAGTTGTCTTCCCTGAAAAATCGTATTTTGGGACATTTTCTAAAGCGGGCAACAAGCAAAATCTAATGCACCATATGACCTCCTTTAATTTTATATATAGAAACATTTGTTGATGAGGGGGTGCATCCAACTCGAAAAATATCTTGTTTGGCCCACGGACTATTTGGTAAAACAATGTTCATAAAATATCACAAAATGATACGTTGCCTTTGCGATAACAAGCTGCACGATAGGTGTGCATTCAGTGAAAGTGCACCAGTCCGAAATCGTCGCCTCAGTGTGCTTTCATGTTGATTTGGTGCTTCAGTTTCCGTGAAGCCATTTTTGCTGATACAAAGGGACGCGACACTGGATATTATAAGTTACAGGACGCTTTGTGGTCGGATATGGTGTCATGTGAGGCGAAGTGAGATCAAGCCGAGCCTAATATTGATCTTGCTAAGCCTCACATGACACCATATCCAACCACTAAGCGTCCCGTAACGTATTTATTATGTCAGTGGACAAAATCCACCATATCCCTTTAAATAATCGTCGCTGTAATTTATTGTAATTTGGTCAGATAAATGTGTCGTCTATGGCCATTAACTTATGAAACATCACAGCGACGCATCATGGGCGTTGAGCATCAACGTATTGAGTTCAATGGCTAAGAATTAGAACAACTTGTTGAGTTTGTTGGTTAATTAATTTCAGAATTCCTCAAATATATCGCATGCAGGTTTTGGTAATGGTACTATGTATAAATTCACAGAAAATGATTTCCGACAGATATCCCCTTCGTTGGCGCCAAAATACACCAAAAATATTCCCGAGGCGACCGAGTTTCTGAAAAGACAAGATGACTACGCAACATATGGGCCTCGACTAGTCGACTCTAAAATTCACTAATCGTTTCAACATTATCGAAAACCAAGTGATAAACTCCTGATTGTACAATCTTCTGTGAGCAATACAAATCAAATTCAACACGCATGGGCAGACGATGATACTGAAAAATCACATTTCAATTTTGAAAGAATAATTGGGATTTTTAAGAAAATACTTACCATTTTAAGTGCCGTCACACTAATTTTTATAAAATTGCAGAGGGCAACTTAACAATTATCAATGTGCAATGGACGATTATGCGATTTCAGATGATTATGTGATTTCTGACGGATTTAGTAGGAGCGATGGGCCCCCAGTGGTAAAGCTGGCCTCTAGGAAAACGTTTTTACTTTACTCTCTGTAAATAATTATATTCAAGAGCTTTTGAATTTTTCCCTGAATTGATGTAGGCTGATATTTGAACTACTCTTCAGTCCCCAGAAAAACTCATTGAACTAAAAAAAAAATACAAAATTTGAACACAATGATTTGACACAGACTTGCAAAGCTTGAATGACCCATGTCCAATTAAATTTGGATTTCTTTTGCTGATCACCAAACATTAAATTTTATAGACTCATATATACAACATCAATCTACAGGAGTTACATTCCCCAACCCCTGGCAGAAACCCTGGATAATACTAAATTAAACGATACTTACCCAAAAATCAAAATCCGTTTTTAAAAGGAGAATCCTGAATCCAGCCGTTGTATAATCTACTCAAATCAACAGGAAATATGCTAGAGATGACTAAAAAATGTACAGCCTTTAACCCTTTCAGTGCCAAGTCCGATTTTTGTATCAACCCATATTTCCTTGATTATTTTTTCTATTTTTTTTATTATAATAATGTGATGCATTGAAGGAAAGAGCTCTAAGAGCTTTGTCCATCAATGTATCACATTATTATAATCAATAGATTTGAAAAATGATTAAGTAAATATGGGTTGATACAAAAATCTGATTTGGCACTGAAAGGGTTGAAGCAATATTTCAAATTTTTGTAAAATTATATAACGAAAGGATGGTTGTCAGATACATGTATGGAAATAAAGTCATTCGGAGTGGGAACATAAATAGCTGAAAAAAACTATCCTCAACAAGTACAGTAATGCCCCAAGTAATCGACAGGGAGAGCTTTTCGATGAATGGCAACAAGCCATATTTCCGACTAAATCCTGAAAAGTTACCCATAATTCTGCTGTGGTTAAGGGGTCGATTGCTTAGGGCATTACAGTACATGCAAAAACCTCAAGAAGTTTTTTTTCACAGGATTCAGTCATTCATCAGAAAGGTCTAAGTGAGAGCTTTCCAATGAATGACAACAAGCCATATTTCCGACTATAGGCTAATCCTGAAAAATTACCCATAATTATGCTGTGGTTAAGGAGTCGGTTATTTAGAGCATTACTGTACATGTAAAAACAGCTACACTTTGTTCTTAATTTCAGTATTAATAGAATTTTGTAAATATTACAGTGAAAGCTAAATTAATCAGAATCCAATTAGTCCAATAAAGTGCACACCTCCCAAAGGGAGCCCCACACAGATGGAAGCATGCACTACAGAGTGTCGTCTGCTCCACTCTGTGGGGCTCTCTATGGGTAAACATTAGTTACAGCTTTCGGAGCGACTCCCACATTTCTCTCTCTCATTGTCGCTTAGGATATAATCTGTCGACTTTGATGACGGGGAATAAAATAAATATTCATCGCGAAATCGGGAGTCAAAAAGTCATGTAAATAATGGAATCTTGAGCTGGGAACTTCACGTCCTGATGAATAAATTATTAAGCAACAGGTATTAAACAAAGAAATACATTCCTGCATTATTTTTTCGCTTTCCCAGTTTTGTACTAGTGGAATGTGATCTCTGCGGGTGTCAGCCAGAATACAGATTCATGGCATGACTAAGCTGAGCTAAAAACTGAATTCATTGCCTTTTGAAAAGCTGAAAAAGGTCTTTCCCCAAACACTCGTAATCCTTTCATGATAGGAGCAGCACTGGTGCACCATTAAAGACCATGTGCCCTGATGTGCCAGTGCATTATCTTATGTATGCGAGTCTCACATTGGGAGCATCACATATATGAAAGTGTCAATAACACTGTAGCTCAACTTAGGTAGGGGAAATAATTTAATGGTTGACAGTAAATGGAGGAATTAGGAAAGGTGCTAATGGATTTTGTAGAAATATTTAGTCATACAAAGAGTAAAATCCAAAATGGCCTCTTTTTTTTTTGCCGAACGACCCCAAAATGACTCGTTCCCATCAAGAGGTCACCCCGATGATCCATATGAAGTTTGGTGAAGATCAGATCAGGGATATGGTCTGTAGGATGTGTCCAAGGATTTAGTGATGCAAAGAGTAAAATCCAAACAGTACGGCCTGTAGCCTGCACCAATGCACCAATGGATTCAATTTTGAAATCCAAGATGACCACAAGCGGCGAAATCACCCCAAAATGATTCGTGCCCAATGATGAATAAGAAGTTTGGTGATGATTGGATCAGGGTTGCGGTCTGTAGGGTGTGTGAAAGTATTTAGTGATGCAAAGAGTAAAATCATGACAAATTTTATGATGATCAGACAAACAGTACGGCCTGTAGCCCGCACCAATGGATTTAATTTTGAAATCCAAGATGGCCACCAGCGGCCATGTATTTTGGCCGAATGACCCCAAAATGACTCGTTCCCATCTACATTCCAATTTCAACACCCATGACAAATTTCATAAAGATCAGACAAAAGATACGACCTGTAGCCCACGCCAAAGGAAATTGTTGATGGACGCACGAACACACACACACACAAACGACGGATGCCAACCCATGGCAATAGCTCAAACTTACAAAGTAAGTTGAGCTAACAAGAGAATGCACTGGCGTACATGGTCAATGTAAATATTGTTAGGCCAATGCATCTCTTATATATGCGAGGTGCCATATGGGCAACTTGCATTTATCAGTTAATTTGCAAAATTTCAAGAAGCTCCAGTCATGCAAGGGGTAATTTTGTAATTAAAAGTAAAATCTAACTGATCTATCTGATCTGTTGCCATTTGTTTGTAATGAAAATAGTAAGGGTGCCACGATTAATCATATAATCGATGAACCGTTGATAAAGCCGATAATCGATTACCATTTCCATCGTCGATTAATCTGCATTATTTTGACGTCAGAAAATGCTGGATATATTGTGTTTGTTTTACACAATTTAATCTACAACCGGTGTTAACAACCTTTGATCGTGTATCAATGAGTTTCCGAAAACTAGAGGCTGGGTGCTGGTTAAAAAAAACTTGGTTGATGTAATTTTTACGTTAATGTTAGCCCCATAAACCACCGGTAATGACTAATGAGCACAATGTATTCAATACCAGCAGTGAGTTTCATTCAGCAGTCACCACACGTTAAGTGATAACCTGTACTAGTAACATCTAAGTATACTCATAATGACATCGCGGAGAACATCATTGATTAAAATAACGTAGGTTCCCTGGTTTCTAGAGAATGTCAATCATTTCCCCATTGGTCCAATCAGATTCAAATGTGAGTGCATTCAGTTCATTGAACACAGCACATTTCAAAGAATACACAACGACCCAAAGAGTAACCATGTCGTATCATCAAATGAACTGCCCGGTGTTTGCAACATATATTAAGCAGAACTCGTTGTCAGAAACTCTTTGATACACGATCAAAGGTTGCCGGCACTTTCTGACGTCCGAAATAAATAGCGAAGAATAATTGATGGAAATGGTAATCGATTACCAGCTTTATCAATGGTTCATCAATTATACGATTAATCGTGGCACCACTACAGAAAACATAAGTGCTACTAACTCATGCGGCAGTTCATTTGATGATGTGACATGGTTACTCTTCAGGCGTCTTTGTACATTCTACAAATTAGTGGCACTGCAGCTTTTAACTTTCATTGTATATTTATACTTGAACGGCGACACGATGTCTTTGAAATATGCTGACTGTAACCGTGTTCAATGAACAGTATGCGCTCGCCAAAAGGGAGTTGATTGACATTCTCTGGAAACCAGAAATCCTACGGCATTTTAGTCAGCAATATTCTCCTCGATGTCATTTGCGAGTATACGTTCACCCATACAGAGCCCCAGACAAACATGAGCAGACGACACTCTTCTATATGTTTCTAAATATGCGTGGGGCTCCCTGCAGGGTAATGGATGTTTTTTATTTTATGTCCTAAAAATTGGAAGAAACATTTATTAAAAAAAATCATAAAAAATTGTTAGGCCAAATGCATTCTCTTATATATGCGAGGTGACCTATGGCTGACTCGCATATATAAGAGAATGCATTGGCACAGGGTAAAGGGCATATGCTTAAGTATACTTAGATGTTACTAGTACGGGCCATCGCGTATCATGCGGTGAATGCTAAATGAAACTCGATATCAAATACTGAACTTGTTCTGCAAGTTGCGAGTGGGGGGGCACACTCATATATATAAAAGAATGGACTGGTACAGGTATTCGCAAAATTTCAGGAAGCTCCCATCATGGAAGGCTTAAATATTAGTTTATAAAATAAAGAATAACAATGAAAAGTGAAAAACAGAATAAGGCCATCCAAAACTAATTAATTATATCTCAGGCAACTTTAATGTTCAGATCAGTGACAGACTTTCATTTTTAGAAAATGTAGGTGTGCATAGTCCCGCTCGCTGGGTTTTGGGCCCAGGCGCGCAGTTTCTATCAAGATAAAATAAACAGTGGATTGCCGAAAATGCATTCATAAATGCCGCATAAATTGAATTAGTTAACTCACGATCGATGTCCAGTGAATCTCTTTGATGGTTTAACACTGCTCAAGTGAATGTTACACAATACACACTGTTTTATATTGTACATGCTCCTATATTAATTGTAATTCATAATTATTAATAACGAATGAATTTAATACTCTTGATTCCATGCTGACAGAATAATATCAACATCTTCCGGCTACGTGGTCTCGCTTTGATTTTCCAGGAATTTATGTGACATCATAAGCCATACATAGAAATGTATTTTTAGCTTCGAATCTCAGACAGCTAGGTTTTCTTTAATAAAATTACCCAGGTTGTTTCCTAAAATTATGATAAAAGGCCAGCAGACCACAGTGTGCCCCGAAAAAGTGGTAAGTCGATGCCACTTTTTTGAAGAAATTTTTAAAAAATGTTGAAATTTTGTAAGTTGAAAAGGGTACCTCTGTAAAAAAAATTCCGTCATCTATATACATGTTGCATATCTCCAATATGTGGGTAACAATATTCTGAAGTTTCAAATATCAATGATCAAAACTTTAGATGGAGTTGATTACACCACGAAGGTACCCTCATACAGAAAATTAAAAAAAATGTTGAAATTTTCTAAGTCAAAAAGGGTTAATAACTCCGTCAAAAAATAATTTTTCCATCATCTATATACATGTTGCACATCTTAAATATATGGGCAACAATATTCTGAAGTTACAAATCTCTAAGATGAAAACTGTAGATGGAGTTGATAACACCACGAAGGTACCCTCGTACAGAAAATTATAAAAAATGTTGAAATTTACAAATAACTCAGTCAAAAAATAATTTTTCCATCATCTATATACATGTTGCACATCTTCAATATATGGGCAACAATATTCTGAAGTTACAAATCTCTAAGATGAAAACTGTAGATGGAGTTGACAACACCACGAAGGTACCCTCATACAGAAAATTATAAAAAATGTTGAAATTTTCTAAGTCAAAAGGGTTAATAACTCCATAAAAAAATAATTTTTCCATCAGCGATATACATGTTGCACATCTTCAATATATGGGCAACAATATTCTGAAGTTACAAATCTCTAAGATGAAAACTGTAGATGGAGTTGATTACACCATGAAGCAGTTCTGATTAAAACCATACTCAGACTCTAAAAGTACTGAGTCTGATGAAACCCGCTATTTGTCGCATTACTGTCACTATAAATAACGTCCACAGAGAACCCCCTGCTAAATGACGTCACCGCCCACATTTGTCTTTAAAAATAACTTTGATTGACATAATGTAGTTTCGGTTTCGTTTCCGGTTTCGTTTCCGTGTAAGAGTTTACTTTCCGCGAAAGCCTTTCGTTTCCTGGGACAATTGATAATACGGATTCTCTCAGAATATCTTCTGCGCCTGGTGACATTATTTTAACTGAGATTAATCACGTTTAACAAACTTTAATTGTGTTTATGAATCGACACAAGATATATTTTCTGTGTTTAATTTCGAAGTTAATTTCGAAATTAAATAAATTTACGACATCGCGACTTCTACATTATTCGGTACTAAATGTTGAAATTCTTAAATAGATTCAATTATATTTGACATATTAAGTAATATTGGTCAATTCTGCACTCTTTAAATACGCATTTCAGTGTTAAATTTGTTGTCGTAAAACTGAATTTGTAAACATTAGCCATGCGGCGGAAAAATTATTGTGCTATTTATAACTATTGGGCGGGATTTACTGGAATCGGCACCGGTTGAAGGAATTCCCCTTGTCTTGGGAATTCCATGCGACTGTCGCCTGATTGGTCACATCGCGTTCATGAGGATATTGTAATTGGCTGGCAAATACGTAATTCCTGCTGGGAGTAATGGAATCTCTGCCCATTGTCATCAGACTCAGTACTTTTAAGAGTCTGAGTATGGTTTTAATCAGAACTGACCACGAAAATTATAAAAAATGTTGAAATTTTCTAAGTCAAAAAGGGTTAATAACTCCGTCATGGGCAACAATATTCTGAAGTTTCAAATCTCTAGGATGAAATCTGTAGGAGGAGATGATTACACCATGAAGGTACTCAAAAGTGACGGACGGATGGACGAATGAACGGACGGACCCCGTTTCTATAGTCCCCAAAAATAATTTTTTCGGGGGACAATCATAATCATCATAATCCTCTCCAACCTGGATAACTTTATCACAATTTCGAAAACCTGGGCAACTTTATCACAGAAAACCAGTGAGAGTGACCTGTTCAGCGTCAGTGCATCACAAGTACATGACTCAACCGGGCACACCATGAAAAAATCATGCAGGGATCGGGCGATCAAACGTCAGGCCGGTTGATTGACACCGCACTGTGAAAGTTGTGGAATTGGTAACGAGGTCGTGGTACCTTTGATCTCACGACAGTGCGACACATCATACAGAAATTCTTGCAACGATGTAATAAAACGGAAAATGGGACACATTATTAACCAATCTCGTCTGGGTAGACACTGAAAATAGCGTTATCAGGTTCCATCGGCCAACTTCGCTCTCTGTATTTGGGCTAGGTGCGCAATCGATCGCTGGTTTTCAATTTTAGGCTCGCGATGGTGCGCAAGAGCGATCGCGCGCCTCAAAAATGAAAGTCTGCAGTGAGGGAGGAAAGATTATATTTTGTTATTATTCCAATTCCCTAACTACAATCCTACCAGGATGGTGGTCGATGGCAAACTCCCTGCTGAATTGCTAGTCGGCCACTTGGCCCACTGTCAGACCATTTATCACTGAAACCACTAACCATGTTCTTAATTTTTTATTTTTGCAAGATATTTTGACCAAAAGCAGCATGTATTATTCCTCATCGATATGAAAATTAAAGGGTTGGTTGATCCGATTTCGCGAAATTCAAAACCACCTACAACGAAACAAAGCGAAGTAATAAGAGAAGTGAAGCTTCCCGTAGTAACTTTCTCTCACATAAATAATGGAAAATTTTCATTTTTTGGAAATTGTATTAGTTTCCACCTTCAGAACTACAGATGTAACATCTTTATATCGAACAACCTTCCTTCCCCATCACATTTCCTCCCGAATATGCCGCGATTAGAATCTAAAACTACTTGGGAATTTCCCCCAATGACGACAGTGACAAGACATTTAATCTTCAAATGATAAATCTATTTTCAATTTCATTCAGGAATTTGGCATGGTGTTGCATCTTTGTGGGCCAATCAACACTAGTTATTTGCAAGCTATTCATATTCAATTGCATTTTACTGTACAATCTACACTTTTTGGTTTCTCTTGTTTTTCTGCCATTTTAATGCCAAAATTTGTTGTTTTTTTTCTAATAAAGTCTGTAATGCCATTTTGTTTGCATTGAGCCACAAAAAATCAATGAGGCAGTGCCTGAGAACAAAAATTAATTTTGGATGACTATCAATTGGTTTTTATTATTACATGATACAAATTAGTAACAATTCACTTTGAGTGCAAGCAGCTCACTCAGGTTTTAACAACCCGAACTCCACTACCGGAGTGTTTCATATCACTTTAAATTCTATCTCGTAATAATCAAAACCACGCAAGGTTGGGCAAAAAAAAGGCACTGCTTACCTTGAGCTGGGAATGTCGTAATCCAAGTCTACCCAGCTAGACTAACGGAGACAGAAAGATGAGATTGGGTAATCAGCTGAGCCAAGTATTTCTAGAGGCCGGTCAACACCAGATCATTCATTAGACATTTTGGTTTATTCCCCGAGGAATCTGTTGGGAGAAACAAATTCAGAAATAAATGTAACTGACCAAAATGTCCCCATAACTGAAGCGACATGTAATCATGCTGACTCAAACAACAGCTACCACGTAGCAAACGATGTCAATTGGTACACAGTCACCTTGCCCAAATTTCTGAATAATGATGACGTAATTTGCGTGCACCTGGGATTTTGAGAGATACAGATGCGCGCAAAAATAACCGTGATTAAAAAGTTCCCATTCAGGGTTTTCATTCACTTTTTGTGTCAATGTACGTAACAGTACTGTATGGATATTTATTTTTTGTTTCGAAACGCAAGCACGTTGACTAGTCTTCCGATTTTTATATTCCATGATGTATACTGCAGAGTTATCTTATAACAATGCTGGCTAAACATGCCTTAATAAACACGCTGCCGCTGTGTATTCCAAGGTTTATTTATTTCGGAAACTCTGTCTCATTAACCTTTGAAATGAAGTTCTTAAACAGTAAACATGTTTGTTAAGATACTATGCTTGTCATTATATAATGTCATCGCTGTCCGTGTTTTTAAAATTCAGATTCCTACTTGCATACCAGGAATACGGACACATGCATGTATGGCATAATGACCGCATTTGTGTGCGCGAGAGATTTTCCCAAATCATCAGGGCTATAGCGATTTTCATAAACTTGTCAGCATTATCGTATCTAAACAGACTAAATGAATGTTTGTACTTAATCTTAAAAAGCAAATTATAATAAAAATTTGTAGTTTAAAATGATTTCGGTATATTTGTACAAGTTCCTGTGAAGTACATGTGTGTAGTGTGTGCTAGTATTACATGTAATGCGAAATATATCAAATAGCCATCAAATTTCCCACCCCCTACTTTTATTTCGTCCCTACTCTTAATTGATTTTTGGATATTTCCCACCCTATACTTTTATTCCGTAGCCTTCTTTTATTTGGATCCCGAGAGTACAGGACTTCGTGATGGGTCTCATTGTCAAATATGTTACATGCGACAAGAACCAACACATAAGAGGAACATAATTTGATGCGTTCGCTTGTATATATGCTTTATGTAATAAACTATGTTCGTATCTGTCTCTTTTGGCAGTCAAATTATATAACCATGTATATTGTATAGCCAAATTTTGATGTATTTTTGTTCTCAACTTATTTGTAATGATCTTTTTTACTTTGTTTATATATATGCTCTTCATTTTATGGAGGAATAAAGATATATATATATATATATTCAAATTAATTATTAGATTACATTTCATTCAGGCCTCAGCTTAACTGGAGGCCGACGACAAGGGGAATTCAGTCACTTCAAACAAAAGCCCATTGGACTTGTGTATTTAACCATTCCCTCACAAACAGAAAGAACATTAAAATGTAGACAGACTTTGTCCGTATACAAATAAGAAATATCGCATAAACAGTATGTTACTGTCATATATTTGACCATTGTTATGTAAACAAAAGCATAAAAAGTAACTTTTCTGGTGTTTGTTTATATTATGATGTAAACATAAAGAGCGTTATTTGTTGGTGAATTCCTGATATGGAACTAATAAAGAGCGTTTATGCCATTTGTGTGTAATTAGCCAGTAGCATTGTGCTGTCTTCTGTAACACAATCAGGCTCTTGCTTAGGTGAATATAGTAGGTCTTTATAACATGCTGTTTACGCGATGGTCATGGTATATATGGACGAAACTGTATGCGTTTTAATGTTTTTCCATTGATTGGAACAAATATGAATATTTTTGACAACTAAGGCCTCACGTGCCTTTAAATGGAATAAAACCATGTTTATATAAAGTAACTTCCCAATCGAAAGAGATCAAGCTTGCAGACGACTTCCTATTTCGAATGAATGTTAAAAATGAATTGAGTCATTAATCAATAGCGCACCCATGTATTAAGAGTAATACATCCGATCGAAAGTTTTTTCAGCAGACAAAGTACTTCAAAATGATTTTAGGCATACAAACAAATTTAATAATAATAAAAAATGTTCTTCCGTGTGTGCTTAAAAAAAACAAAATGGCATGCACTGTGACTTAGTGCGACCAATCAAGCGACTCAAATAATTAAAGCGGTCGCTTTACTTGTCCCGGAAACGATCGATGTAGCGTATATATATATAACCAGTTTCGCATTCTCCCTCTGTGCTTTTGACCAAGGCGATTCTATCTTTGTGTATCTTCTGTATTAAACAAAGCATACCCGAAAGTACCTTAAATTTATTCTTATACTTCAATTGATACTTTTCACTCATCAAAGACGCGCGAGTTTATACCGCACAGAATGCATCAAATGATAAATATTAGATTTCACCCCGTTTAATTACCTCTAATTTATTCGTCCAAGAAAGATAAATGGATACGTTTCACCCATTTTGGGCCTCATTGTCTATGGAGACGCGCACGTGTTCAGCTGTTTGATGTTTACCGACAATTTACTTTGTATTAATCAGTGACGAATATGTGTCTAGGTCTTTGCACTGCATTGTTATCTGCATTGTTGTCTAATCGGATCGCTGGAAATGGCTGAGCTTTTTTCATCGAGTCGTATTAGACTAATCAGTGAATTAAAAATATTTTATCCCAAAAAAAATTGGTTTATATGTCACAATGAAGACATTCATATTTATTCCACTTTGACGTCACGTGACGTCACATGACGCATGGTTATTCTATAGCTGTAAAATGCTAGGTATATACTTTATTTTTAGTTTATACTTATTTTCACTAACATTACTTGCAATCAACCCGATTGTTTAATAATCCAGATTGTTCAATAATCCGAGGTTTCCATAGTCCGATGGTCTGAATCATCGACTGTCCCGCTTAAAGATACGGGCGACGTCGGCGGTGGGTATGCTATTAAAATATTCAGCTAGGCCGAAAAACCGCCATAAACAGAACTATCAGTAAAATATAGACAAACTTTGTTTTTATGCCAATCATAAATATGGTATAAAAGGCATGTTATTGGCAAATGTTTTCCTTTGTCATGTAAACAAATGCAAAAAAAAAAACCGTTACAGAACTTGGCGTTTGTTTAGATCCGGATATGGTATAAAGAGTGTTATTGTTACTGTTTTCCTGATATGGGAATAATAAAGAGCGTTTATATCATTTGTGTGTACAAAACTTCTGCAACATGAGAAGGTTCTTGTTTTCGTATACCATCGTACGTCTTGACGACAATATACTATTTACGCGCCGATTTTGTTTTGACATATATTTTAATATTTCTTCCGTTAATTGATTGGAACAAATATTTTTATTTGTGCAACAAACGCCACCCGTGCCTTTAAGACTAAAAATCGGACTATTACTAATGCACCGTCCCCGCTTGTTTCGAACAAATTCAGATAAATGGCGGATTTACTTTTCCCATTTTATAATAAATTTCGACTTCGGAAACACACACATTTTTTTCTTCGCGTAAGTGGAAACCGATATAGGAATCGGGTGCGTAAATCATTTGACGACATGTAAGATTGATGCTAACCACAAACATATTACTCCACGATGCTTTGCGTAATCGCCGTAATTAACCATGGCTGATTTAAAAACCGCCGACGTGGTTAAAAACAATTATAATAATCTGATCTTCTGTTAAAAATATTTTTTATATTTATGCATGAAATGAAATAAATTTGTAATATGTTACAGGTAAACCAGACATGTTTATGTAGTTTGTCTATGTAGTTTGCCCGTATGCTCTCCGATTGCATTATTATTCATATATATATTCATACATAATTAAGTGCAGTTTACATGTATCCATTCAAAACAGAATTAAGTTATTCATAATCATTTACCCACAGCGTGACGCCTTGTTTCAGGCATGTTTTTTCTCCGCGGTGGAGGGCCGTTAGCGGTAAATTGAACGCGGTCACGAAAAATATAACGCAGTGTACGGCGGTAACGAACACCAATAACGCGGTGACCTGCGGTATCCAACGGTAAAAATACCGTCACAGTACCGCGGGTCAACTGCACACCGCCGCGGTACTAGAAGATGACCGCGGTATTTTGGTGGTAACACCGCGGTAAGTACCGGCCCATAACCTCGTTAAACAGGTCGCTTACTGAGAGCATAGCTGTATATACATGTATATAAAAGTAAAATCTAAGATGGTTGCTGGCGGCTATGTTTTCCAACAATTCAAAAACATTTGATAGCTTTAGTCATGCAAAGAGTAGAATCCAAGATGGCCACCGGCAGCCATGTTTTAATGCCGAATAAACGAATTCCCATCTACATATCAATGTCAAAAGTCAAGACAAATTTCATAATGATCTGACCAAAGGTACGACCTGTAGCCCATGCCAAAGGATTTAGTCATGCAAAGAGTAAAATCCAAGATGGCTGCTGGCGGCCATGTTTTTTGGCCGAATGACCCCAAAATTACTTGTTCCCATCTACATGTCAATATTAACATCCATGACAAATTTCATGATGAGGCCATCCTTAATAATATGTTTGTTTGCCCTCGCCCAACCGACCCTCGTTTTTCCCGCCGACCGGAAATTTTTTATTGGCGATTGTAAAAAAAATAAAAATTTATTGTTATCGCCGCCGGACATGAGGCCTAAACAAAAAATACGTTTGTTTCCGCTAACCCGACCGACCCTATTTGCTGGCTCTCGTGATGGGGAATGAGCAAGTGAAATTTGGCCTGATCAGGCGAAAAGTATGACCTGTGGCCCGTGCTAATGGATTAAATTTTGAAATCAAAGATGGCCGCTGGTGACCATGTTTTTTGTCCTAATGACCCCAAAATGACTTGTTCCCATCTACATTCCAATTTCAACAGCCATGACAAATTTCATAAGGCCTAAACAAAAAATACGTTTGTTTCCGCTAACCCGACTGACCCTATTTTAAACCGCCGACCCTAAACTTTTTATTGCCATTGCAACAAACAAACAAAATTGGACCAAAAAAACAAAAACAAAAAAACTTCTTTTTTTTTTTTTTTTAATTTAGGTCCCAATTCATATCATAACAAGATGCAAAACATTTATATATTTATATATATTGACATAAGAAATTTAAGTTTACAAAAAGATTTAAGTTTAACAGTTGGAATCATACTGTAAAGTATGTTTGGCTTTATCTAGCTTTCATCTGTGAAAACTTCAAATAATTTGAGTTCAGGTACGGAATGTTATCATTCAGCGTTCAGACTTCAGTATTTCAATCAATTACAGCACAGGAACATTAACGATTTGATCAAATCAACCTGGTTATCAAGTGGGATCTCATAATACCGAATGAAAAATTAACATAGAGATTAGTACCATATATAGTCATTACTACCTTAATACATGTACATTGTTTCTGTACTACATGTACATGTAGGATTTCTGTATTACATGTACATGTAGTATATTATGTACGGTATGTGTCTCACTTGAATTTTATAAAATAGCCTATTTATGAATTAGAGTGATGATGGCAAGTCTAATTTCAAGAGGATAAGGCTTCCGATAAGCATAATCCATAGAACCAAAAGATATCTGACAATAACTTATAAGCATTTCCAATCCATACATATATAAAAAGTTCCAAAGTTATGCTTGAGAAACTTGATAAAATTGACCTCTCTGTAAAATTCAAAATACCGACTCAAAGAGCCTTAGATTAGCTCTAAATGCAATGGATTTTCAAAAATGTTCCAGGGGAAGAACCCCCACCATCATCAGGGGGTCACCCTTCCCAAACATTCCTCCGATCAGGCCTTCAGGTTATGCCTTCGGCATATCATTGCCCAAAAACAGGTGTCCCCCAAAAATACCTAGATCCTTCACTGAATGGTGGTGGTGTTGTGAAGCCATCCTTAAGAAATCGGTACAAGACGGTCACTCCAATATGTGAACAGTGCAGTGGTGCTGGACTGACTCCAATTGTCGCCAGACCATATAGGAAATATTAGGATTATCAAAGACTATCTTAGTATATAGACTAGTATATATGTAAATATTAAAGCATATGTAAGATTGAATTGGAGTTTCTAGTTCCTCTGTCATCTGGGTTAACCTGATTGGGGCTAAGAAGTGCATAGTTTGGGTTATTCAGGCCTTCGATTCTGTAAAATGCAGGAGTGTGGTTGGTCACTCGCCTAACCTGAAACCCAGGCGTGTGATTTTGGTGGATATTTCGGGGGTATAAAATGACAAACGAAGACTCAAAATTAAATCAATTTTATCACCATTGTGATTCATCTTGTACACATGTATTCTCCACATTGAAGTAATTAAAACTCCATTCTCGAATTGCGTCTTAATGCTTCCGTTGGATGTAAGTTGTTATGAAATGCGGTCAGAGACCATGTAACCACGTGAGAGTTTCCTGTTGTGTGAACTCTATCGATATTTTTTTAAATAATGTTTGATTGCCCCGAACTCAAGTTTCAATTTCTATTCATCTTCACCGCCCATCGGGGCGGCTTCATTTAGAACGCAACACAATCATGGTACCAAAATTACGTTGCATTGGTGATGGGGTGCACGGTTGGATTAATTTAAATATGTCATGTTGGTAACAATATCTAGCCGAGAATTACTCAGACCTGCATACGAATGCGACGACATCGCTAAGAGCACCTGACTATAATAATGTTCTAGCGCATGCGCAAAACTTAAAACAATTACTTCCGTCGTATACGGCATGTCTGTCAGTCTTCTCCAGCAAACAAGGTTGATCGTTATTATAAACCCTTTTTCAATCGTGTGCGAATATCGCCGAGGAGTGTGATTAATTACTCGCCAAGATTTAATTTCAGGCGTGCTATGGTGCGCGAGCGCGATCGCACGCCTCATAATCGAAGGCCTGGTTATTGACAAGTACTCTTGGGCTCCAAATAAACATGCATCAGGGTTCCTGCACCTATTTTCATATGAAATTCAAGGGTATTCAAGGAGTGTAGGGGGCCAAAATTCAAGGGTTTTCCAGGAGTGACGGGGTCAAAATTCAAGGATTTTCCAGGAGTTAATGGATATTTAATGGATTGTGGGAAACACTGTCTAAGAGCTGCTAGCAATGAAAATTAGATGCTCAAAGGCAGTGTTTGTTCTAAAATCCAATCACATGAACATGGTATATCTGTGTAATTATACTGACACTCATATTATGTAGCATTTTTCTGGCAATAAAGTACTTCACACAAAGTCCCAACCAGTGTAAGGCATTTAGTGAGATAAAAAGTGTTGAGAACAATATTTTTATGTATATAAAACTCTAATTAAACATGGTAACATAATGACATTACATTTTTTCAATATGCAGCTACAAGGCAGCATCATCATTTTCCAGGCATTTCTCCAATTCTTTAATTTTGACATCAATGTCTGAGATGAATTCGCGTTTCGCCCTAGCTGCTTTTCTGAGAGCATTTGATTCCATAATGAGGTCCTTCATTTTTGAGCCACGTGATTTCTCACATAACTCTGCTTTATTGTCTGCTGAAGTAGTCAGAGTCTGAATATCAGCATTAAGCTGTTTACGTTTAACTTTACTTTGCCTCAGTTCGTCTTGTATTCCTTTACGTTTTGCTGCTCTTGAGGAGACAACAGTACTTTTCTTTTTATCCTCAAGATATATGCGATAACGCTGTCGAGCTGCTGAGGCATATTGAAGCATTTTATTGTTGATTGAAAAGTTGGAAATTCCATCAATATCATTTAGGTAATGACAAATTCGCCGCTGTGCTATCAATGATTCAGCATGCAAGTTGTCCACTACTATCTCCTTGTTGATTGAAAACCCGCGTTCAACAGTTGCTTGTCCATGTGACAATGTAAGTATAATTTGAACCACAGACCACATATTTGAATAAGAATGTGAAGGTGCAATTTTCATGATGTCTCTGATGTTGTCATACATGAATGTGTCTAAACTTATGCTCTTCAGGGGATCATAGGACATGAATTGTTCCTTGTTATCACCATTGAGTTTTGTCACACGATTTGTAAATTCTGTGAACTCATCCTTCGCAGAATCACCAGAACCTTCATCAATTTTTTTCAAGTCTATAAATTGTCGAACTAATGACTTAAAGTGAAGTTTTGCAGACTCTGGTTTTGATATAATCAAAGTAGGATTTATACAATCCATATTCCTTGCCAATGAATATTTTACTGGTGATTTTAACAATATGTGACGGATAATATCACATAGAATGTTCCGACTAGCTGTTCGAACTTCCATGACATCTCTTTCAGATACTTTTTCTTTCTGAACAAGATCACGTATGACATCTTCAGCTTTGAAACCAAGGTCGACATTTTTATAGTTCATCAGATTGGGTTCCATTTTAATATCCATCAGTTGTTGTAATGATGTTGCTCGACGTAGAACTTCAGGTTTAATAACCTTAGACATAAGCCGCCTTAATATCTTCTCAATGTGAGTGCATAAGAACGGCATTAAAGGTTTGTCACTTTGAAATATCTCCAGAAACGGAAACAGTGTTGTTGAAACATGTTCGAAAAAAGCAATTTGAAAAGAATTGTTTTGTCATCTATTGCGTTCGATAAGGTCTTGAAGGATTGACTTGTGGGAGTAGTATAAATTCTGCTCTTCTGTACGGCAGCTATATATTTAACTATGTCAGGCCATATCTGAAACGCACGATTTGCAACTGATTTGTTTTCGAGCCAACGGTGTCCACAATATATTTCAGTGGGAAAATATCACCTTTTGTTATCGCAATAAAGTCTTCTCTTCGGGCTGGAGAACTCTTAAACAGCCAATGTAATGCCTTCAAAATTTGAGGGACAACAGAACTGCTGAAGCCATTTTTGAATGAATTGTGGATTGTATGTAACCCACAGCTACCAATATTTATCAGTCGCGTTTTTTCTGCAAGAGTACTCAATAACAACTCAAACAATTTCCAGTTAACATTTGGGCCATCCATGGACAAGTGAGTTATTTTGTGAAAAGCTTCTATCTTCTCCAGGCGTTTCAACAGCACTGGCAGCACGAGCGTGTCCCATGAATTCTGAGTCAAAATATTTTGTCACCACACAGTTTTTTACTTCGTCAAAGTACCGAATATATATGTCCAATTGTTTTTTCAGCAGACTTTTATTTTCGGATTCATCGAACATCAGCACTATATTTTTTATCCTATCATCTTTAAGTTTATCAATTGTTTGATGTTCCAAATACGCTCCAATACCAAACACACACAGGTACATAGCTTTGTTCTCACCACAGGTAAATTGTTTCACAATTTCACTATCTGGAAACATTTTTTGGAAAATTCCCTCTATTGATGTGCAACTGTTATATGAATAGTGACTGCCAACAACATTCATAACCCACAAGATTTCAGCACACAACACATTATTTCCAGATGCCAAAGATATGTTACTGGATCGTTGAGCATGCATATTTGATGCAGATTGTTCATTAACTCCAAGAGCTGTATTTTGAGAATTCGACACAGTGTTTGAACTTCCAGTGAAGTGAGTCAGTGGAACGGTGTTGTTGATTTCTCGGGGTTGTCTTTTTCGCCGTTGGAATGGGAAACTAAGGCATACTCCCCCATATTGGCAACATCTATTATTTTTAAGCACAGTCGACATCGGGCCTGGCATGCTTGGCCTTCCACGGACTCTGCCCACTCGAATTTTGTTCGCCACGAAGTTTGGAATCGGCATTTTCCACCTGGCATACTTTCATTTTAATGCAAGATATTTTTTTATTTCGTGTGGGAATGCACTTGTGACTAATTAGATACATCGAAACCAAAGCTGTTCGGTTCTTACCCAATCACAGAGCCGCAAACAAACGGTAATGGAACTCAACCAAAGATTAAAACAAAGCGGAAGTCGATCGCCGGTGTTACCAGGAATTACCGTAAATACTCCACAATTTTACCATACTAGTACGTAATTATTGTTCTGCCAATCGCTGGGTAATTGTTATTCCGCGATCATAACGGACTGCAAATTCAAGGCTTTGCCAACTTTTCAAGGGTGTTTACATGTCTATTATTCAAGGGTTTTCAAGGAGTTTGGTGAAATACAAGGGTTTTCAAGGGCCTTGAATATGGATTTTCATATTCAAGGGTGTTCAAGGGTTTTCAAGGACCCGCGGGAACCCTGATGCATGCACGTTTATTATTTTCTTGGGAAATTTCCCCCCTGCACAGTGCTTATTTGGGTCTGCACGTTTATTAATTGTCAGGCTATGAAAATTGAAATCAGCACAAACTCAAGATTCCTATATGACTCTTGATACCAAAATGATGAGTTTATATCTTTATGCATGTATATGACACACATGTGAACATTTAAATACTGAATAAAACACCACATAACACATACTGTACTATGTTGATTCCTATACTTGACCTACACGAACTGTAAAAATAATATGTCAATATTAACATCCATGACAAATTTCATGATGATCAGACGAACAGTGCGACCTGAAGCCCGCGTCAATTGATTCAATTTTGAAATCCAAGATGGCCACCAGTGGCCATGTTTTTTGGCCGAATGACCCCAAAATGACTCGTTCCCATCTACATGTCAATGTCAACATTCATGACAAATTTCATAAAGATCAAACCAAAGGTACAAACCTGTAGCCTGCGCCAAAGGAAATTGTTGACGGACACATGGACGCCAAACCATGGCAATAACTCAAACTTACAAAGTATTGAATTGCGCCGAAGTGAATGAAAATATTGAGGTCAATCGATTTCGTTGCGTCATAATTATTTTAATTATGTATCCATCCGCGTAACAGCACGCGCAACTGAATGTTCGGGTTCAAAATGGGAGTCAGCTGATCTGGGCCTATTTCGTCACATCTACTCTTTAAAATTAGCGACTTTTAGTGGTTGAAAGTGTTTACTCTCAGGTTCCAAATAAAAGTGCTGGCCAAATATAAGTGCTGGGTGACATTTTTACCAAAAAAAGAATAATAGTGCTGGTGCACAATAAATGTGCTGGGTTACGGATTTTACTTTTCATGGTAGTATGCTTAAAACTCGAGCCATGAAGGCTTATGTGTACATTTATATAGTACAGGGAATCATACCTTTGCGGAGGAAGTGACATTTAGGTATTATGCATCATATATCTTCACTATCTTGTTTACCCCATTCATACATTATGTATGACCATGCGTGCAATTACATATTACTCATATGATATATAGTTGGCATAGATTATGTTACATGTTGATTGTTGTATTCTACATAGGGGTGTAACGATACATCGATGCGACTGCGATACAGCACTGACGATACAGTCATCGATACGGGCATTCAAACGATAGGTATCTCGATACACAAACTGCATATTGTTATTACCAATTCAGGTATTAAGTAAGCAGCGGTCGCCACGAACGAGAACGATCAATGTTCAATCAGTATAGAGGTGGGCCGATAATCGGTATCGGTATCTGGCCGATAACTTTGTTATCGGTAACATATCGGTATCGGCAAAATATCACAAACTTGCCGATATAGAAGACGTTGCACAGATTACTACAGAACCGTTACAAATTCGTATGGATGACGGCAAAACGATGTAACACTTAACTTAAAGGTGTCATATTTGTGTATAAAGTACATCATTTTGGATAAAAATCGCTCAGTGGTAGGCATAAGCATAATTACATGTAATTAATGCAGACATAGTATATCGTTTTATGGATACTTGCAATGGGCTACAGTGTACTGTCAGTGACACAAAAACAAATCGGGTTCGCAAACATCTATTAGCACTGAGCAGTGAGCAATAGGGTACCCTGATTGACAGAGTGAAAGCTCAAATAAACATGTGTTGAATATAGTGTCGGGATGAACGGCCTTTGAAATTCAGGCTGAGCAACTTCAATGACCGTGTGTAAAAACTTTCTAATTAGGCCTACAAGCATCACACGTCGCATATATTTTGCGTATAATGCAACACTCAAGTACAAATGCTCATCGAGTCATCATGTTCACAAACATGTCAATTCCATGCTTTCATCACTCAAATGTTTAGCGGCAACATCAAACAGACACGTGCAGTCCATGCCATGAAGTCACACATCCGGTGACTGCATTGTGCTTTGATCATGCACACCGATCATTGGCTTCCAAAAGAGCTCAATTGCGCACGCACGAGGTGTGAGATGGTCTGCCAAGTTGAGCACGTACCGAGTCGTACTCAGTAACCCCTGCTGATCTGGTCTTAGACTCTGTCGTAATGATGTACATGAATGTACAAATATAGCCCGGAAATAACCGGTATTAATTGTGTTTTGTCTATACTCTATAGAAACCAATTTATGTGGTGTCCCGACATTTAGTGAATTTGAATGGATGTGAATAAGATGATGAACAAATAATCCCTCTGTACACAGGGTCGTGAAAAATCGTCACGTGACCGTGCAGTCTTAGTAAACCTCGACCAAGTTTAGTATAAACAATATTTATTCCTCGATTAATAATAATGTGTACATAATATATTGAACAAATATCCTGCCTAGACACTCATGGTAAATTTTATTTCCGTATCGGTGGGAATTCCCCGATCTGCGAAAGGTAATTAATATTCATGTTTCCAATATAGCATAGCGTCCCGTGACTCCTTATCTATCGATATAATTTGTGGGCGGGGACCAGGCTAATATAGCCATGTTTACAGTTTGATTGACGTGCGACACCAGCCTTCCGCAAATTGGGCGGATTTTTTTTAGAATCTTCTGTGTTGCATGAAGTTATTGATTGGTTGGAAGAGTTTTTAAGCGCCGCATTGGCTGGATTCCTCCCGTTTGAAATATAATTTAACATGAGTATCTCGAGATCCAGTTGATTATGATGAAACAATGGTCGAGGTTTACTAAGACTGGTGACCAACGTATTTCGTTGACAAATTTTCCGTTTTTACACCAGCAGTAGGCCAATGTACGATTTCACAGGGCGTCAAGAATGAACAAAGTTAAACACCTCTGTGATGCCACAAGCTTTGCGACATGAAAAATACTTGATGTATACAACGTTACGTGCTGGCGGCTTAGAACAAAGCGAGCTTTCACTCAACACTGATTGATATCATTCACGGACAATTTAGCCACGCAAGACTCCGTGTTTTTATTTGTAGCATTTATTTCTGACGACTGAATTGGAATTTATTTTCAATGTATATATGACAAAATGTTTGTCCAGATTCCAATGTGTATGCGGAAGTTCTTTGATCGTCAATAAAGACTGCCATTAACTCGAAAGATTTTTAATTTATGCGTGCACAATATTCTGACATTGATGCCGCGTGCAGCCCAAACTTTAAACATAATTATTTCCGTGGGCAATCCTGATGTCATGCCATCGTTCCCCAAGTATATACTTACCGTCGGGAATTCACTTACTAGTAATGTCCAGTATACTTACCATGTTCACAATGTATATATACTTGTAGGCTACGTTTCGTCCCCGATTTCTATGTCGACATCCGCCGATATATATCCTTACACAGTATACACGGATGTTTCAGTTTACTTAAATTGTATTCATATTATTGGGATATATACAGGTCTGTATAATATATCGGTATCGGTATCGGTATCTGCCGATAACAAAACGTAATTTATCGGTATCGGCGTTACCGATAACACCAGTATCGGCCCATCTCTAAATCAGTATCTAACAAAAAATTAAGGTAATTCCCCACAATAAGTAATAAAAATGATAAGCATTCCCTATTTATCAGAGTAACCATGTGTGGACAATACAATGCCATATCTTCTTGAAACACATTGTATAAATAGATCAATCAGTCGCTAGTGGTCCACTGATCAAAGCCCAGACCTGACCTGAGTGACCTCAATTTTAATGACCTATTTCAATAGTACACGTCATGCAGCAAGTGACCTACTTTGTCAATGACATGTCGTTTACAACCGGCGGCAAAACTTTGATGTCTGTCTTACTGCTATTGCTGCAATTTTATTTCACTGTTAACCAGAGAGACGCGGCTGCTGTAGTATCAACCTATATCATATCAATCTACATGTATGTCTTTCCCTGTGTCACGTCAACACTGGACACTGCACTCTGTGCACTGGCCCGTGTGGGTTGCTGAGCAATTGTTAAACTTCCCGGAATAAACTTGTCAATAGACAATGAATCTCCCCCAATTCCCGTTATAAAGTTGACAACTTGACATGAGTTATTAATATAAAGCCCCTCCCATTTAAAGTGATGTGAAACATAAATTGAACCTCACAATTGAGTTCCCTGCGTCATTCTGTGGGAAGAGTGAATAAAATAACTCAGATAAACGAAATCCCCCATCCTGAAGTCAGTTTGTACACATTATACGGCCATTCGGCTAACTATTTCGATTTCATCAATCGTCCCGATTAATCTCGCCATAATAACACGAACCGAATCGTTGTCTTGTGCAGTCACGGAAATGACCGAGCACTTCCGACTCGATTGGGATTGAATCGGGTTTCGTTCTCACTTCTCAGAAATGGCTTCTAGGGAGGATGACCGTTCGCTGGAATAGCGTCACATCAGAATATTAAAGCGAAAAACTAATTGACATCGCAATCGGTAGTCAATTCGACAGGGAAGGAATAGAAAGGGAATTGTTGCGTGAAATCACAAACGGAAGAACATTGGCCGAGTTAGTGGCAAAGATTATAATCGAACAGTGATCGAGAGGTAATAATTCCAAAATGTTACTATTTGTAGAAAATTGTAAGCGCATTGACCGAATTTTTACATCAATCTGGCCGCAAGCACAGTACCGTGCAGAAAGAGTTGTCTTACTTTTGTAATTCAAAACTGTTTAATTACATTATACCTGTACAATAGTACAATAATTGATATTCAATATGCCAATACTGACCATTTGTTAGCTCATTGGCCATGAAATATTTTTAAGGGCAAATTCTGTTGTCAAGCTTTAGTCAGCACTATTCATTCTGATAGATGATAACTATAATGGAAGGCCTTTTTCACATGTATTAGCTAATTGCACTTTAGCATAAGTGAATTACACGTAAGCGTATTGTATTACACTCAGCCTCAGGTGTAATGCACACATATAAAGCGTAATTCACTAACGCTTAACCGTATGATGTAGATAAAGAATTACTCCTGTGAGTAATAGAATTATGACTAGTGTGCTTAAGCGTAATTGATTTAAGTGTGCTTAAGCGTAATTGATTTACGCTTAAGCGTAATTGATTTACGCTTAAGCTCACTGGTAATTCATTTTCATTGATAGATTAATTACACTTAATCGTAAATGAATTATACTTAAGCGATTATACGAGAAGCCGTTTTCACATTTATTCTGATTCTGCTTAATCGCAAATCATTTACGCTTAAGTGTAAATCATTTGCACTTAAGAGCAAATCATTTATACTTAAATCCAAATCATATGCGCTTTAGCGGAAATAGTATGGGAGGCCCTTTTCACATTTATTATTTATTTGCGCTTAAGCGCAAATATTTGTGCTTAAGCGTAAATCATTTAAGCTTAAGCGCAAATATGTGTCTATCAATTTATTTGCGCTTAAGCGCAAATACCTAACACTCCCTTACATCCCTCTGATGTGAATGATTGAGTCCATCTCATATTATATTATCATGGGCCCATATATATAGTACCGGTAGTAGCCCCGTAGACTGGAAAGTTGAAAAAAGAAATCCATATGCATATCAGCATCTCTGTCCCTGGTGTCCCAAGAATTGGTGCCTCACTCCCAGAGCTCTTGTATATTTTATTATCTCCTGCACAGATATATACCATTTCCATGGCCATAAATAGGGAATTAGGGGTTACTGGGGTTTGCTTCTCTCATATGGTGTGCTCATTGACTTGAAGTAGGGGAAAAACCCCCTATTTTCATAATATCAGCATCCCTGTCCCCAAGAATTTGTGTCTCCATCCCAGAGATATAGTATATTTTATAAAAGAGACATATCCTACACAGATCTATATCATTTCCATTCCATGGTCATAAAACAGATCTTGGGGTTTCTGGGGGATTGTTTCCTTCATATGGTGGGGCTATATCAACTTTAGTGATGTGTTTAGGCCTGTGCCATGTAAATTTAATTCAGGGGGGATCAATGCATATTGATTTTTATTTGCGCTTAAGTGCAAATGATTTGCGCGCTTGAGCGCAAATGATAGAGGTTATTTGCGCTTAAGCGTAAATAAATAATAAATGTGAAAAGGGCCTCCCATAAAATAGATCACATTTATGGCAATTTTATGCTAAAGCGCAAATATATTATTAGACACATATTTTTTGCGCTTGAGCGCAATTGATTTACACTAATAAATAATATATTTGAAAAGGCTGTCTCCCATGCGATTCCCTCTAAACTCAAATTTACTCTGGCAATAAGACATCAATCAAACATCGGTTTAGACTCCCCCATATACTATGAGATGGACTCAATTATTCAGACAGAGGAAATCAGTTGGAGTTCAAATAGGTATTTATTCATTTTAATTATGCTTAAGTGTAAATGAGTTCCGCGCTTAAGCGTAAATGAAGTACACTTAAACGTAATTCATATACACTCTCATTGAACTCCCCTCACGCTGAAATGGATGCAACCGCATTACTAATGCCAGTAACCTACATCAGGTTATACAAATACACATGAGGTATATGGGGAGCCAAATTAACATTTAAAAAATAATAGAGCTTAAGCGATATAATTGAGCTTAAGCGATATAATAAGGGAAGATATAATTGCGATTAAGTTCAATAAGGAAATATCTAATTGCGCTTAGCAAAATAAGGAATATCTTATTGCACTTAAGCACAAAAAGGAATATCATATTGCACTTAAGCGCAATAAGGAATCTCTAAGCGCAATAAGGAATATTCTTATTGCGCTTAAGCGCGATAAGAAATATTCTTATGCACTTAAGTGTAATTAGAGATTCCTTGATTGGGGGGGGGGGGGGGGGGGGGCTTTAGCTCAATTATTTATTAAATGTTAATTTGGCTTCCTCCCATAGAGGTGAGATAGCTGATGAACCCAATTTCACTTAAGCATAATTCAAATGTATTACGCTTATCGTAAGTTAATTATTCTTAAGCGTAAATAAATTACGCTTAAGTGTAATTAGCTACTACTATAAAGTGAATCTGGGATAAGGGGAGTACTCTAAATTGTTCTTTACACCAGCTGTTTCTACCAATTAAAAAGAATTCTCATTTATTTTGAAACTAATGAAAGACAACAGTATAATTTTTTACTGGTAATATTCATTATAAACTTGTACAAATCTGAAGAAAAAAAACAATTATTATATTTAAGAAATTTAGAGCTCTTACAGCAGCGACCACTATGCCAGGAAGACCAATCGATCTAGTTCAGCCCGATTGGGCTATTATAATAATTTATAGATCGATCGGTGGTTCACTTTCTGCATTTCAAATATTGCTAATAATTTCCATTTACAGAAGTCAATAATGCCATTGCAGATAACTTCATCTTAAATTCGACCAAATATGTTGACGTTTGATAAGAAACGCAGGAATTCCCCGATTTGTTTATTTTCAATCGATGAGAAGCATGACCACCTGGATCAGTTCGGAGGTGTGCCAATCGTATTTTGCATGCTGAGAATACCCATTCACGCCTAAATTTGCAAACAATCCATATATAACATATACACAGTGTGTACACTTTGTTAGTTGCCAATTAATTCTCGATATTTCAATTAGAAAACATGAGATATCGATGCAAAAATCAAGACATTATCTAGTTTGTGTTTTGTTGAATCTACTTTCGGTTATCAACATGCCGGCTATTGTTTTGGCTGTTCTGTCAACCGTGCGTGCCAGCCGATCGTCGTTTTTCGGGCGGTTCCGATTTCTTCCGAATATAATTCCATGACCTCCACGCGATGATTCGCGCCGAAAATGTGGTTGTATCTGAGAAGATTTCTTACTCTGACCGCAGTTTTCAACAATTTAATACGGGGCGAATACCGCATCAATAATATGCAACCTTGGGGTTTTATTTCTAGTTTTTTATTACCTTTCTTATGGTATATCGGATACAGTTCTGTCTGACATGAAATATATACCCACCGGGAGTGAAGCTAATGACTTTAACTGTCAATCTCGTGACATTGACAGATTTTCGGAGACGACTTTCCTCACAGGTAGTGTTTGTACTCTAATTAATCAGCTTTTCTATCATTTCGGGTCCCGTGAACTCGACCCAGTTCACGTTTTGCGTTTTATCACAAACCGAAAGTAGACTAAGTATAAGATTTGGCGAACCGTGACTCTCAAAATAGGTTTTATATCGAAGCGATGTCGCATCTCAGCCAACCAAAAACAGTTTTATTTAGTGGTTTGTAACCTCTAGTATTGACATTAGCGCACTAGTGATTCGTTCCATTGTTATATTCGTTTGTTTATCACCCAAAAAAGAATAAATGTCACATTATGTGATGGATTTACCCCCAAAAAAATAATAAATGTTATGGGTCACAATAAGCGTGATTGTGTGTATTTTTGCTCCAAATTAATAAACGTGCCGGCACGTTTATTTGGCACCCGAGAGTAATAAACAGAATAATCAATTGGTTTCGATGATTACGTGACATAATTCCCTCGGGTAGCCGGGCGTAACCGCTCACTCAGGTTTTACCCGTGAATTATGTCACATAATCATCGAAACCAATTGATTATATTCTCTATGTAATCAGGGTTGTAATCAGGGTTTCCACCAGGGGGTAGGGGTATGGGGCCGGTAGCCGTCAAGGGGGAAAATCCAGGTAAGAGTAGCCTTTTTTAGCACTGGTTGAACTACTTTGGTTATATCGGCCAATAGAATCGTGAGAGTAGAAATGGCAGATTGTTTTGTTCCATTTCTTCCCAACTTCCAAGCTATCAATCCTTATACATGTACTCTCGTGTCTGGAATAAACGTGCATGCACGTTTATTAAATTTCGGAACATTTTCCACCCTGCACGAAGCTTATTCCAGTCTGCACGTTTATTTAATTTTGTGTATTGTGATTTTGGAAGACAGGTCTTGATAGGCGATTTTGTTTTTCCCCACAACAAATTTTGATCGAGTGTTGTTTATAAAATCTCTGCACGGTACTAGTAAGTGTCAACAGAATAGTAATTTTTGTTGACAGGGAGCCGATTGAATGAGTCGAAGTTCCGTGGGACTCCCGAAACACCGGTGCGGGTGGGAACATGGATTTAAAACACGCAGAGCGCAATGCTCTCGATTACAAATACATTTGCAGTATTTTTGAAGATAATTAAATCATGCAGCAATTCAGAGCTTGCTATGAATTACCACGTGGATGAAATTCCGATCCTAATCGGTATATTTAATCCGCAGCCATGCCCATGTGCCGTGTGAAGGGCCAAAACAAATCAATATGCAGGAGCCGGGATTCCGCTAATTAACCAATGGAAGTATGCATTTGTACCGCGCGCACATACGTCATACAGAAAAATCGATAACCACGTTCCGGAATCCCGTGAGCCACGTGACACTACGTCATTATGTAGATCCGACTTTAGCAATGCAATCCAGGGGGGGTAATCCAAATTGTGCTATTAAATCTGCTAATACCGATCGGCTATTGGTGTATTGCTAATGAACATATGATTGTTGTTCGCAGTACCGGGATTTTGTATCGCATATTGCGATGTGAAACCGGCCAATCCGCTAATTAAATTATATTAACACAATTTTGAACAGCGTTTTTAATAGAAAGTCTATTGCCGGTTGCGTAAAGTCACGTGACCAAATGTGACTTTGACCCCGCGGAATTTCAAAACAATCATGGCGGACTCAATTTCAAAAAAACGCGATAAATATAATCTGGAAGATAAGCTAAAATTAGCACAGTTATGTGCCAAATACAAAGAAGAATTCGATGCCGCTATACAAAGGCCAAAAGTCTGGGATATAAAGAGGAAGAAGTTTGTTGTGCAGTCTCCCAATGAAGGATATTTATCAAAATCAGTAAGAGAAATGTACCATTCGTTAGCAAATGTACCCTCAACTGATGAGAGATTCAGAAAAGCTGTGCAAGTAGCTAGGCGGGCATATGAGTGTCACAAAAGTAAAGACTGTGAATCTGAAGAGGGTGATTTGGTTGCAGAGCCCAGCACCAGTAAACGAAAAAAAATGTTCAGGGAAAGTGGAGGGGGGCGCAGAAGAAAGGCCGAGACAATTAGACAAGCCATGTTCGAGTGGTTCATCGATGTGAGGGGGAGTTTAAAAGGGAGATTACCTGTAAAGAATTTCCGTACACAAGCTAAGGCCCTCTATGCAAAATGGCTTGATGATCAACCTGAAGGCAGCATACCCGAAAGCGAGCAGTTGAAGTTCTCTCGATGCTGGATTCGAGAATGGATGCAAGAGTATGGGGTGAGCCTCAGAAAACCAAACAAACGATTCGCCATCACGAGGGAGAAACGGATAGATCGCATAATTCAATTCTTGAAAAATGTAATACGGGTGCGGTACTTCTTCCAGAAAAAGTTCGGCAAAGACCCCATAATCATCAATGGAGATCAGATGCCCCTCCACCGAAACGAATCATCCGGGCAAAAAACAATGACACTAAAAGGTGAAGCAACATATGTGAAAGAAAATTATATGCTTTCCCGTGAACGAGTCAGTGTACACCCAAGTTTCCTCTTCAACATCTAATCCCTTGCCAATGCCAGAAATTGTTTTTAAGGGAAAAGGAACTCGAACTGTACTCAACCCTCCTGATGGTATGAAGGTGCAGTGGGCAGAAAAGGGGTCCTATCGCCTCCAGACCATGTTGAATACCATTGGGAATTTGAAAAACAATTTCAATATGTTCTCGCAGAAAGATTACGCGATCTACATCTTGGACGACTACTCTGTACATGTTACCGAGGAGGTACGAAAAAGTCTTCTGACAAAAGGTTACATTCTGATTGTGATAGGAGGTGGAATAACGGGAGATGTACAGGTAAACGACACGCACGCCCATCACAAATTGAAAGCAGCTTACAGGGAGAAAGAAAGCGACCTAATGCTGAAACAGCTTCGCATGAACCCAAACAAAATTCCGTCCCCATCCAGAGATGAAATGATGGAATTGTTGGCCGCCTCATGGAATGAATTGAATTTTGATACTCCCCAAGCTCTGAAGTCCAATTTTGTTCTAAATGCACTGGACGGATCTGAAGACTATCTTGTCTCGGACAAACTGTTTGCGCTTGTTGGCAATGAAATAATGTCATTCAGGGAAGACCTATTGGGATCTGACCCACCAGCAGATCTGAAGTCTCTCTTAAAACAGATCACCCCACCAGAGGGAGTCAAAGACAAATCTTCAGACAGCCCAAGTGAAGCACCAGTTGACGAAGGACAGGAGCTGAAAGACTGCGAGGGTGATGAGATAACATCTGAACCCGTTGACGAGCCCCTGTCCGAAGATGAGGAAACATCTACTAATTCTAATAGTAGTGTAGCTGCTAATGAGCCCACTGACTCTACCAGTATGATATGTGTCCAGGAGTCTCCAGAAGCATCCATCAGCTCACCAAACACTCAAAAACCCATACAGCACCCATTACATTTGACCCAAAATTGTGCAGATCCAATCATGAAGGGAGATATTGAGTTTTTGAATGAATTAGGTGGGATTTTGGGTCGTCATGAGACTTCAACCCTATTTCTGCCATATATGTGCCAATTTCGGGATACATACACAAGAGCACGGAAAAGCATAAAGAAGAGACTACTACAGTACGGGACCAAGGAGGCCGAGCAGACGTGTGTATCATTGGCCGAACCAGTAGCACCAGATGCTGACAAACTGTGTACTAGTATTTGTAACTCTAATGTCGTTGTTGATTCCCAGATGATTGAACAGACTCCACATAAAATCGGCTCATATGTACTTGTTCAATCATCTGGGAAGAGCTTACCTGCCACAATTTGTGGTCAAAATCCTCTTACTGTTCGGTTCTTCGAACCACGGTTGGGTTCTACTAGTAGTAACCAGTATAAAGCCTCCGACTCTGTGTTTAATGTTCAAGTGGAGGATATTGAGAGAGCCCTTGACGAGCCAGCCATTATTTCTGCTGGTTCCAGACAGCTATTTTATGAATTTAGTTTGTAACTAGCAGAAATATTGCCTGGTTTTCCAGGGCTCTCAAGTATTATCAATATCGTCCATTTGATCATTGAAAACAGATTCGAAGGATGTTTGAAGCTGGTAGTACGATGTGTGGTGCAAGCGCTAATTTAGTAGGATTTTATATTTCAAGTCTTAAGAGTTTCAAATTTCGTCAATTTGAAAACTGGTACGCTATACTAGTACTAGTATACTTGTAATGTTGTTGTAATATTTGTTAATCTACTACTAGTAGGACTGTTACAATAAGATGTTTGTTCAGGTTTGTTACATTGTTTTGTGTTGTGTTCATAATCAACGAATAAACATGAGTTTAAAATTGAGCTCGTGTTTAGTACATGTACAAGTACTAGTACTGCCTCGTCACTTCCCGTGTAGACTAGTAATACACGTAAGGCCTAAACAAATTACCTGTGTTTCTGCTAACCTGAACGACCCATGTCTGAAACTGCTAACAGACATCATTTTGTGCTGATTTTTTGAAGAAAAAATGTGTGTGGGATGTTATATTTGCCCAAAGAAATCACCGCTTTGTGGAAATTGGACTGATTACTAGTACAAGGTTCCCGACATCAGGAAAAAAAATAATTCCCTACCTACTAGTACCTACTAGTACTACATGTAGTACCCTACCATGGAAGGGTCCCATTTGCAGAAACACTGATAATTTTGTTAGGCCAAATTTAATAACCACTAGTAGGAATTGAGACCAGGAACATATATTTTAGTATGTATACCTCAAAGTATCTACAAAAATATATATCCTGTATTTCGATGAAAATTTCCACCCTGCACTTATATTCCAGTCTGCACTTATATTAATTCTGGTCAGTTTTTCCACCCTGCACTTATATTCCAGACTGCACTTTTATTCCAGACACGAGAGTACCTGTAACTTTAACAATAGTAAATTTATTAGATATAAATTAATTTACGAAGTACAGTAATTTGGATCCTAAGTTAAACGTGCTTGTTAATGTTAAAAGACTCACTGTGGAAGACCCAGCAGATATTTCGGATGCATGACGTAATCGGAATATATTTCAGCAGCTGCAGTGTAAATTAGAGGTGCCACAATTATTTATTTTGATAATCGATAATCGGTCGTCAATAATCGATTATAATATCAACAGTGGAAGTACCGTATTCCGTAATATGGCCTATTGGGTGGGTGTTTGTTGAAAAAACTCGGCTGATGTAATTTTTACGCTATTAATGTACACCATAAACCACCGGTAAATGACTAATGAGCACAATGCATTCAATAACAGCAAATTTCTTGGCGATGTCAAAGTTATAATAATTGTGAGATCAGTAGAACGAAAATAACCATTAATTTCAGTGTTATGAGTAGCCAAACATACAAACAATATAAGAATAGGAATGCATGACGGACCGCCGGCAGTTCCTAAAAAAGAGATCTAATATTAGTCACAGAAACTATATATGTTTCAGCAAACTTCCAGAGTGGATAACAATCACAAAGGTGCCCCCCCCCCCCCCACCCAGAAATTTCAGGACTCAGAACAAGTTAAGTAATTCTAATAGTAATAGTGAGTTTCATTTAGTAGTCACCACACGATAAGTGATAGACTGTTCTAGTAACATCTAAGTACCGGTATACTAGTACTCATATTGGCAGACTCTCTCTGATGCACAATCAAAGGTTGATAAACCTTCGGTTGTAGATTAAACTGTAAAACAAAATAACAGAGATTAATCGACTATGGAAATGGTAATCGATTATCGGCTTTATCAACGGTTCAAAAATAAAATGTGACATTTGTAGTTATTTTTAAAATACATGGTAGACTGCTTGCCGAAGCGCTATTTCTGGGAAAAATTAGACACAACGCTGCCTCATTTCAATCACCAAATTCACATATAACTAGATGGTTTTATCTGCTACCATTATGTTGTAAGGTCAAGTGATAGTGGCAGTTACGAAGTCATTGTGTACAATACCCAGGGTTGTCATAGTACCGACGGTACCACAACTTTCGGTACCGGTTCGGTACTGATGTTCAGTACCGCAAACCGGGTCGGTATCGGTACTCATTGAGTGGACTTTTATACGGCAAATAACTTTTGTTTCGTGGGGTTCCATCATTAATTATTCGTTAAGTTCGAGGTTTAGTCAAACAACGAAAATAAAAATTGCAACGACATTTACGATTAAGTTGTTGTCTGTGGCGGTTTTCTAAAAGATGGGGAATCTAGAGTGGAACGAATGTAGACATGTATGTTTGACTACTGGGTCCGCTAACATTGTAGACTTATATGGATACCCGGTAGAGCTGGGACGGTTATGGGTTTTTCGTGACCGGTTATGAACGGCAAAAAACCGCGATTAACCGGTTAACCACATATTATATAGGTACTATTATGGGTGGGTAAGCCCAGTATGCAGAACGGCGATGATTGTGATGCTCACTGACATGGTAAGTTTGAGAACGGCTCCTGCCCATTATACAAAGAAGTTGTCACCCATGACACACATAATCACATATCTAATTAAGTACTGTATACATCCCGTCAGTAAGCCCAGGGGGCACGTGCACGTTTTGTCAAAGGATCCCCCCCGTGCAAAATCTCAGTTAGCCTTGAGATGCTGGTTTACCATCGTATTTTATACTGATACCAAGAGTAGTTGCGTTATATAAAGAGAATGATGCGTTTTATTAAGATAAAATCATATAATAACAAGATACAGATGTCGACAGGTAAAACAAAAAATACAATTTATACGTTGTAAACATGCGTATGGAACGGTTAATAGCGCACATAAATAGCACAAAGTTCAAACAACAAAGTTCAGAAGACAACAAGTCCATCGTCGTCGAAACCATCGAACTCCAGGTCGTCGTCAGAATCTTCCTCGAAGAAGAAAAAATTTATGAATTTCGCGGTAATCGACGAAATCGACGAAACGTATTATGTACGTTCTGCAACAAGAACAATAACTCTATAAATTCGAGGTGGATTACTATTCGAATGGAAAAACTCATTATCTGATACTATTTTAAATGTAAAGGTTCAAAAATAATTTAATATAAATATTAGCTGCTCTGATATATATATTGCCTCATGTTAAAATGAAATAATCCAAGATTAATTAACGGCAATTGAGCCACAAAGATTGTAAACGAATTAACACCAGAGAACGTGGCAACTTTTAAAAGTATATCATAGAAAGCAGGACTGCTCGTGGAAATTATTGGGCTCAATTTATATTTTCTTGGGATCAATTTGAAAACACAATAGTTGTGTAATGAGTTCACACCCAAATTTAGTTGGAGTAATGCTAATTAAATGCTAATTAATCAAGCCTTCAAAGACCCGACACACCGCGTTTGATGTTGTTCCGTCAATCTCGGATTCATTTTAATTGACGGAGACAGATTAACCCTCTTATAGCCAGTTATAGCTGACCATCACAGTGATCATACACTATAATAGTGATGTTACGGTTAACCGACCACGGCAAATCCGTGACCGGTCACGGCCATAGTTGGTGGTTAACCGGTTAACCGCATAACCGTCCCAGCTCTAATACCCGGTACACCATTTTATTTGGGTGGTAATTAATTAGAGAACTCACTAATCGGCCATATTACTCACATGTTGTAATTTCATAAATGATGTCACCCAATGAAACCAAATTCTTTTCCAGTAAGCCTAGTTGCAGTTGGCTAGTTCGAAAATTTGAAATAGATTTAGAGAGAAAATAGTCAAATACACTCTGTGTCTGTGACATTAACTTTATATTACAATAAAAGTTAAAACAAGGGAAAATAAAACTCAATAGATGTCACTCAAGAATCATTACATCATAATACTCTGGTAACTCTGCCCTGGTTCCCGATGCCTCCATGTCACGACTCACATGTCACAACCCACAAATATCTTGTCATTCACGTTCTACAGTGTCAACATCCATGTCATCATATATATCCATCGATGGTAATTTGGGTGTTTGGCACTTCTGCGCCTTGTGACCTTGTCGGTGTCCAACAGACTCCTCTCAAATTGATACCGCGAAATGGCACGTGCAGAATTGCATCCGACGGCATTGCAGATTTGCAGCCGCATATAAGAAATACAGTTATCACAAGCGCCTACACAATGCATGCATTCTGTCAATTTAGTGACAAGTTGTCATAGTGCATACTGTGACTTTGATGTTTGAATGTGCTAACGATATCACGATGACCAATCGCAGTTGTGTTTGGCGCGATGTTGAGCTGCTTAATTAACCCTTTATATTTATTAAGATGTATATTAATAGAAATCAACAATCAGTACCGAGAACCGTCTGTACTCGACATCAGAACCGGTACCGATTTAATTCCTGATTACCGCCGGTTCCGGTACCGGTACCAGTACCTATTGACAACCCTGACAATACCTGACTCTCGAAATATAATCCGAACTTTGAGATAAATCCGAGACCGTTAATTTGTCAATATTTAAAACTTGAACTGTAGTAAATTGACGGAACGGAAAAGGCGGAATGAACTTACAACTACATAACCGGAAAGGAGATCAGATAATTACGGGAACGATCGACCGAGTGAAAGCAACAAATATTTTTTGAATTTTAATGTGCGGGGACACAATATAAAGTGTAAGCCAAGGCCGTGGCCGGCTCCAAATAAAATGTGTAAACGGGGTGTTATGTTTGGACCGTTGTTTCTCTGAATATTATAGCCTTAGACAGGTGCTATTTGGGCTGATTTTTTGCACCGTGTAAATATATATTGGTCAACATTAAATGATATATATAATATATATCATTTACAGGGGCTAATCTAGGCCGTATTTGGATCCGTAAAACGGGTTTGGGCGCCGGTAGTTTGGGCGCCCAAACGAAATATGCCTCAGAGTTGTAAAACAACATTTCCCGGTCAATCAGGAATTTTTAGATAAAAAGAGACTGTCAACTAATTTTAATACAATGGAAATGTTAATTGAACGCTTATACAATGAAAGAAAACATTGCTATTTTTCAACAAATTTGATCTACCGAAGGAAAACGACCCATTTTAATCATAAAAATTAAGTCAGTCGGTTGTTTCGCGAACGAATCAAAACATATGTCTTCCTCTTCCGGTTTGGGTAAATAAATTAAAATTTGGAACGCGCTGAAACGAAACTACTGAAATCCGCAAAGATCCGTATTGACCTAAAACAATTTCATTTATAGATCAATCTTACGGTACTTACCAAAACTCCACATCAAGTGCTTGCCGTTACGTGTGCAAATAAACCTTTAAAGCGCTTGAAATGTTATTTCCACGATGGTTAAATTTACGATAGCATATCGCGGTAACGGTACGTGATTACGCGGTACGTTTTTAACATAACGTGAATTTATAATTAAAACTGAGAGATATAAAGTTTAACCTGGTTTAACCAGAAGTTTATTTCCGCGAATGTTTAAACAAGATGCCGCGACCAAAAAACCAGTGGTGTGAGAGTTTCTACTCTCATCCACAATTTTAACACAGGGTATGTAGAATATATATTTTTGTTTCAAGGAAATATACATATTGGTATAAAATTAAAAAGGCATTCAATGTGAAACAAATCTTTTAATAAACAAAAGAATATTTCAGCGTGTTGTACAATGCATGACAACGTGTATTAGAACGGAAAAGGCGGAATGAACTTACAACTACATAACCGGAAAGGAGATCAGATAATTACGGGAACGATCGACCGAGTGAAAGCAACAAATATTTTTTGAATTTTAATGTGCGGGGACACAATATAAAGTGTAAGCCAAGGCCGTGGCCGGCTCCAAATAAAATGTGTAAACGGGGTGTTATGTTTGGACCGTTGTTTCTCTGAATATTATAGCCTTAGACAGGTGCTATTTGGGCTGATTTTTTGCACCGTGTAAATATATATTGGTCAACATTAAATGATATATATAATATATATCATTTACAGGGGCTAATCTAGGCCGTATTTGGATCCGTAAAACGGGTTTGGGCGCCGGTAGTTTGGGCGCCCAAACGAAATATGCCTCAGAGTTGTAAAACAACATTTCCCGGTCAATCAGGAATTTTTAGATAAAAAGAGACTGTCAACTAATTTTAATACAATGGAAATGTTAATTGAACGCTTATACAATGAAAGAAAACATTGCTATTTTTCAACAAATTTGATCTACCGAAGGAAAACGACCCATTTTAATCATAAAAATTAAGTCAGTCGGTTGTTTCGCGAACGAATCAAAACATATGTCTTCCTCTTCCGGTTTGGGTAAATAAATTAAAATTTGGAACGCGCTGAAACGAAACTACTGAAATCCGCAAAGATCCGTATTGACCTAAAACAATTTCATTTATAGATCAATCTTACGGTACTTACCAAAACTCCACATCAAGTGCTTGCCGTTACGTGTGCAAATAAACCTTTAAAGCGCTTGAAATGTTATTTCCACGATGGTTAAATTTACGATAGCATATCGCGGTAACGGTACGTGATTACGCGGTACGTTTTTAACATAACGTGAATTTATAATTAAAACTGAGAGATATAAAGTTTAACCTGGTTTAACCAGAAGTTTATTTCCGCGAATGTTTAAACAAGATGCCGCGACCAAAAAACCAGTGGTGTGAGAGTTTCTACTCTCATCCACAATTTTAACACAGGGTATGTAGAATATATATTTTTGTTTCAAGGAAATATACATATTGGTATAAAATTAAAAAGGCATTCAATGTGAAACAAATCTTTTAATAAACAAAAGAATATTTCAGCGTGTTGTACAATGATTAAGAGTAGAAACAAACTAAGTTTGGTCATGACTTTTAGCTAGCAGATCAATGAGTATGATAGTAGAAAATCACAAACAATTCCAAAAGATTTGTCTATAATATGACTAAATTTACCAACCTGAATAGCACAATATAAAGGTTCAGAATGCCGCAGATTCACTCTCAGGGCATTGGATTTTCAAAAATTTCCTGGGGGGAGGGGGGCAGACCCCCCCTTTCATTGGAATGGGGACACCCCATTCCAAACCTACCCCCACCTCTGGCCTGCGGCCATCGGGATATGCCTACGGCATATCATGCTAGGACCGACAGGGTGCCCAAACTTAAAACCTAGATTAGTCCCTGATTTAATATTCCCCAATGTGAAGGCAGTGAAAAATCGAATAAATTTATTCCACTGAGCCCGTGCCACATATATCTTTAAAAACATTTGAATATACATATATATATATATCGTTGTCTCCAAACTCATCGTGTTATCCATCAGGGATTTTTTTAGGTGTCCTCAGGGTCCGGTATTCGGCCCCAATCCCAATGGTAAGTAGGCACTTTTTTTCCCAATTTGGAAAAAATCATTCCCAAATTTTTTTTTTACATTTTAGGTTATGATTAATATTTTAGGTTATGTCAAATATCAACTAAATGCCCATCGTTCTCTTTAACACCCTTTATATGTTCCTCCAATGCATGACAACGTGTATTAGTACATGTACTATTTACTTAATGTGTCAAGTGTGTAATAGTGATTAATTGAATTTTTCTAAACTACCTGTATGGAAAATTCCCAATTTTGGTCTGTAAGACAGTGTGAAAGACGCATTTTTCCCAATTTGAAGGGACCCGGACCCATTACCAAAATAGGTAGAAAAATCCCTGTCCATTGTTGTTATATGGGCTTTTAAAGTTTAAAAATATTTGAATCGAAAATAAACTCGAAACAAACGAACATGTTATAGCCGGAATCCAATTATGTTCGTTCCGATTCCTAATTCACTGTTTTGACGGACTTTTGCAAATACAAAATGGCTTAACCCTTTACCCAACAAACCGGCCAAAACCGGCCAAATAAAGCTTCAACAGCCTAAAATATCTTCGGTCTGTCTCAATAAAACCATACAAATATGGACATCATTGGAACCGGCTCCTTGACCACATTGTGATAGTTACAGTTATGCTCTGTGCCAATGCATTCTCTTATATATGCAAGTCGACCATAGGTCGCCTCGCATATATAAGAGAATGCATTGGCCTAATTTTCTTACATTCTTTAACAATTTTATAATTTTTAATGTGTTAAGCCAATGCATTCTCTTATATATGCGAGGCGACCTATGGTCGACTCGCATATATACGAGAATGCATTGGCACAGGGCCTTTCTGTTGGGTAAAGGGTTAAAGTTTGAGGCGGTAGAAATATGCTCTCGCTTTATGCGAAGAATGACACGACTAACATCTTAAACATGCATTGACACCAAACTAGAAGTGTACTAGAAGCTCTTATCTTCAAGTATGTGGCAGTTTTGGCTGTTAAATCAGGGGGGGGGGGGGGCGGAAAAATACTGCGGGACACAACATACCGGGGGGTGGGGGGGGTACCTAGGCTCCTTATTCATTTAGGGGGGGTTGTCGGAAAAAATTTGCATGTAATTTTTTTCCAAATATGTATTTTCAGACTCACAACTTCAATTTTCTCTCATTTTATAGAATATGGATTAACCTTAATATCCAAATCATATATACATGAGTAGTACAATCCACCTAAAACAATTTTGGATAACCACTGTCT